>MCGE01000006.1:0-1200000 GCA_002105175.1 Absidia repens
TGCTCTCTTTGCTTCTTTTCAATTGTAACTAGACCGGCAATGCGGAAACAAGACCTGAATTCAGTAGATAGTTTTCCGGAAGGCTTTTTCTTTATACGGTGTAAACAACAAAAAATGGCTGTTGACGTCAATGGCGGCGGCATGACCGTAAGACAAAAAAAAAAAAACTACATTCAACACTACGCGATTAACATGTCGTCCTCTTCTTTTTTTATTTCTTAATAACTGGTCTCATTTCAGAACGACTCTACTATGATTATATGGCCTCAGGTAAAAGAACACATTACCAGTGTAAAAGCTATTGAAAGCGATACACTCACATCCCGTCACCTTGGTATAGAAAATGGTAGATAGTATAAATCAGGTAAGTTAAATTCGATTACCTGTGCTTTCTGTGGTTTGGTAACATCATCTCATATACTTTTGCTTTTGTTTTCTATTTCAGCTCTGGATGCATGAAGATGGGTTTTTGATCAATAAAAAGTCTGGATTAGGTAAATAGAAAAGAATATGTAGTACATACTGGAGCTGACATTATTTGATGCATTGACTCTAGTGATCGACATTCGAGGTGGTGAAATCAAAAAGGATAAGCTACTTATTCAATACGCAAGAAAACCTGGATTGGCCCATAACCAGCGTTGGGAATACAAGGATGGCTTTATTTTTTCTCAAGCTGCTCCACATCTGGTCATTGATATTAAGGTAAAGGCTTCGTTGATGAAATAGAATTCATGTGATACTCACTTGTTTTTTTGAGTTTATAGGGTGGTTACTTTAAGGAAACCAATGGCCTTTTTCTGAATACAAAGGATATATACAGTAAAACCCAGCAATGGCTTATTGAACCTTTTGAAAATGAAAAATCGAAAAATGAATTGGCATTATTACGACCTGCTCCTAGTAAGCCATCGTTTTATCTTTTTTTTTTTTCCTGCCACTATGTGATATTAATTAACATATTTTTATTAGATAATCGAACATCATCTTTCGCTCGACCTGAAGATTTATGCGACAACTATCGAACAGTCTATATTGAAAAGAATCAAAGTCCATCGATGATCGAACTGACAGGTGCTGCTGCTTTTAAGGCGATCAAGGATTATATTGCTCATCAAAAGGAAATCCAACAACCGATACTTTGTCCAACTGCTCGTAATAGTATCCAACAATTGGCTGGAAACGAGGTAAAAAAAAAAAAAAAAAGAAACCGAATACATGTATTATGGACTCGGCTTACATTTTTTTCCTCCTCCCCCCTTTTTTTATATTTTGTTCTTTACAGATGCAAAAATTATGTCAAGGTCAACAAAATATCCGTGATCACATCCATGCTGCCGAACAATCAGCTCTCAGCTATTTTGCTCGTGAATATGAAGAATAGCACCCTTCAACTATATTTCGCCTGAATTTTCGTCGTTAGACTAGTCTTTATTTTATATCAATATAGTATTTGACATGTATATACTGTAGCGTAGCAAGATTCTCCATTTCCCTTTTTATGTATACATAGTTAAACTTTTTTTATCGATAAATATGAATGTGACATTCGACCTACTCATCCTTTACTATTATTTGATGAATTACTAATTATTGCTGCTTGAAATGTGTCGGCTATGACGGGGGAGGTATTTGGGGTTTTGATTATGGTGGGGTAATAGGCATACTATGAAGGGAAGGTATGTGCTGGTGGTTATGACGGACGAGGAAAAACGTTTATTATGATAGAGCGGTGTCACATATCCAAGATATCAATTACTATCATATGTTTTTTTTTTTTTTTGGAATGGCAAAAGTACCACTCTACCATCCTCTTCGAATTTTTTTTTTTTTTTTTTTTTTTTTTTTTTTGATGAGATGGTATTAAAAACGATATAAACTACCCCTTTCTTTTTTCTCGATCCAACTGTGTATTTCGATGGAATAAGATTAGAGTACTCCGTCATGATGCACCTTCGTGGGTAGATCCTTTGGATTCAATTGGTGTTTCTTTGTGATATTGTTTTTATTATTATTATACCGTATGCTTGAAAATACCGAACTTCATATATACAGATGTTCGGCCAACCTAATAGAAGATGTTATATTTTATAGGGGTACCTGTCAGAGTAGTCATAAACTAGGGAAAAAATCAAATAGCGACTACTATACTCAAGGCAGGACTGGGTTAGTTAGTATGATTGGTCGACAAAGTATATGCCTTAATCTCATATCAAGAAACCTAGCAATAGCAATCAGTCACTGGAGTTATACGTAAAAATAAGTCATGGTGGATGAACTAAAAAAACTGGTGCTTAATTTGACACTTGCAAAAAATACTACAATAGAGGCATTGCCTACTATCGAATAAGTCAGGAAATGGTCAATAAAAAGGACAGATTTTATTGAAGCATACAAGTAAATACACAATCTAAACATGAGGGGATCTCTTGGGGAACCTGAAGAAGTGCTAATCTAAAAATTCTATTTTAAGCCTTAAAGATAATACACTGCACTGTACAGTATTGTGTAAGGCATGAGAACGGCTAACGGAACATATGTTATTGAATCATAACAACAATCAACACTAAACGAAACGGGTGATGGTTGTAAAAAGGACCCTATTGTACAAGACATCAGAAAGACTAATGGGATATTTTTCATTGAGAGAAGTAAAAAGAGGCATATTTTATTTAGTTGTAGATACAAACTATGGACAATCTAACGCTAAACTAAGCTAATGAACGCTCCAAAAAGCCAACTAATGGTGCCTTCCAGATCCTAGATCCAAAATGAAAGGGTTTCCCCATGCATCTTGTAATCCCTGAGCTGTAACCCCTTCTAAACTAGTCCTCGTACAATTCTAGGTCCAAAATAACCACATAGAAGTTGGATTCTGAAGAATTAAGGAAAGAAAAAAAAAGAAAAAAAAGGAAAGAGAGCGAAGATTTAAAAATGGGTTGAATAAATATTCACGTGTGCGGGATTTGAAATTGACCCACAGCGAGGATTGGTTTGCACGAGTGGTTTCCTTCTCATGGTAGTCGCCACCACCATTCGGCAATGGAAGCGAGATAGTTTTCTTTTCTTACTGGCTTCAAACTCACCATGGAGAAACTCGGTCTTGCTTAGTTTACCAGTTCACTCTAGAGCAGTATGCCTCTCACGATAGAATAGGTTATCCTTTTTACTAAGACTAGCTCATAGTATAATATGTTTTGCGTTTTAATATGTAACACAACTGTCTCTCATGTCGAGGTGTCCCGAGCGTCACCTCTTACTCCTTTACATATATATTATTCGTGTGTTTGCATTATAATGAACAAATAAAAACTATATTTGTAAGTCCTGTTCGTGATATGTTGATTGTGTGTGTCTTGGTGGTACTGCTATGATTATGATATTATAAATTTAAAAATTAATCTAACCTGACGCATGATGTTGAATTTGACTATATTTTATTGACTTCCAAGGTTGAGTGCCTTAGTCGATTTTATAAAATTTATCTGGTCGTCCAAAGCATAATAAGTGAATGGTTCAGGCAGGATTAATGTCTGGATCGTGATGCTAGGTATGTTCTCAGGAAGACCTGCTAACCCGCTTTTTTATATAAGAATAATAAAATTTGAGTCAAGCCGTATTGGAAGACCGAAAATAATATATAAAAGTGCTGGCGTGACATTTTTTTTTTTATCATGACGCTGCATTATAGCGGAATACTGTGCAGTACACTACTGTATATTCTTGTGGTCATGCTGATTCCTAGCCACTTTCATAACAATTCATCACCGCATGGACTTCCCTATGTTCACAGACCTACTCACTGAAAGCTTCATATTCATTGACCTTCCCATATATATATTGGCAACATATGTTTATTTATAAAAAGTTAGGTGAGGATGTAAAAAATAAAGAGGCTAATACTAAGTGTACAAAGTGACTAAAGTGTAATAATAGGAAAGAATAGTGATTCATAAACAGGGAATAAAATAAATGTATGTAAGCAAAGAGGTTCGGCTAAACGCATCTTGTATGTTGTTTGAGCTGCTTTCTTCTCACAGCTTGAATCCTAATACTTGAGAATAATATAGAGGGCATGGACTATGATAACAATGAAATAATTGGTTAGTTATCACATCTTTTGGCTTTTCCATTTATTAATATTATATCCCTCCAATCTCATTATAAAAATAAGCACTTACTAATACCAGGAATATAACCAAGACAGGTCAAACCAATGTTGATGAGCAAGTCACAGTTGCAGCCTCGTTCGAAGAAGACACCCAAAGGTGGCAAGATAATAGCTATTGACAAAAAAAAAATAGAGTATGAGATTAAGACCATGACCATTCCCCAGAACACGCGTATGCCATTGTTTCTATTTCATTACTTACCAACAAGAATTTTACAGATATCAGAAGCGGTAAAGGCCATAATGTTTGTGTTTGTTCAAATAGAAATGAAAGAAAATGAATAAATCAAAGGGAAAAAAGGCAAACTGCAACCGCCCATTTTTATAGTTTTCGGAAAAGCCTAGGCTAAAAATAGAAAAAATCATTTGGAGCCGTCGTCATTTCTGAAGCGCCGCCTCAACCAGGGTTACATGCATTTTGATGGTAGCGATTTTTTTTTTTTTTTTTTTTTTTTGATCGATGTGATAAACGTGCTGTCTATTATATTTTCATTTTTATTTTTCTTTTAAAAAAAAAAGGCACCATGGATTCCATCAACAATAGACGAAGAGCTCTGTTGCATTTGCCATTAAATGGTCCACGGCATTCTTTGAGACCGAGAAGAATAAAAATGTTTTTAAATCTCCCTTCTCCCTCACCGGCGGAGGAGGAGCAATGAAATCATTTAATTCTCGTTGATCTGAACTAAAATGGAAGAAAGTAGAAAGTCTTGGCTCCAGTACAGCATCATCAAAGCCTAAAGATGTATTGTATGTAGCTTTGGAATGTGAACTTATGTCATTGATCCTTCTGTATTTGACGATATGCAAGGGATTAAAAAATGATGAGGCCTGTGACATAAACATACATTTGGAAAGGGAAAGGGGCTATAGGTTTCAAACCGTCACACAAAAAGGTTATTGTAGTATGAGAGTTGCACGATAGGAGTGTTGGTGACAGTAACCATAATGCAGTAATTTGCCCTGATGATGTCCAGAGATAGCTCATTACTTTTTACACTACGTACATACTACACATATAATAGAGCAGTATAAAATACCTATGAGTCACAATTAGCTATTAAATCATGCCGATTACTTGGATCTAAAAAAATAAAATAAAAAGACTGCGAATGGTCAATTTCATTTAAACACCAACATAAAAAAAAATTCAAACTCAAGTCATATAGTAGAAGGTATGGACAATTTTTCTGATTTATTTTTATTGGCAAATCAATTTCAAAAACAAACATGGGGATAAACTAGTATATATTTATATATATATAATCAAAAAAAAAAAAGGTAATGATGATTGAAGAAATAATACTAGGGTGTGAGGGGATTATAAAACTAATAGACAGTCCAGGTTCAATTGCCAAGGAAAAAGTGCGACGCTGATCCGATGAGCCGTCCAAATAAAGTTGTACCATCCGATGAGCCGATGCTGCTGTCTGTTTCAGTGGTCGGTGCTGTAGCACTGTTTTGGTCCTCCGTCATTGATGCGCCACCTTCTGTTGTTGTTGCACTTTCGTTACTAGCCAAAAACGTGTATATGTCCTTCGCTTGTTGAGAGGGATGGTGGGCGTTGTCAACTGATTTGCTTGTATTTGTAGTCGTTTGTTCCGTCACTGGTGATAAATTTGTTATTTCTGAAATGGCAGACGATGATGTTGGTGGTGGTATGTGATTGTTGTTGTCATCGTCGTCGTCAATTCCTGATATTGTATCGTGATGCGCAGTAGAACAAACTTCCGGTGTATCGTTTGGAAAAAGCAATGGGTTATTGAGTTTTGGTGATGTTGATGAAGATGGAGCTGGCGGAAGAGGTGATTGTATTGATGTGGTGACAGTATTTAAAGCGCCAGAGTCATAATCAGTTGATATGCATGTTGTGTCCAAGGAAAGACAGTTGTCGGCGTTCAATGATTTTGAAGGTGAATCCAATGATGGTTTATCTTGACTACTGGAATGCTCTATTGGCAATGTTGTTCGTTGATCGGCCATGACTACCTCGTCAATGTCTTCCTCTTGGTTATGTACAGTGGCAGTTGACGGTGTATGTGTTGGTGATAACGGGGGTTGTCCTCCATCTACTTCCATCATGTCCTTGTCCTCATTGTAGTCGGACTTATGGTCGGTTTCTGATCGTGCATAGAATGGTTCATGAAGTTGAGTTATGGCTGTAGTTGGTGGTTGTGTTGATGGAGACGGAGAGGATAGATTCATAGTTTCGTCCAATGGTTCCAGTTTCACCTTGCTAAGAAGAGTTTCATCATCAGGAGTTGATTCCGCCTTGCTGCTGCTGTTGTTTACTTCCATGGTGTCCGCGTCGTGATTTTCATTGATATCATTTGGTTCCTTCGTGATATCGATAGGAATTTGTCTATCGCTTGTATCGTCGAGTTCATTGCCGCTATCGTCGATAACCACTACAGAGGGTTCTTCATATGTCGTCGGTACCTTATTGCATGTTGTTGGAATAACTGAGTGTTGACTAAGGTCCAGAGAATCGCGTGCAAATATTAGTCGGTCCAATCTTTCTTCCACCGTGTCCACGCGCCGTCGTATTTTCCGTGGGGGTCTTTGCTGCGATTGTTGTTGTTCGTTGTTGTTGATGCTATTGCTGCATCCAATGTGATCCTTGTCATCAGATACAAGTGCTGTTTCGTATTCTGTTTTGATCCCACCAGGTGTCCCGAGAACAACTACAGGTTTCTTGTTGTGTGCTGCTATTCCTACATTGTCCCCATAAGATATTTTTCGATTGGCGAGCCGAGAACTTCGTCTTGTATTTCCTTGTTGTTGATATGGTGTTGGTGTCGGTAACTGACTTGGATCCACTGGAAGGTGTACCTTTTCGGTGTCAAGAGGCACATCAGCACCCATACGCCATGAAGTAGTCCGCTGTTGTTTGAGTTTCCGTCGCTTTGGCTTGACAGAAAGAGATGGTGAATCCGATATTGATTGATGTTTCACAGGTCGTTTGTCTTGTAGTTTTCGTCGATTCAACACACTACTTGTTTCGGAATAACCATCGGGTATAGTTGAAGGAGAAAGGTTATTTAATCGAATGGGTGACATCGCAGTCAAGTCAGGGCGGAGAGGTGAAGATAACAATAGGTTTTGGAAGTGATTGTTCATATCTTGATCATCACGGTTCGGAGACGTAAAACTGGACGAGTCGATATCTGTCATTAATTCGTCATCATCATCATCGTCGATGGTACATGATTCAAGTGGTGGTGACAATGAGGCTGTTGTGGAGGCCGCTCGTGCAAGAGGTTGTTTTTTCGCCGCATCAACTAGTTTCTGAGAAAATCTTTTAGAACGAGGCGTGTCGTGTTGCTGGTGCTGATGCTGTTTGTGTTTTTGTTGTATTTGTTGTATTTGTTGTTGCTGTTGTTGTTGTTGCTGTTCTTGTTGTTGCTGTTCTTGTTGTGATGATAAGTGGGAAGATCTATCATTGCTGCCTGGTTGATCAACTAATTGGAATATAATAAAAATAAGTAACATATTGGCAAATCGTGTTTTAATATGATATAGCGATTGAGATTTTATCAAGCCTTTCACCAACTTACTTTCAGCATGTTGTATTGGTAGGGAGGAAGAGGAAGAAGAGCTTTGTGTGGATATACTAGAGTCGCGATGAGTTCCAGTCATAAAAGCAAAAGCAAAAAACAAAAAGAGAAAAAAAGATAAAGGGAACGAAAGAGAAATAAAAGAGCGACCTTAAAAAAAACAATGAAGTGAGCAGGTGACGCGCGAAATTTTTGAGTCGGACATTTACGCATTAAAAGGTGCGTGGATAGGATGGAAAAACGAAAGAAAAGAAATTGGGCATTTACAAGAAGTACAATAATTTCATCGTATTGTTCATAGTAATCAATTAATTATTCACGAAAATCTACTATTTGATACACAAAAATGAACAAGAGTAAATCATATAACATTTACATATATATAAAAATATATACAGATACTTGGTTTTGAATGAAGTTCAATGTCCGGAAGGAGAAATCATGTTATTGTGAGATTTTATCAAACCATAATAACAGTAATAATAAATCTATGGAGCTAAATGTACATTCATTTATCAGCTAAAACCAATGTTAAACAAAGAAACTCACTATCAAAAAGTAAGGAGCCCAAAGACTAATAGAAACGACCCACAACCACACTAGCATATTTTTGTTTTGCTCCTAATTGATTTGTTTAATACAGTGTGATTGTTCTCATTGGCTGTACCTTGGCGGGCTTTTTCTTTCCAAAACTTGTCGCACAGACTTTTTAGGATAGCTCTTTTTTCTTTTCTCTCTTTCGTTTTCTATATTGTTTCCTTTTTTTTTTTTTTTTTTTTAATTCAACTATCATTCAACAGGTTTCTTTTGTCCCCTTCCCTTCCTTTACCTCTATATTGAAAAACTCTGTATATTAAACTAATATGGCCGTTTGTTGTGGAAGGTACATAGCAATGAACAAACAGAAAAACTAGATCTACTTACCATGAATATTTTTTTCTAGACTAAGCAAACTATACGTAGTTCTCACCAATCTATTATTCGCCTGTCTTGGTGTGGCTTACGTTGCGTTTGGTGTTCTTGGATCTCGAAACAAGTTCCCAGGTGCCACCTTGTTCCCTGACCTGATATTCAAATGTAAGTAAATTTTTCATTGTACAAGGCAAGATAGCCAGCAACATCTTTACAAATATATTATTTTAACCATGTTCTTTTTATAGTATCTGCCGTTTTAGGTGCAATCATCGTGGTAGCATCACTCTTCGGGTTTACGGCTGCGTTTAGCAAACGTCGAATCTTCATCTATCTTTACTTATTGATCATTCTTATATCTTTGGCAGTACAAGTCGTCATTGGTGTCCAAGTATACAAAACATCTGCTAATTCCAATCAATATATCTTGAACTTTTGGTCTTCAGCATCGGACAATGTTCGATCATCATTACAAACTGAAGTAAGTCATTTGACCACCAATGTCAATCAATTACTAAGTATCTCGTTCTCTTTCATAGTTTTCATGTTGTGGATATGATGGATTCAAAGGCGGAGCGGCCAACCAATGCTCTACATCGCTACCTCCATGCGCCGATAGTTTACGATCCTATGTACAAAATGCCTTCCAAAAGGTGTATCTCATCACATTTGCTGCTCTTGCTGTCCAATTATTGGCTATCAGCAATGCTATCACTATGATCTGTAGTCAACATATACATGGTGACGATCAATTCGAAGACGAGCGACGACAACACCGAAAATCAGGCATTCGTTTGGATGATATGACAGTGGATACTCCAACAACTGCCGGCTCTTACAATCAATACGGTATGCACCAACCTTACGAGGAACAAAAAGGGTATTACATGGATGGCTCTCAAAATAGATACGATAGCTACGATATGTATAGACACAACAATGCTAGTTATGGATACAACAATAACAACAATAATGGTGGTGGCTACAATCAATATCACTATTAGTTTAGCTCTCTTCCCTTCATCCTTCTCTTTCCTTCTCTCCTGTATTTTCTTTGTTTATCTTGCAACATACCTTCCCTTCCTTCCCACCTTCTTGTCTATTTTATTATTATCTCCTCCTCTTCGTACTATATATCATATTTATCTATCCCATTTTATATACTTTTTTTTTGTCTTGTGTTACTGTTGATCTACATAATAAAGGAAAAGCGCAGTTATTATCCAATATTTTGATCGTGTTGTGCATGTAATGTGTGTCGGGCAGCATCGAATGTTGGGGAACGAAATGATAGATTATAGACTACTTTGAGAAGAAAAAAAAATTAGGCTGTGTAGTGCATGCTCATAATATTAAAAACCTGTTTTTTGAATCACTTGGGGTATTTGATCTTGCAGCAATTTCATTATGGATCGACAAATGAAAAAAGGCGGGTAATTTGATGCCGTCTTTTCATACTCCGTTTTTTTCAAGCTACTAGTGCATCTACAATCGGCACCTTTTCCTTTTTTTTTTCTTTTTTTTTTCCAAACATAATTTTTTTTTTATTACCCTTCCATTATACGTTCATTATTGAAAGCTATGGTCTGTGATGACCTCCACTGAAGAAAAGAAACAGAGAAGAAACAAACCTTGTAAGTCCTACTATCTGGTTTCTGTGTACTAGAAATACTTACTCCACTTTCTCTTCTTTTTTTTTTTTACGATTTACAGGCGAAAATTGTCGTGCTCACAGACGACGGTGTATTGCAACTGAAACGACACAATGTGAAAGGTGTACCAAGAAGAAGCTATCATGCGTCTTCAAGTTTACAGTCAAACCAGCTACGGTGAAGAATATTGTACCAGTATCGAAACGTTTGCGGCTAGTGGATCAAGTACAGGATATGGAAGAAGCAATGGACTATCTTGAAGATGAACTACAAATGGTACTCTTCTGCGACAATCAGCAATCACAGCCTTTTATGAAGTCTACTTGTGCCCAACCAACAACGACACCACAAAATGAACCATTCTCAATCAGATCAACAGCACCACACATTATTCGAACATTACCACAACATGACAATGACAATGACAATGACAATGACAATGACAATGACAATGACTTGACTGATCAATCATCTTGGACTGTAACACTACAACCAACGGATGCTGGAATACAATTACAAACTTCCATCTCTAATATTGGGGATCTCATGCGCTTTTTAGCACAAAGTACGGGATGCTTCTCCAATTCACCGCAACGCCCACCTAGCTATTACTCCAACATCTCTCAACAGAAATTAGTGGTCACCAATAGAATGCTTCAAGTTGAATACACACTCCGGCAGGTATTTGGGAAACCATCATCACAGCGACAACATTACCACAATCGTCAGGAAACACCTACCAATGATCTCATTACTGCCACTGCAACATTACCGAATTCATATGATCATACCCGACGTGCGGCGATTCTCCACCTTGTCGATGGCTATTTCAACTGTGTTCGTGGTATGATACCTATTGTGGCTTCCTACTATCATCCTTTGATCTCCAAGCAACCTGATTCAACTGTAGCATATGCTTTGGCAGGGTTTATGGCACTCTCGGCTTGTGTGATCCATGTGAACGAGAAATCATTACCTTACAATCGGTCTGCTTTTGGATTACACCTTTATGAAACAGCGCATGAAAAACTAGGTGATGATTTGTTTGATAACGATGACCATGGTGCTTCGATTGAAATGATTATTACCCTTTTGACGATGACCCAGGCGTCTATGATCTTACTACGAAACAACGACACCCGACTTTATCTTCACCTTGCTTGGGAAATGGTCCTTACTCTTCGTGATGATTGTTTGGCCACTTTACAACAGCACCAGCAGCAACAACAACAACAACAACAACAACAACAACAACAACAACAACAACAACAACAACAACAACCCCCTTCGACGACACCTGAATTAGCACGTGCAGAAACTTGGCGACGACTATTCTATGGTGTACGGTATATGGTGGTCCATGTCCGAATTATTCAATATGACTCCGTGGATTTTGCTTCTCTTTTATCCCAAAGCAACATTGGCTATCCTCAACCTCTTTTGTGTGAAATGGGAGATCCTCGGCGTATTCGTATGGTGAATGTGTACTGCTTCTTTGTACGGCTGGACGACTGTCATATCTCTAGCAATGCAGATGCAATAGGGTATAGACTATTTGCGGGCGAATTGGACCAGGCGTCCCTCTCTGACATATCACACATGGAACACAGGCTCTTTTTTTTCTGGCGAGGTCTACCAAAGGCATTCCATCTCACACGCACGCCGTTAGAATACTTGGATCCCGCCGTGATTCACCTATGTGAAGATCATCATATCCTACATCTGAACCAATTCTACTACTCGCAATGGTTGACACTGGAATCTCGGTTTATGCAACTACCCTCGACAGCAGATTTGCAACATACGACATTGACACAAATGGATAGTGGACGGGCCTTACTGATTGTATCGATTTGTGGTGATGCACTGACGCATATATTCCAAGTCTTATATCACCGTGAACCGTGTATGTTGGACCTTCACTGGCTACTTATCACCACCGATGCTCTCCGAATGCTCACCAAAACTGCCAACCAACATGTTCGATACCGTGCTGGTCACAATCTACGAATTTGTCTTCCTATTCTCATGGCTCAAATGCAACCAAAACAGACGAATCCATCCTCGCCTTCCTCTACATCATCATTAGCAAAAATATATCCGATCCCTTCTTCGTCCTCGTCCTCTTCCTCGTCATCCTCTTCTTCGAACGCTTCATGCTCACCTTCAGTTATATCCACATCATCGGTGTCATCAAATAGTAGCACGGGCAACATCATCAATTTGGGACTACAACATGCATCCTCACCAGGAAATTCATCCACTAGTACAAACAGTGATGGTTTATTGGAAGAAGTGGATGAAGAGACATGGATTGCACCTCCACCTCCAGCATCATCTTATGATAGCTCTTCCAAAGTGGATCCTTCTTCAGCGTACTTTGGTGAAATCAAGAAAAACTTGGAATCTTACTTTATGGACAAACCAATGTAGATTAGTTGCTATGTTTTATGATGAACTGTTTTGTAGATTACCCTGCTCCTTCCCTTTATTTATTTATTTATTTATTTGTGTATATATTCATTTATTTTTTATATTCTTGTTATCCCTTTTTATTCATCATTCTTCCTATTATTTATCCCCACTCCCTCACTCACCCCATTTATTGATGTGGTTTGGCATCAGCAATAATAAAACCAGCTTCGATCTTTTGTACCTTTATTTCTTCTTGATACACATATGGTTAGTTTCTTACGTGTTCAGGATGATTTCAAATCAAATCGTTTGCATTCTGCGTCGTCGTCGTCTCTTTGAATGGATATCTTCGGGGATCATGTTTGGTATTAGCCTTGTGTGTGTAGTCAAGTTGGTCGAGCTGAGTTTTATAGTTACAGTCTTCTTTTTTTTTTTGAAAAAAAAAATAAAAAAAAAGCAGATTGACAAATGCTTGATATGTGTTTTTTTTTTTTTTTTTTTTTTATGACGGCGTAGACGCTAGATGTGCAGGACTATATTTTAGTTTTATTTTTCTTTGGTTTAGTGGATTATGTTTTTCAAATATTTTATTCAAGTAAAAAACATATCATCTAGTTATTAACATTTATAATTTCCTATCATTCAACAAAATAAAAACTTTTTTTCTTTTGTTTTAGTTTGCATTAATTAAAGCAACATGTATGTCAGGTGTGAGGGAAACGAAATGATTGGTTTATACCTTTATTTCAAACTCAGTAACGGGTTTCATTATCTTTTTTAAAAAATAAAATGGGTCAAGCTCTTTTTTCTTCACTTCTCTTTTTGTTTACTACATAATATGCTCTCCAAAATTATTGATACTTTACGCACCAATAGCAACAGCAACACCAATAGCAATAACAACAACAGTACCTATAGCCGTCACCGTAACATTCCGGAGATCAATGTCGAAAGACGATCGTCTACTGATGAAGACAGTATCAACAATGGCAGCCCAACATCCTCTGGTGACAAACAACAAAGATCTCCGAGCATTACAGATTCACTGCCATCTTCACCCAACCAAGGTATTTCACCGATCACACCAACAGCAGCAACTGGGACGGCGACGCGGGCGGCTGGTATGAAAGGCAGTACCGATGCTATTGGCATCAAAAAGATGGGCGCGGGTAGTGGAGGCCTTACCGACACGGTGGTGTATCCGGATGGACGTCGTCGATCTAGTTTATTTGGCTATTCTACAAATGCCGCGGATGATTATATGCAAAAGGATCTTCTCTCTAGCTCATGGTCTTAAGCTTAGTATATCCCCCCCCTTCCAGCCCCCTCTCCCCCTCTCCACCTTGCTTATTAGTATTAATAGAAGGTTTTGTCATCAATCTTGTATATAGTCTTCCCTTCGCCATTGAATATATTCCATTTTTTTTATTTGAATTCTTTTTATATCACATCACTTCACTTCACATTTAAAATAAAGTCTCATTTTTTATTCCAAGCCATTGTTGTTGTTATTAGTGTTAAAAGCAAACAAATCAATTCAAACTGTTTTTGTGTTTAGTATTAATTTGTTAATTCATCAGTCATCTTGAAACTATATTCTTTGATTTGGCACGCCTTTTTTTTATTTTTATTTTTATTTTTTATTTGAAATGCTTTGATTATAGCTAAGGACTATGGATTGGTTATCTTTTGCACTGCAGAAAACGATATTCCGTTAAATAATTATAGAAAAGGGGGAAAAAAAAAAGAGAGCTGGTTCTATGCAGTTTGTTCATCTAGTGGAGGTTTTGTTGCTGGCACCGTCAAGGTTGATTGATATAAATGATAGAACGAGAATACTGCCACATTGCATATAAAATGGCTAAGTGTCAACCAGTCGTTAGACCCCCGGGTAAATATATCGTATATACTAGAAAGTAATACAACTTGCTCTATCTTGAAGACTACACGTAGAACACAACCTAAATTCATTTATATGATGGGCTGAGCAGATATATAGCTATATTTGATAATAAGTGATCGAAGACTGCCAACCAGTTCTAAAATAAAAAAGGGGGACGAAGAAGCAGTCATGGTGGGTGCAGTAAAGAGAAAGTGTTTGGTAGCGCACTCACATATAGCTACAATAGCGGCATTATTTATTATACGACTATTTAGAGGATGGGTAATGAAAATTCATATCTTATTGCAGTATGTTGATAGATATTAAAGCAAAAGGCGAGAGGCTATCATAACAAGAGATCATTGGAAGGATCTATTGGGGGAAACATGAGGGAGCCTAATGGGAAACCATGTAAATGGTCAACACTAATCTTAAGGGTATATTGTAAAACGGGGGCTAATATACTACACGGGACATGAGAAGTACTAAAGGAATATCTTTTACTGTATATAAACGAACATTGGTCGATCCTTCACTAAACCAGCAGGAAGATAAAAATGAATCTCTTGTACAAGACACGAGACAAACCATTGGGGTATTCTTCATTGAAGCATGCAAAAATACACATATTTTATTCAGATATAGATACAAAATATAGACAAATTAATATTAAGCTAAACTAATGGAAGCTCCAAAAAGCCAACTAATGGTGCCTTCAGATCCTAGATCCAGAATGAAAGGTTTCCCCATGCATCTTGTAAATCCTGAGCTGAAAACCCTTCTAAACTAGTCCTGACACTAACCCAAGTACAATATTACGTCAAAGGAGCTGAATGGTGAAGAAAAATGGGAGGAAAAAAAAAAGGAAATGAAAGAAAGAGAGTGGGAAAAAAGTGGAGAGTAAAAAAAGAATTTCACGTGGGCGGAATTCGAATTGGGGCTTTTTTTGTTCGGCCAAATTTCTTTTCTGCAATATGCTTCAGATTCCCCTCATCATACGTCAATAAAATACGGTATAAAAATTGGTTTTATTATAGAATAAGAGACTAAAATATTTTATGGTGTGCTGTTATTTCAGGGTGAAGGTGATACCATTCCACGAAGGAAAGTATTGTCCCGGTTGCGTCATGGTAAGGAATATACTATATATCCTTTATATGCCACTACCACTTGCGCTACAAGTATTACCACCGAAATTGCCAATATAACTACAATCATCATTCGCCATTACATATATTCATCATGCACAACATACTATCATATTAACAAAACGAATCATTTCGTGTTTTATTTCAAAATATCAAAAGCACATAAATAAAGATGACTACAGCAACATCCATAAGAATCACAACAAATAAACAAATATAAGTGCTAAACTCCACTAATACTAACCAGTAAAAACTTCCAAAAATCCAGTTCCAATCCAGCAGCAATACGATATTCGAAAGTGTGTTTAATAATAGTGTTGTTGAGTATGTTGACTTGTCGAAGATGCACCAGGCACAGACGGTAATTTTTGATTTGGGGGTGGGGAGGCAGTGGTTGATCGGAATGCATGCGAACTTGTAGTTGAAGGATGGTACGATTGGTCTGAAATAATAGAGGGGGAGTTGTTGGTGTTGTTGATATTGACGCCGTAATAATCCACAGCAGAGGCATAAGATATGGTATGGCTGTTGTTCTTTGTGCTTGGCCTAACCATAGAGAAGGTAATCGATTCTTTGGCAAAAGGATCATCGATGGAAACAACATTGGATCGTTCATGTGGTTGGACCTTGCCACCAAATGTAAGTGTTGATTGAGTGTTGGATTCCGAAATTGGCGGTGAGGAGGATAGGTAGCCAACGGTGTTGTCATCATTGAATTCCTGGTTCAGAGCATGGACGCTTTCTGCATAATGCTGTTTTTTGTTGTTGCTGTGGGCATATCGAAGTGATGGTGATGACGATCCAACAGGTGGCACTAGTACCGCCGCCGCCGACCTTGGTGTACCGGTATTGTTAAGTGGTTGATGAGTCGCAACATTGTTCTTTGGCATGTCTTGAGTTCTAGATTGATCTGTTGTAGTTCTTTTGCCTTCCATAGTCACACGAGCAGGATGGAAGATGCTAATCTATATGTTCGAATAAACCAATGAGAAGTTGCCTTTGTTTTACTGGACGCAAAGAAAAAATACTTACAATGATAAGCCAGACAAAGATTGAGGTAATGTTGGCATTGCAAATGAGGAGATCAGCAGCAAACTTATTAGTGTTGATAATCTTGTTTGTTGTAAATCCATCAATACATAGAATAAACATGCTGCTCCCAAACGCTACAAGTGCTAGGGACAAGAGAAGATTCATGTCTCGAAAATAAGTCAAGCGGTCTGTCACTTGTACATCTGATCTTTTGCCGTTTCTTGTTGCTGCTCTAATGAGTCGATTGAATCGTGCGTGGTTGCGGAAGCCCAGTATAGCTACAACCAAAACTAATTTTGAAAGAGCAAGAAGGAAAGGGGGGGGGTTTTTTTTTTAAAAAAAAAAAAAAGGAACGAAAAAGAGTTTAAACCCCGTCCAGACGAGTCAAATCTTACCTTCACATGAATAAGCCGTTTGAGGCACCACTTCTTCTAGATGGGTATGCTTGTAAAAGTACTGCAAAATCGGAAACATAGCAATAGTACCAATAGTCCTATAAAAATTATTGAATTAGGGTTTTTTTAAATCATAAAAAAGACACACTTACCATGCAATATAAACAGTGAATTCTTTTGAACTCATGAAGTTTTTTTTGGCCACTGTATTGGAAAGATAATTCCAAAACATTTGAAGCAACAAAAGAATGCTTACTTGCAATGAAAATGTAACACATTGGATGTAGTTCATCACCTATGATATGCGTCATATGTATGATGATTCCAATTTGTTTTCAAGACGTGACGGTGAGAATAAAAATGACTAAATGATCCTTGCTTACCTCTATTGGATCTTGGTTTTTAACGGACCAAGCATCAAATGGTTTACTGATGATCACACCCGGTGCTACTTGCATAAATCCTTCTTTATACTTTATATAAGTACAAAGAAAATCTATAGGACGTGCATTCACATACATAGAAGGAATAAAAACAGGATTGCGGGGTTAGATCAATAAAGGCAATAGGCAATTCCACTTGCTCGGCTTGTCCGCGCGAACGGTCATGAGCAACGTCCTTTTTTTTTTTTTTTTTTTTTTTTTTTTTTTTTTTTTTGTCGCTTACCCCAGGATGCCTGTGCTATCATCAATAAAAACATGAACCAAGTAACAATGCTTCGAAGCTCTCCATTAATCGCTCTCTTGGGAGAAAGACATTTGAATCCATCCGCTTGCCACATTCGAATCAAAAGAAAAGTGGTCAAATATATTTCTTGAGCATCTCTTTCTGTATGATATATGATGATAGCGCAAACAAATGAGTCGTTCAATTATGATATGTATTAATTACTATGATGATGAATGCCTTACGAAGATATGAGAAATCACTAAAATATTTAAATCATATAAAAACGAATAATACACATATGTATGAAGAGTGGGATTCAATACCAATACATTTCAGTATAGTTTCTTTTTCTTTCTTTCTTTCTTTCTTTCCTTTACCTTAAATGGGTCATTCTTTCAACAAGGAATCAAAAAATAATAAGAATAAATAATAATAAAAGGATGGAGTTTATCTATTTGTTGTTGTTGCTGTTTTTTGTAAAAAAAAAAAAAAAGAGTTTAAGAATTTATATAAAGTGTAAATGGCTAAATTTAGTGCGACATAAACGAAGAAGGCTTGTTCATTGGTAGCTTGGATCCATTTCAGGGACCATATTAGTAAAAATGTGCTCTATGCCTTTTTGAAGATGGAGAGATCTTGACGAAGTCGCCGCTTGAACTAAGCCCCCCACACACATAGACAGGCACACAACCATAAAAATGAAGTGTCGATCCTCTTTAACTATAAATCAAGCAATATGTATAAAAAGTAGTAAAAAAAGAAGAATACTTTATTGAATATCATTGACAATATAAAGTAACTAAACGCATTTTGGGATAAAGTAATGGATAATTGGGATATAAATGAGGTGGTAGACTTATTCAATTGTCCATACACTAGTAAACAATCGAGTTCATCCTTTCTCAACGTCCACGTGTCCCTAACTACTACTGTTGTTGCGTTGATAATAAATGCTATCTATTTTGTTACTCCGCATAGCGATTTTTGATATCAGTCAACCAATTATCCAGGTCTCCTACTCACTAATGCATAAAATCAATGAGTATTAGACTGCACCTTTTTTTTTTTTTTTTTTTCTGTTACATACTTTGGTAATTGGATTGCTGCGTTGGACGAATGCGTCTTCGTGAAGTCATTGTTCATTCCAGTGCAATATGTTTAACATACAAGAGCAATAAATTGTATTTCTGCATTGAACGTCAGCATGAGAACTACTTGTCAGTATTTCCGAATAGTCGGTTGAAGATTTGAGTCATGTCAGAAGGAAAGAAAAGAAAAAAAAAAAGACGACGGAGATTAAATGCATCCTGCTCCCCTGAATGTTCCATTGGCTTTTATATATATATATATATATATATATCTCGTAAGTTTAACATTACTTTTAATTTTTCTTAACCACCTGTCATTTTTTATTGTCTTTATCGGTTTATGTCCTTTTCACCATTACTAAAACATATAGCTACAAAAAAGAAACATGCATGCAAAGGGACCCATTTGTCCCCAATCACATGTATGCTCGGTATGCTAATAGGAAAAGAAAAAAATATGTTTCACATCTTTTGGCGTTCTTATAAATTCCGGCTTCATGGTTTATTTATTGGTGCCTGTAAGCCATTGACGAGAATAAAAATATCACTCATAGTTTCGTCTAGAAACATTTTCACCAAACGGTGATATTAGGGAGTTTTGTGGGGTAGCTGTGGGGAGTGGCCCATAGAATGAACGAGAAGAAAGTGAAATCCTTTGGTCTGACACAATTATCCATGGGAATGGATCAGGGCATAATTTCTAACTGGAAATCTCCGCTCTTGTTTTTTTTGTTTGACACTGGATACTAGTATTCTCATATCAAAGAACCCTACCCCTCAAGAAATAAATCGATGAACTTCTTTTTACATAATTTATTTCAATACCCTCCCATTCTTTGGTGAAGAATAGATGATCAATGTTAAGTAGTAGGGGCTAAATGGGGAAAGGTAACTGTGATCCACATCGCTGGTACCCAGGCAAGCTTTCGTCGGCAATTAAAAATCCAAGACCTTAATGCACTTTTTTTTTTCTCAACCCACCAGCCCCTGACAAGTGGGAAGGCTGACTTCTTTTTAATTGAGAATCAAGAAGCTTGTTGTCACATGATTCAAGAATTTCTTAATATATAAACCAATAATGAAGCCTATGCAAGTGTTATCAAATTGTCATCCGGTAACAGCATTGCTTATAAGCTTTCTACCAAGGGGTTGTATGTGTGGGTGAAATGGTCAAGGGGAAATATTTCTCTGTATTTTAAGGATTTATCGACTCGGAGTTTTCCTATTACTTTTTTTTATCATCAATAAGGGCATTTCTATGGAAGCCAGATGAAGAGAAGAAAAGATGCAAATGAGAAGAAATCACTCCAACCGATGGGTAGTATACAGTAAAGGAGGAAATAGACATGATAGGGGGGAGGGATAGGTGGGAGAGAGGGGAGGGAAAGGGAAAGTACGGGCAGAGAGGGGGAAAATCCTCATAGGGTTAGTTTTTTTTTTTTTTTTTGAGTTTATTTCATCTCTGGGACCTTGGAATGGCTGACCCATTTCGTCGGGTTTTTAATTGATCAGCATAGCAAATCGACCCAAGACCTTGGTAGGTTTCTTCTTTTCTTTCCACTTCCTTTCTCTTTTTTTTTTCATAGATCCTCTTTTTTTTTTTTTTTTTTATAATACTTTATTCCTTCCATTCATTTTATACTTATATATTATACTCTCATTACATATCACCTTCAACTTGGTCCTTTTTATTATTTGAATCTATCTTGTTCGTTTGACTTACTTGATCAAGCAACCGTCTTCGATGAATCCCGCCGTTTCAAATAATTACAATCCACATATCCATCAACACCACAAGTGAGATCAAAGAATAAAAAAAGGAGTGTATTGATATGTAATACTTATATTTTTGCTTTCTTTCTTAAGGTATCAACTTAAGGTATTACAACAACCAAGTAAAGCAAGACTTTGCAGCTTTAGAGAGAAAGGTACGCGCGAAAGAACTTAATCATGTTTTAAGATAACGAATTATACTAACCTTATTATTAACATTTGCAAATGAATTCTCATTATATATAGTTGATCGCAGGCCGATTGATCCGCCACCCATAGTCCAACTTTATTGTAGCTGTCATCGTCATCTGCAGCAGCAATGGTAAGTCAATATTTATATATATGTATACATGTATATGAATATTTATATGTATATGTATATGTATATGTATATGTATATGAAAACCTTCTAAAAAATCTCATGTTTTACTAAGCCTGCTTTTTTATTTGCTTTTTTTTTTTGCTGCTTCTTTTACAATAGTCATCATGATTTTTTACACAACCCTTATTTTTTCCTGTACGCCAATCTGACAAGTATCACCGACGATACGGATTTATACAGTCATCATGGACATCGTACTACGGCAGGTACATTGGTGCAATCACTATATAAGTTGAAGGATATTGACAACAATGGTAAGTGAAAAGGCATATGTATATATTTATTATAAAAACTGATAATAGGGGCAACAGATAGGCCATCTTTAAAAAATGAAAGAAAACTTTACTAATCCTTCCATTCTATCCTTAGACGGTGGCTTCTTTGTGTTTGCCGACATCAGCGTTCGATTGGAAGGGAACTACAGACTCAAATTCACCCTGTTTGAAATAGTTGGGTAAGTCCGAAAATAAAATAAAAAAAACCAGGGACGGTGTAAAGTGAGTGATTTTAGCCAGCGGCGATCTAAATGTTTTTGAAACTTTATTCACCCCATCCGTTATCCTATTTTCCTTCTCAAAAGTGAGCATGTACAAAGATTGGTGTCTGTGATCTCAAACCCATTTACGGTATACTCTCCAAAATGTAAGTACTAATTTATTTGTTAATATATCAAAAACATTTTCATACTCATACTCCACCTTTTTGTACTTACTTACCAATAGATTTCCCGGGCATGTCAGGTACACTTATTTTGCTAATTTAAATTGGATATGCAACCACGGAATTAACTTTTGACTATTATAGAATCATCTCTTCTGACAAGATCATTCTCGGACCAAGGGGTACGTATCAGGATACGAAAAGATACAAGGAATACGGCGTAAGTAAATAAAATCCCCTTGGGAAAAAAAAACCAGTAGCATGGTCCCAATTGCTCTTTTCTTATGTATTTGTTCCAGAAAACGTCGAAAAACTCAAGATGATCCAATGAAAACCGACAATACTTTGGAATCCGAGAAAAGCCCCACTTCACCGTCGATCTTACCACCTCTATCCGCCTCTTCTGCAACATCATCGAGGACGTCATCTAGTGCAAGTATTACAACAGCACAAGTGCCAGCAATAACACCAATACCATCAAGATCTGCCATGTCGATGCAAAATATATTATCATCACCCCCATATGACAATCATGATTTTTACTCTACACGCACTCTTCCCCCTCCTACACGTCTTTTATCTCATCCACTTCCTCCTGTTTTACCCCCTCAATTCCCTCATTCATCAACCTCTTCCACCTCATCCTCATCTTCATCATCATAGTGACCAATAAAAATTATACTGCATTTTATATTATATTTATATCTGTCTTATCATGTGATTTTGTGCTATATAGAGTGTTGTGTGCGAGAAAAATGTTGTATTACAGAATATATTAAAATCAATTATGGGGACAGGACTATGATCATCAGCGGCAATATAAGCACCAGTATCAACCGGTAGTAATCAGCAGCAAGGTTAGGTCACAATGAAATGTCTTTTTTAACTAGACCCTCATGACCTTCAAAACTTTAACTTCTGTTAGAAAAAACCATAGGTTGAATCAAATAGGACCAATCGTGTAGCTTGAAAGATTTTATTAGTGGAGACTAACGGTGTTTCAAATTTAACATAAGAGTGGGTCATGATGAAACATAGCGCCTCTTTTCTCTCACCTTTTTTTTTCCCTATCTTGTTTGTTCCAAACTCCCTTCTCTTTTTTAAGAAAGACCTCTACTCTTTATTTGGGAACTATTGTGGACCTTTCCATTTATATTATAATGAACTCTTCTCCACCAACAACCAAACCTTACGAAGGTGATTCTGGTGATGACTCTGATGAAAAGCCTACCAAGCGGTCCGGTAGACGTAAAATCAAGATTGAATATATTGAGGATAAAAACAGACGACACATCACCTTCTCGAAGCGGAAATCTGGCATTATGAAAAAGGTAAGAACCCATCCAATCATCTGTTTTTGGATGGAAAAGGGGTGAATCGAGGGAAGAATGCATAAAAAAAGAAAGGCCCCTCCTCTCTAATATGTATTGCTCCGTTATTAACTTTTCTTTTGGTTAGGCATATGAACTTAGTACATTGACGGGTACTCAAGTATTATTATTGGTTGTCTCAGAAACTGGGCTCGTATATACTTTTACCACTGTTAAACTCCAACCTATTGTCACCAAGCCTGAAGGCAAAAATTTGATTCAATCTTGCTTGAATGCGCCTGATCCAAATACAATTGAAACTGTAAGTGGCCCGAAATAAGGGAAATGATATTTATATTTTAACATTCATCGTTTCTAATTTGATAGGAACCCATGCTATTGCTGCTATTGAGGCTTCCTCACCAAGATCAAATTCAGCAGAAGAACAAATCGAACCTAGTCCATCTTCTGGTTACCACCAACACCATCACCACAACAATAGTAATAATAGTAATGGTGTAGCCACTTATCCAACAAGTTATCCTGCTGGTCAGACTCATGGCGTTAGTGGAAATGGCTATCCACCTCCAGTCCCACATCCCTCTTACGGTGGATATCAACAACCTTCTGGTCAACAACAACCTTATGGTATGCCGTATTATGGACAACAACCACAACAACAGCAGCATCAACACAGTCAGCAACAGCAGCATTATGATGATTATTGGACAAAACAAGAAAACCGTCAACATGATAGATAGTTTAGTTAGTACTTCGTCTTCTCTCATTTGGTTTTTTATATGATCCCTTTCTTTTTCGCTAGTGTCATATTCTATGTTATATTCAAATTAGCTTTTATTTATCGTCTCTACTATATATTATTAAAAAAAGAATAAAATACTCCCACTCTTCTATTACCTGATTTGATGATATTGATGATCGACTCTTTTCTTTTTTGGGGGAACAATGGCCCCATGGCAGCAATAGCGGTGGTTGAATAAAATGTGACAGTAAATTTGGCTGGCCTCACAACCAAAACAAAACTTTTTTTTTTATTTTAGTTACCCCTCTTCTTTACTTCCTTTTTTTTTTTTTTTTTTTTTTTGCACAATGCTGCGATATACAACACAACTACTCAAACGACCTCTTGCACAACAATCACATACATTTAGCACTTCAGTTGCTGTAGGATCACACATTGGTCGCACACCTCTCTATTTTCCTCAAGAAGTCACTTTGGATCATGATCTCACACCAATTCAACAACCTCGCATTCCGTCGGAATTGAACAATACTACGCTTACTGTCAAAGGTCCCTTAGGTCAACTTGAAATGCCTATCAAACCATTTGTTCAATTGGATACCACCAAAGGGGACTCTGCTGCTGCTGAGGAGTCCATGTTGCAAGTCAGCGTTAAGGATGCCAGTGTCAAGGAACAACGTGCCATGTGGGGAACAACTCGGAATTTGATTCGCAACATGATCACTGGAGTATCGGAAGGATATCGACTTCACTTGCGTTTGGTTGGTGTGGGGTATCGTGGTGTTTTGGAAAACAACAACCGTAGTGTATCTTTGAAACTTGGGTATGCTCATCCCGTGGTGGTGGATTTGCCTCAAGGTATCTCGTGTACCATTCCTCAACCTAACCGTTTGATTTTGCAAGGCATTGATCTTCAACAAGTCACCGAACTCGCCGCCAAGATTCAACGATGGAGAAAACCTGAACCTTACAATCAAAAGGGTATCTTTATCAACGACGAAACCATCAAGAAGAAGGAAGGCAAGAAGAAATAAACGAATAATATTGGATTCTCTCACTCTCACTCTCGCTCTGACTCTGACTCTGACCCTGCTCCCCATTCCATTATTACTGCCGCCGTCATCATTACCCTCGTCTTATACATGTATATTTCCCCTCTTACCCTCTCTCTTTTCATCTCTCTACCTCATCTAGTTTGTCAAATACACCTTATTGTAGTCATTTTTAGTTTAGATTTTACTATTATTTTGTTTTTAGCATCGATCAATAAAGACACTTTTATAAAATATAGATATTACCATATATTAGCAAACTACACTACTGCTTGTCGCGCCTGTGGCACATGTGCAGCGGGTTTTTAAATACATATGATGTTTTTTTTTTTTTTTTTTTTTTTTTTGAATCTTTTTTTTGTGCTTTCTTTCACACTCTTTTGTACAATATATATCACTTTATTCCAACGCAATTGGTCTCAATCCTAGTGTCATGTCTGATACGCAACGCTCTCCCCATCAAACATCTAGGCCTGAAATGGCGGTACCGTGGACTATCGACAATTCCGAAAGTAGACTATCTGGTACCCTTCAAAATGTAAGTACCGTGGTTGTTGCTTCATCTAACCAAGCAGCCCGTTTCTGATATCTAATCTAACTATTTTATTATCATTTTTTTTTACTAGTCTCCAAAAAGTATACTGAAAGGATCAAAAACGCCCAATCCATATGTGTCCCCTCAATTCAATCGTCTTCAAAAGTAAGATGCACCCTCATAAAAAATAATATGATATTCCAGTTCTCACTCAGACTCGTTTATTCCTTGTTTAATACTAGTGAGCGTTATGAAACTATGATCAATCGTCGTGTCAGCTTTGCTTCTGATAAGTGGGTTCGGTAATACTAATCAATTTCCTTTACACACTCCTACCAAATATGCTAACTGTCTATTTATCACTTTACTTGTTTATATGCAGCCTCTTTGGCAAGAACGAAACTCCAAACAGCCCAAGTCACCGCACTCTGAGTCAAAGACTATCTACAAGCTCGCCTGGTGAAAACGATGCCAATCCTACTTCTACATCCATAATTCTTGATAAGAATGATTCCCATACAACCACTACCAAATCCGACAAGTAAGTACAATGACAATGAAAATAGGAAAAAGGACCCCTTTATCTTACCAATACGATTATTTTTCTTCTTCCAACCCGTCCCCTTTGCTAGTGCTTATCTTCTAAGGTTATCTGGATCGCCTATGGATCGCAGGAAAAGGTATATTATTCCTACTCTATATGATAATTGTAATTCAACTAATCTACAACTATATTCTTTTGTGTAGACGACGTGACATGTATGGTAGCCCTCCTAGTCAACGTGAAGAGAAACAAATGTCGGTGATTTATCCAGAACACCGTGTTCGTGGCATGCAAAAATTGGGCGACGATGATGACGATGATTTGGACGACGACTATTCTTCTCACAACAATTATTATATGCAATTCCTTTCTCAAGAAACCCATCAACAGCGCAAACCACTTTTTGATGAAGATGTTGACGACGATAACCCCCAGAATAAAAGAACGAAAATCAGTGGCAACAATAACAACGCTAACGACAAAGAAAATATGAAGCAAACAACGATGGGAACAAGTTATGTATCATCGTTTACACCACCGGCGGCCCGAGCATTATCACCGAACTCATTATACGTTGACAATGATGCGGATAGACAGAACGATGTGGATACAAATGATGATATAGATATACAGCACGCAACCTCACGGGAAAACCATCAATCAATATTTGCCGAAGCGGAGGAAACAACAGAAACCACAGCACCTACGCAATATCTCGACACAAAGCAAGCTCGTATGTCTGTCACCTCCTTCAATGAAGATACAGGAACCATGCCTTTGACGTTACAGCACAATGGTGAAATAAACAGGCAGCAAGGGACACCAGTGGATGATACAATGGATTTATGGAATGCAACAGCAACGGCAGATATACATCAAAATGGACAGCAAGAGCAACATGTACAGAACTCACAAGAATCAACAAAGCAACCCAGGAACGATAACCCGCACCTACCATCAATCATTCACGCACATCCTCTTGGTGCACAGTTCAACTCGCAAAAGGATTCACAAGACTCAGATATGAAATTGACTCAGGAATCTTCAGCATTACGGGAAACAAATCCACCAAGCAGCACCAAATCCTCCAACAATGCATCCTATTACGCTTTCAATACATCATCGCCAATACGATCGCCAATACAATCACCCTTTAGATCACCTTTGAAGTCAACTGACAGGAATAACAACACATTCAACCTCGCAAAAAGTCCTCGGGTGGGTATCTCGATACTAGATACAATGGATGCTAGCCCTATCTTGCCACGCCATTCGCCTGTAACTGATCAATCCCATGCTGCTGCTGCGTCTTCTACCTTAGCTGATTCTTTCTCGCCAAAACGATCGTTTTATTTACATGATCCAACCCAGTCACACACTCCTTCGGCAACAACGACAAGCAACACTTATCCAACTTCACGTCCTACCAAGTCTCCTCTTCGTCAACAATCGTTCCGTCGAGATTTTTCGGAGCTTAGTATTGATTCCGATTATGGTGATCGCATGGTTTCAATGCATGGGAATGAAAATGGTAAGATCTAAAAGAGAGAGAGAGAGGTGGAGGGGAGAGAGGCAAGATTATACAGTGAAAAAAAGAAACTAACGTTGACTCTTTTTCTCTCTTTAGTCAATATATTTGAGGAGGAATTTCCCCAGCTTTACAATTCATTTACTGAAGACACACCTACCTCCAAACCCATGACATTGGCATACTTTTTGGATACTGCTGCTGGATTCAAACAACTTGCTGAAGATAAACCGATACCAAAACAAACGAATACACCTAGTACGAAGCCAAGCAATGGTAAGAAAATAGGAAAGGAAGGAGGTAGATATGATTATCTATGTAAAAAAATGTGTACTGACGGGTTTTTATTATCACTGCCTAGCTCCTGCTACCTTTGATCAACAAGCTACAGCCGCCGCCTCTCTGCTTCCTGAACTGGATGCGTACCGCAAGGTAAGATTAACACTATCTCCGCCCCGACTCCCTCCAGAACCCCCCCCCCTGATCTGTCTTTCCTTTTTTTTTGCAGCTGACCGAAAAATACGACCAAGTAATTGAAAAGCTTACCGATCAACTACAGCAACTGGATGATGATCTCAGCGAAAACATTCCCCAAGTATTTGCAGAGTATGTCGACGCGTCGCCCGAGGTGTGTGATGAAATGGAAAGTAGCTTTTCTGATCTTCGAAAGCTGGTTACAGCGGAAACGGAACAGAAATGGTACACAGAATATATGTCTATCGTGCAGGATTTGATGGCGCTTTTTAAAGGACAGTTAAAAGATCAACTTGAGGTAAGGAAAGAGCATGATATATGCAGTCGATCCGATGGCCTATTATGTATGAAACTTATTTCTCCTCCGCCCCCCTCCCTTAGGATCAACAACTCTTGCGTCAAGCAAAGAATCGACTTGCTCAAAACTTACCTCAACTAATGGCGGAAAAGCACAAAGTGACTGAAACTCTGAAGAACTCGCAGGAAATGTAAGATGCCAAAAAAAAAAAAAAAAAGAGTTCATTAACATTTATTGTTATCATTATCACTACTATTATAGGGTGCAAAAGTATAAACAAATGGACTATGGACTTCTGGAACGATGGGAAAGGGATATCAAGGAGCAAGAGTAAGTTGAAAAGAAAAGGCTTCGTTATTATATTTTGGTTACTATAATTGATTTATATTTGTTTTTGCTAGGGTGGCCATTGAAAGGAGCCGGGAAGAAGCCCAGAAGGTTAAAGAAAAAGATGCACAGACAAGGAAAGAACTGAACTTACTCGATGAAAAAAAAGCAGCACTCCAAACAGCTATTATGAAGGCCGAAGCAACAAAAGATGCTCACCCATATGTGTCTTATTCTGATTTCCTCGATGCAAAAGGTACACATTTTCTTTCTTTTAAAAAAAGAAAAAGATCATTAAAACCACTCATATTAACTCTTTTTTTTTTATTAGATCAATTCGATGCCAGCTCTGCATTATGCGCGTGGAAGCTACAAGATAAAATCGAGCACACAATTCAATTTACAGTTTATAACGACCTGGACATACTGATTGATACCAGCAAACTCAAGGATCGTCAAGTGGATGCGGTATTTATTCGAATGCTTGAATCAAGAGATCGGGAATATGGTCCATTTGCTGAACTGGTGCATGGTTTACAAGTGATGGCAAGAGGAACCTGGACCCAAGAAAAGGTATTGAAAGAAAAAAACACATACAATAGACAAAGAAAACTCATAGTGATGTTCCACTATATATATATATATATATATTGCTATAGATCATACAAGATATTGCTATTTATTGGAATCGAGTGCGAATGATCCGAAAAGAAATCATGGCTGTCAAACGAAGATTTTGGGTAGAATTGGAGCCGCTCGTTGAAACTCCTTTTTCCGATACAGATATGCGAGGATTTCGATGTACAATTACTGTGTTTAGCTTTATGTCAAAACTCAAATTCTACTTGTCCTTTAATATTCACGCGAAACAAGTCATGTCATACCCTCACTCGTTGGATATGACACAACTGAAAATTGAATTTGTATATGGTAGTTCTACGTAAGTTAATAGTGGGATGAGGGTAGGGCAGGGCTTATGATTACTAACTTCAAATTTCTGATTTTATAGGCCTCAATACTTGCATACCTTGGTCAAACACAAATTGAAAGAAAATGGAATTGTTGGTTTAGTGGATACTTTGTGCCTTATAGTTGATGATTTCCAGTAGGTTATTCCCCTTTCCACATTTTTTTTTATATATGCACATTCATAGTATACATATTTTAAATCCCCTATCTGTATAGCCTTAGCTTATTGTATTCATTTATTTACGCTTAATAATAAAATAAAATCATTTTTTTCATATGCTACATATATATAATCGTATTACTGTTATATTGCTTCCCTTTTTTATCTTTGATGCAAGAAATCATACAATTGATCATGAAGCTTTGCTGCTTTTTTTTTATGCTATTTTCATCTTGAAGCGCTCAAACCTAAATATTGGGATGGCGGATGTTTAAAAATATTATAGAGGCACAAACATGGACTTTCCGGTCGAAGATTTTCCGTCAGGCTACACACATGGATTTTTCCGTTCAAGAGGAGACTCTGTGGGAAATCAAAGTTGGAAGTGATCCACTTTACAAAAAAAAAAAAAAAAAAAAAAGGTCGTGCACTAAACACAGTGTCAATATGAAGACGCAATAAAAAAAAACCCCTCTTTTAACAATTTTTCAACAGGCTTTCCTCATCCTTTACCACCAACCAGTCGCATCTGCTAACAACAAAACGTTGGCTGAAAAGTTGAGGATAAGAAACTGAACCAATAATAGGCTGTATATATTCATAAAGAGCAATAGGGAAGCTAACCCCACAATAAATTGACCGAGCGGGGTTTAATGATAAAAACGGAGGTCCCAAACTTTTTTCGGAACAACGGGCGAGTCATAAAAGTGAGCGGTAGGCGATATTTTTTTACATTTTCTTTTTTCTCTTTTCCCAATTTTTTTTTTCTACTACACTCTTTTCTATTTATATTATTACTTATGACGATGGATGAAAACAATTTAACTCTTGACCCCAAGTGTCTCTGGACTCCTAGTCATCCTGAAGAAACTGAAATGGAACGATTCAGAGAAGCTGTCAATAGCAAACACAATCTCACTTTAGGTAGGTGAATGGAATATGGAACAGGTCATGTCTGACACGCTCTGCTCATATATATATATATATATATATGCAACTTTGTTTTGTTGATACTGACGAACCACTTTTTTTTTTCTTTATTAGCCAACTATCAAGAATTGTATGAGTGGTCTATCGCTCAACCTGAAGCATTCTGGTCTGAAGTCTGGGATAAAACAGGGATTATTTCGTCAGTCAAGGCAACTCGTGTGTTGGATACTTCTCGTCGTATGGACTCTATCCCTGAATGGTTTGAAGGTGCGCTATTGAACGTGGCCGAAAACATGTTATGGTGTCGTAGTGCTGACAAGACGGCTATCATTGCTACAGGTAACAACAATAATACTCAAGAGTCAAAAGTGAACAGGGGGGGACCTCAACTTTTTTTTTTTTTGTAGGCGAAGGTCATGGTCGTATCCATATTAGCTATGCTGAACTTTATCAAAAGGTCCTCCAATGTGCTGAAGCTATGAAGGCTATTGGTATTCAACAAGGTGATCGTGTGGCAGCATACATTCCCAATTGTGCTGAAGCAATTATCGCCATGTTGGCTGCTACAAGTTTGGGTGCTATTTGGAGGTAAAACAAAACAAAACAAAAGCATCTAACGAATGCTATATAGAATAACATGGTTACAAGGTACTAAACTTGGGATGATGATACATTCTTTTGCTAGTTCTACTTCGCCTGACTTTGGGACGACTGTAAGTGAAGAGAATGAAGTGGTTTTCATGGATGATGAAAAAACAAAAAAGAAAAATCTAAGTTTGGCTAATCCGGATTCTCTTTTTTACCAACGTAGGGTGTACTTGATCGTTTCACTCAAATCCAACCCAAGATTCTCTTCTCTGTGAACGCGGTCTACTACAACGGCAAGACATTGAACCATGTACCAAAGGTGGAAGCTGTGGTGAAAGATTTACCATCAGTTGAAAAGGTGGTGATGATCCCCTTTGTCAAAGACATGCCTATTGGACAAGTCGATAAAAGGTAAAGTCCGAGGATGATGAATTTTGGGATGCAACTTCGATTTTTATTCTCACGGTCCCGTTTTTCTCTTTTTTTTTTAGTGTGACGTGGGATCAATTTTTAGAAACCGTTCCTGTGGACCAGTTGCCTTCTGAAATTGATTTCAAGCAACTGCCATTCAATCACCCCGCATTTATTCTCTTCAGTTCTGGTACAACCGGTCTTCCTAAATGTATTGTCCATTCTGGTGCTGGTCTCTTGCTTCAATTGAAAAAGGAACACATTTTACATGGTGACATGACTCCTGATGATATACTCTTTTATTATACTACCACTGGATGGATGATGTGGAACTGGCTTGTCTCAGCTCTCAGTGTCGGAGCTACTGTGGTGCTCTGGGATGGAAGTCCCTTCAAGCCTGCTCCAATCTCTTTGTGGGAACTTGTTGATGAATTGAAAGTCACTCATTGGGGTGCTTCTGCCAAGTATATTCAATCTTTACAAGAAGCTGGTGTGCATCCAAGTAAGTTTGATATAGATATACTGATGATGATGTTATAGCAATCATGTTTGCTAATTGTCATTGCGTTTTTTTTTTGTTTTTTTGTTTTTTTGTAGTGGATCTCTGTAAACTGGATACACTCAAGGCTGTTTATTCTACAGGCTCTCCTTTGAAACCAGAAAGCTTTGAATTCGTGTATGAACATATCAAGAAAGACGTTATGCTTGGTAGTATCACTGGCGGTACCGATATTTGCTCATTGTTTGCTGGTCATAATGCAGCGCTACCTGTCTATCGTGGTGAAATTCAATGTATCTGTCTTGGAATGAAGATCGAAGCTTGGACTGACGACAGTAAGTAACTTGAGAAAATCGAAATAAATAGAAGATACGGAATTCAACAAACAACTAACGCACCTTGTTTTTTTTTTTTTTGTTCTTCTCCGAAATAGAACGATCCATCAAGGGTGAACCTGCTGATTTGGTATGTACATCACCCTTCCCTTGTATGCCTGTTGCTATGTATGGTGACGATGAAACGAGGACCAAGTATAAGAACGCCTATTTCAATGTACATGATGATATTTGGTACCACGGTGATTTCGTATGGATTAATCCCAAGACAGGTGGTGTGATTATGCTTGGACGGTCTGATGGTACGCTCAATCCTTCTGGTGTACGTTTTGGTAGTGCAGAAATCTACAACGTTGTCGACCGATTTGTTGATCAAGGCGTGGAAGACTCACTTTGTGTTGGACAAAAGATCAAAAACGAAGATGATGAACGCGTTGTTTTGTTTTTGAAGATGAAGAACAACGAACCATTGTCAGATGATCTGGTCAAGTCTATCAAGGTCAAAATTCGAAGTGAACTCAGTCCTCGTCATGTGCCCGCCTTTATTTTACCTATCACCGATATTCCAGTAAGTTGATACTATCATAATATTATCGGTACAGGGTAGAATCCATTAAGACTCACACTTCTATTTTACTTCGAAAATAGTATACCATCAATGGCAAGAAGGTTGAAGTTGCTGTCAAGGTAAGTCTTTCCCTCCCTTCGAAAGTTGAAACACTTCATACGAAACTAAACTTTTTTTTGTCTTGTGTATTTAATAGAAAATCATTTCTGGGCAATCAGTGACTCCTTCTGGTACCTTAACCAATCCCGAAAGCTTGAAATTATACTATGATATTCCTGTATTGGCCCAGTAGTTTAGACATCCCTTTGTGTTAGATATTTTATACATAGTGTTATTTGTTTTTGTTATATTAGTTTGTATTATTTTTATTTTGTGAAATGAATAAATATGAAAAAATGTTTTTATATTGTTGACTAAATTTGAGTAAACGGGTTGTTGACTGGGGGGATGGACTGGTCAAAATAGGTACTGCTTGGTGGACATATCTACTGTATATCTCTTGTGCTGATATTTACTACAGTATATGCAAAAATAAACTATAAAGAGCGATCTGGAGATATGGGTTAAGTTGATAAATAAGAATAGTAGAACTGGAATACTGCCATGTTTCATATTAAATCACCCAGCACTATCTACCGGTCTCTAGAACTCAGGGTGGGAGTAGTTATAGCTGGCGAATTGGAACGCAAATACTTGGTCGGGCATTCACAAAATAGCTACAATAGCGATACTGTTTACTATACAATGAGTCGGAGAATATTGAATAAAACAGCATATTTTATTAAAGCATATTGGTATATACTAAATTTAAAGAGGTCGGGGTCATTATAAGAAGTGATTCAATGGAAGGATCTCATGAAGCATGAGTGAAACTAAAGTAAGATCTGAAGTCTAGTCAATCCTGATCAAAAGGGAAGATTGTAAAATGGAGTCTACTATACTATACAAGGTTTGAGAAAGACAAAAGGCTAACTTTTATTGAATATTACAATTGTCATTACCAATCAGAAGGGTAGACGATAGTAAAAAGGGGATCTATTACACAGCGCATAAAGAGATTACTGGGGCATTTTTTTCATTGAAGCATGTAAAAATACACATATTTTATTCAGATAAAGATAAAAACTATAGGCAAACTAACACTAAACTAAGCTAATGAAGGCTCCAAAAGGCCAACTATTGGTGGTCCAAATCCTTGATCCAAAATGAAAGTTCCTCCATGCATCGTGTAATCCCTTAGCTGAAACCCCTTCTAAACTAGTGCTAATGTTAATCTAAATCCACCATAAACTCCAAGAAGTTATAACGGTGATGAAAAATAAAAGAAGTAACGGAAAGAAAGAGGGGGGGATTAGGGAAGGGTCGCAAAAAAAAAAAAAAAAGCTTCACGTGGGCGGGATTTTAAAAAAAGCTCTCGTTTGCAATATTATTTTTTCGTCTGCACTTGACAGAAAAAAAGAAAAAAAAAAGAAAAGGAAACTCTCCTTTTCATAGCAATAAATATCATTCAAATAATCAACATGATAGTTCCCTTCTCATCAGAGCAGCAGCCACCATTTAACATCGACAGCGTGGTTGTTTCTCTTCCTTGCTGTATTCGCAGGCAAGACGGAGTAACCCGGTCGCTGTAGATTAGTTTGCCATACCCTGTAAGATAGCCTACTCCCTTTTACTGAATTAGATTATCGTACGCTATGTTTGTTTTACAACAAAGAACCCCATCCTCACATATCTGAACGTCTCACCTTAGATAGATGTCAAGGTTCTAACGTTAGACTATATAGTTTAGTTTAGTTGTCACTGGTTACATTAACATCTGAATAAAAAATGTCTTGTCTTTTATTTTTACTTTGTCTCTCATATTTTGTGTTGTTAAATGGTTATGACCACACTGTATTGTACAGACACAGTACTGTATAGCAGCTGGATTTCAGAAAATACGAGTTGGAGAAATTTCTTGAATGGGTTAAAAAATGACAGTGGTAAACACATAAAAAATGAAAAAAAGACAGTAAAGGATACATAAAAAAAAAAACAAGTAAAAGCAAGTCATGATGGGCGCATTAAATATGATGATTAATGAAAACAGGAAGGTACCTATTTTACCTCTTTTTTTTTTTTTATAACAATAACAAAACTACCGATCACGTATCATATCTTTGGTCCTTCCTTTCAACCTTCATTATCATATTACGTGCTTAAAAGCTTTATTGACCAGTTAAAAAAATGTTTTACATTTCCGGTGAGGTCCACCTTTTTTTCAGGTTTTTGCTAAACAACACCCATAGTACTTATATCAAAAGTGTTTGATGAAATTTGTCTGTGGACTGATGTATTCATAAGGCGAATGATGTGGATTTAGAGGTGCCAGTCGCGGAGGACGATTATAGTCAAAGAAAGATGAAGAGGGGTCAGTATATGGCTGTCTCATTTTATATTGATCATCATGCATGGTATTTAGTACGGCTTGTGATTTTCCTTTGACACTGGGCTGTTCACTTCGAGCATGGTGTAAACAATAAATAAAAACACACTGCCCGAAAAATCAAAAGTGAAATAAAAAATCAATACATACATTTGGTCTCTGTCCTTTTTTTTTTTTTTTTTTTTTTTTTTTTTTTTTTTTTTTTTTTTTTTTTTTTTTTTTTTTTACATTGACAAGAAAGCTTGTTGCGGTCGTGACAGCAATCCAAATCATAGAAACTTGCCAGACTTGGGCACATTGCTTCCATAGAGAGCATTTATGATTTTCACACATGGTTTCTTTTTTTTCACCGCCCATACATTGAACTATAAAAGGATGCATTCCAAAACCTATTATGGATAAATAAGCGATATTGTTCAATGTATCTATTATTGTGGTCAAATACATGACCCACCACATTGATCCAGCCAGACTTTGACTTCTCTACATAGCAGAGCGGCGTTTAAATAACTGACTTCATTTTATTTTTAATTTCTTACAATATTCACTGCGAGTGCGGATACCAGAGAAACCAGGACAAGAAAGCAGCTGATAAAACAAGAGACTTTTGTGCTTATTACTGTCATCCATTTTAAAGAGCCTTAGAAAAAAAAATTGATAGATCTATCAGCAATTACTGTTTCTCATTGATGTGAATTTACATTATTACTCGGCCATTCAGTGTTGGAAAAAATATTCCAAATTTCCCAGCATGCCCGAGTTAATTGCAAGCTAGTTAAAAAATAGACACAGGGTGTTAACTTGAAGCCATGACAGTTTTGTGCATTATCTTTGCCCATTATGTTTTTATATAACAAACAAGAAAAGATATGAAAAAAAAAGATAAAACGGAAAGAAAACAATAAGTTTGTAGGCAAATGATTTATTTCAATATGGTCCATCAGCGTGATCACCATTCTTCACGGATAATATATAAGAACCAATTTGGATGACTTCGGTCAATTTCAGGTACGGAAACAAAAAAAAAAAATTGCCACAATTAACATTTTATTTATTTCCAAACATCACTCTTTCTTCGAGGAAGTAAATTAAATCATTCATTAGTTAAGAAATAACGGTCATCAAGCATTTGTGATAGTGTGGTGCAGATCAGCAAGACCGTAGAAGAAATTGAGTCTCCTGGAAAATGCCAAGGATATTTATCTTAATTGACAATAAAACGTTTAATCAAGTAGCTGAAGGGTTGAGGAATTACACCACATGTTATACAGGTAACGTAAATGCCTTCCAATGTTCTCTGTTGTTGTTGTTTTATTTTTTGTTTGTTTTTTATGTGTCCTTCACTATCTTTTTTTGCATGTGTACACTACGGCTGTTTTCTAATACCATTCAAAGGAGTACTTAACTCCTATATTTAGAGACCCATTACGGTAAAAATGTATACATAACCAACCTTTAATCGATGTTGCCTCTTACCTAATCCTTTTTTTTTTTTTTTTTTTTTTTTGCGCGCACATATATGCTTATTTTTTTTCTACAAACCCAAGTACTGTATTTATTCAGATGCAAATATAAACTACGACAACTAAAATAAGTAATCCAGTGATAATACTATAACATACATCTAAAGATGAGGCAATTTATGAATGTGAGACGAAACTTCTTGAAGGATCAACGTTACGTAAGATAAGATCGCCCGATCGAAGTGGATAAGCTCCCTAAGTGAGCACAGTAGAATTACTCCGTCTTTGTAAAGACATTAAAAAGAAGAGAACAGCTATGTTGCCGATGTTGAATTGTGATACCTAATTGAATGAGATAATAATCACCATATTCATGTTGTTGCATGGTGTTCATTATTGTGCTGTTTCACTACGAAAAAAAAAACAAAAATCAAATTCCGCCCACGTGAATTATTATTTTTTCGTTGCCCTCTCAATTTTTTTTCCCGCACCCTTTCTTTCATCTTCTTTTTCTACTTCGTGTTTTTCTTCACCATTCAACTTGTATGGGTTTATTTTGGACCTAGAATTGTATTAGGGCTAGCTTAGAAGAGGTTTCAGCTCAGGGATTACAAGACGCATGGGGAAACCCTTTCATTTTGGATCTAGGATCTGTAGGCAGAATTAGTTGTAGATTTGAAGCCTTCATTAGCTTACTTTAGTGTTAGTTTCTCCACAGTTCGTACCAACATCTCAATAAAATATGTCTTTTTTTTTTTTACACGCTTCAATGAAAATGTCCCATAAGTTACTCTCATGTCTTGTACAATAGATCCATTGTTTTCCATTGATCCCTTAGATTCGTATTGCCCATTGTTATGCTTTAGTAAAAGGTACTTATTAGTATTTCCCATATCTTGTACGGCATATTAGCTTCCCTTCTTTGAATTAGTGTTGCCCATTCTTCAGATCTTACTTTGGTTTTACTCATGTTTCCTCCAATAGATCCTGTCATGACATCCCTTGTTATAATGAACCCCTCCTCCGTAGTTTTAGTATATCCTAATACGTTTTAATAAAGTACGCATTTTTATTAACTATACCCTGACTCATCGTATGGTAAACAATTTCGCTATTGTAGCTGTTTTGTGAGTGTCGTACCAAACATTTGCCTTCTAGCTCATTCACTATGGCTCCTTTCCCTTTCCGGTACCACATCAACTAGTTGGGAGTTTACATGACTTCTGCCGATCAATCATATAATAAAACTAGGTATTGCTGTGCGTGTATCAATTGCTATAGATAATTTTGCACTGCATTCTAGTTTATATACACATATATATAATTCTAGGCTACTTAATGTGAAACATGATCAGCCAATGTAGACCGTGCCGCTAGTATGACCGCCACTATTTTTACGTACAGTGCTGTATATATTCAGGTCACTATTTATTTTCCTTTTTTTTCGTGTGTGTGCGTGGTATGTCAAAAAAAAAAAAAAAGAAGCACAAAAATGAGGCAAGTTCAGTCCAAGGATCGCCTATTAGGGATATATAACGATAGGGCGTTCTATTTTCACTTCAATAACCTCTCCGCTGCTATCCATTAGATCAATTTTTTGCAAGTGTGAGAAAATTTTGCAATCGTTTTATGTTCTTGTAAAATTGCTCCATAATACGATGACAAGAAATGGTTAGCAATCAAAAAGTCCACGGATTGTACAAGATTGACAATCTTCTCAAGGCATGGTTGAGGGAAGGTCACCACATCAAGAGCATGTACAAATATAAAGTCGGTAGCTTTAATGACAGTATCTATCATCCAGCAAGCATTATACACTGTACTGTGGAATACAGACAAACGATATACACGCAAAACAATACAAGACAAAACAAATGAATGCAAGACAAGTAAACATTTCATCGAGTATTTTTTATTGATACCATCAACACTTTATTAAACACTGAAAAAAGAAAAAAAAAACTACAATACAATAAATAGTTCCAGCAATATATATATATATATATATATATATATCTATATATAGTTTAGAAAGATAAAAAATGAATCAAATACAGTATATAAATAAATCTAAAGAAGGCCAAACACGTCCACATTCCAGAAGTTACGAGGGTCCACAATACGTCTTTCTTCGCCATCAATCACTTGTTCCAAAGCACGGAAATCTTCTTGTTCCAAGGAAGGCACAATATCCAGATTTTCAATGATGCGAGACTTGGTGACCGATTTGGGAATTACAGACACGCCACGTTGAACGTTCCAGGAAAGAACGATTTGGGCAGCAGATTTGTTGTACTTCTTAGCAATGGCCAACTATGATAATACAAAGAGAAGGGAAAAAGGGGATCAATTCATCAGCCCTACATTTGGTGAAGAGAAAGGATGGTCGATTTTATTTGGTGCTCTTACCACTTTTTCGTCCTTCAAAATGGGGGAGTTGGTGCTTCCAAGAGGGGAGTAAGCAGTGACTAACAAAAAAAAAAAAAAAAATCTCATTAGTACATCAAATTTGAATATTCAGAATCTTTTTTTTTTTTACCATGAATGCCATGGTCCTTGGCGAATTTCAAAAGATCATCTTGACGTAAATAGGGATGTAATTCAACCTGGTTCACAGCAGGGCGAACAGTTCCGTTTTCGATAATCTTGGTAAGTGTAGCAATATTAAAGTTGGAGACACCAATGGCACGAACCTTGGTTTTATCCAGTTTTTCAAGTGCCTGTATACATAAATACAATAGTTAAAAAAGAGATAAGCACCATATCAAAGATAGAGTTCACAAACATTCATATAACTTACGGTCCAGGTTTCCAAATAGGTGGTGTTATCAAAGAGGATATTTCCATCAGGTCCCTTGGGAACGTTTTCGTTACCAGATTGGAAAGCAACAGGCCTATGTGAATCAAAATAACGAAATAGGCATTTCATTAGACTATCCGCACTTCCCCACCCCTTCTCCTCTTTTTCTTGTAGGTTCATAAATTACCAGTGAATCAAGTATAAATCAAGGTAGTCCAATTGCAAGAGCTCCAGAGATTTTTCGAGGGCAGGTTGGACATCTTCAGGACGATGGCTATTGTTCCATAGCTTGGTGGTGACAAAAAGCTCTTCACGGGGAATACCAGAGTCTTTAATGGCTTGTCCAACTTCCTTTTCATTTCCATCTATAAAAAATGAAGGGAAAGCAAACATGGTTAGTAGGTAGCCCTAATACGCGGTGATGTGTGTGCATTTCGTTTTAGCTTACAGATAAAGGCAGTGTCAATATGTCGATAACTACATATAAATATACATAAAGGCAGCAATGTCAATACTTCATCATTCACTATGGTTATTTTTCATTACCCAGCAGCGATAGCATCTAACACGGCTTGATAAACTTCATTAGGCTTGGATTGCCATGTACCCAATCCAACAACAGGGATCTTGGCACCAGTGTTTCTACGCGATGTCAAAAAAAAAAATTAGCATGAAGTATAGATCTAGCGACATTTTGAGTGAATAAATATAATTAAACTTACAAAGTAGCAGTAGGAATAGAGGGCATAGTGAAAAAATTGATTAATAATTAGGATAGATAAATGATATAAAAAAAAAAAAAGAATAAAAGGGTTTATATAGGCAATTTAAATCGGGAGTTGAACATTTAATCCAGCTTTTTAACATCAGTTCTTGTAACGTCAAATTGAGACGCAGGTAAAAATAAATTTCAGACAGGCGAAGAAACAAATTGAGACAAACAAAATGTAATTGGCATAAAAGGGCGTAAACGGTGAGAGGCACATGCTGCTGAAGAGGGAACAAAGGTGGAAAGTGTGGCACAACGGATTTTTGAACCAATACTTTCTACTTAAGACAAGGAAAAGACGGACATATTAGTATCTTATTATACCAGATGCAGAGAAGAGATAAGAAAAGCAGAAATAAGGGAGACCCAGTACGGCAAAGGGACAACAACACCATACCATCAAATGAAGAATCGTTTTCAAAAGCTCGAAAAAATGACTGGTTTGATATCTTCATATCGCCCCATTATTATAATCCGCTCGTCGTAGTCTTCCAACAAAAAAAAAAAAAAAGCAGAAAATAATGGATGACAAATCCAGCATATAAAGTTTTCATCAATATGTGTATTTTGGAGATAGACTACCTTGTTCGAAAAGATGCTTTAACGAAGGATGGTCTTAAAACCTTGTGTTTCCTTTAGTGCGCGTCCAGGAAGGAAATTAAAAAAATACTCCCTACAGTAAAACACATTTTATCGTGACACTAAAAAAATGTCGTGCTTTTAAATTGAGTTGACGTAAAGTAAAGGGTTAGTCAAAAATTCACCGGTGTAACGGATTTACAAATACATAGGTCGCATGATAAAGATCTTCGTCAATGATGCAATAAATCAAAATATGTATCTATCTCGACTTCCGTTTTTGAATATACGAAGTAAGGCATATAATTTTATGATGTTCTTTTTTGTTGAAATGAGATGATATTGCATTTAATTGCCCGACATTATCATCATACGCCTGCCTTTGTTATTTGCTTTTTTCTACTACCACCTTGAAAAGGAAGGTGATTACGTGGTTTAGGTTTTCTTATACAGCTTCTCAACATTGCATGATATATATGAGTTGCGATACATAAAATAATTATATGTGTCAATTTGTCATGACTGATGGTCCCATTATAAGTAACTCCTGTCTGTATTTACAGTAGTCGCAATAATCAGCTTGTAAAAATATGCCAAGTAGGGACTCTCAATAACGATATCAGCGGGAAAGAGAATTACATAATTATCGTAAACAATATCACTGCTCTGGTGTGTTTATTCATGCTATGTCTAACAACATAGAAGTTTTCTCGAACCGTCTTTTTGTTTTATCAATGTAATGAAAATGGTTATCAAGAAAAAGTAATTCAGAACTGCAGTTAAGCGAGACCAGACAATATTTCAAATCCCGCACACGTGAACTATTTATTTCCTCTCTCCTGCCTTTTTTTATTTTTTATGCTCTCTTTCTTTTTTTTTCATTTCAATATTTTTTCACCATTCAATTTGTATGGGGTTATTTTGGACCTAGAATTGTATCACGACTAGTTTAGAAGGGGTTTCAGCTCAGGGATTACAAGATGCATGGGCAAACCCTTTCATTTTGGGTCTAGGATCTGAAGGCACCCTCAGTTTGTTTTTTGGAGCCTTCATTAGCTCAGTTTAGTGTTAGTTTGTCCATAGCTTGTATCTTAAACTGAATAAAATATGTTTCATTAGACTTCTTCATGTCTTGTACAAGTGATCACTTTCATCGTCCCTCTTTTTGATTTAGTGTTGACCCGTGCTGCAGTTCGTATCTATATCTGAATAAAATATGCTTCATTAGTTTTCTTCATGCCTTGTACAAGAGATCACTTTTGTCATCCCTCTTTTTGACTTAGTATTGCCCTTGTTGTAATTCAATATAAGAGATTCTTGCATTATCTCATGTGTTGTGTAGTATATTGGAACCCATTTAACATTCTCTTCTTTGGAATTAATAAGTTGGCAATTCTTCAGGTCTCCTATTAGTACCCTCCTTGCTTCCTCCATTACACCCATGTTATAATGAACCCTTCGTATTTATTATAGTGTTCATCGTATTGATTCAATAAAGTATGTCCTTTATAATAGCCATACTCTGACCCATCAACCAGTGGTCAATTTCGTTATTGTATCATTTATGGGGGGGTGCTATTATCATTTGCTCTCTAACTCATCAACTATGACTACTTTTCTCCCAGAGCCCCGGCGTTTGACTGGCAGTTCTAGGTCGCTTGCTATGAAAATATGAAACGTGGATCTATTGCCTCTCGACCATTTATATTAATACATAAACGAAAAAACTGTACCTTAATAAAATGCAAGGCATATTGTGCTTCATACAGGTTGCAATATTTTTTCAAGGTGTGCTAGGACATGCCTTCAATATACCTTCCCCTATAGCATACTATAATCCCCATTCGATTGAGCATATGGTCTATCTTCTGTCATACACATGCCTTTTTTTTTCTGCTACACATGCATAAATAAATATTCGCTAGACAGAGAGTTGAATATTACAATTAGGTAAAGTCACTTGTTGCACAACCTAATTTTTTACACAATCAAACATCCCCGTGTTTTTTTTCCAGTACCCATTCGATAATGCGATGAAACATATGAGAGACTAATAATAAGAAGACAATACATATTTTATTCATATATAGTTATCTAAACTATGATAACTAACACTAAGCTAAGCTAATGACGGTTCCCTAATCTTTAGGTAAAGCTAGTCCAATGCCGGTCCCGATCTACGGTTTCAAAATGAAAGGGTTTCCCCATGCATATTGTCAATCCCTGATCTAGAAAGCCACTAATCCTAGTATATCACCAATCCAAGACAATTATAAGTTCATTGAAGCCTCAATGATTAGCTTTTTTTTTTTTAAAAAAAAAAAAAAAAAAAAGAAGGAAGAAAAGAAAGAACAAGAAAAAGAGATTGAAGAAAAAAATAAATAAAAATGGCGGTCGGTATTTGAAATAATTTATTTGCTCAGGGGATACAACAAAATACAGTCTATTTAACAACAATGGGCCCTGACGTCCAAGTTTCCCAATCCTTAGGATTATCATGATTTCCAAGGAGCCGAAGCGCACGCATCCGGATTGCAAACGTACCTGCCCCAACCCGCTGCTTTGGTGCTCCGAGCCCTGGTGTTGTTTGAACTTGCCCGTCCCATTCAAATTGGCGGTAATATTCCTCGGATTTCCTTCGATTGCCTTCCCAATAAACCACAGGGAAGTTTGGAATAGTACCCACCACCATTGGAGAGGCATCCGCATTTTTCTGGTCCTGGTGTTGTTGCTTTTGTATGATTTCAGCCTGTATTTCTCGAGTAGCCGTCAATAAGCGACATATCACAATAGGTTTTTCCGTCGAGGCATTTTGTTGCGGTTGCTGTACTTTACTTGATAATTTGAGTTCATCTTCTTTATCTTCATTTTTGTTATCTTCAACAAGATTTGTTTCGTTTTTGGATGAGACACCACCAAGGGCAAAAGTAAAAACATCTGCACCCGTGTAAACCGCTGATAAATTCTGGGAGCTGGACAAATAAGGAAATCCATCATCAAAAATTGGCAGATCATGGAGGGCACCAAGTACACCAAAGTAGGGTACACTTGCTTGGACTACTGTCTGGTTTTTTTCAGAAGCTGATTTCCATTGGATATATCCACCATACATTTGGTAATCATAAACGGATTGATCAGGGGGTAGTTTGACTTGGACTTGCACAGCTATCGTTTGCCCAGGGTCTAATGTCAGCGATGGATGACTAAATGTCAGAGATACTTTTTTATTTCCACGCCCAATTGGTTCCAGAAGTGTAAAGTGATTCAAGCCTGCTGTATGGTTGGATTTTGGCATGTATGGATCAACCGATCTCGATGGGAGATGTTCAACTGTTAAAGTGACTGGCTCAAAACCGTAATTGGAAATTTCTAATGTGCATGTTTTATAATCCGAAGTGCTCGCTGTATCGTTAAAGCTAATTTGGCTTGGTGTTATATGAATAGGATTCGTAATGGCATCGAAGGCTACAAGAAAAGCGGAATGTGAAATTAAAAACAAGATGCATGAATTTTTTCTTCTGTTTTACGTTGAACTAAACCAGCGCCTTGTAAAAGAGGATGATCAGGTATATTCATATTTCCAGATATCTTCATAGGTATCTTTGCATGGTTTTGCATATGCTCGACTAGATAAAATCCATGATCCTTTATTTGCTGATTCTGTCGAAAGGCTTCCAAAAGTAATGCCATCGCCCCTGCCACATGTGGAGCTGCCATTGACGTACCAGATCGGATTCCCCAACCTTTTTCAAACACTCCAGAATTTTTTAAATGGAGAGGCAATGTTCTAAAAAGTGCAAAAAAAAAAAAAAAAAAAAAAAATTAAAAGAAATCGAAACAATGAAGGACCAATTACTTACGAATAAATCTGACCGCCAATTCCTGCGATATTCGGTTTCAGATCTAATTCATACGATGGACCCACGCTGGAAAAACTAGATACTTCCAAAGCAGATTCCATCATTTCATCTACCAGCTCCGGAAAAAATGAAATACGAGAAGGCAACAACGGCAATGATGAGTTTTTCTGATACAGGCGTTGGGCCAATGACCGTGGAATAGAAGCGACGGGAATAGTATTGTTATATGTTTGCAGAGGAAATGTGTCCATGGTACCAACCCCATCGGATAAATTATTAGCATCATATATTAAAATGGCTACAGCACCTAATTGCTGGTGGGCATTGTTTGCTTTTTCATCAAATGTACATCCGCCTCGTTGAGCAAGAAGAATATTGCCTTTGATTGTTTCACTCCCGTGTAGGCTTCTCAAATTATTGTCACATGCATCGGTCGGTATACCAGATAAATTAAAAAGAGTCATAAGAATTCCATCAGGGAAGGTGTTAGTGGTGGATGACAATTCATAGACTATAGAAGATATAAAAAATAGGTTAGCTTTATTATTATTATTACTATACATAAAAGGGTCTTACCAAATGACTCATCAGGAATGGAGTCAATGTCTAACAATTTCGAAGGATAGAATGTATTGTCTAAAGAGGCAACAGAAACAACATGTTTACCGGTACCAGGGGTATTTTGAAGAAAAGCACCGCCAGAACCTTGGTTTCCTGCCACAGTTACCACTGTGAGTAAAAAGAAAAACAATTCAGGAACCGAAAAGACGGTGTTTGAATAATTAATAGGTGGTACGTATATTGATTGCAAAATCATTTTCGTTACCAATAACACCTTGTTGAGTTAAACGTTCAGCGACAACTGCCATTGCATCCTCAGACCAAGCGCTTTGAACCCCCAAACTTAAATTGATAATATTGCATCCTAATTTAACCAAAAAAAAAAAAAAAAAAAAAAAGTGAGCAGTAGATTTCCACATGCACCAGCTCTTGACCGATCTACATATGATATCATACCAGCCTGCTGTGCCAAAGTGAGACCTTGAATCACTGTATCTTCACTGGCCCCGGATTCACACCCAAAAATCCGCCACATTCCTAAGCTTGCATTAGGTGCTACACCACTGAACCTCTATAAACAAATACACTGAAGTGTTAATCAAGTTTTGCATTTTTTTCTGTATTAATATTATGTTTATACAGACCATTTTCTCATCCATTCCAGCGATGATCCCAGCGACATGTGTTCCATGACCTAATTTTATACAGAAAAATGGTGAGGTAAACATAACAAAAAAAAAAGAATAATAAAACTCCGCCTACCATTCGCAGGACATGGATCCATAGGATCATCCGGCCCTAAATGATGCCCAATGACTTTATCATCTTCACTTGGATCCACAATATTAGCACCATATTTAACTTTGTACCCAGGACCGAAACCACCACCCAAGGCAGGATGATGATAGTCAACCCCTGAATCTAATAGACATACCGTCACGTCTTTTCCGGTAATACCCAGTTTTTCATGAACAGATTGGATTTGTGATGAGTGATCGTCGAAAGGTCTTTGAGGAAGTACAGGAGAAGAGGCGAATGTGGATGACATGACATTATTAGCGTTTGAATCACTGTCGAAAGCTATCCATTCAGGCCTAGGGACTTGATAAATTGGGTAAATTGCCTTCACCCAAGGATTATTTGCAACGGCTCTTCGATTGAGTCTTGACTTTTTTCTTTTCGTCGTCGGCAATGGTGATGTTGATGAGAGGTCAATGATGGAATGGGGATGAAGGTCAAGGAGTTTGGAGAAGGTACGTACGTGGTGCTCCGAATTGAATTGGACTGACATACCAGAAAATATTTTTGAATTATTATACACTTGGCGGACTTTCATCGCTTGGGTTATGGGGGCCAGGAGCGACATGACTCTAAGATGATGTTTAGGTAAATTTGTATTATCAACATATTCCAGTAAATAGGTATTGGGAATTGCTTGTCGTTTATAATTGCGTGGATAATGGTCTTCTGCACTGACTTGATGATGGCGATGATTTCCAACTAATACAAAAATAAGTAATAGTTGTAATATTATTATTGAGTACCTGTACATCTTTAGAGTCTTTTCTTTTAAAAAATAAAAAAAGAGAGCAGATAAAACAATGAATTTAATGAAAACTGCCGATTAAAAATCCTTCTCGATCCTTAAAAATAGGTCTTTTACATTTAATACTACTTGAATGGGGTCCCCCTGAATCCATGTTTATTGAAGTCTTGATATGTTTAAGGGGAATACGTATTTAACCTCCGACGCCACATATTAAAAAGTCTTTATGCTTTGATTTATCAATCAGCATTGCCCACAAAACCTTGACACTCACATTTGGCACACCATAATTTGAGAGTGCGTTTTTTCTTTACGATATTCAACCAAAAAAACTATTTTCTGAACAACTTAAACATAAAATCTAACATATAATACTGTAGACGGTTCTTTTTTTCTCAAATAATTTCATTGCAGTCCATATTTGTATTCTGATTTTTTTATAAGATAAACAAAAATGTTTTATGGCTGTATCTGTAATGCAGGATCGTCATGCTTCAGTATTGAAAAATTTGGGTCAGCTTCTCTGGCGGGATTACAATAGTGGAGTAAAAAAAATACAACCCAGATTTCAATTTTTTTTTTTCTTCTGACAAAAAAAAAAAAAAAAACTCTCCAAACATCATCGATTCACTGATATATTCTAATGGCTATTGATCACGAGGAAATAGCGGAAGAAAGCAACTTGCATACTGAAAAGCGATATCAAAAAGATGCCAAGATTGGTGAAGGTACATATGCTGTTGTTTATAGAGGTAAAGCATGATACAAAAGATACGTGATAATCAAGAGGCGCTCTTTCATCTGACGTGTTTTTTAATTTTTTTTTTTTCTATACAGGAAGGAGGATAACAGATGGACGAATGGTTGCGATCAAAAAGATTAAAATGGGACAATTCAAGGATGGTTTAGATTTGACAGCGATCCGTGAAGTCAAGTATCTCCAAGAACTGCGGCATCCAAATATCATTGAAGTATGCTATGACAGAACAATAACTGTGGAAGGAATGGAATATGATTGAAACATGGTATATTAACGTTTACCTTCTCTCTACCAACACAGTTGATTGACGTGTTTTCTCACCGTACCAACTTGAATCTTGTATTGGAATATTTGAACTCGGATATGGAGCAAGTCATCAAAAACAAAGGGATCTTGTTTATGCCTGCCGACATCAAGTCTTGGATGATGATGATGTTACGTGGTTTAGACCACTGTCATCGTAGCTTTGTTTTGCACCGGGTAAGAATGAAAAATGATGTGTCTGTATGGGATTTAGGCAAATATGTACGGTGCAGGTATTGATCGTCTTCTTCCAACTTCGCAGGATATGAAGCCCAACAATTTATTACTGACGGAGACCGGTGTGTTGAAAATAGCGGATTTTGGTTTGGCAAGGGATTGGGGCGATCCTAAGAAGCAAATGACTAGCCAAGTGGTGACCCGATGGTACCGATGCCCTGAATTGCTCTTTGGTGCTAAGGAATACTCGTATGCGGTGGACATTTGGGCCGTGGGTTGTATTTTTGCTGAACTGATGTTACGGACTCCTTATGTAGCTGGTGATTCAGATATGGACCAATTGACGAAAATCTTCCATGCCTTGGGTACACCTACTGAAGCGGACTGGCCGGTAAAATAAAAAAAAAATCATGGATTGTAACATTTCGAAGATGTTGCATGATCTGATTCCTGTTTTTTGCCATATATACCTTTATAGGGTCTGAGTTCCTTACCAGATTATATCCAATTCAAACCATTCCCCAAGGTACCATTGCATCAATATTTCACTGCCGCTGGAAGAGATGCTATTGATTTATTGGAAAAGATGTTAGTGTTTGATCCAAATCAACGGTGGACTGCTGAGGAGGTAAGTTGAAAGAAGACAGAAACACTGGAACAAGGGAAACAAAATTGGCGTATTACCAACACTTATTTCTTATTGTATTTTGTTCTAGTGCCTTGGACATTCCTACTTCAGAAACATGCCTTTACCTACTGAACCAAGCAAATTGCCACGACATGAACCCACAAACCAATGAACTGCTTGATTCCTTATATTATTATCTCCTTTAGTTGTCACATAGTCGATTTATCACTTTTGTACATAGATATTACACACACACACACACATACACACACATATTTGATATATTTATATAGGATATATATATATTGAAAATAAAATAGCTTGATTTTTTTTTATTATGACGCTGTGATTACTATAAATCATATTACATACATACACACAATAAAAAAAAATATTTGATACATAGTAAATATTTTGTAAAATAATATAGCTTGATTTTTTATTATGAAGAATGTGATATGATATGCTACTGATGTAGTGGGCTTCAATAAGGGACGGAGAAGGAAAAGAAAAGAGACGCTATGATGATATTGAAGGAGATGGGATACTATTGGCTAGAGGAAGAGAGGCGAGGAAGTATAAAACAACAAAAAAAGAAGATATCGACAACGGAAAAGCTACGGAGGTAGTTGGAATGATACATACAAATGACGAAGTAAATGGTAAGGGATAAAAGGTGACAAAAGTTACTGTTTTTTTTGGTGAAAAAAAAAGTAGGGGCGTAGCATAACTAATAATCAGAGGGTACATGACAAAGTGCAGAGTATAGTGGGATTGAATGGTGTGCGTAAGAAGTTACTTGATATCATCTTGAGCCATTGCTTTTCTCTTACCTAGATAAAGTATAATCAGTGGGTTGACTAAAACATCTACCACTACGTTTTTTCTTCTATGATGAACTTACGTTGACTAGGTGTTGTTGGTGTGGACAGATACGCCGCTTGGTTGAGGTCCATCATTTGTGAAGTGGCAGCAGGGGAAGAAGACATAAGAGTGGTAGTAGAAATAGCCGGGGTTGCTCCGTTGTTATTGATACTATTGGATGAAAGGTATGGTGAATTTCCTTGAGGGTATGGGCTCTGAGGTGTCGTTTTAAGTTGGTGTTGCTGCATTTGCAAATGATGTTGTTGAAGCTGAAGCATGTGTTGCTGCTGCTGTTGCAATAGTAAAGATTGCCGCTGCTGAGGAGTCAACGTTTCTGGATTCTGCATACCCTTCGCTAGCATAGGTGACGAGGACACTGGTGGGGCTAGTTCTTGTTGTGTAGATGCGGGAGCTGGTTCAGGTGCTGATGGTTGTGATGGCTGATTGCTGGGTATCGTGGCAGTAGAAGACTTGCTATTTTTGCGTGACGGGGTCGCTCGTCGTTTTTTAGTTTGATTGGTCTTTTTCGCTTCTTTTTTGGTCGTCACCGGTGATTCAGGAGTCTGTTCCACTTTGGTTACTTTTGGTATTTCTGATGAAGAGCGTACATCCATTGGTGAGGGCGAGGTAGGCGAAACATCTTCTTCTATATCACATAATAATCATTGTCAATACAAATATATATTGACCATTCTCCATATCTGTTTCCCTTCTTTCATTTTAGTTTACCTTTGATTCCGTTCATTGGATGTTGTAATGAATGCGAATTTTGGTGTGGTGTATAGTTGAATATATAGACCAGAGCACTTTGACCATATTTTGACATTGCATCGGACATCTACAAATAAAAAAGGAAGTGAGATTTTTTTTCCCGTTTCAGTCGTCTCCCATGTCCCTTTTCTTACTTTTTCCCTACTAACCTTTAATAATTCGTAAACACGATCGGGCAATCCCCATTCATTGACAAGAGAATTAGGAACTTGTTTCCCGATTATTTTTGGAGCAGGTGGTGGGTGCTGTTGTTTTCCTTTCTTCTTTGTGGTGATAGGAGGGGTGGGAGGAGCAGGTGGTGGTACCGGATCTACAACGCCATGCCTTGATATGAATTCTTCCACATGATGACAAACAAAGTTCCATTGATGAATTTTTAGATTGCCTTGAATTGGATCCATGCGTAAAGTAACCGATGTGCGTCCAGTCATAACTACCATAGTATCATTGTCGTAACGGTAAATAAAGCTTGAGACAGGGCAATCTACCATCATCCCTTGAGGCAGAATATATTCCATCGTTTGGTCCATCGTCAGTTTGATTGAAATTAGCTGGCATTGATACTGTGTATGGAAAAATCTTGCGATCAGTGGTTGACAAAGTTCTATAAAGTCAGGGAAAGAAAAAGAGGTTACTATAACAAATACAAATATAGGTGGTACCCATAATCACATACCAAACTGCTTTTGTTCTTTTGTCACTGCATTCCATACACCAAACAATAATTTCGAGTCGTCAGCAAAAAAATCTAGTACAAAACCATCCCAAAACGATCGAAGTGCAGCCTAAATAGAAGAAATAAAGACAAAGTCGAATCAGTATCGTCTACTCCAAATTAAATAAAAAATAAGCATACCCTTTCACCTGGTGTTAAAAAGTCGCCTAGCTGTAATAATCGCAGTACAGCCTGTCCAGTATGTTGTCCACTAGAGAGAGAGAAGAAAAAAGGAGTAGCAAAAGGTTAACAAACAATTACACAAACAAGTTATAAAGCTGATCAAATCAACTTACTTTTGAAAGGATTTTGATGAGGTAGGTTGCCGAATAGCATTGAGGCCAATAGGTGTTGGAGAATGATGAGGCACTTGCTGCATAGACATACTAGGATTCCTTGTCAAAACTTGTTGCTGTTGCTGTTGCTGTTGTTGCTGCTGCTGCCGCTGTTGTTGTTGTTGTTGCTGAAAATGCATCATTTGAAGATGTTGTGCTGAGAGCTGTTGAATGTGTGAGTGGTCTTCAGGAAGATTCTGAGGGACCTGCTGTTGCTGCTGATACAACTGTCCTGCTTGCCATCGTTGTTGCAAAGCCTCCAATTGTCTTTGTCGAAGCACTTGTTGAGTTTGCAGTTGATAGGAATCGGTCAAGGCAGTGGTCGCTGATCTTTGTTGATAATTCGGTGGGGTGGACATGAAAAAAAAAAGATGCGCCTACTTTTTTTTTCTCTTGACTTGAGATAATAGTGAGAGTAAAGAGGAAGGAAAAGCGAAAAACCTGAAAAATAAAAAAAATATTTTTCCCTAGCTTTATACGAATCTAAGCGCTTGCTTCTCTTTGGTCGATTTCCCAAATTGGCAATAGTGGTCACTTCAGCGACTGCGCGCATAAAATTCCCTCCACTTCTATTTTTTTTTCGTTGTAGTTCTTTTTTATTCTATGATTCACTCTACGTACAAGGCTAACAGTAAGTAGCATATTGTTTTATTCTATATTACGTATTTGTGAGTATATTAAACTTGTCGTTTGGTATTAAAATAGCTCAACTGACGTCCAGCACTACGTTAAAATGTACGTTTTGTAAGCAGGTAAGATTAACAATATAACTATATACCTTACTGCGTCTGTTTATATAACTAATCGTCTTGTTCTCCTTTTTATACATAGGAAAAATCTTTAGAGGCTTTTTCAAAGACCCAAATCACCAAGGCCACGTATAATCGTAAGTGAACAAATTTTCCTGCGTGGTCTCTTCCTATTACTGAGTCTCATTTTTTACTAATTAACGTAGCATATGCCCCTCCTGGCTTCAACAACACGAATAAGAAGTCTATTTCATGCAAGTCCTGTACCATTGAATCCAAAAAAACTTTGCGCTGTATGACATGTGGCAAGGAAATGCCTCTTGAACGATTTGCAAAGGTATGATATCTCAGTATTATATTCGCAAATGAACTATCATCATCAATACCCAATTTTTCCACTGTTTTTGATACGTAGAGTCAACGAAAACATGCTGATCGCTCCCGTTGCATAAAGTGTATGAAAAGGCGCGAAGATGAGGACGTCTGGGCTTCGGAATCTGACTCGGATAGTTCTGGCGATTGGGACGATCTTCAATGATAGTTTACTTCTTCCTCTTATTAGCGCTACTTATTATATCTATTACAAATAGCCTAGTGTTTATTATATATCTCATAGCATGATTTTTACTGTTTATCACATTTCCGGACATTCTTTTATATTAAATAAGGATTCAATTGACTTTATATTTGCAACCAATGCATTCAATAAAAATCTATGTACTGTATAGACTGATTGTATTTTTTTATTGTTTGAAGAAATGTTATGAAAAAACGGGACACTTTATTATTATTATTCACGATAAGTAGATTCATTACAAATAGTCGAAGTGGGAATTTCCGACAATCCGTTTTTGCACGATATAGCCCAGGACTCATGGTTAATTTTATTGGCCAATGAGGGAGAAGGGCGGCGTTTAAACCAGCCAACCCCCCAATAAAAATGATTTTTTCTTTCTTGAAAAATTTCGTTTTTCTTTCTTTCTTTCCTAATCCCCAGATTTCATTCCTTCTCCATTTTTCTTTCTTTCTGTGAATTGTACTTTTATCACTTTTGTTACACATTTATTCCCTTTATCTTCATCTCTCTTCTTCTTTTACCGACATATCCCTTCCTTTGATCATGTATTCCACCTCTCCAATACAACAATATATGCCCATTGGTAGGTCTCCTAGGCTGCGAAAGCTGTATAGTGACAGATACTGATAGTTTTTCTTTTTCTTCTTTTGATTCGATATAGATCGCAGGCGAGCCTCTGGTAATATAGACTCCCCACAACAATCACAACAACAACAACAACAGCAACAGCAGCCGCAGGTATGGATGCAACCTACCATGTTACAGCAACAACAAGGTAAAATACCATTTTATTTGAAGTTCCAAAGCCAGGTTTCATTCAAAGAAACAAATTTCCTAATTTTTTAACACTTGTCTTTTTACTTATTATGATTTTCTATAGACTACATGGGTCATCATGGGTATCCAGTTGCGCCCAAACCAAATTCATCACCACATTATCAGCAACAGGCATCCTCAGCACTCATGTCACAGCAGCAACCGCCACTTCATTTGAATAACCAACAAATCAATAGAGCGGTGATACCATCTAAACGGGCAGCACAAAATCGAGCAGCACAAAAAGCATTTCGTCAACGGAGAGACCAATACGTTAAGGACCTCGAAAAGAAGTCTAAAGAAATGGATCAGTGGCAGCAAGAAATGAATACCGTCAAGAATGAAAATCGACAATTAAAATCATTAGTGCATCAACTTCGAACTAGGATCGCTGTGTTAACTGGGGAACCCATGCCATCTCCGCCGCCTACCTCCGAGCAGCAATTGGAACAACAACAAAGAACAAGGCGTCCTTCGGTACCTTCATCACCTTCCCACATGTCACCATCGCCAAGGTCTCCAACTGCGGTAGTAACCTCATCAATCTCATCATCATCACGTAGCATAATGTCTCCTTCTTCCATGTCACCAACAACCTCTTTGATACCAGCGCCTTTGCCTTCATCCCCACACCCTTCCTCACCAACAGCTCCACAACAGCAAGCGGCTACCATATCCTTATCATCCTCTTCGTCATCGTCGTCATCACCACCGCCGCCGCCACCGCAACAACAACATCTTCAGCAGCAGCAGCAACAGCAACAACGTCTACATATGCGCTCACACCATCCTCAGTCTTCTGCGTCTTCAACGTCTTCACCTCCTCTGCCAAATACACCATCACACTCATTTTTACCCATTCCGTTACGACCCCATTCGTTTGTTCCCACAAAAGAGGACAGCGTCATGATACCTTCACCTAACACTGCTCCCCCTGCTGCTACCAACTCTTGTTCTGCTGCTGCTACCTCCTTCGTTGCCGCCCCTGCTGGTCAACTGGCGTCAACTTCTAGTATTGCCTTGGAACAAACACCACCGATCGCACATCAACAACAACAACAACAACAACAACAACAACAACAACAACAACAACAACAACAACAACAACAACAACAACAACAACAACAACAACAACAACCTTTACCGGCGAGTAGTGGTGGTCAAATGTTTGATTTGGATTTGGATCCTTTCTTTGATGATGATTTCGGCTTTCCAAGGATGGATGATCAACTGGACTTTGTCAATCATTCATCCTCCAACAATAGTGCGCAAGTCCTGGATGATCTTTTTGCAATGCTTCAAACCCGCCAACGACCCCAAATTCCGTTACAACCTATGCAGCAACCAAACGCCTCGCCTCAAAATGCGGAGGAGTCTGCTTACTATATGATGGATCATGTCATGGCTGGTCAACCGTCTTCGTAATTTAGTTATTCTTAGTTATATATATACTTACTCTTAGTTATTGATTACCCTTCATTTGCTATTTTACTACAATATGTATTCTACCTATATGTATTCTACCTTATTTATTTAGGATCCTTTTTTTGTTATTCTCATTATTCCTCATTTTACTTGTAATAAACGAATCAATAAAAACGAAACGATAGTGTGATGTATTGTTTAGTCTAGTTGCCGCGCTTGTTGTCTCTCTCATATCTAAAATTCAAATCTATTTGTGCGTCTGTGGTGTGTATTGTGTGTGTGTGTGTGTGTGTGTGTGTGTGTGTGTGTGTGTGTGTGTGTGTGTGAAAAGTATGATCTTTCGTAAAAAGGGATGTTTTATATGAAAAAGGAAATAATGTCACCCAAAATTAGCATTCTGGCCCTATTCGAGAACTCTATGGGGTTGAGAAGAAGGGTTGTTGTTGATTTTTTGGGGGGAAGAGACATATATTTCTTTGTGTCGCATAGAAAAAGCTAGGGATATTTCTTATCAGGTAATCATCAGGGAAAAACTCATTCATTGAATATAAGAAACAAATTGGTCAATGATTAGGGACAAAAAGTCTAAAAAGACCCTGAATGATTCATTATGTACTATGGAAATTGATTATGATATCTACCCTGAAAACCTTCAATTTATATAATTTAGAAAAAACAAAGGTACAGGATGACGAATGTATCGTCGTTCCGTTGTTATTTGAGCGTTGTATTAAAAATACGATAAATGTGGGGTGCAATGAAACATTTCACTGAGAATAATTTGTGATCGATGTATGGCAGACTTTCTCGACACTTAATATTTGAATTAAAAAAAAAAAAAAAAAAAAAAAAAAAAAGAGGGAGACCGGGTTTCGGTGTCAAGTCCGCGCCACTTTCATTTTTGGGGTGGTAGTCGAGATCAAAAAAAAATTATTCCCATGGTTACCTAAAGCAGTATTGACGTTGTCTTGCCAAATTATCAATCCATTCGTACCATTTGGCAGGTTCCCATTTTGTTGTTACAGGTACGAGGTGATACATTGGATACTCACCCATTGGTCATCTTATTATTTTGTTTTATTAAAACTCAAAATTTTCTTTCTGTAAAGAGGAAGATCTGGGTGAGTCAACAAAAAAGGGTCCCACCCTGGAAAAAAGGGACCGACACATGAATCTTTAAAGCTCCTCATCGACGAATCATAATTCGCTTCCCCACAGATAAAAAGTAAAAACGTTTTCTTTTCCCTGGAATGCGATTGATATCGTCAGATGACCACTTCACACGCACACACAAAAAAAAAAAAAAAAAAGCCATACCAGAGAAGTGTAAATAACGTGGATGTACGTCAAATTAGATAATTCGTTCTAACCAACGTCCACAGTTAACATTTTTCAACATCCACCACAACAAATACAAATTTAGAAGGGACGTATGTACTTTCATCCGCTGTATTATTACTATTATTACAAGTTATGAACAAGTAGTCATAGCAGTCGCACCACCACATATTATGGAAATTATGTAGTTCCCCAAAGTGTAAGTTTTCAGGTTATTTGAAAAGTCATTCCCTCCCTTCGACTGTTAGTAGTAGTACGCTATAGTTTGGTTTTATTTTTTCAATATGGTGCATTTCAACTTCTTTTCAATTTTTCAAATTCAATGCCCACTTTTCATACATTATCATCTGCCTCAATTCAAGAAGATGCCACTGAATGAATTGAATGGCTTTGGACCAAGGACTTATTACATTTATATATCATTACTGTATTGATATATAGTATTCCTGATATGGTCATGGTATTGTACTATAAGGTATCTTCTTGACTTTATCAATGATATATAATTCGTCTTATTTTTATTTCATAAATTTGTTCTCCTATGATACACAGTTTGGTGATAACTTCAATGAATTTTTATTTGAAAGAATATATCATGATTAAAATTGGGCGGGGGTGGGTCACTGGACCTCATGTTTACCAACCAAGCGCTGTATGATACGCCATAAACTACTGAAGGCATTCATTGAATATATATATATAGTAAAAACAAACGTATTGTACAATAAGCACAACGTAAAAAACCTTAATGGGTACGCAATTCTACTATGAGTGACAGGCTATTCTACAGTATGTGGCAAACTATTCTAAAAGGCAAAGGAGTCAGTTACATAACGAGAAGAGAGTCACCATGCTGGTGATACTGCCGTTGAGCGGTGTAAACTACTGTAAAAAAAAAAAAAAAAAAAAAAAAAAAAAAAAAAAAAAAAAAAAAAAAAGGGACTAATCTCATGTCGACCATGTTTCCTGGTGCTTAATGTTGTCAAAAAGAAGAAAAGAAGAAGTAGGGGATTCTTTTTTAATATCCACTAGTAACAAAAATCGCAAACCTCACCCTTTGGGAAGACCAAAATAGAACCACATTAAACCCCGTCCACGTGAATATTGTTTTCCTCCCGCTCTTTTTTTTATTTTTTATTTTTTCTTTCTTTCTTCCTTTTTCTTCATCATTTAACTTCATTGAGGTTGTGACGATTTTAGATTAGTGTCAGGACTAGTTTAGAAGGGGTTTCAGCTCAGGGATTACAACATGCATGGGGAAACCCTTTCATTTTGGATCTAGGATCTGAAGGCACCATTAAGTGGCTTTTTCGAGCCTTCATTAGCTTACTTTAGTGTTAGTTTACCCATAGTTTTGTATCTGCATCTTAATAAAATATGTCTTTTTCTTATATGCTTCAATAAAAAATGACTCATTAGCTTCTCTCATGTCTTGTGTAATGGATCTTTTATTACCACCATTACGCCTTTTCATTGACATCCCTTTTGTTGAGCCTCAATAGCATATATTCCCAATTATTACTCACGCTTTATACAATGTATTAGCTCCTATTTCACACTCCTTCCATTTAAATCAGTGTTGATTATTCTCCAGTCTATTTCATGCTAACTCCATTAGATCCCTTGATTGCTATTGAGTTGGCAATTTATGCTTGTGCTTCAAGAAAATATATTATCTTTTTCTTTTAACAATTAAATTATACTTTCAATTCCTTCAGACATTAGTACTCTCACTTTTTTGTATGATATGATAAGGCCTTGTTACAAGAAACATCTCACGTTTATGTCTTCCACTATGCTTCAATAAAATATGCTTTTCTATATATCATTCTCTGACCCAAAAGATAATGAGCAACTGTTGCTTTTGTGGATGTCCTATCAAACACTTGCTCTCTTCTCCTCCATATAACTAGGTTTTTCCAGAATCCCAACGCTGCATTAGCTGTTCTAAATCACTTAACATCAAAAATATGCTTCTTGCATTCACCGCGCTATTCCTGTATATATGCGACATCATTGCTGTAAATGCCGTCTGTTTTTGGTTTTTGGTTTTTTGCCATGCATGTGATCCCCTTCCTATTATTATTATTTTTTTTTCACACACATACACAAATATGACAGCTTTTTTTTTTTCTATTCACGTGTATGCCCATTGAACAATACAAGCGATGTAAATGTATGATAAAGACAAATGATAAAAGAGATATATGATAAAAAGAGCCAAAAATTTTATTGAGATGTAAACTTCAACAACAGACACTTTTCTAAACTAGTGACGGTTCCAAGACACTAATCCAAGATATGACTCATCTAATGGCGGTCCAAAATCACAAATCCATAATAAAAGGGTGTCCCTATGACGCTTGTATTGCAATTTTCAAAATTTCCCTGATTCAAGTTCTAAGACTAGCTCAAAATCAATGAAGTTATTATCCTGAAAGAAACAGAAATTAGTTTGTGTGCGATATTTGAATCTTGTCAGGAGATTGACCTTACCTTTTCCTGTATCCAGTTCATAGCATCTTGCCATGAGAATTGAAGTGAATAAGGAATACGTATGAGCGAATTAAATGAATGGTGAGCATACCAGAGCAAGTAAAGTGAGCAGTGGATAGCAATAATGACTAAAGTGAGTAAGCTACCAGTTTACGGTTCGCAGTATAAACAAGACCTTATCCAAACATGAGGAGAAAGAGAGAGATAAAAATTCATTCAGTGTCATATGCCCCATTTTCAACTATATTCGCCGTCTATTCACAAAGTTTCTTACATTCAAAGGGTTTTGTATCTTCATAAAATTCTCTTGGGAGTCAAATAGAAAGTCAAACACGAGTAAAGGTGCCAATCTATGTAGAAGAAAAAATAATGTGGGTGGCCAGTATTCAAGTACGTATGGTTTGGTGATTACCTTGTAAGGAAATAATCTGATGCCGCACGCACCTAGTTCGGCAGTTCAGGCAAACGGCGGATGAGTTGTTCTTGTTCGTCGTAGACGTCTTGTGCCACCATCACACCATAACCAGCAAAAAAAACACAACAGGAAAAACTAGCACCGCCATCCCACAGTACAGAGTCCAGTGATGTCCAGTTTGACGTATGGCTACGTTGAAACAATGACACCGTGACCAGCGCATGCCAATAACAAACTAATGCTCGCCCTTACTACAGTAACCAGATGTGGAATGCAATAGAGCAGATCCCTAGTGAGCCTTTGGAAGATGCTGGCCCGAGCACATCCCAGTTTAGTACAACCAACAATCGTCATCAGGATTATATCCAATATGTATATTAGATATAAATCGACCATCCGCGCCAATCACAAAGTAGCAGTATTAGACACCTCATATCCCTCAGAAGCTCCACTTGCTTGAGCCTGCGAAGGAATAATAACACATATCACCGTCAAAAAAAAAATAAAAATAAAAAAAAAAAAGAAGGCAAAGAAACAAGAAAAAAAAATTATATGGAAAGAAGCTGAAGTTGTTTTTTCAGTCGATTTCAATTCCCGATGCTTTACTGCAAATGTTCCCCTGACTAGATCAATATTGTTTTCAAATAAATGCGGTTTTTATTATCAATTGAACATCATCCAATCATTCTGATGCAAATATAATTAACGAGTGATATCTATAATAACTGAACTAACAAAGAAAAGTATAATCGCTAATAGTATCACAACGCGTATATATCATTCTAATCTAATATTTAAGCTTCCCAAGAAGAGGGAGCAGCGGCAGCAGCGGCATCATCGGCCCAGTCGGAAGAACCAGCTTGAGCGTTCCAGTCAGCAGCAGCGGCAATACCAGCGACACCTTCAGCAGCAGCACCTTCGACACCCCATTCAGCAGAGGCCAATTCGGCATTGAATTCGCCAGATTCTTCAAAGGCAGCAGCTTCTTGTTCCTTTTCGATTTCTTCGGGATCACGGAAGAAGAACATATCGACCATAACATCCCAGGCTTGTTGATAGTCGAGAGTACCACGGAGACGGAGGACGGCACGAGCCAACAACCAGTAGATCAAACCGAGAGCATGCTTACCCTTGTTGTTGGTGGGGATAACAACATCAATGTATTGCAAGAGAGAATCAGTATCGGCCAAAGAGATAACGGGAATGTTGACGTAAGAAGCTTCCTTGATGGCTTGGAAGTCAGTGCGAGGATCGGTACAGATGACCAAACGGGGTTCACGGAAAGAGCGGGTGATGTAATTGGTGAAGGTACCGGGGGTGAAACGACCGACAATGGCTTCAGCACCAATGTACTTGGCGAACTTCAAGGCAGCACGGTGACCGTAAGGACGAGCAGAGATCACAACAATATCCTTGGGGTTTTCAATGGCAGCAATCACACGAGCAGCGAAGATGAGCTTTTCCCAAGTTTTGCCCAAGTTGATCAAGTTGACACCTAGAAACGAAAATCAAAAATGTGTCATATGGGAATCAGTACCGGCTTGTTCCATTGCTCCATATTCATCCACGTCTCTGTATACTTACCATCGGCACGACGCTTGTAGACGTAAGGAGTCATACGGGTGTTGACGTTCTTAGCACCAATGTGACATTGAGCGCTCAACAATAATTGGATGTCTTCTTCAGTGGGGTTAAGAACTAAAATAAAAATAGGCAATCTTAGCATGATGGAAATGAGCAGTGAGTATTTTAAAGGTCATTTTCTTACCAGCAGGAACACGAGACATGATAAATTTCTACCATAGAAAAAAAAAAATGAAGAGAAAGCAAAATGGACATGAGTGAGCTTCTCCATTGTATAATCCACCAACACATCCATCCATCCATTTTAATAATCCATCCATTCCAATTTAATCCAATCCATCACATCCTTTATTTTTTCTGTCTACTCTATCCTTTTCGTGATATCAATTTAAATAATCATCCTGTATTCCACTTACATCTATGAGGTCTGGTTTAAAGAGAAAGGAAAAATAAAAAAATAAATGCAAATCGAATTGCCTAAGATGGCTAAAGCGGTGTTCAAAATATATTTTCTAGTTTTGTCAACCAACCCTACAGCAACCAAAAACAATCACTGTAATCAGTCTTACACATATATCGACTTTCTTTTTTTTCAATATATATTTATTTCAAAAAATAATCAAAATGATACAGAAGAGAGAGGGAGACAGAGAAAAGGGACGGGTGAGGGAAAAGACATCAGAAAATAGATTAGAATCTAAGCTTGCTGAAGAACCACTTGTTCTTGCCAGTTTGGTAACGTTCTTGGAACAACTTCTTGATCACCTAATGGAATGATACACAAAAATAAATACACCAATTCTATCATCGTTTGCCCTTATTTCAAATCTACTTACCTTCTTGGCTTCATCACGTTGAGTAGGTTCCTTGAAGGTATCAGCAGAGATGGTACCCTTGATTTGTTCCAATTCCAAAGCATAACTATGTAACAAATGATCCATTAGTAAGCTTCATCATTACCAAATTGATCGTCCCTTTTTCTCTTCTTTCTTACCGAGTGGGCATCATGTGGTTGTAGTTCACGATCTTGATGAAAGGCTTGACCTTGGAGCGCTTAGCAACCTTCTTCTTACCCATAGAGCGGGTCACCTTCAAAGGAGAGCGTTCGACACCAGCAACAACGGCATAACCATAGGGTCTGTCCTTAGTACCTTCGTCATGGTCTAAAATAATATTTGTATTAGTTCTATTATGCCATAGTATAGTAGTGTTGAATATCATATATGTATGTATACGTACTACGGACGACAACAGCCTTCTTGCCGGCATAACGGCCTTGCAAAACTACGACAACCTATACACCAAAAAAAAAAAAAATTAATAATTGTCACATTTTTGAATTTCAAATGTGTTGCATGCATCATTATCATGAACGTGATCACTACATGTCATAGACAGCCCGTATTGGTAGAATCATCCATCCATCCATCCGTCTAATCTATCCATCTATCTCATTTGTGATCGTTCGGCGATAATTCGTTTTCCAATGATGGCTGATATGCTGTGTGTTTTTGGTGTGAATCGATACGTACTTTACCAGCCTTGATGAACTTGACCATCGGGATTAAAAGTATACAAAGAGGAAGAAAAAAAAAAGGGCTTCTCTATGAAAAATCTTTTGAAGTATACCCTTCCCCGCCCAAAAAAAAATCAATGGGTTGAAGCGGCGTTTTAATATTTCCACCATGCAAAAAAAAAAAAAAAAAAAAAAAAAAAAAAAAACTACTCAATGCGTACCATTCCTTCGTCAGAATCAGCACCTAATATCTACTGTAAGCACATAAATATGTCAGTCCTCTTTCCAATAAGCAAACGACTAACTTTCAACACCTTTATAACTTGACAGAAAAAGGTAAAATGATCAGTTTTATTATTAAAAAAAAAAGGAGGGTAATGGGAGAGGATACATAATCTAAACGAGTGCTACCAATTGGCAAACTAATAAACTAAAATACTATATAATTAAAAAACAGAAGATGAACCCCAGGGTTGTTGTTGTTGATGATGATGTTGATGTTGATGTTGTTGCTGTGGTGATGAGAGTGTCATACCAAACGGATTCACACCATTGGGCATTCCGGTGAGCTGAGGCGTTTGGAAGGATGCTTGTTGTTGTTGCTGCTGCTGTTGCTGTTGCTGTTGTTGTTGCATAAATGGATTGGGAGTGGGTGATGCAAAGCCATTAAGATTTGCTGTAGGTATTGGGGGTTGCTGTTGCTGTTGTAATGCTCCGCAAGTTGGTTGGAAAAGAGTGAGCTGTTGTTGATGCTGCATCATTTGCTGTTGCGGTTGAGGTGAATCAGCTCCAATTCTAAACGGATTAGCATTTGTAGGCAAAGGTGAAGAAGTGGTGGAGGTAACGAGTGAAGGAGAAGGCGATGATAATAAATGTGGTATTTGTTGTTGTTGTTGCAATGATAAAAGCGGCATAGATTGCTGCTGTTGTAGTTGTTGTAGTTGCTGTTGCTGTGGTGGCACCAAAAGACTTAAATCCGACATGACACTGCTCGACGTAGGTGTAGGCGCTGTGTTACTTCTGAACGGGTTGTGTAAACTTGGTTGAGGAGTGGTGGCTGGTGATACGGTTTGATCCCTTTCTAAATTCGAAAAAAAGTCGAGCAACTCTTTTGGTTGTTCTGGTTCCGTCCGACGAGGTGTAGAAACGGTGGTAGCAGGTACCTGCGATGTCGTGTTTCCTGTAAGTAAGAAAAAAGTGAGTTTGTGAATTTCTTTTTGTATCTCTCAATATATATGTTATGGGTATTACCAGAACTGTTTCCTTGTTGTGGCGATGGCTGCTCTTTCGATTCAGTTAAATATTCTTCCAAAGCTGCAGCAAGTGATAACGGAGCCTATAAGAAAAAGAGTTGGTCCAATGATTCATGTTTATTTTGGCTTTTATTCATTAACTTACGTGTTTGGCAGCAGGAATAGCAATATACATTTCCTGTTGAAATTGGCGTGCCCGGTCCAAAAAGTGGATGACTTCTTCAGTTTGTTTCGCAAATCGTTTGTATATTTCCAAAGATATCCGAGCGTCAGATTTGGACATGGCAAAGTAGTGTTCTATTGCGTGATGATAATAATAGAACGATTAATGTTATGGATATGATTTTGTAGGCATCAGTGAGCAATCTATTTACCTAAAATATTGACGACACCTTCGTTAACTGCTTGAAACAAGATAAGCAAATCTTCCACAACCAATCGAAAGGCAAATAAGCTTATGGTATTGTCGACGTCTTCCAAGATAAACTAAGAATAGAAAAATAGGAGCCAAAAATCTGTCAATCAACCAACCAAACCCCTCAATGAAATAGAAATCACCCTAACCTAGCCCAGTCCAGCCCCCAATTCCATTCCATATTCACTTACCTTGCATTTCAATAGGGCACCGACTTGCTTTTGTAACACCAAGGTTTCCTTCAGTAGCCCATCCTTAATTGATAATCGACGAAGCCTGCCGACTTTTGTTGACATGGTTGTTTTGATATAATCGATATGAAGTTCCCGGTAAGCAGCAACTTTTTCTTGTAAATAGGCAGTATAGAGATAAATGTTTTGAATGTGAATCACCCCTGACGATTTTTCCCGTAATCGTGTTGTATCCAAGCATGCTGGATGGCTTTCCACATATGATATCGTCCGGTCTCCATTCCCTTGTCGCATTAACACGTGCATAATCACTAGTACCTTGAAGGACATCTATAGTGTACAAAGAAAAAAAAATGAGAGCCAGTCGACGACATATAAATCACAATTGCTTTTGTCTTTACAATCCAAGAGTTTTCCCGGTGTCGCCGTTCCAGTAAATCTAGCATTTCCCCAATGATCGCAGGGTTGTGGAAAGTCAAGGAAACCAAAGCTATTTTGTGCACACACACACACACACACAAAAAAAAAAAAAAGATAGATGAGTAAAGGAGTAAAAATTGAGGAGAACAAAGTTACTACCTGACAAGTGCTTTTGTTTGGGTGGATTATAGTCTAATCGTGTTGCTTTCCGTACAGCTATTTCCATTGAAATGAGAGGATATTGATGATTGTCAAAAAATAAGTAAAAAAAAAAGGAAGGAAGAGAGAGATAGAAATAATATTGGAAAAATAAGGATAAAGGACAAAAAAGGCAGCCGGTTCTGGGTTCTCGGTCGGCGTATCAAATTAAAGCTATTCGCCCCCATCCCCCTCCTTTTTCTCCCATTATTACTATTTAATCCTACAAGTTCAGTACTTCCTCAAAAACCCCCTCCCCTTGGATTCATTCTAATAAAATAAAATAAAATAAAAAGATCACAAGGGGAGCGCATAGAGTGATACTCATGACTGTTAACAAACTGTAAACAATGAGATAGAGAGTCAGGGTTGACATCCCACGTTCTCCGGACGATATAAAAGGCGTTTGACCATATGCTTTTGCCCCTAGAAGAGCGAAAGTGACACTGGCCAGAACCTCGATTGCCTGTGTCACCTTCGCCGATTAGTAGCTCAGCGCTGCTTGAAAACAAAACGTAGCCAGCCTGTTGACACTACACTGACTTGCAGTCTTCCAATGTTTTTTTTTCCCTTCTTTGAAGGTTTCAGAAAATCTCTATGGTATAGTTCAGAAAGAATGTAAAGTAAACCAAGTGTTTATATTCAATTCCGCAACATTCTCGCACTTCCAAAAAATTGATATACTAGGTGTCAGGAGTTCTGGCTTTTGATGAAATTAAACAACCACCCCCGCCATTTTGCATTGTAATAGGCGACCCCTGGGACTCACTTGTCTTCAAAATGGGCTCCAATTATTTATTATACTGTATGTAAAAATAAAAAAGTAAAAACTAATGAGCTGGATATACACTATATGTCCACTCTAGCGAAGGTTACGCTGGCAGTACGCCCATAGTTGATACATATGAATATTTATGGTACAAACTATCAAATAGTTACAACATCTCTGGGCTTAGCACAAGTAGTTATAGATATACACTGAAATGTAGTTCAAGATACTCTATAGCTGCGTCTACACGCACAGTACAGTACAGTACAGCACAGCACGATCTAGATATATCTATATATATATATATGTTGGGGGGGAATAAGAATACGATCGCCTTTGATTTTAGTTCATCCAGGGTCACTGACTAGTCTCTGGGTCTTGAAGGGGGAGGGCTAGTGATAGCCGGTGAATTACAAAGCAGTTCTTGGTAGAACACCCACAAAAGAGCTACCATAACAAGATTATTTGCTATCCGATGGGTCATAGTATGTCTAATAAAAAGGCATGTTTTATTGAAGCATATTGGTAGGTACAAAAACTAAAAACAAGAGGCTCCTTATAACAAAGGCTTTTATGGAATGATTTATTGGTGGAGGCATAATGAGGTTTGAAGTGATATATTTTGTTCAAGAGCAACAATTAACGGTTAATATCAATCAAAAAAGAGCGATTATCAAAACGGATCTACTGGGCAAGGAAAAAGAGAGAGACTAATGTAGCATATCTCATTGAAGCGATTAAAAAGATACATAAATAGTTTATTCAAATTTGGATGCAAACTATGGACAAACTAACGCTGAACTAAGACTAAACTAAGCTAATGAAGGCTTCAAAGAGCCAACTAATGGTGCCTTCAGATCCTAGATCCAAAATGAAAGGGATTCCCCTAGCATCTTGTAATCCCTGAGCTTGAAACCCGTCTAAACTAGTCCTGATACAATTCTAGGTTCAAAATAACCCCATAGAAGTTGAATGGTGAAGAAACAGATGAAGGGAACGAAAAATAAAAATAAAAATTATGTGTGCGGAATTTGAAATGTATTTTTATGGGATCTCTCGCTGAATTGCAGTTCCCATTTCGATGATATGCATATCAAAATAATAGTAGTACCTAATCAATGCCATTTCCTTTTTTCATTGATATTTCCTATACATTACTGTAACTTTGTTCTTTTCATATTTACTATCATGCTGAATACGTGGTTAAAAGCTTTATTTCCAAGGGAAAAAAGTATTTATCATAGCATTTTCTGTGAGACCCAAATCGTTCTATCATATAATACAAACGTCTTTGTCGAGCGACACTATAGAGAACTTGGTATTATCAGTGAATAAACATGACGTTGACGTTTCGGGTCGAGCGACGTGATGAGCAACGCTTTGTTCTTTGTACCATTTGTCAGCTATTGATTTACAGTCAAAAGGTTATATTTTGGCGAATGTATGACATCATGACAATTGTACTAGTGAAAGGGAATAATTTAATTTAATGGATGCTGATACAAAGTGGCCAAACAAACGGTAGGGACCTTAAAGAAAAAAGAGGTATATTACTATCATACAAAATATTTGCAATTTCCATTTTTAGGAAAATGATTCTCATGTTGTAGATAATATAGCTTTGACTACTACAGTACGTTGGTTCGATCAAAAATTAGTAAGAACAAAATTCTTCCATGTTTATTTTAAATATGGGAAGTACGTACAATTTTTTTTATTGAAGTTAAAAATCACAGTAAGTTCATTTTTGCCATTAAATCGGAAACTAAAATAAAAGGAATACTATATGATACAGTGTGTATGTATATGGTATTCATGGTAAACAAATCTCTCAATTTGTTCATATCTTTGAAACGCGTATGGAAGGAGGGGTGAAGGAAGATGATACAGTACGATACGTACTTTATTCTTGGGTACAATGTAAATATCATACATTGTCATGAACGCGATCTCCAAAAGTTTCATGCCTCATGTAAAACAAAAGAGGATGCTGTTTTTTTGGCATTTTGGCTTTGAAAGAAATTATATTCTCTGGAACAATTCTCCACATGACAGTAAGGTTTAACTGCAAAGCCTCTTGACCTGTTGACAGGTTGTCTTGTATATCAAAAATTGTGCCTGATTTTTTTTTTTTTTTGGCTTGGCCAATAGGGGGTGAAAATTGATTGGTCAAAAATTGTCACTGTTGGAGAAAAAAACAACAATACAAACTCCGGTGGCGATTTCCCCCTTTTTCACTTTGTTTTACCAACTTTTTATATCTGCTCATCATCCCTTTTGACAAAAACCAAAGGATTCCCATATTCATGTCTATTGCTATTAAAACTAGTTCAAGTTCTGGACTTTTCCAAGGTAAAAAGATGACTCACTTGACAACAAGATCAACTCACTATTTCTTTATTGAATAGCAGACACTTGTAGTCAATGGACCGACTGCCTTTCCTGTGTAGCAGATAGTGGGTGTGGCTACTGCAGCAGCCTCGGGAAATGCATTCAAGGCAATTGGTTTGGGGTGATTAACCGCAGCATGGATTATTGTCCCGTCACTGACTATTATTACAAGCAATGTCAATGTGAGTATAGTAGGATGGAGAGTATTAGACGGTGGGAAAAACGGGAGCATTGATAATAACGTGTGACTTTTTTATCCCAAAATTTGTATAGTTTCAAGTTTACCATTGGGCATTATGGCATCGTTTGTTCTTTTTATATTGCTGATATTGGTATTGGTGGGGTTATGTTATTTGTGTTGTTGTTGCGCGTGCTGCTGTCGATCCGATTCCGACGAGGAAGAACGACAAATGCTTTTAAGAGGCGATCGATCACGCTATTTACAACGTTCTTCTACATATTATCAATGGAATCGTGCGCCACCTCCCTCCACAACTCAGTTTAAACATCAACCTCAACCGTCTCACCATCAACGTCCTCATTCTTATCTTCCACCATCGCCATCGCCGTCAAACCATCATCATCATCACCATCGACGGTATGGATCAGGCTACAGTATCTCACCAGAAGACACTGTCGCGTCACAAGATACATGGGAATCAAGGCGGTCTCAACTATTGAAGAAATATGCTCGTGATACTCCACAACAACAAACTGATAGCAATGGCTTTGGGTTTTATAATCAAAACGTAGAATAGTATTGTAGATCAGTTATTCCCATCCCTTTACTTTTTATATTTCCATTTTCTTCAAATTGAATTTACCCCATTCCCTTCTACCTTATACACACCCTCATCGATATTATTTTTATTGTATACACACATTTTTGTAAAATAAATAAAACAATCTATTTAAACACTGATCTTGAATTCATGCCAGTAGTCTTATTTTTCTTTTATGTTGGATGGTGAAAAAAACAGATTTATATAGTGTGAATCATGTAGAGTTTTTCTTTCTAAAAATACTTGTCGCAGGTACGTTTCAGAACCACAATCAATATAGTAGTAGGTCATAGAAGTATTCCGCTTGCGCATATTAAACGATGGAATGCGGGATTATTATTTTGAACTATATGCACACACATATGCTTGTACTGTACAGTACATACATACATCGGCGTCACAGGATTCAGTCGCCGCCTTCTATTTTGTCCAGACAACATCTACTATCTGCATTTATAACCTAATCATGGCATGACTGTCTCGGTTACAATATATTCGCTTTTACATACTCTTTGTTACCATCATGATTATCATGCTTTTTTCTCAACAGTGATACCTCAGCATTCCAATATCAAGTGATCCCAACGCAGAAAAAAAAAAAAAAAAAAAACGTGGTTCCAACCTAAAAACAGAGTACAAGAGTTTGATTTTCCCCCATTTTAATGTTATAAACATTTTCAACACAAATCGCTAGCCATCACACCCAGATTTGTACTGATTAAATATGCATATCATTTTATATCTTCCATCAAACATAATAGTCAAAAAACACATGGAGTAGAAAAAAAAAACATATGGTTATGTAAAACCATGGATCAATTTTATTTGTATACATTGTCAATCATCCATCATATCAAACATATTCGGCATCAAAACGAAGACAAAATGTAGTAATAGTAATAATAAAAATAACAAACCCTGTGGAATAAAAAGACAAAGGGGAGGGGGAGGGAAGGAAATATAACACTATGGGTGCACAAAGTATAATAAACTAAAAAAGGGAGAGGGGGTGGGGAATACAAAAAAGAGATAAGAGAGACAGATCTATATATATATATATATATATGTCACCGTTGCTCATGCTGAGACCTTCAAAAGTTCTTCACTATCTACTTCCATGACGGCATATGGATGCATGCCAGCTGCTGTTGGAACCTTGTTCGAGTGGTGGTTTGGCTTTGAGTCGTAAGTCCATTGTGAGGGATGATGGTATAAATCAGATGATTGAGGAGAAGAATGAGAAGAGGAGGACGCGGATGAAGAGGACATTGAGTTATAGCGCTGTTTCTGTAATTGCTCTCCATCTTGTTGTGCCAATAGTCGTTGATGGTATTGTAATTGTTCTTGCAGAGCCAGCAATTGTTGTTGTTGACATTTGTGGGCCAATAAAGCCGCAGCTACACCACCAGCACCATCATTTTCACTCGCATTGCCGCCACTGCTGCTGCCGTTGTTGTTGTTGCTGCTACTATTATCGTCATCGTTGTTGCTGTTGTTGTCATTCTGATGATAAGGATGATAAGTTGATACTGACCGTTCCATGGTATCCGTGGATGTTGGGGACGAGGATAATACTGCGTCAGAGCCAGGCTGCTGTGATGAGTGAGAAGACACCATGACTGGTTGAAGTGTGGATGGCGAAGAATGCATCAACATATCGCTGACTTTTCCCTCTACCTTGACCCTGACTTCCAACGACCCCATCTTGTCCCGCAAGTGATTGTTTCGCTTTTCCAAATACTTGATGTAATCCACTGCCTTGAACAGTACTGTGCTCTTGGAATTATTGATGTTCTTGAGTGTCGGCACAATATCCGTCAGGTCCTTGAAGCCATTTCGAATCGTACTACGTCGTTTTTGTTCAGAGGCAATATGGTTGCTCCGCTTTTCGTCTTCTGTCAAAAGTTCTTTGTGAGATTTGGTGCGTCGTGTTGATGTGGATAGGGAGCGAGCAGATGATGGACGTGGGCGAGATTCTTGTTCCTGACTTTGATCCGGCCTATGTGCGACGGAGGAAGTGGATGATATTGACGATGCTGCTGTCGTTGATGGGTGATGATGATGGCGTTCAGGTGGTGGATATGGCGCATGCTGTTGTGGTTGATATCGTTGTGAGATTGATGAGGGACGTTTTGTGATAAATGGCGCGGAAATCTGGTTGCTTTGTTGAAGAAAGATGGCATTGGGTCCAATGGAATCTTGATAAAGGGTGGATGGGGTGGCGGATTCCTTGGTGACGAGGTGCTGTGCTGAAGCTACCCTATTCAAACGTTGGTGGAACTGTTTTTGCTGGTCCAATGACTGTAAGATGGAACTACGTCGATATTCATCTTCGTCGTCTTGGATGTGCCGTGTTGGTCTTGATGCTGCTGGAGGTTTGGGCAAAAACATTGAGGTGGCAACATGATAGCGGTCCATTTCAGAAGTTTGAGTTGATGATTCTGAGTGGTTATAAGTATCATTCAATAGCAAAGGAGGAGGTTGTGCGTCATACATAGTAGAGAATTCACCGGCCATTTGCTCCGCATTTGATATTTGCCCATCCTTGTCGACAAAGAAAGCATCCAGAAACTGAGAGAAGACCTTCTGATCGTTTTCATCCAAAAGGGGGTTGTTGTCGGCTAAAGCAGGATCATTACAATGTTGTAGCTGATCTATGTCTTGCTGATAATCCATGGGAAACAAGTGATTAGATTCATTCAGTGCTGGTGGGTCTTCTGGTATATCCAAAGGCAAAGGTGCAGAGAAGCCAGGGTCCAGTCCGAAACTAAACTGGAAGTCTATTGTGAGGCAAAGAAATAGAATATTTCAATATAAACATATCCATATACAAAATATTTATAACTACGGACTTGCCTTCAAAGGGGACAGGTTCACTGAGCGGCTCATGAGTGTTTGTTGCTAAAGAAGTATCATGCTGAGAATACAACCAATCAGACGAGTCAGAGTGGTGCTGAAGAGAGTAATCCATATATAAAATAAATTCCAGATAATAAAATAAAAAATAGATATGGTATATATATATATGTATATGAAGTAATAAAGTGTGTAGTTGAGCTATATATTCAAGAAGAAGAAGAAAAAGTAAAAAAGAAAAAATAAAGGACCACTCGAATAATGTATGTGAGTGGACACGGTCTCGCATTTGAAATACCGCCAAGGCGTTTTCCCTAAATGGACTTTGTGACCTGAAGAGCGTGACACAAGTCATATAACCTCTATTCCCCCGCTTTTTTTAAATATACACACCAAGCTCTTTTGAACCAAGTGCACTTGATTTAAATCACACCAATCACAGATGTTTATTCAAACACAAAAAGCCCCAGGGTAACAATCAATTCAGCATATCTAGTCTGTTGCAATATTTTGATTTCGCCCCATCATCCGGAATTTTGGTCTTTGACGATAACAATTGGTCTTGAAGTTATGTCCACAAAGGTACACAAAGTGTTGAATCGTCCATTGCATTGGCGTGTGTGATGTGTGATGCTTTCCTTTCTAGGTACATCCTGATATCATATATCGTTGTTAAATGGAAATCTGTCTTTTTTGTCGGCGATCCTACCAGTCATATTATAGACTCCTGGCTACAGTTTTCCAGAAAAAGCTGTCTCTAAATAACACTGACAATATATCAGTCATTGAATAACTAAATAAATATGAATTTTAGTATTATATGAATCTTTTCATTCATGAGCATCGCTTGCTATTATCCTCTTTTTATTTGTGGTTTCCAAAGGCATTACATCAAAATGAAAATGGTCAGTAGCGGAGCAATGATGATACGAAATATAAAGTTTTTTGCAGTGTAACCTCCAGATTTTTAGCATTTATTGAAGTTTCATCAAGACGAAATATTATTCAAACGCCGCCTTCCCCGCTCTTATCTTTTGTACATGCATATCCTCACCTGAGTGTGTACAATATACGGCCAATGTGTAATATCGTTCTTTATCGTTGTTCCCAAGGTTTCATCGAATAAAATTTTGCTCTATGTAAAAGGAATTAAAAAAAAAGCAATAGAGACAACAACAACTTGATATTCAATGAGTCTGCGAAGAGAGAAAAAAAAAAACAGGATCGTTCATATTTTATTGACAAACTATAGCAAAAGGTCAAATTATGAATGACACTAAAATTAGAAAGGGATTATGTACTATAATATTTTGCGATCATCGAAATTCTTTGTTCCTGCCAGGATATTTGGTTTCAGAATAATTACGGTTTTTTACTTTTGCGGTAATTCAGCTGCCAGACTGAAAAGCTGTCAAGAAGGAGCCCATGTGTAGAAGTGTACTTTGTAAATTGGGACCTGCGACTTAGAGTGATAAAGCCTAGTAAATATATAAGTTGTGTGATGCTGTATTGATATACCATTTCTGAGAAGTTTACATTTGCAAACACGCTTGAAATGACGAGTTCGAGCCCAACCCCCCAGTGAAACTCAAGAGAAAGTGGAGATGCTTCCACCTTGCACTCCTAAATTTTAAAAAAAAAGCGCCGAATTTACCCATTCTCACAATTCCAAAAAAAAGGTTCTACTGGGTATCAGGGGCTGTTGTTGAAGTTTAGATTTTGATGGCATGGGATTGAGCACTTCCGTCATTTTGCACTTTAGTGAGCATTTCCTTCGCCTACTCGTCTTACACCAACGTCGCCGGTCGACCGGCCTTTTTTTTTTTTTTTTTTTTTTTTGTGAACTGAAAAGTAAAAGCAGATTAGGTGAGGACTTCTCCACCATTTCGCACTCTGATGAGCTATACCATGAGGTCTAAATCTAATCTTCTTCTGTTAGGGTATTAATATTTTATTTAATCATACCATGCGCAATAAATATAATGAACTGAAAACATACAATAATATCTCCAATTTAATAAAGACTATAATATTTCAAAGGGAAGACTACACTAATAGCAGAGTACAGATACATTAATATAATTGGCTGAATTGTAATTGAGCCATATTTGATATCAAGAGATTTAGAACTATCGAGCAGTTACTGAGGTTTAGCGGAAAAGTAGCCGAGGTGGGTGAGCTAGAAACGTGTGTTTGCTAACACGCTTAAAAAATTGCTGTAGCGTATCAATTAATCTCTATATAATATATTATAGGTCAGAGAGTAGTTGGTAAAAAAGCATATTTTATTGCAAGGCAACGGTTAACACTAAATTAATTGTGCTAGGTTTATTGTGACAAGAGGTCTATTGGTGGTTGCATGAAGATGAATGGTGGGGGATCTGAGGAATGTTCAACACTACTCTAGGAGGACGAATGTAAAAAAAAAAAAAAAAAATCTAAAACATTGTATATGACATAAGAAAGACTTCCATAGGATACGTTTTTATCGAAATATAACATTGGTTGGCACTAAACTAAAGTGGAGATGGTAATAATAAAGGGATCTATGGCATAAGACATGAGAGAGACTAACGGGACATTTTTTCATTGAAGCATGCCCAAAAAAAAGACGTAGTTTATTCAAATTATAGATACAAACCATCGCAAACTAAGAGTATATTAATGCTAAACTAAGCTAATGAAGGCTCCAAAAGGTCAACTAATGGTGCCTTCAGATCCTAGATCCAAAATGGAAGAGTTTCCTCATGCACCTTGTAACCCTGAGCTGAAACCCCTTCTAATCTAGTCCTGACACTAATCTAAGACCATCACGACCTCAAAAGAAGTTGAATGGTGAAAAAATAAAATAAAAAAAAAAAGTGTGTGAAAAAATAAAAATGAACGAAAATAAATAAAAATCCACGTGGGCGGGATTTGAATGTCTATTTCCCTCAGGAGGATTTTGGTTTACGGATTTTTATTGGTGGGTGCAAAAAAAGGATGTCTCCACTTTTTTCTTTTTTGAACCAGTCAAGACCATGTAGAAACATCAATATGATGATTCTATTCTCATTGGATAGATCATTAACATTCAACAACGGTGACATGGTGTCTCCCGGCTTTTCTCGCAGTAGCCAGTATCATTCAACATAGGCATGGCCTTTTGTAAAGCTATCATTCATGACAATATTATGACTTTCTCTATTTTACAAGAAGTTGCACCATACAAAACCGACCACATGATGACTTTGGGTTCAAAATTGACCCTTATTTTACCTGGATGGCTACGTTCATCTAATAGCTTGACTAAAGCAAGAGAGATATCATCCTTGTTCACTTCCACAAAAACTTCCATGTTTCTCTCTACACGGAAGTACAAAACTTCAATACCTTCATGTTCCACAAATTTTTTATTTCTGGTGAGTAAGGTTCCATTGCAAATTTCCTAGTTCCACCTAATAAAAAGAAGATCAAAGAGAGGCCTTCTCTGGTTGGTCTCGAGAAGATCCGTATGCTTTTACTTATATTATCGTCTTCAAACCAAGCTTTCTTTGAGAATGAGAAGTTCTGTCTCTTGGGATTGCTCGATCTACATATAAAAACAAAAATAAATTGGTATTCTGGATAATATCGTTATTGTGATGTGTGTAGCCACGCTATATCTCGCAAGACAGGGAATTGCAGTCAAGTGGAGAGGTCACAGTTTCAAATCCCGCCCACATGATTTTTGCATTCATTCATTTATTTTTTATTTTACCGTCCTTCCTCTCTCTTTCATTTTCTTTTTTTCCTTGTTTTTTTTTTCTTCTCTTATCAACTTCTATGAGGCTTTGGTGATCTTGCATTAGTGTCAGGACTAGTTTAGAAGGGTTTCCAGCTCAGGGATTACAAGATGCATGGGGAACCCCTTTCATTTTGGATCTAGGATCTGAAGGCACCATTAGTTGACCTTTTGAAGCCTTCATTAGTTTAGTATAGTGTTAGCTTATCCATAGTTTTTATCCATGTCTAAATAAAATATGACTTTTTTTCACCTGCTCCAATGAGTTATGTCCCATTAGTTTCTCTCATGTCTTACGCAAGAGATCCCCTCTTTACTGGTATCAAATCCGTTTGATTAGTGTTGACTGTTTGTTGTGCTTCAATTAAAGCTGCCCCTTTAGCCTTCCCATGTCTTTTACAGTATATTGACTCCCATTTTACTATCTTTCCTTTAGTTTAGTGTAGACCATTCCTCCAATCTCATTTTAATCTCATTCATGTTTCATCCAACGATTCCTTCCATTGAATCCTTTGATACATTGAACCCGACGCCTTTTCGATTTAGATTCTACTGATATGCTTTAATAAAATTATCTTTTTTCAACCATACTGTGATCCAATGTCTAGTGAAAATTATTTTTCTTTTACTTGTGTGTGAGCGCCCTAAAAAACATTTCATTTGCAGTTCGCCAGCCATGATTCTTTCCCCCCTTGTGCCCCAGAAACTGGTTGGCAGTCTTAGATCATTTACTTCAAAGAGAGACATATTTCCTCTTGACCAATCATATAATGAATTCAGGTCGTCTTGTTATCGTCACTATAGGGCATTTTACATTATATATGACTATCATACTTGCCTACTTCAGAAGATCAATTGATGTAAACATGGCCTTATTCCTGGTCTACCATTCGTATTTCTACCCTCCATTAGACTAGGCAGACTACATATACCATGCTCGTTTTTTGTTTCATGGATGTGGTAGAGCAATAATAACTAAAACAAAGTATCAACGACTTGTATACTATACTGAGGTGCAAAATGACTGGCTGTCTGATGCCATCAAAAACCACGCCTCAGCGACCTCCAAATATCATTTCTTGAAATTGAATACGTTAAAAAGATTACGGTTGCTTTACATTCTTGTTGAACTGTATCATACTCATGTCATTATTATCGTCCCATTGGCAAACATGAATGCATACGAAATGTGTTTTGAAGTTTAAACATAAAGATATGATGAGGTTATTAGAAAATTTACTAAAAATAGTAACTATTTGCCGCTGTTATCTTGTGCCTTTCTCACCCTCAGCTGGCAAAGCCTCGTTCCTACCGTCAGCGACATTTGTGACACCTCAAACCCCCCCCAGTTAATGGAATTAAAATGACACCCCACCTATCATAACCAACAGTCTGAATTCCCGCTGCCGCCAATATAAAATTATGCTCAAGATTTTCACACTTTTATAGTGTGCTTTTCTTTTAAAGATCTGATACTTTGATAAACCTTTATGTGTACAATAAATAGCAGTGTTTTGATGACCCCAAAAAAATAATGATTACTAATCTGGCTATTTTGTGAAGTAAATGGGTGGAAAGTGGGATGTCCGAATACTATGTAAACTATGAACGTCTGACTTTCTGATGGTAATCAAATTTATCAAAAACAGAAACAAAGAAAAAAAAAGGCCAGGTTTTCAGAACCAATCCATACTTAATTTGTCATTCTTCTCAGAACGTAATGCAAAGCATCGTCTACTGAGAAGGAGCGTAAAGTTATGCCTGGATTTAGCGTCGTTGTATGAATTAGCAAACTATTATCTGAAGTCCGACTATCCTATCTTCAATCTTCAAATGAAAAGAAAAAAAATAGTATCATAATGCTACTGCGTGGACAATGAATGAGTAAAATAAAAAAATGGTTTACTGAAAAATCGTTCTATATGATAATATAAAAGGTAAGCTTGGCGGGGGGGAGGGACTTTTTTTTTTTTTTTTTAATTCAGCGTTCGTACAACACAGCACAGTACTATACTGCACAATACAATGTGCGTTATATGATTCACAAAAGCACAGGTCTCCAATATCTTCTATATTGCCGCTAGAGCAACTTGGAAGCAAATAGCAACAATCGTCACAGTCGTCACAAGAGAAAAATATTCAGGTACAAAAGCTATTTTGACTGACCGACAGGTGAGTCATACATAACGGAGTTCCAAATATTCTAGCATAATCGGTTTACAGTTTTTACAGCACGATGCTATTGAATTAAAAAAATATATATTTGAAACCTATTATTAAACTATTGTTTTAACCTCATCACGGGTATAGGTATAGATCAACGAACTTACCACACACTATCGCCGTTGATTTGAATTTTCTCCTTCATCATCACAGCTGTATCCCAAAAATGCCATTCTTGTCGCTCCTTTCGTTAGCTCAAGTAAGTTGGTAATCAAAAAAAAAAAAAAAAAAAAAAAAATAGCCTGCCTCCGTGTTTTCCGCCTTCCATGTGTTTTTTGCCTTCTCCTGACTGATTCCTGTTGTCTACTTCCCAATTAGTAAAATATTCACCGTTACAATAGTATAGAATCCTTATTGCTCTTCTCCTTTATTACTTCCCCGCCGGCGGATTACATTATAATGTTCTACACTATAAAGAAATTTTTAATTTCACCTTTTTGATTTGTTGGGGTATATTCGAAATGAACCGAAATATATTTCAATGTGCATAAATTCCTGAAATAGGTCGCGATAATCACTGGGATCAGTTGGGTTTTTGATCGCCAGGAACAAGATGTATTTTGATAGGTGGAATAGTGATGTTATGCTTTATGGTTTAATTTAACTGTTCTGTGATGGTTGTACATGACACGATATTATCTTTTTCTGTAGGTGCGCCTGTGTACTGTTTATGTCTATCTGTATTTTATTCGCCCAAAATCACGGTTGGAGATTAGCGATATTTTTATTATTAATGTAAAATTGACTGGATCTCTTTCTGTCATGTGTGTTGATTGGAAACTGTGTATTTAAAAAAGTAGACTACTTGTGATTTCCTTAAAACCTGACAGTTTACCTTTGTACACTGATTTGGCGGCGTTTCAATTGTTTTTTTTTCCTGGTTGACCGTGTGAACGAACTTTCTTTTCCTTTTCATTTATTTTTATGTTTTATTGGTTCTACATCATATATTTTTATAGTTCTGCTATTCCTTTTGTTGTCATTTAGTGAACCTTTTACGTTGACTTTCTTTTACCAAAAGAATGCATTGAAAGCGTGATACCATTGAACCCATTAGATCCTTCTGTAAGTTGGAGAAAAATATACAACTGCTTGAAGATTGAACTAAACTCTTTATTATGATTATGATGACAATAGAAACACGAACTCCTAACTGATACTCTTAACTGATTATCGGTGCTAAATCGTGGACGGAAAAAGAAAAGTGTTACTATAACAAGGCGCTGAACCGCTCTCGTCGTCTTTGCAGCTGGCTTCAGTGGATATATAGCTTGGACAGAGGTAATATGGAGGGAGACATATCACTGGGTATTGGTGACACAGATAAAAATGCCTCTTGGCTCACTTTTTTCTTTGGTCTAGATGTGGGGAATAGACAAAGGAGTTGTTTACTGGCGGAGAAATGAAGGTATGACTCAGTTTTTTGGCCAGTGGAGGAACGTTTTGTGAAAGCAAGGCTCTTTGTGATTTGGAAAGTACATTTAATGTAGTTACCATTAGTTTGTAGATTAGGTTATTATTATTTTATATCTTTATGAATAAAAAAAACATATGTATGTATATATTATATCATAATATTACGTATTTTGATGGAATGGGATGTGCATGTGGATGAATTTGTCTTAAAAGAGACTCATGTTTAAAGAAAGAAACTGGAAGGAATCAAATATATTTATTACCACCAGGATATGTCGATGTTATGATAGATCGCCATCGTCTTTGAAACAACTGAGTGGAAGTCTACAACCTGTTTTTACAAACAAATAAACCCTTATCATTGGTAACGAAAATAGCAACACATGTACAGCTTCATTTAGCTCAGCATCGTTCATGATGCGGAAACCATAGTTAGTCATCAGCTTCATTAGCGGAATATAAAAAATCATACATCTCCTATACTGCATTTCACCTTATTGCAATGTATTCCAAAGTGAAAAGAAAGTGATGGTGATAAATATAGTATCGATGGAGAGTTGATGAAGCAAATCCACTAAACAGAATTAGAAGGTCCGTGCGACCTCATGACCTATTGCTGCTCTTTTCGCCCCCAAAATTTGATTGTATTATAATGCAGAAACAATTTTCTGTATGGTAACACATATCAATTATCCAGCGGAAGTAACCATCATTTTTTGACTAGTCCACTCTTGACTTTTTTTTTTCAAAAATAAAAATAAATTCTCAAAGAGTGGCGATTTCAGGTACTTACTATGATTTCATATACAGGAACCAATCGTTCTTTAGTGGTTATACTTTCTAAACCTTACATCTTAAGAGAGACTAATAACTGTGTAATATCTTGTTTTTTTTTGTTCGACACAACCATATAATATCTTGATCTGTTGTTTATCATATGTCTTTTCTTTGATACAGTTAAGGTAAATTTTGTGAGTGGTTAGTATATGTTTTGAGCTTTGATTGAAAATCAACTGTAAATACATGGTCAGTTTTCCCGCATAGATTCATGATGATGGTGAAGTTGTTGATTTAGAAAGGCGCTTCAAGTTATCATGTTAGTGGGGGGAAATGTAGTAAATAAAAAATAAATAAAAAAAAAGGAGGAAGAGGGGTTTCATGAATGGGGCAGCCATAGAAATGAGGCGATGAATAGAAAAAAAAGTTTATACAGAATCGCAACTGTCAATGAAAGGATGTGGGTTTTTCACATTCTGTGCTCCCGGAAAAAATAATGCTTCTGGATTTGTTTCGAAGAACAAGGCTGTACAGTATCGAAAGTGCTACCTACGAACAAAAGAGGTTTCTCGAACCATGCCATTTTGCTCATGATGAGAAAAAAAAAAAAAAAAAGCAAGGACGGAGTTTGAAGTAAACTATAATATAAAGTATTGAAAGGAGGGGACCCATTTTATTGGTTTTTCCATCTCTTTCTTCCCTCTACTTATCACTTTTTTCTATATATTTTATTTTTTTGAACTTGACGTTTTGCCAGCAACAGAAAAAAAAGGCATAGTCGATTCATTAAATCCCCCATCCCCTCTTTTATACATTTTATCTCTCCATTCTTTATTCAAAACAACAACAACTTATTTTTTATCGATATCCGATGTCTGCACCACACGATCATCATGAAGGTGATGCTCTGGCTGTCAGTGCACAGGATGAATATTACCACAACGCTCGCGAACGTAGTATTGACGACGATTTGATGGAAGAATATTCGGAAAAACCACCACCACCACCAAAAAAGAAATTCTACAAGAACAAAAAATACTGGATTATTTGCGGTATCCTTTCTGCGATTGTGATCATTGTCGTGGTATGTTTGATTGTGTTCGTCTTCTTCCCTATGATTGTTCAATCTTTGATGAATCAAGCTGGTATTGATGTCAATGGTGCCGATATTACCTTCTCTCAACCCCAACAACAATCTTCTGGCCAAGTTACCAAACGCGACACTGATCCGGAAAAGGTTTTTTATATGGATATGCGAAGTACTCTCAAGAACACTGGCCCATTTAGTGCTGACATTGTCTTCCACAATCCTATATTGGTTTACTACAACAATACTTTACTTGGAAATATCACTTTACCTGAAACCAGCATTGGTGGTGGCAAGGGTGACCTGAATGCTCAAACTCCTTTCCTTATTCAAGACACTGAAAAATTTGCTGCTTTCTCCAAGGATATGTTGGCCAAGGATTCTTTTGATTGGCAACTTAAGGGTAGCTGTGATGTAACAGCATTATCAAGGTAATTATAAAAATAAAAAAAATCGATTGTCGTGACAGCCATAAGATTTCCCCACGATTTGGTATTTTTAGTGCATATCATTACTTTGTACCACATATTAACTAACTCTTTTTTTTCTGCTTTTCCTTTTTTATATTTTATATAGAACTTCCACTGCTAGTTTGGACAAGACTGTGACCATCCCAGGTAAGTTAATTAAAAATATTATCATAGCATAGCCATAGACTTGATTTCACCATGGACAACTATTTTGTTACCCCTTGGGAAAACGCGGGCGGGCGGATATTGAAAAATATGATTGAAACTGTGATACTCAACATTTTTTTTTTTTTTTTTTTTTTTTTGGATTCTTTTTACTATTATTGTACAATGATGGTTACCTTACATTAGGCATGGGTGGCTTCAAAGATGTCAAAATCAATTCTTTCGAATTGCCTGCCAATGACCCAAATGGTGGCATCAAGGTTGAACTCGGTACCCTCATGGCAAGTCCTTCTCCTGTTGGAATTCAGCTTGGCACTATTCAACTCCAAATTGGTTATCAAGGCGTTAATCTTGGTGTGGTCTCTGCTGAAAACGTGACTCTCAAAAAGGGCGACAATACTATTCCTCTCAAAGGCACTATTATACCTCAAACCAATCCTGCTGATCTCGAAAAAGTTGGTGTCATGTTCTCAACCTATGTTAGTGGTGGTACTGCTCAAACTTCTGCGACTGGTGTTTCTGCTGCTCCTGATGGCAAGAATTCCATTAGCTGGTTGACTGAAGCATTCAAATCTGTTCAGCTCAATGTCGGTCTCTCCAATGCCGGTGGGCCTTTGAAGATTATCAATGCTGTCAGCATGGGTTACCTGGATCTCAAATTCGATGCCAAAAATCCTTATGCACCTACTGTCTCTGCTCCCAATGTGGTGGCGGACTTTAGTATTCCTTTTGGATTCACTCTCAACATTACTCAGGTCACTCAAAATATCACCATGAACACCAATTCTACTGGCAACTTCTCTGAATTGAATGTTCCCTGGGTTCCTTCTCAAAGCAATCAAGACGCTGGCAAACTTCAATTTCCTATCAACAATGCTGCCCTTGCTGCTCTGCCCGGAAAGGATGATGCCTTCAACTCATACACCTATGACTTGACTTCCTCTGATCTTTATAGCTTTGGTGTTTCTGGCGTCGCTACTACCGTTACAAAGACACCTATTGGTGAAATCCAGCTTGGTGGTATCACGTTTGCCGTCCCTACTTCTCTTCATGGTCTTCAATTCTTGAACAGTACCCCTACTGAAATCACCAGCGTGGATATGACTGGCGGTACCTCCAAGGCTCTTCAACTCGATATTGGTGTCAAGATGGGCAATCCTTCTGATTTCAGTATGTCTGTTGGTGATGTGACCTTTGCCATGTTTGCCGGCTCAACTCAAGTGGGAACGGTGACCTTGGCCAACTTGACTCTGCAACGTGGTGACAACAAGGTCATCGCCAAGGCGAACTTTGACCCCAAATCCTCCAATGATGGTCAAAAAATGCTCAGTACATTTGTCATGGGTCAAAACAGCTCTGCTTCTATTGGTGGCTATGATGGGTCAACTGCTGTTGCTTCTTTGGCCAAGGCTCTTAGCGCCATCAAGATCGATACTACTCTTCCTGGTCTTCAGTCTCCTTTGATCAAAAGTGGTGCCCTGACTGTACTACCTGATTCCGTCAAAACAAGTGTTGTCAATGTTGCGGTGACAATTGGCAATCCTTTCACTGCTGGTATGGCTATTACCAAGGTCAAATCTGCTGCTACTTACAAGGGAATGCCTGTTGGAAACATTGACCAAGACATCAGTGGAAATCCTTTCGTTATTGGTGGCCACGCAAACGGTAGCTATACGTTGAATATGAAAATGAATACACAACCCGCCTCAATCGCTTTGCTGATGCGCTCCCTTGCTGTTGAAGCAAAACTTCCTACCAAGGCACTGGATGGACTCTTGGGTATGGGTGGCTTCCATATTGCTGGTCAAGAAGACGTGCAACCTGAGGCTTCTATCTTCAAAGGATTCAACATCTCAAGCTACGTGATGGATGCGATGAAAGCTCTGAAGGTGGACCTCAATTTGGAATCTGGTCTTCAAGTCGGTGACTACCAAGATGATTTATCATTCTCTCAAAAGGCTGTGCAAATCAACTCTGATGATACGGTGACTCGCTTGATTCCTATTGTAGGCCAACCTATTGTGCAGCAAATTGTCAACGGTGCAGTTCTTGGATTCGAAACTTTGATCTTATCGAACCCTACTGATACCAATGCCAAGGTGCAGATGAAGGGGTCTATCACCAAGTCTGGTCCTATGGATGCCACCATTTCTTTCCCTAGTCCATTGACTGTTAGATGGCAAGGAAAAACTCTTGGTACTGCTACTATGCCTGATCTCAAAGCCGTCGCCGACCAAGGTGCTCAATTTGATGTCCCCTCCAGTTTTGTGATTACTGACCAACAAGCCATGCAAGACTTTGCTGCCTTTATGATCAATCAAGAAGAATTCACTTGGGATATTGTTTCAAACGATGTGGCCGTCACTGCTCTGGGCTTTACATTCACTGGTATCAAGATGGAGAAATTCGTGAAAATCAAGGGTGCCAATGGATTCAAGGGTGCTGTCACTATCAATACATTCAATTTGCCTTCCGATGATCCTGAGGGTGGTATTACTCTCGTGGCTGACACTACTATCAACAATCCTTCTCAAGTTGGGTTCAACCTCAATACGGTGGCATTCAATGCTTACTATGAAGACCTTCTTGTTGGTCCCTTAGGCGCCTCTCCTGGTAACTTTGCCCCAGCTGGTCCTTCCAAAATCAAGATGCAAGGTCGTATGATTCCTCAAAAAACTCAACATGGACTGGATCTGATTACCAAGGTGTTTGAAACATATTTGAATGCTTCTGACTCCAAACTCGATGTCAAGGGTGATTCTGCCGGAGGTCCTACTGGTCAAGTTGGTTGGTTGACACAAGCCTTCAAGACTCTCAAAATCGAAGATGTGATTCTGCCTGGTCCCAAGGAAAAGCCCATTTTGATTCCCTCCATTACAATGATGAACTTGCAATTGGACTACACCAAGGACCCATATGCCTCCCCTGCAAGCTCAACTCAAGTGCAAGCCCAACTCAAGAATCCATTTGGCTTCCCTCTCGGTGTCACTCAATTGAATATGGAAGTCGATGCAAAGGTTAAGAATGACAAGATGGCTCACCTTTCTATTCCTACTGAAAAGGCAACGACCGACAGCAACCAATTGGTCAAGACTCAATTCTCGGATGTACCATTCAAGGTTTATGATGATGCTCATTCAACTTACAGCGACTTTATCTCCACTCTTACCACATCTGCAAACACCTCCTTCGGACTTGCCGGTACTTCAAATGCGCTCACACACACAGCTATCGGTAATCTCCAACTTGATGGTATTAGCTTTGATGTTACTACTGCTTTAGCTGGTAAGTTACTATTCCAACTTTTGTAATGATCTTGATCTTAATTTTTTTTTTTTTTTTTTAGGTTTCAACAACTTTGATGGAAAATGTGAAATTGTGTCTCTCAAAATTACTGGCGGCACCAAAGATTATACACTTGTCGAAACCGTTGTGGCCTTCAACAATCCCTCGCAAATCACAATCTCTGTGGGCGACATCAGCTTCACTGCTAAATCAACAGTTGGATCAAGCGTTGGTCAAATTGGTCAAGTCTTTATCAAGGATACTGTCATCAAACCTGGCCGAAACCAATACAATGCTGAATTCCATCTTGCTGGTGAAACTGCTGTCATTGGCCAACTCTTCTCTGATTATTTAACAAATGTAAAGGTACCTTTGGGAATCAGTGGAACCGAAACCTCAACCAATATCGAACCTTTGAAGGCTGCCTTTGGAAACGTTAAATTGGATACTACCATGCAAGGCATTGAAGCAAACCTTATTGCTGGTAAGTAAAGAACACTCCAACATCCTAAATTAAACCTTACTAATTTTTTTTTTTTTTTTTGCTTGATTAGGTGTCAAGGTCAGCGTTTCTATTGCGCAATTACTCGCTAAAAAGGCTACTGCAACTGCAACTCTTCGATCTCCTCTTGATACTGGTTATGATCTCACTGCCCTGAAGGCCGAAGTCTTCTTCCCTGGTAAAAGTGGTCCCTTCAAGGTTGGACACGTGGACAGCATTCCTGGTGCATGTTCGGTTCCAGCAAAAGGACAAACACAATGTGATGAGTGGGAAGTTAGTTTGGATGCTTCTATCGGGTTAGTACATAAGAAAAATTAAAACATGGAAAAAATAAGTTTTGATTCTTTCATTCTAATCTTCGTTTTGTTTTTTAGACAACTTCTTGAAGTTATAACAGCCACTGACAAGTCGTAAGTTTATTTTTTATTTTATTTGTACGCAACTTAGATATACTAATCCTACTTTTTTTTTTCTCAATCGAAGCATGAACATGCAACAAAATATCACTTGTAAAGTTGGTGGATCCGATGGTTACGGAGCCAGGTAAGGCAGAACAACAACAAAAGAATTCCGCCGTACAGATACGCTAATTCTTTGATTTTTTTGGAAATAGCTTCTACTATTATATGGACCATGTGGCAACGGAACTTGGTAAGAAACAAATACCAAATGAAATTATAAATCAACATAAAATACAATTAGCGACTAATTGACCTGAATTATGGTTTTTCATTTCTGTTAAATAGATATCGATCTCGGTACGTACAAAAGACTTTTTATCTTATTTGGATCGTCATGGTACTAATTCTTTTTTTTTTATTTTTATTTTTATTTTTATTACATCTATTATAGGAATCTTTGATATACCTCTTGGAGGCAAACTCAACAGCACCGAGTCCGGCGAATTCAATCAAACCTCAAAGGCATCAGCCACTGACTCAAAGGCAACAGCAACCAAGATAACTGGCTCTGGCGATAAGTCCTCAGATGCAACCCCTACCGGTGAATCTACCAGCGAAAAACCTACAGAATCGGCCGACAATAAATCTTCTGATAAGCCCACAGCAACTGGCGAAAAGTCATCTGATAAGCCCACTGAAGCCCCTAGCAAATCCTCTGATTCGAGCTCATCCGACAAGTCCGCCGAGAATGACAAATCTGAAGCAACAACCACTTCTAAGGATCACTTTATCTTCCCATTCTAATTTTAAGAATGTCCTGGTAAGGAAAAAAAAACAACAACAACAATAGCATAAAATGATCGTTGATACTGATCTCAATGTATTTGTTCATAGAAAATTTGACTCCTTTTAGTGAATCTCCTTATTTTATATTCCTTCTTCTTTATTCCTCTTTTATTTTTTTTTAGTATTATTATCCCCTCTTTTCTTCCATTCCTTCATTTTTCTTCATTTGTAGTTTGCCCTACTTTGTATCAATGATGTTATATTTATGTTCATGATTCCAAGTAGATTTCTTCTTCCCTTCCCTTTTTTATATTCTGATCCATAGCGATGTAGTAATTTTATTTTTTCTTATCCATTCTATTCATCTACCTTTGTTTTTTGTACCTTTTTACCTTTTTGTACCTCTTACACCCTTTTTTATTTCCATCTTTAATCATTTATTTTGTAGTCTCTTTTAGTCTAGTATTTTCTTCACCTTTACTTACTTTTTATGATGTACTTTTTCATGTTTTTTATTTATTTTTAATTCCAATAAACTCTCTGGCCCTCCGCTGGAGCTTTTTGAAATCTTTCGATTTATTGGGTGTCAGTTTTTCATTAAAGTGTGGGTTTTGATGGGATTGGTTTAAAGTTTCCGCGATTTCGCACTATGGTGGGTAGCCCCGTATGGCCCAACCGTCGTACTCAGCGCGTTGTCAATGGAGTTTTTATATGTGTCGAAAAAATAAAAAGAATAGTGAAGGGATTAGAGCGTCTGTCATCTCGCACTTTGGAGGGCAGCCCTGTGTGGCCCAACCGTCGTGCTCAGCGTGTCGTCAATGGGGTTTTTTGTGTGCTGAAATAATAGGTTACTTGAAAGGCGTAATAGAGATTAGAGCTTGATTATGTAGGGGTTGCAGCTTCCTTTCCACTGGAAAATAAAACGAATTATGCACTGCGGTAATTATGGCGATTGCCCTTTCATTTAATTTTTATTTGCATTTCCCTGATTTTTTTGACATGAAGAAAAAAGGCGGGATGATTCAGGCTCCGCATTTTGCTTTCTATTTTTTTTTTGGCACCCTTTTTTATTATTTTCCCTTTCTTTTTCTTTCTTTTTCTTTCTTTTTTTTTTTTTTTTTTCTTCATTACATTATAGTCTGAATGATATGATGGCAAGGCTCATTGGGGTACTGGTGATCTAGGATTAGTATTAGAACTTGAATTAGTGGCGTTTTCGAAAACGCAAATCAAACATCATGGGGAAACCCTTTCATTTTGGATGAAGGATTTGGAAACGTCAGTAGATTAGCACTCATTAGTTTAGTAATAGTTTGTCATCGTTTGTATCTACGTTTGAATAAATATGTTCTTTTTCTTATAGTCAGTTTCTTTGTTGTACGTTTACATTATGAGCTTCATCGAATGTGTATTACATATGCATAAAAAAAAAGTGTGTCTATATATATGGAAAAGGAACGGATTGGGTATTATGGACACTTCTTCCACCAATTCTATAAGTTTGTGCGTAGAAAAGAAAACAGGGATGTGTTTGTGTGAAAAAAACAGCTATTACAGTGTATTTTGCTGTGGTGGGCTATATTGATGAGTAAAGTTGAGAATAGTATTAATTATGTAGCTGCTGGGAGGCAGGGGGTTTCTGAAGTGTTTTGATGGGATGGGATGGAAGGCTCTATGACTATGGGTGGGCAGCGATTGAGAAGAAAGGATGGACGCCTTGGGGCGCAACCGTCGTGCTAAAAAAAATAGGTAAGGGATTAGATACGGTGATGTAAATGGAGGAAAGCTAGGAAATTTCAAAGTCATAGATGGTTTTCTTAGATAAGTAGATACCATGCTCTTTTTAATATATTAATAAACGCTCTGGCGCTCCGCTGGAGCTTTTGGAAATCTTTCGATTTACTGGGTGTTACAGTTTTTAGGATTAAAGCCTCCGCCATTTCGCACTATGGTGGGCGGCCCCTTGGGGCCCAACCGTCGTGCTCAGCACACATAAAAAACCCATTGACGACGCGCTGAAAAAAAAAATTGGGAAAGGATTAGAGCCTTCGCCATTTCGCACTTTGGTGTGCGGCCCTTTGGGAATAAACCGTCGTGCTCAGTGCGTCGTCAATGGGTTCTTTTTGTGTGCTGAAAAAAAAAAAAAAATAGAGAAGGGATTAGAGCCTCCGCCATTTCGCACTTTGGTGGGCAGCCCCTTGGGGCCCAGCCGTCGTGCTCAGCGCGTCGTCAATGGTGTTGTCGCATCATGAAAAATGATGGCATAAAAATAAAACCTGTTCCTGAAGAAATTGAAATTCCGATTAGGAACACTGCATGATAAAAATAAATAATCACGCAACATCGTGATGGAAGAAAAGAAAATAATGATTCACTTCATGAAATCATTAGGTCCCATAAAATAGAATAAAAATAAAATACCCTTGCAATAACATCAATCATATCATCATACACCTAATATCAGAACATCATACGATTATAATAAAAATAATGATCATGATAAAAAATAATAATAACAATAAACCCATGTAATATCTATTTCCAATGAAACATAAGATATAGTATATAAAGAGTGACATTTTTATTAATTAATAAAAACCATATATAAGAATCTCACTTAATTCTACCTGTCCCACTTTTTATTTTCTACTTTTTATTTTTTTATTTTTTCTTTATATACGCTATTTTACTGGTGTTTTGTGTGCTGAAATAATAGCTTACTTGAAATTCGTCGGAGAGATTAGAGTTTGATTATGTAGTGGTTGCAACTGCCTTTCCACTGGAAGATAAAACGAATTATGCTATATGGTAATTATGGCGATTGCCCGTTTATTTAATTTTTATTTGCAGTTCCCTGATTATTTGACATAAAAAAAAAGCTGGATGATTCAGGCTCCGCATTTTGCTTTTCTATTTTTTTTTTTTTTGGTCCCCTTTTTTTTCCCTCTCTTTTTCTTTCTTTTTTATTTTTTTCCTTCATGATAGTCTGAATGATATGATGGCAAGGCTCATTGGGGAATTGGTGATCTAGGATTAGTGTTAGAACTTGAATTAGGGGCGTTTTAAAAAACGCAAAACAAACATCATGGGGAAACGCTTTCATTTTGGGTGAAGGATTTGGGACCACCATTGGTTGACTTTTTGAAGTCTCCATTAGCATAGTTTAATTTAGCTTAACCATAGTTTGAATTTAGATTTGAATAAAACGTGCCTCTTTTTACGTGCTTTAATGAAAAATGTCCCATTAGTCTCTTTCATTTCTTGTACTGTACATACAGTACAGCATGTACAATACAGTAGATCCTTCTTTTACATTCGTCCTGTTTTATTTAGCGTTGCTGATTGCTGTGCTCAATAAATGATGTTGTTAGTTTTTCCCGAGCCTTGTCCCAAATATTAGAACTTGTCTTATTCTTGTGTCATTACATTAGCGTTGGCCATTTTTCGATCTCCCAGTAATCTCCTTCATGTTACCAAAATAGATATCTTGTTACAATGAACCCCTTGTCTTTAGTTTAGAATGTTGACCACTGTCCTACAATAAAATATGCCCTTTTTATTATTATTATTCATCCTCTCGACCATTATATAGTAAGCGGGGAAGCTACAATTGTTATTTTGTGACTCTCCTATCAACACCTGTTCTCTTGCTCAGGCACTATAACTATTTTATCCCCCAGCGATTGAAGAGACACATAAAAACAACAGTTTTCTTCCTTCTCAACTATTCTTGTTGCAAAGGCACAAAGCAAAACCATCGCACAATCACTCGGAGACTTCATACTGTAATTTGTATACTTTTATTTATATACGTAATTAAAATACGAATAAGTTCATACCTAATACTACTCTATCTGTTCTATATACAACCTGGGATTAAAATATTTATCCATTTTGAGTGGTCCAGTAGTTCACCAACCTTTTCAAAAATTCGATATGAAACTCTACCCTATGACTAATTTACTTTTTTCTTTTTTGATTTTCATGCTGATGGCCAGTATTTAAAAATAATTAGCAATCCAAACGATCCCCCATATACTAGCATTTTCCCATAATAATAGCAATAACAACAATTGAGACAAAAAAGAAAGATATGTAGATATTTATTTCAAGTTAAAATAGATAAATAATTAAAACAAAATAGATAGAAATGCAAATAACAATAATAAATAATAAAATTAATAGAAAGATAATGCTAATAACAATACTGCCTTTGTTGAAGAGGATTCCGATGGTGCTGTTGCTGTTGTTGCTGCTGCTGTTGTTGTTGTTGCTGACCAAGAACAGTCGATGAAATATGAGAAGAGACAGAGGTAGGCGACGGGTTACCAAAGTGTGCGGAATGACCAACCATTGTGGAGGATAAAGTCGGAGGCATGGACAAGGAGGACGATGATGATGAGGCGGAGGATGCTGATGATGATGATGGCAAATTGGTGTAATTGGGGGTGTATTTCCGTATGATTTTTCGTAGTGCTTGAGGTAGGACTTTCCATGCAAACACCTTGACGTCCTTTTCTATGTTCCTTGGTTTTGGATGAGGAAAGCCCATGATCATCTTGAAAAAGTCGGCACAGTCAGTCTTGCATTTACTCACCGTCAAAGGTCGGAAGCCTTCCAAGTTGCGCCGGATCCTGTTTTTTTCTTCCACCGTGAATTGTACTCCAATTAAACCTTCGAGTAAATAGATGCAGTCCACTGAGGTGATAAAATAATCGTTTTGTTCGCGCCAGTAAATACATGAGACTACCAATGACGAGGTGGTGATGGTTGTATTGTTGTGGCTAATGTCATTGGTGTTACAGGGCCGGAGTGGTGAAATGGGTGAGTGGAGTGACGCTTGTGCAGTTGCCATAGGTCCGTTTTGTCTATCTGATGCATGCGAGTTCAGGTTTACACTCTGGTGTTGCTGCTGCTGTTGTTCTTGATGATGGGCATAATATTCGATAGGCTGGAACCGGCATTCTACCTGTTGGCTGTTCTCCATATTGTTTGTATTTTGTCGCCGCCAAAATCGTACCAGTCGTCGGCCACTTTGCCATTCGCTTGCACTCCATTGGAAGGTCATTTCCATCAGATCACCGCATATCTTCAAATTAGCTTTGTTCAACAAACCAGCAAATGGGTGTACACTAGCCATACTGTATTTTCTACCACCATCAGTATAATCATTGCTGTTGCCGTTGTTTGAATGTGTCCCAATGCTGTGATAGTTCATTTGACTTGAAGACATTGAGTTGTGGATGACTGTTGCCGGTGGATCAAATAGGCCATTACCATTGTTGTTAAAGCGCGGTCTTTGCATCATGGTGTCAACATTTCGTACGGGACAATTTCTTCCATCGGTTTGATAATGACTACCGTATTGAGTTCCGTTCGTGTGGCTAGCCGAGGTGTGCGAAGAGTATCCATTTTTTGGTAATTGGTCTGTGTTGGAGATACTATCATATGCCACGGCTACAAAAAATAAAAAAGGTGTTTAGTAAGTATATCGATGATGTGCCTCTCTCTAATTCATTAACGCTTACTTTGACCGCTCCTGTCGACACTGTGTCTGTAGTAGTCATTTTGGTTTACGTTCATTCCTTTTGGAGACACAGACGGAAAATCGACGGGTAAGTTGTCCATAAATGAAGTGTCGATGGAGTTCACATTTCCGACCAAATGATGTTGTGTTATTTGTTGAGGATCTTGCTGCTGTATAGGTAACGGTTTCTGAATGTTTTGAGGTTGCTGTTGTTGTAATTGCTGAGCAATCCATAAGGCAGTATCATGGTCATTTTGAGTCGCTCCATTGGATAAAGCAGAGAAGTCTTGACCTTGTACTAAAGGATCCTGGTAAGGCGCGAGTAGTTGTAAGAGCTGGTTGTCAGCAGAGGGATCTAAAAAAGAAGCAGTTAGCGATAATGATATCGAAAATGATTTTGTTAAATCCCTACCAGAGTCAGAGGCAACTTGATATGATCGCTTTTGAGGGTACTCTTCTATACTATGATCGGATAATGTTCTCTTGTTCCGAGCTGATGTAAGAATATTATCAAAAAAAAAAAAAAAAAAAAAATTAAAAAAAAAAAAAAAAAAAAAAAAAAAAAAACGCCGAGGGTTTAAGCGCAGAAAAGTTTACCTGATTGGGGAACTTGATCGTTGTCAAGAAAAGTAAACGAGCCTATTGTCCAAGTGTCGACCACCGAATCATGTCGTTCATAGTCATAGAACCAAAGAGATACCGAAACTTGGGAATCCAATCCCAACTGAATAGATTGAACATTTGGCACTTTAGCTGCTAATGTGACCCAAGTAGTGGTGAAAGAGGATGAATCAAGTCGAGTCATGTTTGTCATTGGATGCTGCTGCTGCTGCTGCTGCTGCTCCTCCATTGCTGGCGCCGAGTGAACATGATAGGACGTTTCCATCACCTGCTGCCCAAATGTTATTTTGATTGGCCCGCGCATTTTTTCTGATGGAGGTTGCTCGAGGATGACCGAAATGGTGTCATTAGAACGGCCTTCATGCGGGGTCCATTCAAGCACTTGAGGTTGGTCTGATGGGGATGACATTGTTTTGCAAGGCGAGAGGATGGTTTCTGCATCAAAACTAAAATCATTTGTCATCCAACCATTATAATCAACTATTTTTTAAAAAAAAAACAAAATGAGCTAGTAATTATCAATAATGTTTATCCAAACTTACTGAATGCAGAAGATGGGTCTGATTCTGATTTTTCATGTACAAAAGTGTCTTTTTCAATTAGAACAGATAATGGGTTGGTAATGGAATCCATTTCCGCTAAAATCATGTTTCCAGAAAAATAAAGAAAAAGCTAATACTGTGGCCAAAAAGAAAAAAAAAGTTTGACGTTAATAAATCAGTATTTCTTTCCTCTTTCTAAGATTTACATTTAGAATACTGTTACAAAAAGGCCCATATAATAGCCTAATAGATAAATTAATAAAATAGAGGGTTCAAATAAATTGGAAGTGGAAAGCAAAGGAAAAGAAGAGAAATAGTTTCAAAAAATTGACGACAACGCGTTATAATGTGGGGAATGAGGAAGAGTATGTCGTTAACAAACAAACATACATGTTTCCTCGCGTGATTTCCGGATTTCTCGAGCTCTTTATTAGGAAAATCGTTTAGTCGGTTCTCGAAGTAGAGTTTAAGATTTCGATGGTAAAGAGAAGGGAAATAATGGTAAAAGCGGTTTAAAAAAAGCACCGCTGTATAAGGAGCAAACAGAAAACCATATCGAAGATTTCTGCCCTTTTCCCAAAACAAAAGGCAAAAGCATAAATAGCAAAGACTCCGCTTGCATGACAGATGAGTTGAACCCCGCTGTAATAAAAAGTCTTTATCACGCTCGATTAAACCTACCTTTCCATTCCTAAAATATAATCCGTCCCGATATTTGATGATAAATCTCTTACTGTAATGCTAATACGCATATTTGACAGTGGAGTTTAAGGTTGTATGACGGTAACGATGGCGTCTTTTTTTTTTTTTTTTTTTTTTGACGCGGTCATTTTCCTGATTGATTGATAGTGTTTTGGTTTTACATGAATCATCCCTTCCCTATCACAGATATAATCTCCAGCACATCATCACGTTTACAAAACAATATAAGACATTCGTTCAAAATATATACAATACACAAGTGAATATAAAACAGTACGAATAGTATAAAGTATCTTTATTTGACAAGTAATAAATAAATAAAAAAAAAAAAAGACAAAGTATGATGACTACTAAATACTAAACATTGAACAATAAACACTAAACACTAAATACTAAATACTAGAAAATAAAAAATAGATGTGAAGAAAATAGGAGTAAATAAATGCCGATAATGAAGGGTAAAATAAAATAATATGGGGTAGGTAAAAATAATAATAAAAAGCCAGGGGCCTTGCTAATTCTAGTTTCCAATGTCTCTTTTTTATTTCATTTCTTGTTGTGTTGTAGTGTTGATTGCTGAGATTCCACCACGTTGCCATGGTGTGAAGAGGATGTTGGTGTCGGTGATGGTTTCTGTGAGTTGACGCCATAGCAGAGAGATAGAAATGGACCATTCGTTGCTTGTGTAACCGAATGGCATCCAATGTTTTGCGTGTAAAAGGACTGGTTCGGCAAGTGGTTCGGCGGTGATAATGTAGTCAATGGCGATTCAGGTTTTCCATAAGGTATTTCATCATAAGCTGTTTTTGTCTTCACTACGCAATCAAGTGCTGTAACTGGCGTATATACGTTGTTAACGTGCGCCATGTCCTCATTTTTAATAAACGGTCCCGAATGCTGTTGTAGTTGCTGTTGCTGCTGCATTTGATAGTGTCGCTGTGCTGATATTGCTTCCAATTGTTCTATATGTGCCCTTTGTGATTCAATACGAGAGTAAGCAAGATGGATCTGCCTTGTATAATAATTCCGGTCATTCTTGTAGCTGGCCTGTAGTTGGCAAAGTTGCTGTTGTAAATGTCGTTCCTTGTTTATATCATTGAATGTTGATGGGGATGACGACGCACCTCTAAAATCAGATTCCATGAAACGATTCACGTGGAGGCGAGATGTTTGAGCAGAATGATCGGTATATGCTTCCTTTGTGGTGGCTAGTGATTTTGCTTCCGTTATTCCCATATTTTGTTGCATTGCCGGTTGTAGAGTAGTTTCCAAACAAAGGGACGATGAAGCAGGAAGAGGAGGAGGAGGAGGCAGATTCTGACGATGACTGTGGTGCATAAGTGGATCGACTATATCGAAATCAGTAGCCGAATCTTGTTGGTATATGGCATTTTGTGATAGGTGCTGTTGCTGTTGCTGATAGTCCTGGTGAGATTGATGATGTTGATTATGGTTGGGTAGCAGTTCTAAGGTAGAGGAGGAGGATGGTATTGAACTATCTTGTTGAGAAGCAGAGTTGGAAATCGATGAGGCCGATGATTGCCGTCGTAGTTGTAACCCAAGTTTATCGCCGCCATTGTCCGAATAATCGTCCCCTGAATCCATATTTACAATCGTTTCGGGATCCTCTTCTTCTACCACTTGTTGTATACGCTTTCGTCTAGAATTTTGGGTTGCTTTTCGTCGAATAAGGTGGAATAAATCACGGCGGCCAGGTAGAAAGTAAGGATGATGCCATCGACAGGTTTCTTTATCCTTAGTGTCTTTTGATTTCCGCGCATCAGTGTCTCGCTGGAATCCATAAATCTAAAAAGTAAGGGAGAGAGGAAAGTCTGTTAATAGGTGCATCGTTTGTTTTTCTTAATACATATACAGATATATATATACATGTAGACCCACATAATATTTCATGCATGCTGTTTATGCTTCTTGCTAACTTCTTTTAAAGAACTTACGTTGAGTTGCCTAACAAAGGATGGGAATTTACAGTGCTTGAATAATCGCGGAAGGACTTCATCAGTGAATCCTAAAAAAAAATGAGGGTGTAAGATGCTGATAATCACTAGAATAACACTTTTTTTTTCATACAACTTACGTGGAATACAATCGATCACAAACATATCCTTATCTTTGTGGCGACACCAATGTGCATATTTCTGACCATTTTCTGGTGCTTGCAAGCTTCTAATGAATTGCACATGATAAAAAGAAGAGTCAAAATGAGTATCATGGACCTATGCTTCCAAACACGTATTTTTTTTAGTTGTTACTTACTGATACAATTTGGAGACGAAACCGGCAATACCTCTTTCACCATGGCTGTGTTCATTGTTGACCTTGATAGTCAGATTGCTGAGGAGATTTGGCTTTTCCAAAGACTGAATAGACTGTGGTTGCCAGAAATTGTTCGTGTTGATAGTGTAAATAGAGGTTGTGGTGGTATCTTGAATAGGGGCGTTGTTGGTATTATTATTGTCACTATATTCACTATATTCCTTTGGCGTGACAAGGGTATTTTCATGGGTGTCATTAGAATATGTACCGTTGCTGTTGCTGTTGTTGTCCACTTGCTGTGAAGTAGAAGATTGTAACATTAACAAGTGAGGCAAAAAGTCAGTGGAGGTAGATATTGTTTGCTGTGGGTGGTCAGTTGTTTGCACCTGTTGTTGTATATCGAGCACAGAGTATGGGTATTGCAGGTTGGAATAAAGTGGTAATGTTGTAGTAGGATGATCGCCTGTGTAGTGAGTTGCCTCCAGTGATATACGATTATTGCTTTGTGGCAAGATGGGCAACCTGGCCTCCGGTATGCTAGATTTCACCATCAATTCCAAGAGACATGTATGTGAATATACTTAAAAATTAGTGAAGGAGAAAGGATCCAAAGGTATACAAATAAAAAAGTAAATAAATAAATAAAACAGAGGAGTGAAAAAAAGGGATATAATATCAAGATTCCAACAAAAGCTAACAAAATTGCCAGCATGCGGAGATTTAAAAAGTCTCGTTTCGGCTTTCCCGAACCAAGGAAAATTTCGAATATCCTAGAAAAAGTGTAATGGTTTTAAGAGTTACAGTTTATATAAAATATAAAGCCACGACCGGCAGTATAAAAAGAATACATCGATAGAAGATATTAGTTTCTTGTTTAAATCATCATAATCTTGAAGAAACCTGCCTACAATCGCTAGATACAGTATTAGACAAGCTGAAGTACAGAATGACACTTAATGATCCGCAGAACGTACAATATGATGCCATACTATCGTATCATAACATATGTATAAAAACTATAAATTTCATCGTGGAGTAAAGAATCTTACCATGCGGTCTCGATTGGAATGATTCCTATGATCACGACTTCTTTGAATGACTCCAGACTATGAAGAGAACGCGGGCATATTTTGTTGTATATTATCAGGAAGTAAGCTTTAATGTTACTATTATAATAATAATAATATTATTATTATTATCTTTGATACGATGGTACATTTACAAACTCTAAGAAATTTGAGATTATCTATCTTTATATCATGCTATTAACACGCAGTTTAAAGATAATTTCCAATGTATGTAGTGCAGTAGATTAATTTTTCTGTAATGTTCCTTCGGTTGTAGATGATTGGTTAATCTGCCTGAAAAAGGTTGATTGGGCCAGAGGAGCCATTTTGATATTAATAACCTGCCCCTTTTTTCAGATATTTGGAGATTATTCATTCTTACTCAAATTAGATAAATCTTTTCGTTACCAGTGTATTGGACTTCGATCGGATTTTATTGAAAGTATGAACGTCAGATTTCTTTTCATGCTTTTATATAGCGGCGTTTTTTTTATCCTACCTCTTTTTTTTTTTCTGTTTGAAAAAATCTCGAACCAATCAGATTACCTTTTGCGGCATTTCAATGAGTCAAAAAAAAAAAAAAGAGGTCCGTGGCTTTTTCATCGTCTTTTTTCCCCTTTCCTTCCCATTTTAACTACTTCTTTGAATTCTTTTACCCATGACGCCTGACGAAAAATACCAACTTATCACACGAAATTTGCAAGAAGTACTTGGTGCTGAAAAAATCAAATCTATCCTCGCTGAGCGTGATCTTAAGTTGTACTGGGGAACTGCCAGTACCAGTAGCCCTCATTTAGGTAAAACTTTTATAACAGCTATCAAGCTAAAAAGGAAAAGAGAGACTTTACATCAAGATGATGGACTAATGAAAATATTCTCTATAGGTTACTTTGTACCCATGACGAAGATTGCTGACTTTTTGGCTGCTGGTGTCGAAGTAAGAACTACAACTAGATAATAGAAAAGGATCAAAAGGGTCAGTTATTGATATTGGTATTGTTATTTAGGTTACTATTCTTTTGGCCGATATTCATGCTTTCTTGGATAACTTGAAGGCACCTATCGAACTTGTCAAGAACCGGGCTATCTATTATGAACATATGATCAAGACAGTGTTGACATCCATTGGTGTTCCTCTCGACAAGCTCAAGTTTGTACTGGGTTCCGATTTCGAATTGTCCAAAGAATACTCAATGGATAACTTCAAATTATGCTCGCTGGTAACGGAACACGATGCTAAGAAGGCTGGTGCTGAAGTAGTGAAACAAGTGGAATCTCCTCTTTTGTCTGGTTTATTGTACCCTGGTATGCAAGCCCTGGATGAAGAATACCTCGGTGTGGATGTTCAATTTGGTGGTGTGGATCAACGCAAGATCTTTGTCATGGCTGAAAAGTATCTCCCTCTATTGGGCTATGAAAAGCGTGCGCATTTGATGAACCCCATGGTTCCTGGTCTTACTGGTACGAAGATGTCCTCCTCCGACCCTGACTCCAAGATCGACTTTTTGGATTCACCCCAAATTGTGAAAAAGAAGATCAAGAAGGCTTTCTGCGAAGAAGGTAATATCACCGAAAATGGTCTTTTGTCCTTCCTCAAGGCTGTGTACTTCCCTCTCAAATCGCTTAACAACAAGACTCCCGAATTTACTGCCATTCGTCCTGAACAATACGGTGGTAACATGGTCTACAACAACTATCAAGATTTGGAAAATGACTTTAGAGATAAGAAGGTGCATCCTGGTGATCTCAAGGCTGGTGTGATCGAAGCTATCAATGGACTCTTGGATCCTATCCGCAAGGCCTTTGAAGATCCTGAATACAAAAAGATTACCGAAGCTGCCTACCCACCTGAGGTCGTCGCCAAGGCTCCCTCCAAACCCAACAAGCGTGAACGCAAGGCGGCTGCCAGAAAGCAAAAGGATGAACAAGCTGAAGCTGCTGACAAGGAAAACAATGCCCCTACCCCCGAAGAAGCCCCTAAGGAACCCGTAGTATAGATTAGTTTAAATAGTGTTTAGTTTATAAGTATTTGGTTATATATCATCCGTGACGTTTTTGTCTCCTTAACTTTGTATGAATAAAGAGCACAGCAGTGTTTTTTTTTTTTTTTTTTTTTTTTGTTATCTTGACACAGAATGTACTGTAGTTTTTGTTTTTTATGCAATGTGTTATGTGTGGACTTTATTACCTGGATGGGGATGGAGTGTATGTGTTAGTGTGTTTTCTCTTGAATATATTGGTGGGTGAATGGGCATACAGTATAGACCGACAGTACAGTACAGTATAGTAAGGACGCGCAATAACGATATCAACGGAAAAACTGTGGGTAATACCGTTTTCCTGAAGTGTGTAGCATGTATACCTTCCATGACAGGCATTGCAATTCAGCAGGACGTCAAAATAATATATTTGACATCCCGCCCACTCGATTTAATTTTTTCACTTTCATACTTTTCCTTTTCCTTTTACCCTTCACCATTTTAGCTTCTTTGAGGTATGTTTACTTGGAATAGTGTCAGGGCCAGCTTGGAACGGTTTTAAGCTCAGGTATTGCAAGATGCATGGGGAAACTCTTTCCAGGAATTAGAACCGCCTTTAGTTAGCTCTTTGAAGCCTTTCAATAGCTCAGTTTGGTATTAGCTTGTCCATAGTTTGAATGTATATTTATTTAATTAAATAAAAATATGTCTCTTTTTACTTGCTTCAAATGAAAATAAGTCCTCTTAGTCTTTCTCTTGCCTTGTACAATAGATCCCTCATTACCGTCAACCTTTCATATTAGTGCTGACAATTGTTATGTTTCAATAAAAGATACCAGTTTTACAGTTTTCCTTATATCTTGTCTGCCTTATACAATATTAGATACTCTTTTAAAGTAGTGTTAACCATTCTTAAAATCTCACGTTAGTCTCCCACAATCTAACTCCAACAGATCTCTTGTAGTGTGGGCCTTGATATGTATTGCTGGCGTAGGGTTACACCAGGGGGATTCCTTATTGTGCAGGTTTATTATGTTTACTGTGTTTTTCAAGCATTTGAGACTCTATCAACGACTGTATTGGGTAAGATGGAAATTCTTACCCCTCTATCACTCCACATCCCAATTCTCTGGAACCAAAATGAAATGCCCTTTTGGGTCTACTATTTCTTTTATGTTAACAGCTCAAAGCGTATCTCTCACCGATTTATTAAAGTGAGATGTCACACCCAAAATGGATGATGCTTCAGAGGTCGAAAAAATCATATTATTATTATTCGAATTACGATATTTCTCAGTGAACAGTCAATGTTTTCCAGTAAAGTAATTTTATTCCGGGTATCGTTCATGTAGGTCCTACTGTATAATTGGGCCGTAATAGTGAAAATGTGATAAAACATGCACACATAAAATATTTTTGGATTTTATATTAGGAAATTGATATGTAAATTTTTCTATTCACTTAGAACCACACGAAACCTCAAATGTCATGTTGCCCATTGGCTGGATTGCAGGGCACGACACGCTTCGATTTTTCTGAGATTTAAATATGAAATCAAAGACCTGTTTTTTTCTTGTCTTGTCCCTTTTTTTAATTATTTTCTTCGATTCGAAGTATCATGATCGCCAAAGTAAGTCTACTGAAACACATGGAAATAAAAAAAGGTATCAAGATGCTTAAATTATGCCTATTCTTCTTCTTTTCAATGGACTTAGACACTTGAAATCAATTGGCACGATGGTCAAGCCGTTTATTCTGTGGATTTCTCGTCTGACGGCCAAAGGTTTGCCACAGCCGGTGCTGACGCTTCAGTCAGAGTAAGAAGAACTATACAATATTTTTTGTTAGGAAAAGATACTTACACTGGTCTTCTATTATCTAGATATGGTCTGTAAAGCGACAGCTTGAGAACGATATAACGCCCAAACAGTCTTCGAAACACGCTAATCACAATGGTTCCCAACAACTCCCGGTCAGTATCGACTTTTTATCTGAATTGAAACGCCACTCTTCCCCTGTGAACGTTGTTCGATTCTCTCCCCAGGGTGAATATCTTGCTTCGGCTGGTGACGGTAAGTGCAATCAGTCCCAACCCATACATTGAAAATGCCAGCAACTTGACAACACATTGTTTTTAAAATTTTGCTAGATGCTTGTATTATTCTATGGCGATTATCAGCGAATAAGGAAACGTCTTTTGGCGGTGAATACAGCGAATTTGAAAAGGAAACGTGGACAGCAACACATATGTTATAGTACGTGACTCAGCGAAGAAATGAATATGGTAGAGCGCCTTCTAACCTCTTGTTTTTTTTTTTTTTTTTTTTTTTTTTTTTTTTTTTTTTTTTGTAGTGGACACAACAAGGAAATCTATGATTTGGCTTGGTCTTCCTGTGGACAATATTTTATTACAGCATCGATAGACAATACAGCGCGAGTATGGAGTGTTGCAGAACGTATGTCCTAATGTCACACAGTGGAAAAGAAATATGCGGACAGCTCTAACAAAAATATATATCTACTAGGGACGGTTATCCATGTTTTTGCTGATCACACACATTACGTTCAAGGTGTAACTTGGGATCCATTAGGCGAGTACGTGGCAACTCAAAGTAGTGATAGGTAAAAAAACAATAATATTGTGTAAATTGGTGGGGAAGGGGGTCAGAAGTATTCATATAGTTCTTTTATTTTTTTGTGGTGATATTAGAACCTTGGCGATTTACTCATATCAAAAAGGACCCAATGGGAAATTACAATTCAGTAATTGTGCGAAGCGACATAGCTATCTGGATCGTGGAAAAATTCAAAGAGAAATGACACATAAGGACACTCCGGCTACTGCTACAACATTGACAAAGACGGACATAACAGAACCTTCCACCAATGCCTCCTCCACCACAACTGCTACTGCTACTACTACCGCAACAACAACCGATGATCCGCCTGGTTCATTCCGCTTCTTTCACGATGAAAACTTGGTGTCCTTCTTCAGACGGCTTGCTATGAGTCCTGACGGTGGACTTTTGATCACACCAGCCGGGCTTGCCAAAAACAACATGGTCAGCTCAGTATTGTCAAGCGATGATGATATACAGCACTGCTCCTATATCTTTCCAAGAAACACAATGCTCAAGTAAGAAGCTGTACAGCAAAGAGAAAAACGGGATACGTTTATCTCAAACTCATGAATATTTATATTATTACTAGGTACCCTATTGCATATACAGGCAGTCATAGTAAACCTTCAACCGCTGTGCGATGGTGTCAACAAGCGTTTGAACGCCGACCTACGAAACGCTCTTCCTTATTCGACTTGCCTTACCGAATGATTTATGCCGTGGCTACTCAAGACTCGGTATATATTTATGATACCCAACAGGAACAACCTATTTGCGCGATCTCCGGAATGCATTATGCCCCAATCACTGATTTGACCTGGTAAGTTGGGGGGGGGGAGAGGAAGAGTAGGATAGAACCAACGGTCAGCTCTAACGGCTTTTACTTTAACTTTATATATTTATATATATATGTATATAGGTCAAAAGATGGCACCATACTCACGTTTTCCTCTGCGGATGGATATTGCTCTGCGGTTGTTTTTTCAAATGATGAACTTGGTGTGATCTTTACCAAACCTAGGTTGGCTGGCCATGTAGAAGACGAAGAAATGACAGATGCAAGTACTATAAGCAACAAAAACACCACGTCTGTCAAATGCACGCCTGCCACTACTCCCACTCCTGCCATGAACAAAATTTCTCCTCTTCCATTACCAACATCTATTCCATCATCGCCAGCAGTCACGACATTAGATCAATGGACAAAATCAGCACCTGTGACGAACAGCCATTTGACCAAAACATCTGCCACCATGCCCTCTGAATCATCATTATCGTCGTCCTCCTCGTCGGTGTCATCATCTACGTCGTCTTCACCCACCACAAAACGAAGGATCACACCCACCCTAATAACAAGCACTTGCGACAAGAAACGCCGTATCACACCTATTCAAGTCCATCCAAGTTCACAATAACCCTAGCTCGAATTCATCCCCCAAGGAATTATTTATGCAGAATTAGAAAATTTTAGACTATAATTTAGTTAGTTCATTCAAAAACAAGTAAAATAGTCAATCGCCTTCCCTCCCTTTTTTTTTTTTTTTTTTGCCATTTCATACTTCCTAACTATCATTCACAATAAAATACAAAAATTCCATCCTACACTATATATTTTTATTGCCCTGATCACATATTTTGTTTTGTTTTGTAATAAAAAGATGTTTGTTTTGATTTTATTATTCAATATGGTACGTCAATAGAGATAAATATGGTAATATGTATATAAGTGTGTTTGGGGGGGGGAATATCGGTGTTAGATTCATTCGTCATAAATAAGGAAGGGGAAGAGGAGGGGTGTGTGTGGAAGAGGCATGGGACTAAATGATGTCAAAGGAGAATAATTGTGTGTCTGTGGGCGGGGGAGTATAAAAAGGAACACGTTATGAACGTGAGAAAATAAAAAGAGTGCATGTGGGAGAGACACAATAAGTAAATAAAATATATATATACAAAATATCAGCTAACTAACTAAAAATGAGGAATTCAATCAAGCCAACATGAGTTCGTCCTTCGTAAGAAAAGAGCCGCGGTAGGCGCCAGTATGAAAGTACCTTTGCCCATCCACAGACCCGTCCGTTTTGCCCACTATAATCATCATTGTTAATAGCCATATTTTTCTATAATATATATATATATATATATGCTTTGTTTTTACCTGCTCGTTCGAGTTCCACACCGATCCATTCACCGGGAGCAAAATGGACGGGGCCAATATAACGCACGTACGCCGTTGTTTTGATGGGACTTCGAATCAATTTGACCTTACATCCATAACGTAGTTCGGTTTTCCTAGACATGTCAATCGAAGTGGTCGTTGTAGAGGATGAATCGATGCCGGCACCCGAGGATGGATGGACTGATGCAGGATCGGATTTGCCGGGATGGAGAAGGTAACGAGTCCATTTGGATGATGTCAATGCCGAGGTCGCCAGTTTTGATTTCTTCTTCATATCTTGACGAATCGCCTCTTCTGGTAAAGACCATCGTTTTTCAATAGGTGTATACTGATTCTCTTCGTCTACTGGCGATGTTGGTACTACTGCTGCTGTTGCTACGGCTGATGCCTGTGTTGCTTGTGCAGGTGTGGATTCACGAGAAGGTGTTTCAGGAAGAGCAAATTTCAATCGTTTGGTCTGGTGATGGTGATCCTGCTGTTGCCTTTTCTGATCCTCGTTGATTTGTTGCTGTCGTTCCCGCTGTTCTGCCTGATGATCCATTCGTGCCTGAGTTTCCATTGATAAAAGCACTTCCATATCGTCAGCACTAATCTCTCGAAGTCGTTCTGCCAATGCTTCTGTTTCCTGCTTGTCTAACGCCTGTTGTTGTTGTGTCTTTTTTTTCTGTTGAGTATCGTCAGAAGGAGTGGAAGAGGAAGTTGATGAGTTGGAGGAGGCTGGGCTTGTCGCTTTAGCTGTTGTTGCGGCATCATTGCCGTTTTCTTCTTCTTCTTCTTCTATAATGGTGGTTGTCGTTCCAAGTTGGCTACCTTTCTTTATAATGGCATGTTTAGATTCAGTTGGTTCAGTTGATGGAGCATGTGGGGCAGGAGGGGCGACACCTGAGTGATTGGTTAAAATAGGTTTCAGGTTGGTAGGCGTATTTCTAATGATGATGACCGGACTAGATTGTGTTTTTCTCAAGTCCAGTGATGAAGCCTTTTTATTCTTCTGAGTTGTTTTTCGTAATAAGCCAAAAATGTTCATCATAAAAATATGTCCAAAAACGAAGATAAAAAAAAATATAGAAAGAGAGGGAAAAATTAAAAATAAAAAAAAGTAAAGAAAAAAAGGGAGACCTAGGCTGACACAAATAAAAAAATAAAAAGTACAAAAATGTAAGAGCAAACAAGACACGTGACAAAAACAAAATAATAAATCAATGGTCCTTACCCCCTTTTCTCCTATACTTATACTAAACTATACTTACATTACTCTATTCTTTTTAAAAGACGAACAATGGAGGTGGTAAGGTACCCTTTCCCCTTTTTTTTATGCAAAATTTTCCTGTTTTTCATCAATATTTGAAATAAGGAATCCTTGACAAAACACATAGATGCCATGATATACTTTTTATTAGCCTTTTTGGTTGAAGTCACACTAAAGTATGCAACTAATAATTATTATTCACTCCCAAAACAAGGTAAAAGACTTTGGAGAGGTTCTTGCATCGGCAGTTCAATTCAGTGATGATTCTATGCCCGCATTCAGTATTGCATGAAGCTTAAAAAGTTTCCAATCAAGGAATAATGAATGAAAAATAAGAGAGGGGTAAAATATTAATAGAAATAAAATGTTTATAAAAAGGAACTAAACTAAGGGTGAAGGTTATGACTGGGGTATTGTGCACTCTATGTTTTAGTGCGTTAGGGGACATTACAGTGTACATACTGAAGATTAAAAAAACCAGGGATCGGAGTTTCCTTAGAGACGGAGTCAATTTAAACCATGCAAGACAAAGAATCTCGAAAACATATTTTGCATGTCTCAGGATATATTTGTTTGGATTGTAGTCGTTTTCTTCTTCTTCTGCATTTACCCAGCTCACAATATCATGCAAGTATACTGACTCTAGAAAAGTAGTAGACATGGAAAAAATACCTGAATTGTTCGAGAAACCCGTCGAAAATCAAGCTTATGCACGTTTGACTTGGTTGGAAAAGCAATAATGGAGGTATTATATCAGTAAAGTGGATAGTATCTGGCTTTTACGGAAAACACGGGAAAATAAAAAAAATATCCAACACTGTAAGGTCAAAAATCGCATGAGCGGTCACACAAATAATACACAGCAACTGGTATTGTCCAACCATTGTGTATAATATTATGTGCTTTTGTGCACAACAAAATAAGAGGAAAATAATATTTTGACGGTGAAATAAATACCAGGCGATTTTACAACAAATAATGACCTATGGAAATTCAAGAACAACAGAACTGTTGGTGGCAGCCCTCCCAGTAATTCGGCATAGTTCAAGGATAATTGATGTGTAGTATATGAGTACATTTGCAATTCCAAATTAAATCAAAATAGTATAATGAATGCCATTTGTGACCACCCATTGTTGATCCTATGACTGATAAAATAACAAGACAGTATAAGGAGAAAGAAAGAAGCAGGTATTTTTTTTTTTATTATAAAGTGGTGAAAATAAGAATATAAAACTAATAGTACTAAGAGGAGTGAAAGGACGGGGATATAATAAACTACACCAAATGACTGTGAAGGCCAATCATAAAGTCAGATGCGAATCGCTAGCAAGAAGATCAGGCACCCATTTCCATTGCTCGAATTTCAAAGAGGTAGGATCCAGCCAACCATCATCATCATCATCATCATCACCATCATCATTGTCGGACTTGGCAAAGGAGAGGAATTTGTTACCACCAATAGACGAAGCAGAAAATAAGCGTTTGTATTGAAATCGTGAGATACAACAATAAGGCGTTTTGATCGGGCGGGTCGTTGTATTTCGAAATGAGTCCAACAAGGCATTAATTCCAATACCATGGGTAACCATGATGACATAGATTGAAGAAGAAGAGCAGCGTTGGTATTTTTTGGGTAAAAATGAAAAGGAAGATTGGACGATACATTGTTGTCGGGTATAATCGAATCGTTTGAGCATGTCAGGGTAAGATTCAGGGAAGGAAAAGTCGGTATATTGAGAAGAATGATACGTATAATCAATGGTGAGTGGCGGAAGTATAAAAGGTTGCGATATTGATTTTTTGCTGGAGTCATTGTCGTCGTCATTATCGTCACTTGTAGGTGGAGGAGAAGGTGGCGAGTCATGATGTTGAAGATGTAGTTGATGATAATGCATGGCTTGTCGCCGAGCAAGTTGTTCCTGATGTCGTGCAAGGAATTGAGACCCCGAGCAATAAATTTCATCATAAAACTGATCTGACATCCATTCCGTCAAGCCAAGATCCATACGTAAAAGAGGCGGGTATTGTGAATCAATACAGCCTCCAAGTCCTTTAATGATACCAATAGAAGTGTCGATACAACGTTGAAATGGTGATGTATAAACAAGAATAATAGGCGCAGCGGTCGTCATGGTTTTCCGTTGTTGCTGCTGCTGTTGTATCAGCTCCCCCAATCGCTGTCCTGTCATTTCTGCTTGTTGGTGTCCCTACATTATAAGAGCATATTTCAGGTTGGTAAAATTCTCCTTTTTTTTTTTTGGTTGTTGTTTTTTCTCACACGACTAGCAGCGCCACATATACACACATGCCGTCCTTCCACTTTGTTTTCCCTTTTCCATTTACTTACAAGGCTTGTCAGAGGCGGATCACTGATACCATGAGCAGGATCATTTTGCCATAATTGTGATACATGGTCTAATTGAATTCATATAAAGAGAATGTCTCGTGTCAATAGATCAAAGAATACAAAACCCGGTCGCCTACTTACCAATTCGTTCTCCATGACGAACGAGAAATACAGTGTCGGTTGTTGATATTTCAGGAGCCATAAATTCTTCAAGAGGAAGAAGTGTTGAAAAAGAAGGGACGAAAGAGACAAAGAAGAAAGAAAAAAAAAAAAAAAAAAAAAAAAAAAAAAAGAAAAAGAAAAAGAAAAAGAAAAATCAAGGAGGAAGGGTGAATTCATTGTCATCCTATTTTTATTCGATTGCTTGAAAGGTTCCACACCGCCAACTTTTTTCACGTGCGGTTCCTTTTAAGTCCGCTGATTTTGTCGTATAAAAAAATAAAGACTGACTGGTAGAGATCGTCCGAGTTCAGCTTGGATTATACCATCTTTGTAAAAAGTAGGTACCCATCCTTTCCTTTGTCAGATTATGCTTTCACCTACTCCAAAGAGAAATACACCTTTCCTTAGATTACACTGTCAGACCACCATATCAGCCCGAGGATCAATATTGAAAAATGGCTTGTTTTTCTTTACTTATTTGCTCCTTTTTAATCAGATGATAAAGAAGAGTGGGAAAGTATTATTTTATCTAACATCCCGGGTCCTTGTGATCATGCGAGAATGAAATCGTCATCGACAGTTGGCTCTGTGTGCGGAATTTGAACAGCTTTCTATCGTCTTTTTTTTTTTTTTTTTTTTTTCAGAATATTTTTTCCTTTTTCACCAATATTTATCCCTTCACAGATAGTTTGCGATTTGACACATGGGATTTTTTTTTATTTGGATCTCTCAAATGCCATCTTCTCCCTTTTTATCAACTTGAATAAAAACTTCACATCCTGCCAATAATGAAGACGTTTATCAGCAAAGTACAGAATTTGGGCCACAGTCCACCTTCACTGCTCCCCGAATCACCCAATATTCCGCCTCGACCGACATTTGCTTCTTTTGATGCTGCAACCGCTGAACAATTCCGGTATCGAAAACATGTCGGTGTGAATCTCGGTAGCATCTTTGCCCTCGAGGCGTGGCTTTGTCCTGCTCAACTCAAGAATGCCGTGGCCGGTGGGCACTGGTCGTCTGAACTGGATTTCTTATCTGCGTGCCGTGATCATCAGCAAGCGCGTGAACTCTTGGAATACCACTGGACAAGTTTTATTACGGCGCAAGACATGGCGACCTTGGCAAGTTGGGGCATTACGGCGGTGCGAATCCCGTTTGGCTACTGGATGATTGAACCTCGTTCCATGGTGACGGACTACCCAAAAGATCCCTTTTACCAATATGCGGACGTATACGATGCGGCATTACCAGTCTTGATGCAACTTGTGTACGCTTGTGAACAGAATGACATTGGGGTACTCCTCGATATTCATGGGGCTCCCGGCGGTCAGAACAGCGATGCGCATTGTGGCCAGCGTACGCCTTGCTCCAGCCATTTTTTTGCCGCCACATCCAATCAGAACCAAACTTGTCTCCTTCGCATCATTCAACGACTCACCCAACTCTTCTCACCCATCAACAACATTATTGGCATAGAGCTTTTGAATGAACCATCTGATCACTCCGGTTTGCCAAAGTTTTACGCACGTGCATGCCAAATGATTCTTGACACCTCCCCAACCAACCAACGCCCTCTGCCCGTCTATGTCGGTGATTGTTGGAAGCCAGGAAATTACATGGACATCATTGCACATCAACTTTCAAACGCCCATCCATTTGTGGTTCTCGATACACATCAATATTTTTGCCATTCGCCATCCGATCACAAACTCACCGCACAGCAGAATATGACCAAAGTGGAGCAGCAGGTCGGTGGGTTTTTGGAACGCCAGGGGCCAACTATTCGACAGAACATAGTGGTGGGTGAATGGGCCATGGTTCTCAATGGTGCATCGATGAAGGGTCTCGACGAACGCAAGGCCATGACTGATTTTGGGACTGTTGAAGCACGTGTGTGGGACCGAACATGCGCAGGCCATTTCTACTGGACATACAAGACGGCCGATGACAAGTGGTACTGGTCCATGCGTTATTGCCAACAACAAGGGTTGCTTCCTTGGCTCAAGAAACGTCAGCCACACGATACAGGCACATTACAACAAAAGCGGGACCAGGTGGCTCAACAACAGACGGTGTCACACTTGGACTATTGGAAACAGCAACTGGCAACCAAGGAGCCGGCATCTTACTCCGCTATTGAGCAACACGCTTGGATGTATGAAAAGGGATTCAAGGCCGGCTACAATGCCGCATGTTTGTTTGCGCAGCGCGGGCATACCATTGGATTCAAGTCGCAATTGGCAAAGGATCATCTTTTGGAAGAAAACTGGGACCAAGGTGAAGGTGTTAACGATATTATACAATCGTTTGGTTGGCAGTATGAACAAGCCTTTGTCAAAGCGATCAATGTAGTGGAGCAAGGATTGTAGTCCATTTGTATAGTGACATAGTTTAGTTTATTAGTTTAGCAGTTATCTCAGTTTATCAATCTAGCAGTTATCTTTTGCAGTTTTTATCTTTTAGTATTAATATTCTCATTCAAGTCCTTTCAATAAAAGGAATGCTTCTTTGTTTACAAAACCTTCATGACTTTATTGTTTAATGGTGAATGGATGACTGGATGTATTGAAAAAAATAAAATAAAAAAAGTCCTAGTATGATAGTGAAGAATGGTTGATAAGCTTCTACGACATAAGAGCATTAAAAATATTATGATGTATATCACATTATTGTTTGGTGACAAATGATAGATGAGATGATATAAAAAACCAACATGGTGTAGTCGAACAAGGCCTAAAGTAGTCCGTTATTGCCATCAAAACATTCTGCACTTGAAGAAAATTAATATGCTGGGCGTTATATGGGGAGATAGACAATTAGTTATGGATAATCTAGAATACAGTGGTGAATGCTCCATAAGTGGCGCTAACCGCATATATGCTACGATCTAGACTTAAATATATGATTGTTCAGCAGTATTATAGCTATCTTTGATAGTAAGTGATTTTAAGTCTCCTGAGGCATGTGGGGGGGGGAGTACTCATAGTGAGTGAACTGAAAAGATGTTTGATATGAGTATCGAAGAGTAGCTATAATAACAATATTGTATACTATTCAGATGGATCAGAGTAAGATTTTTTTTTAAAAATGGCATTTTATTGAAGCGTATTGAAAGACACTAAAATTAATGGAGCGTGATTCATTGCCACAAGGGATATATAGAAGGATCTATTAAAGAAGCATATGGGAGGCTAACATGAGATTTGAGGAATGGTCAATAATGATCTAGGGACGATGGTAAAAAGGAAGCTAATATATTGTACAATGCATGAGAAAGGCTAAAGGGACAGTTTTTATTGAAGCACGACCACGGTCAAAACTAATCAAAAAGTTGTGATGGTTGAAATAAGAAAGACCCTATTGCACAAGACATGAAAAACACTAATGGGACATTTTTCTTTGATCCGTGTAAAAAGAGAAATGTTTTATTGAGATGTAGATACAAACTATGGACAAACTAATACTATACTAAGAAACTAATGAAGCTCCAAAAAGTCAACTTATGGTGGTCCCAAATTCTGAATCCAAAATGAAAGCGGTTCCCCATGCAAGTTGTAATCCCTGAGCTGAAACCCCTTCTAAACTAGTCCTGACACTAATCTATGATTGCGATAACCTCAAAGAAGTTTAATGGTGAAGAAAAAAGGAAGGAAGGAAAGAAAGAGCGACGAACAAAAAAAAAAAAAAATTTGTACGCATAAAACCGCGTTGCGGAGTATGAATGCTGGCTCAATCTTCACGATCCATCTTTTTTGGTTTGCATATGCTAGACTGAACACTGAGGACGATGACTCGACCCTAATGAGGAGACTGCCCACAATAGTATGAAATACCGGAGACGTTTGATCCAATTCTTTCTAAATCCACACTTCCAACCATCCTTCCCTTGTCACCTAGTAAATCGAAGATTTTGCGCAGCTCTGGTGAATCGCCACAGTGCTGTATATTATCAATGTAAAATAAATATTAGCGAATCTCATTTTTTATTTGCTGAACTGCATTATAACATACGAATGTTGTAAGGATGACGATTGGTGATATATCAAAATATGACCGTAGATGGTAAATGTATCTATGAAAAACATTTCTATTTTTTGTATGATGGTGATTATATAAAGCACAATTGGTAGTGATGATGATGGTAATATATATGATATCATAACAAAAAGGTACAATTATCTTTCCAAAAACGTCAAGTCTTTTTTATTTGATGATGAATGATTGAATGATTGATAAGTGGATTGATAAAAATAAAAGAAAATACTAATAGTGATGATGATTGATGATGATTGATGATGTACTAGGGGATAACTATACTAAAAATAATAATACTAAAGATAAAATGTCCTGATAAAGAGGGTAGACATAGAAGAACGTGGTATCGGTCATATATATATGTAATATTCAGGGGATATCAAAGGCATAATGAGCAAAATATAAACAATGAATAAAAAAAAGGAAGATAATAATAGACAGAGGGGGATGAGGTTGGGATATAAATAGACTTAATAATGATAGTGATGAAATAATAATAATAATAATAATAATAATAATAATAATAATAAAATAAGGGATACATATTATAGAAAATATATATATGAAGGGGCGGGAGATAAAAAAAGAATCATATTCAAAGATCAACCTTGTCATAATCGCATAATAAAAATAAAAAAGGAAGGGGAGGGGAGACCAATCAAGGAAATCACACCACCAAAGGCGCCGAAGCGGGTAATAGTACAGTTGGGTTTCCGGCGGCAGAAGAAGAGGAAGAAGCATCTACTGAGCTGTTGTTTATGCAAATGTCATCCTCCATGTTGTAAGACTGTTGTGAGACGTCGCGAGGCGTAGCTGGTGGAGTTGGCGGCATATCCACGGCTTTTCCCGGAATAGATGTATAATGACCACCATGTGTTGCCACTGGGACTGTTGTCATAGAATCTACATCATGGACTATAGCAGCGGGTGTGGTTGTAGTTAACGTTTGAGGTGCTGTATTGAAATGACTCGCCGATGAAGAAGAGGATGGTGTGGTGGGACGGGTAGTAGGATTTGGGGTATAGTGTGTAGTATCAGCGAATGTGTTTGTAATATCTCTGTTACTGCCGTTGTTGTTGCTGCTGTTGTAAAGATAGGTGCGATTACAATTGTTGATAAACGTGAAATCCTGTAACTTTTCCCATCGATCGACTTCTGCGGTTCTTGTAAAGTACTTGCATTGTTGGATTCGGTACGCCAATTCCTTCAGTCCGATACGCCGTAAAGGATCAATACAAAAGATGCGCTTCAAAATACGATTGAGTTCACGAGAGATAGGAAGAATCTTCAATAAAAAGTTAGGATCTGTCAAATAAGCCCGAAAGGTTTCATCTTGAAGGGATGCCTGCTTCCATGGGTTGCGTCCAGCAGCCAAATTGATAAGGATCACACCAAGAGCCCAGATGTCATTGGGAGCTGTAGCATATCCCACGCGTTGTTGTCTTTGCTTATCAAGGTCCCCTAGGCATTCTATGATATGTATAAATGTATTAATAAACAAGAGATAAAGTATATGCACAAAGCAAATTCCACATTTCGTTATTCTTTCTCATCTTACCTGGAGAAAAATAAAAGGTGCTTCCACAACCATAATCTGTTGAGATAGGATCCAAAGTTGCCAAACCAAAATCAGTCAGTTTGATTGTTCTTCCACCGTCAAAGACAAGGATATTTTCGCTTTTCAGGTCCCTGTGATAGACGCCGTTCAAATGACAATGCTCCACTGCATCCAATAATTGTAAAAAGACCCGTCGAATCAAGGGATGGTTGCCTGCAAACAGATCCCGTTCCGTGATAGCCGTAAACAAATCACCTTCAGGCGCATATTCCATGACAAGATGTGTATAATTGGTTTGACGAATCACGCGATCAAGTTGGACAATATGAGGGTGACCAGAAAGTCGAGCATGAAGTCCGATCTCCATTCGTTGGAATCCACGTTGGCGATGAGCTGCGGTCATTTCGTTGTTGTTATTTGATGCTTCTGATTTTCTGCTGTTTGTGTGTCGAAGGAGTGTTTTTATGGCATAGTTTTGTTGTTTTTGATGGTCGTGACCCAAATAGACTTGTCCATACGCACCACTTCCTAAATGTTGAATGATTTCAAGATTGTCGACATGAGCACCCGTTGAGAATATGGAAGTATGCTGCATAATAAACAATTAAAAATAAAGTAATGGAGAAGGACTGAAAATAGTGAAAATAAAATAAAATGAAAAAATAAAAATGAAAGAAAGAGCCCAGGACCCTTTTAAATAGAAAAAAAAAATGCGGTGGCTAGATTTAAAAGTCCGTCGAAAAAGGGGGAGACAAACCTTACCCCTTGATTTGACGCAGACTCCCCTTTTTTATCTCATCCCAAAAACTATATCAGCCGCACCCCCCCCCATTTTGATACGAGGCCAACCCAATTATCTTGATCGACCTCCTTAAATACTGTCTATCATATCAGTCAGAACTTTTTGGTAAATGAAGGACCACGTATCTCGACCCAATGTTTCATGCGGATGGTCTGCTTAGCCAGTGGGAAAAGGTTTAATAATCAACCGAGATGTATGTGGATGTATTTTAATACAGCTGCTTTTGTTGCCAAACCTTCAAAGGTATATGAGTGTCAAAGCTGGTTGGCAATTGATGCTCAATCCAGTTGTTTGTAAAGATGTAAATCCCGCTTCTTTTTTTTTGGATCGAGACATCCATGTCTCATGACGATTTGTACGATTGGAAAGTGTCATGAATAGAATGGTAATGGTGATGATGGGTACTTTTTTATAAAAAAAAATATAAAGGTGCACAGTTTGATTGTTCGTTTAGATTTTTTATGCGCTACCATCAGACATATCCATGTGATGCAAGTGAAAAAAGAACAAATGAGTGACAGCAGAGTACTCTTTACTTTACGCCTAAACAATTAATTTCCTTATTTGATTGTTGTCATATCCGTGTCATTTCTACACACACACACACACAGAGAGAAGAGAAAGGAAGCTTCAGCTACATATAAAAAAAAAACAATAACATGTACAATATTCCATATAAAAAGAAATTAACCGGGCATGACATGTCAAAGAAGAAAAACAACCTCGTTTAAGATTTCCGCATGCGGTAAATGAATCTGTTTGTTTTTTCCCACTCGAAAAATTGGGCCTGTGTTACCATGCCTCCTTCACTGTGAACAGTGCTGCTGTGCGATTTAAGCTTTCCCACTCTTTAAGTATTGTATAGAAGATTCTCCTTGAAATCCATATTATTGTTTCCCTCTCTCGGTCGGATGTTTTGCTTTGGGAGATTATTTTATGCATATATATATATATATATTCGTGTGTGTGCGTGTGCTCCACAAGCAATCTGGCTCCGTTTTTTAACTGTACCAATTTCTCGTTACCCCTGAGTTTCGCCCTCTTCCCCCACATTAGTTAAATATTATGGGGGTTTCTCGTACTACTGTTTATATAAATAAATATAGATGATCATACTCAATTAAGTATACATTTTCACCAAAAGCATATAAACCTTCGATAATAAAGATGATCGATTTTATGTTATAACTGAAGGATCGAAAATGTCACTTTCCGAGATTTACAACGGCGCTTCAATATCGAGGAATTTCTTGCCTCCTCCCCCTTATATTGTATCCCTGCATTTTTTTAAAAAACTAGGATTAGTGTGATGTTGATCACTGTTAACATAAAACATAGAACTAAATATAATATAATGTTTTACGGTTGGCGAAATGATATAATGATGAAGCCAAATTTACATCATAGATGTAGCCAAATAAATAATTGGTCAGGCAATTCGTCCCACATATATAAGCTATAAATATAAAACCCTGACGATCGAATATTATAACCACCTTGATGGTAGGAATTGCACATTGCGCTTTGTTTTAGTAATTAGGATATCTAAGACCACCTAATGTACCACCCACGCGCTTTTTTTTTTTTTTTTTTTTTTTTTTTTTTTTTTTTTTTTTGGCATTGAATGGAAGAGGAAGGGTTCAATCCCGGTACCAGCTAATTAGTCGTTCTTATCAGTAGCATGTTAAAAAGTATATCATAATATTCTCATTATGAATTAACTCTGCATATTCTATTCCAAGGAAAGGATACAATGTAGCATATATTACAGATGAATGACTCAATCAATTCTATCTTCTTCCTTGAATGACCAATTAGGATGCGTATTTGATTCACCCACCAAATTGGTTCTTGGTCCGTGTTTTTTATTATGGAAGCATATTTAATCTATCCGCATAAAAGTAAATGGATTATTGTAAACACTACCTTCCGTCTTACTTTTTTAACATATTTTTTCTACACGGACGTTCAAGTCACTTACAACCAAGTTTCCATGGAATCTTTAATTTCTTCAAACTAAAATAACGTAGAAAGACAAAGAGAGAAGAATATAACTCTTCAATAAATCGAGAAACGCGGAACTACATCATTGGAAATTAAGCCGAGCTTTTTTTATATATTTAAGATACATATAATATTGTACCATGTGTTTTAGTATACACTAATAAATGTTCTACTTGGTAGTCTTTTTTAGTAATCCTTTCGAAGAAAAAAAAATCAAAGCAGTCATTTTTTTAGTACTCGGCGAATTTTTGCTCTCCCCCTATCTGACCTCAGATGAGCAGTGCAGATATCTCTCGAAAAATTGAATCGAGGAAACCAGCCGATCGGAATTTGACGTCTGCTCAAAATAAAAACTGATCTTGGCCTAGTTTAAAACTCTGCCTGCATGTATGTCAAGTCATTAGTACCATAGTGACAATATTATTCGATAGAGCTCGATCCCAGTTATTCAACGTATCGCACCCGATATGAAATCATTTTTTTATTATCTACTAATGATACTACTATACCACATTAATCATCCACGTCCACTACACAACACATTTAATACAATAAGGGGACAGCAACAACAATTCGATAATGAAGATAAAAAATATAGGTTTTATTGTAAAAAATCAACCATCCACTATGGTATCATATTTGCTGTGTACCCAATATATCATTTCAATTATAATAAACTAAAGATAAAGTAACTTCTAAAGCAAGCGATTCCATTCAGTTGATAATCTTTAATTTTGTAATCCACTGTCTAGTCATGTTTTGGTATCATCATTGCCTGCAACAGCAAGACGCCAAAAAGAATAAAAAAAAAAAATGTGAGTCAGTCAGTTGGTAAAATAATCTATAATGACAGAGTACAAGGATTGATATCTTACTTGATTCAGCGTTTGCATTCTGTATTCGCATCAACGAAGGACATTGCCCAGTGTGCATAGCATGGAGGAGGCAATACCTCCAGCAGATGAAATGTAGCATTTTAGAAAACTCATAAAAAAAATCATCAGTATCAAGTATGCCATGCACATATACACATACACATCTATATAATATACCCTACTCGCTACAGAAGATAGCCAAGGTGAGACATTTCAGTTCCTGGAAACAGAAGTAAATCATGCCAAGAAAGACAATGGTAACAATATCAGTCCACCAGCATGAAATCCTAAGAGAAATAAAAATAGCTACAACTAAAATGTTATATCTATTTATACGAATGTGTACCTGATTGAAGGAGAATTACAAAGAAAGAGAAAATAATTTATCTTGTCCAGAGCAGATCGTTGCTTCCCGCGGGTTTTCAAATATGAAGGTTTTGGTTTTTGCGAAAAATCTCGCTCTTTACCTTTTTTTTTTTTTTTTTTTTCGAGCAAAGAATCATGACTACATCACAAGGTAATAAACTGCTATCACTTTATTTTAATTCTTTCTCTTCTTTTCATCAACAGTTTTGTGCTTACTTACTGCTATATTATATATTTATATATATATCGTAGCTACAAACAGTCAACCGCCACCAAAATCGACACCATCATCCTCATCCCTCTTTTCTTCCTTCACATCCTCCTTTGCCTCCAACAAAACTGCAGCCGATCTTGGAAAAAGATTTAATATTTTGTCTCAAACTCTACAACAACATGCTCGCGACTTGCCCAAAAATATCTCACGTTTGCCTGATCAGCTGGACTCGGAACACCAACAATTCGTTAGTAGTAAAACAAGCGATGAAAAACAACTCACACAAAAACATTCAGGTAAAACCTCATTGTCTCTCTATTATCTACTTCAGCGTTCCTTTATTTGCTTTTGGGTTGACTTCTTTTATTTATTCAATTTACTCAGAATTTGTGATGCCCTGGGAAGGATATGGGAACTATGAACAAGAGCTCAAACAACGCATACTGGCTATCACAAAGGTAATAAAACAACTGGTATATACACGTAAAAAGAGAAAAAGAGGGAAACGCTTCATTCAATAGTATATGGTTCTGGCTTTATTAGGATGAGCGTAACTTTATTATTCCTCCACCTGATGATACCACCTTTGAATTCGACCTGAAGGCCTATAGTCAATCTGCTCGGGCCATCCTTACCCAAGATAAAGCTTTGTCTCACATGCGATTCCTATTGGTTCCACAACAGTAAGTCCATATTGTCGTTTATTTTTAAAAAAGATCTGATCTGACTCTCGTTTGTCTCTATAGAGTGAATGAAACTAATTTTTGGAGGAACTATTTTTACCGTGTGATCACTGTCAAAAAAGCCGTGCTTAGTGAGACTACTGTATCTGAAAATCTCACAGCCACCATGAACCAAAAAAATGGCAAGGAGCAAAAAAAGGTAATCTCCCTCCTCACCTTCAAAAAGAACGTACGGTAGAGTACTGAATTCACACATGTTTTCTATATATTTTAGGACGATATTCTGTTTAATTTCACTGCTGATAGTGACGATGGAAGCGACGATGACGATGATATATATGATGATGCCAAAAATAGCATCGAAAACCATCAAAAAATGGGTGAACAAGTGAATCAAGGTAAAGAGAGAGAGAGGGACATGTTTTATTTTTTTATTATTATTACTGATCTTAAACATTATCCCTTCCTTCCCCGCCTCACCGAATAGGTACCAACAAAGACCAACAGCCAGTTAGCGACACATCGAAAGAAACCACTAAAATGGGGCACTCATCAAAGTTACAGGATGACGATGAAATGGAAGAATGGGAACGTGAATTACGACGTGCTGCTACTGAAGGTCTCTAGAGTTAGTTATATCCCACCTTTATTCCCACCTTTTCTCTCACCCTCACTATCGTTTTCATTCTCATCTTTTTAGCTCTTCAATTGCCCCTTTATATTCTATAGCTATTCTTTTATATATAATATGCTTACTTATAATTTTTTTTTTTTTTTTTTTTTTGCCAAAATAAATATCTGATACTCCTGTAATATTTGATAAAATAATAAGAAGACGTTATAAGAAATAAGTGATATAACAGATATGGTTTTTATTGAATAAAATGAGGAAGGGTTTTTATAATAAAATGGGGAAAAGAAGGCTGTGCTAGTTGTGGCTGTGGATATGGTCGAAGAATGGTAATTTGAGGCTATGGAAAGTTGGTTATCTGTAGATATAAGTATATATGCCTAAGTAGTGGATACTCGAGGCTGTGTTTTATACCTGTATAGGAATGACAAGTGTGATAGTGTGGGAAATGATTAGTGACAGATGACAAATACGACATCATCCCCTTCCAGTTTGAATAAACGTTTTTTGAAAAGGATGTATTTGTGAAGTCGTGTGTGAAAAGTTTTTTTTTTTTTTTTTTTTTTTTTTTTTTTTTTTTTTTTTTTCTTTATGCCGATCTTCTCAGTCTCCTGATTTTCAAGTCGTCGGCATTGTTTTTGATTTTTACCTAGCGGGCTCTTTTTTGTCCTCTACTGGTATTTTTATCTTTTTCAATGTCCGTCCGCTTTCTTTTCAGTGCTGGGGTCGGTCGATTTATATTTTTGTTTCTTTCTTTGTTATTTTTTTCCTTTTGATCGATGTCTTGTCGTCTTTTCCAATATATGTCAATCTCATCTTGTGCATTCATGTCTTGTGCCTTTATCCATTGATCATCTTCGGATGTATATCCTTTCCAACGAACTTTGTATTGACGTTGTCCAGGTGTTCCTTTGTGGTCTAGGATGGCTTCGATTTCATACTCGTCATCATTATGTTCATCGTGCGAAACGGATTTCAACTCTGATGGAACGTAGTTACGAGAAGCTAGTGCACCTGTCATGTCTTTTAGGACGTAAGTACCGTTTGTTGTTTTTTGCATGACTTCAAATGGACCGTCGTATAATGGAGCTGATTTATTTTTTCTTGTAGGGATTTTTGCGACTACGAAGCTACCAACGGGAAAGTCAACAATACGGTGTGTTTTATCGAATGCTTCCTTTTGTGAATCTATTACTAGTTGTGTACGCTCTTTGATTGCCGGAAATACAACATCTGCCATATATTCGAGTCGTTTTACCAATTCTTCATAGCTCATGGGTTTTAGAGTGGCAATGTTGGTTTGTGGATCACCGGTAAGCGTGGGTTTATTCATATGTCGTGCGAACATCAAAGAGAATGGGGGTGTTTGAAGACGTTTTGAAATCTTGTTATTCATTACCAATTGTGCATTAGGTACGTACCAGTCCCAGTCTTGTCTAGTTCCTTGGCTTTCTTTGTTTATTATTGTTTTGGCTACTTGGACGTAACGTTCAGCAAGACCATTTCCTCTTGGGTGATATGGTGTGGAAAACCTACGATCGATTCCCATAGTCTTGTGTAATGCTGTGTCGAGCTTGTTTTTGAACTCGGTGCCGTTGTCCGATTGTATGATTCTTGGATAGCCGAAATCGCCAAATACTTTGATCAACGTATGAATAAGTGTGTCTGCCTTTTTGTCAGGTAATGCGCGTAGAATTGTGAATCGTGTGCAAACGTCAACCATTACTAATAACCATGTATTTCCTTGTGTAGAAACTTTGAATGGTCCAGCTAGATCGATAGCCCAATGGTCGGTTGGTAGATATGCATGTACTGGTCTCAAGGGATTGTAGCCTCTTTTTCCTATATTGTATTTTTGGCAAGGTGGGCATTTTTGGACAATGTCAAGTGCTTGTTTGTACATGTTGGTCCAGTGTAATCCTTCATGATGTGCAGCTTTTACGATTGCTTCTGCTCCGAAGTGTCCGTATTCATGTAGTCTTTGTAGAATGGCACTGTGCTCTGTGGTCGGAGGTGTGATGAAATTCATATCCATGGATTGGATTGCGCGAAGGTGAATGTCTTCTTCTGTGGTTTTGTTTTCTATGGATGGATCCAGTTGTGCTTTGTGTTTATTGGCTTGAATGTGTGGTGTCTGATTACCCCCTGGGATTTCTTTGTGCGGTGTGGCAAGACGTGACAAGAAATCAGGAAAAATATTCAAGGCTCCTGGTTTGTGTATAACGGTGAACGAATAGTCCAGGATGGTATCCAACCAGTTAATCATCATGGGTGAAGCGATCTTTTGTGTATGAATGTAAGTAAGGGCTCGATGGTCAGTGTACAATGTGAATGGATTACCCCAAAGATACTTATGAAACTTTTTTAGGGCAAAGACAATTGCAAGCAGTTCCCTTTTGTTGGTGCTATAGTTACGCTCAGAGGTGGACAATGATCTGGCCATGTATCCTATGAAACGTTCTTTCCCGTGGATGATTTGGTACAAGGCGGCACCGATGCCGTAGTTGGAGGCATCTGTGGCTACGTAAAAGGGTTGATTCAAGTCTGGAAAATGAAGTAAGGTATCCCTTTTTAGTTGTGTTTTGATCAGTTCGAAATGCTTTTGATGTACTGATGTCCAATCTTTATCTGTGATTTGATTATAGTTGCGTAATGCATCAAGTGGACTGGTGAGCGTGGCAACGCCAGCAAGATGGTTACGGAAATAGTTTACGATACCGAGGAATTGTTGCATTGCTTTGCCGGAGGTAGGTCTGTTCCATTCAAGAACATTGCAGACCTTTCGTGGATCAAGATCATAGCCGTCTTTGGAAACGCAGAAACCAAGTAGGAATACAGCTGTTTGGGCCCAATGGCATTTTTTGGGATTCAAGATCAGATTTACTTCGGTCAGCTTTGTGATAGCGATGGCAACATGCTTGGTGTGTGATTCCATGTTGTCTGAGAACACTACAACGTCGTCAATGAAGGTGTGTACAAAAGGTAAGCCTTGGAAAACTTCATTCATAACTCGTTGGAATTTAGCTGAAAGGGTTTTCAGTCCAAATGGTGCTCCTTGGAACATGTACTGACGTCCTTTATTTGTGAACGTAGTTTTATGTTGGTCTTCTGGATGTATTTGGAAACGGTGGAATGCGCTTTTCAAGTCCAGTGTGGTGAAGACAGCGGCTCCATGCATGGATTCAAAGATGTCTTTTATCAAAGGTAAGGGATATACATCGTCCTTCAAGTGTTTATTGATGTGACGTGGATCGAGGCAAGGTCGCCGACCAGTAACAAAACCTTTTTCATCTTTTTTAGGTGCTAGTGTTAGCGGACTGTTCCATGTAGTATCAATTGGAGCATCAACGATCGTGCCATCAGCAAGCCATTGTTTTACAGCTTCGTCGACGAGTGGCTGTAACGTGACGGGGATCGGGTACTGACGATGATTAGTGCGATCGGTTGGCATGTCAGGTGTATCTAGTCTGACCATTGATGTAGGTAAGGTACAGAAAGATGTGATTGGTATTTTTTGATTTTCATCAGCTAACGGTAATATTTTGTTTAGGAAGTCTTTTCGCTCCGTGGCAGTACCAGCGGGTGAATCATTCGGTGTTGGTGGATTGTCAATGTTATGATTTTCTTTTGGTGATCTCAAATGACTATTTGGCCAACTGACGGGAAGGTTGACGACTTCGATATTAAAAGTAGACATCAAATCATCAGCAATCAAACAATCAAAGTCTTTCGACAAATCAGTGACTTGGAAGGAATGCGATATAGTGACATTATTGAAAGTGATCAACATTGGAATAGTTTTACCGTAGCTTTTTGTAGTCTTATTGCCTGGTAGATATATAGTAGTAGTATAGTTTGAATCAATTTTTATTTTATTTATATCAATAAACTTTTTATCTATAACTGAAACATTGGCTCCGGAATCACAAAGGGCAAACGCTTGCTTATTCTGTAGAAGAAGTGGAAAAACGTATTTTTTAGTTGAGGGCAAGTTTGTGATCATGTTGTGGCAATAGACTTTTTTATTTTTATTTTTATTTTTATTTTTACCTTCGATGTTATCGAGCTGAGCTTCGATAGCCAGTGCATTCAAAGAGGCAGTGTAGTTGTCCATCTCCGTGTCGGCAGGGTGGCTGATATCTAGGGCATTGAGGCGAGCATTGCGTGCCGCAAAGTATTCACGACCTTCTTGACACTTGTGGCCAATGGTGTAAGGGACCTTCTTGCAATACCTGCAAAGTGGAGCGGAGGAAGAGGCAGCAAAGGCAGAGGAAGAAGCGACAGAGGCAGAGGAAGATGCGGTTGGAGCAGATGAAGAGATGGCAGAGGCAGATCTAGGGGCATGATCGATGGCACGGCCTTTTCCCTTCTTGTTGCGGTTGAGGCGTTGGAGTTCCCTACAATCCTTGGTGGCATGAGAGGCGTTATCACCATGGTGAGAGCAGAAGAGTCCAGTACGCACGGATTTGTCACGTTGGTGGCGTTGGCGGCGACGAGGGCGATGAGAGGAGTCGGAATCAGAATCAGAGTCAACATGGTTGAACGAACGTTTTTGAACGTGTAGCTGTGTTGCAATCTTGATGACTTCTTCGGCGGATTGAGGAAGACCATGGGCTTGAGCTTTATTGTAGTGAGCGGCCATGACTTGTTCCCTAAGTCTTTCATTGAGTGCCTTGAAGCAGATAACAGCTAAGACAGGACCATCATTCCAATTCGCTTGTTGGGAAAGTGTTTGCAAACGAAGACCAAACTTGGACAATGATTCGGAGTGCTTCATACGTAGCGCAGCAAGGGCGAGGATGGCAGCAGAGGCATCATTCTTGAAAGAGAATTTTTCCACCAATTTTTTCTTGGCAGCAGACCAGGGCATCGAGACGTTCTTCATATTGTTAGCGTACCAAACGTCGACGTCTTCACCACGCATAGCATAATCAAGGTAGCGGGACCAATGGAGATCAAGATCGACTTCACCAAGATTCATCACTTTTTCGAAAGCTCTGATAAACTTATCGACCGATGTAAAAGAGGGGAGCTCACCATTTATCATAGTTTGCCCTTCCACTTGGAATACCGGGATTTCATTTATGAACCTGAAGTGGGGTGCAGAGGAGACAGCAGGAGGAGCAACAGAGGGAGCATGTGCTAGAGTACGGTTGATTAGGGCAATCTTGGATTCCAATTCATCCAAAACCTTTCTTTCATCGACCAAAGAGGGATCATCAGAGTTGGCGGCGGCATGTAAGACATAGGCCATTGTTTTTTCTTGAGCTTCTTTCACATAGGTGTCATGTAATTCCTTCAACGTGGGCTTAGGGGCATGCTTGGAGGCAGAAAGACCAGGTGTACCAGCAGTAGGGGTAGGAATGACATCAGGAGAAACAGTAGTGGCAGAGGTGGCATCAACTTCCATGGCTACAGCAGATGAAGGAGTGGCATCAATTACAGTGGCGGTAGGATCAACATTGATGGCATCAGCGGAGCTTGAAGGTTGAGCAGTAGAACGGGTAGTAGCAGGCATATTGAGTTTAAAATAGATTTTTGTAAAAAGATGAAAATAAAATAATATTCACTTAAAAAAATGTAATATTTGATAAAATAATAAGAAGACGTTATAAGAAATAAGTGATATAACAGATATGGTTTTTATTGAATAAAATGAGGAAGGGTTTTTATAATAAAATGGGGAAAAGAAGGCTGTGCTAGTTGTGGCTGTGGATATGGTCGAAGAATGGTAATTTGAGGCTATGGAAAGTTGGTTATCTGTAGATATAAGTATATATGCCTAAGTAGTGGATACTCGAGGCTGTGTTTTATACCTGTATAGGAATGACAAGTGTGATAGTGTGGGAAATGATTAGTGACAGATGACAAATACGACAACTCCATCGAGAGAGCAAAATTTTATCGGTCTCAAAATGTGTGAAAATTGCTGCTACGTTGTGAATGATCGGAAGTAGGTGCTTTTTATTATATGCTGTGTGTGAGGAAATTAATGCTGATATAATATTGATTGGGATTGTATATTTTTATTAAACAGTATTAAAGACAAACTGTCATCAGACTTTTAAAGCTCAGCTAGTAGATTACCAGTGCTAAAACGGTGCTGCTTTTTGCTGCTTTTCACTACCCAATCCTACCCCTCTATTTCTCTTTTCCACCAATCAATTCTTCCAATTTTCCCTTTTCCAACTTAGCTCTGAGAATGAACTTGCTAAATTAGACGAGATTATTACTTCTGCACCCCACTGAGGCATAATCACTCAGAACGATTTATTTGTAAATCATGGAAAATATCATTTTTCGCTGAAAATGAGCTGAGGCCCTATATAACCCACTTTGGGATGAAATGCAGAGGACTCAATAAACTAAATACTCTATATTTTTTTTCACACAAGCACATGCCCGTTCTTTTTCTACGCCAAAATATATACAGTATACATTCCTGATCTACGAAAGATGGTTCACAACGTATTTTCAATGTTTCTATATTGATTCCAGGTCGATTTGAGTAAAACATACTATTCTTGTTTGGTAGTCTATCCCTATACTATGGTGATCTATTTTCTAAACCAATTTTGTACGGTAAATGCCTCTACATGCTATAATGTTGTAAGAAATACTGAAGCATAGGGGCTTGTTATTATGGCTGTAGGCTTTCCCGACTTTGTTTTGGCTTTGTTAACGGCCCTCCCAGATTTTTCTGTGACGGGATGGAATATCAAAGCCCGCCCCGCCTGAATTTATTTTTCATGCGGCATCCCCCATTTTCTCTCTCTTTCTTTCTTTCTTTTTTTTTTTTTTTTTAACAAACAATCATTTTCTGTTAGGACTAGTTTAGAAGGGTTTTAGAAAAGGGATTACAAGGTGAATGGGGAAACCCTTTGATTTTGATTCTAGGATGTTGAGGAATGGCTTGATTAGCTTGGTATGTCTCTTTTCTTCAATAAAACATGTCTGCTTCAATAAAACTTGACTTTGCTTCAATAAACCTTGTCTTTGCTTCAATAAAATCTGTCTTTTGCTTTAAAAGATGTGTGTTTGCTTCAATGATATGTGTGTAAATCTTCATTAGGATTTGGAGATCCCCTTTAGAGATCCCTTTTTTTTATTTGACATCGTTCCTTCTACTCCATTCATCTAGACTAGCACCTCTCTCAACTAGTATTAGCGACCCCTATTTTTACATCTTCTTTCTTTTTAGTATAGTATTGACTACAGTATCATGATTCAATAAACGCTTTTTTATTTTGCATTGAACAATGGGAATACTAAGCTATTCTATTGTGATAGGCTATTTTACATACTATTTTATTGCGGTAGGCTATTCTACATATTTGTTGTATTTTGCATATGAATGTAGCAATGAAATAAAATAAAATGTGACATTGATGTAAATCATGCACAATGTAAGTGAAATAAAAATAAATTCAAATACAGCGCTACAATGCAAGGGCTCAGATCATATATGGGTGTCATGATCTGATTTCACTTTTTCATGTGTTTGAAAAAGAAACCCATTTATCATATCAAACCGTAGTAGTAGTTATACTGTTTCATACCATAATCACATCATTATAAAAAGATGCTTGATTTATATCAAATAAAGGTTATCAACATTCTCATCTTATTTTTTATTTTTTATTTTACTTTTATTTTATTTTATAAAAAACCTAAACTACAACAATATTATTCTTTTATTGGTTTAAAAAGCCTAAAGCGATATTACTGCTTATGGCAGGCTCCATGGTCGAGATATTCCGGATTTATTGGATTTCTAGGGGGGGGAGGTGGCGGGCAGTTTAAGGGGGATATTGGAAGAAACAAAGGTAAGATAGTGAGGAGGCCAAGTGAATTTTGATGTCCAAGTAAAAATCTGTGTTTGAATGGCGGGCTATGGCTATAACGTAGAGGCGGTTATTATGGCTGTAGGCTTTAGCTGTGAGCTTATAGGCGTAAACTTTAGAGCAGTGTGCAATTAATTGTATGAGAGATGGATGGTTTGTTTGGTGACAAAAAATGATTGTATAATATTTCTAAAGATGCATGGAAAATTTGAAGTCAAACGGTTTCGTAGTTCGTTTTATATAAAGCGAAGAAGAAAATATTGCACGTTCACTAGATTTTGCAGGCTGTAAAGCCAGTGTGTGAATTCAACCGCCGCCGCCGGCAGCCTGGATTGTTCATGGAGAAAAAAAAATGCGAGCGCACATCCAAAAAAAAAAAGACAAGTCAACGGGAATGAGCCAACATCTGTTCACTGTTTTTGGCTCATTGTGGACCTGGTGGCTTTGGCTTTCTGTTAGAAATAGTTTAGAAGGGTTTTAGAAAAGGGATTTCAAGAAGCATGGGGAAACCCTTTCATTTTGATTGTAGAATCTTGGGGAAATGTCTTGATTAGCTTAGTACATGTAGATGTCTCTTTTCTTCAATAAAACATATCTCTGCTTCAATAAACCTTGTCTTTGTTTGAAAAAAATGTTTGTTTAGGCTTCATTAGAAGTTTGGAGATCCCTTTTAAAGATCCCTTTTGGAGATCCCTTTTTTAATGTACATCGTTCCTTCTTCTACACCAATCATCTAGACTAGCACCTCTCTCAACTAATATTAGCAACCTCTATTTACATATTCTTTCCTTTTAGTATAGTATTGACTATTATGATTTAATAAAAGCTTTTTTATTTTGCAATGAACAATGGATGGCAAAGCCATTCTACTGTGGTAGACTAATCTGCATACTAATGAACATACTATTATACTGTTCTACATACTATTCTTGTTTGGGAGTGTATCCCTATAGTGTGGTAATCTATTTTCCAAACCAATTTCGTACGGTAAATGCCTCTACATGCTATAATGTTGTAAGCAATACTGAAGCATAGAGGCCTGTTATTCTGGCTGTAGGCTTTCCCGCCTTTGGATTTGTTTGTTGACGGGCCTCCCGATTTTTTGTGACGGGATTGAAAATCGAAGCCCGCTCCGCCTGAATTGTTTTTCAAGCGGCATCCCCATTTTCTCTCTCTCTTTCTCTTTCTCTTTCTTTCTGTCGTATTCCTGGTTCCTGATTAACAATATTTACAGTATGTCAAAGTATATATATCATCATCATTTGTCATCATCCACACATATCAGGCGCGCGGTTACCCATTGCGTTCCAACAATTGTACCTTGTTACTCTCCAGCATATCTTTATACTGGCTATGTTTCACTTGGTCTACAATCAAGGTCAAAGATTAATCATCTATCTATTCCATAATACACTATTTTATTCCCTCATCCTGAACTCTACCAATAATCCATTATCATCTACAATAATCTATTATCATAAATTTATTATTCCAACTTCCGATTCCCCTAACTTCTACTATAAAAACCCACTGTCATTTTATTCAATAAAAACCATATCAATTGTATCACTTAGGATCAAGGTTAAAATAGACACTCCATAGTAATTTGAATTCCAAAACACAAATAGATCGTCATCAGGCTCTGCAATTGTGAAATAACGTATATAAAGAAAAAAAGAAAAAAATAAAAAGTAGAAAATAAAAAAATAAGACGGGTAGAATTAAGTGAGATTCTTGTATATGGTTTTTATTAATAAAATGTCACTCTTTATATACTATATCTTATGTTTCATTAGAAGTAGATATTACATGGGTTTATTGTTATTATTATTTTTTATCATGATCATTATTTTTATTATGATCGTATGATGTTCTGATATTAGGTGTATGGTGATATGATTGATGTTATTGCAAGGGTATTTTATTTTCTTTTATTCTATTTTATGGGACCTAATGATTTCATGAAGTGAATCATTATTTTCTTTTCTTCTATCACAATGTTGCGTGATTATTTATTTTTATCATGCAGTGTTCCTAATCGGAATTTCAATTTCTTCAGGAACAGCTTTTATTTTTATGCCATCATTTTTCATGATGCGACATTATCCCCTGCCAGTCTTTAACATAGACGATCAATCTTAAGTATTGGAGCGAATGAAATATATGTAATTAAATTGTTATTACTATTATTATAATTGTCATTACTATCGTTGTTATCATTACTTTTGTGTATATATATACCTGTATATATATATATGTATGTATGTAAAGTTTTTTTTTTTTTTTTTTTTTTTTTTTTTTTTTTTTTTTTTTGTTATCCTTATTTTTCAAGATTTCTTTTACTCCAATATTCATTAATAGTATCTATATCATCAAACATTTCTTTTGGCTCCCACGTATCGTCATCGGGAGTGTATCCTTTCCATCTTACTTTGTATTCGTATTTTCCGGGAGTGCCGCGATGATTGACTATTGTGTCAACTTCCCATCGATCACTTTCAGATAAGATTGGGTCTTGTGATACGCTTTTGAGTGCTTCAGGAGGATAGGCTTTGGGAATGAAATCACCATCTAGTTGTGCTAACTTGTATGAGCCACCTTTTGTCTTTTCAATTATTCTAAAAGGTCCTTTATATCTTGCTTCTAGCTGTGTAGATTTTATAGGCTTGGCAAGTGCAACTAGTGATCCAACCTGGAATTCAATAATTTTATGAGTTTCATTAAATCTTTTTTGTGATGCTTCTCGAACATCCTTCGTCCTTTGAATTATTGCTGGCAATACAATGTCCGACATATCTTTTATTCTTTGATATACTTCTTTGTTATTATCATCGTCAGTTGATTTTGTAGTATGGTCAATTTCACTGCGATAGTTTTTGAATTCATTTAGTTTTCTTGCGAACATTAGGGAAAAAGGAGGTGAATTTGTGAGTCTAACGGTTTGTGCATTAATGGCTAACTGTACAGTTGGTAAAAATAATCCCAGTCTTTGCTTTGTCCTTCAATTTCTTTTTTTACTGTTTCTTTTACTGTTTTTACTTTATTTTCAGCAGCGCCGTTAGCTCTGGGATGATAAGGTGTTATAAGCCTGTGATCTATCCTATTTGATTTAATGATTAGTTTTATTAATTTGTTTACAAATTCAGTACCATTGTCTGATTGTAATTTTTTAGGGAATCCAAATGTGCAGAATACATCTAATAATACTTCACTGATCGTGAGTGATGTTTTATCGGGGATTGGTTTTACAATGGTAAATCTGGTACAAATGTCTACCATTACTAAAATGTATACATTTCCTCGATGTGTCTGTTCAAATGGTCCTTGTCGTATTCCTGGTTCCTGATTAGTAATATTTATGTCAAAATATCCATACCATCATTATTTGTCATCATCCACACATATCAGGTACGCGGCTACTCATCGCGTCCCAACAATTGTACCTTGTCACTACCCAGCATATCCTTACACTGGCTATGTTTCACTTGGTCTACAATCAAGATCAAAGGTTACTCATCTATCTATTCCATAATACACTATTTTATTCCCTCATCTCGAACTCTACCAATAATCCATTATCATCTACAATCATTTATCATCATAGAAATTTATTATTACAACATCCGCTTCTCTAGCTTTTACTATAAAAACCCACTGTCATTTTATTCAATAAAAAACCATATCAATTGTATCACTTATTTACTCTTGTCTTTATTTTTACAAACATTTCATTTTTTTAAGTGAATACTCATTTTTATTTATTTATCCAAACTCTATCTTTTCTCTCTGCCATGTCCAACTTTAACGAATTTGTCTCTGCTGCTGAAGGTGAAGCTATTATGCAAGGTGTTGCTGCTGTCTCGTCCTCCCCTGCTGCTCCTTCCTCTGCTCCTGCTCTCACCGATCTCCAAGATGAAGACATTGTCATGACCTCTTCTGCCGATTCCAAACATGCACCAAAGCCCAGTCTTCAGGAAAAGTTGGCAGAACTCCGCTCCGAAGCCAAGGAATTGTCCATCTTTTTCACCTTCATGGATTTTGATGACCCTGCATACAACCAAACCAAAACCAAGCTGGATTTATATGCCGACAAGATCAAGACCTTGGAAAAACATTTTGTCAACTTGGATCAAGAAGCTGTGAACCCTCGTATTCTTGGTTCCATCCCAATCTTCCAATTGCCCTCTCACGCCAAGGTGAACCATAATTTGATTGTTTTTGACTCTGTGGCCTCCTTTATACGCAAGTTTGAAAAGGTAATGGATCTTTACAAGTTGGACCTCAACACCCACTGGAAATCTTACTTGTCCTACGCCATGGCTGGTGAAGACGTGGACATCTGGTTCTCTGGCCAACTCAAATCATTTAATGGTACCTGGTCTGAAGCGAAAACCATTCTGGAAGATGCATTCAGCGTCAAGGATCGTCTTATTACCAGCACTTTGGACTTCTTCTCTGTCACCATGAATGCCAAGGAATCGGTAGCCGACTTTGGATTGCGGTTCAAGAATCTTGCCCATGAAGCTCAGTGGTCCGACGACAAAACCAGTGCCATGCTGTGTCTCCGTGCTCTTCCTCGTGTCCTTCAAGGCAATGTGCTTGGCTCCTTCCACGGAAACTCTTCCCCCGGTGATCTTCCTGCTACAGCATCTGAAGTCTTGAAGATTGCTAACAAGGTCAGCCGCCAAAAGCGCTCCTTCGGTGATGATGGTGATGATGATGTGGTCCCCCACAAGAAAAAGAACTCTTCGGGACGTCATAACAAGAATCTCTACTGCAGCCATCACGGCTCTGGCTCCAACCATTCGTCCGCCGAATGCCGCCAACTGAAAACCAACAACAGCAACAACAGCAACAACAACCGTCGTACCGGTTTCTCTTCTGCTTCCTCTTCTTCTGCTTCCTCCTCTTCTTCTGCTTCCTCCTCCTTCCCTTCCTCTGCCAGCACCATCCGCAACCCTTGCTATCATTGCAAGAATGTCACTTGGTCCCCGCAACATGACAAGGAATGCCCCGTGAAGCAAGCCAAACTGGCAAGAAAACCTTTTGTTCGTTCTCTCCGTTTGCCTCTGGCCAACCATCCTGCTGACTCTGCCCTTGTGGATTTAAATGAATCCATGGAAGCCATACGAGTGCAAGCTCACGATGACTCTATGACAGGTAACACACCTAAAAAATACATCAATGCAATCACACAATCATCTAATACAAATTTTGTTTTCCCTCTTTTGCTACAGAGTAAACAAGCCATGGCTTTACTAGACACCGGCGCAGATATATCAGTGATTAGCATAGATTTTTTAAAAAATAATAATATTTTATTTAATAAAACAGATCATGATTCTATCCCTAAAACTACTCTACATCTAGTTGGAAAAAATAACACTATACTAAGTTACGGCAAAACACATCCTGTTCAAATTGAATTCAACAATGTATCTAGATCACATTCCTTCGAAGTACTAGATCTTGCTGATGGCCTTGATTGCTACATCGGTAATGACTTGCTTGACAAATTCGGAGTGATGATCAGTAACTTGCCACACACTTGGCCAAATCATGATTTGCATACACCAAAAGAAAATCACCATGTTGATAATCCACCTGTTCCTAATGATTCACCGGCTGGTACCCTACAGGAAAGAGAAAACTTCCTACAGCTGATTAAACCATACACAGAAAAAAATCAACAGATTCCGATTACCTCTTTTTGTCCACTAGAAGAATCCATCATCAGATTGGATACACCTACTTTGACTACAGAGCGTACAAATCATCGACAATATCCTATCGCTATAAAGATGCAGCCGTTGGTGGATGAAGCTGTTGCACAATGGTTGAAGGATGGCACAGTCGTTGAAGCCCCAGTCAATACCACATGGAATAGTCCATTGACTTTGGCACCTAAGAAAGATGAAAAAGGATTAGTATCTGGCTATCGACCCTGTCTCGACCCACGCCATATCAATAAACATCTAAAAGATGACATTTTTCCTTTACCTTTAATCAAAGATATCTTCGAAGGTATGCATGGTGCCACCGTGTTCACCACATTGGACTTGAAAAGTGCATTCCATCGTTTTAAAATTCATCCAGATGACCAACATAAGACAACCTTCACACATAGAGGACGTCAATACATGTTCCAAGGAGCACCCTTCGGTCTAAAACCATTGTCAGCAAAATTTCAACGAGTCATGAATACTATATTCAAGCATTTACCGTTTATCCATACATTTGTTGATGATGTCGTCGTCTATTCCCCAGATATGAAGTCGCACATCGCACATGTCTGCACAGCCATAGAACGGTTAACAGAAGCCAACCTAATCTTGAATCCAAAGAAATGTCATTGGGCACAAACTGCAGTATATCTACTTGGTTTTTGCGTGTCTGACAAAGGCTATGATCTTGATCCCCGAAAGGTTTGCAATGTATTGGAATGGAAACGTCCGACATCTGGTAAAGGTGTTCAGCAATTTCTTGGTATCGTCAACTATTTCCGTAGCCATCTTCCTAATGTCGCTGCCTTGACCGCACCATTGGATGCTTTGCGCTATGCTGATGCTATCACAGAAAAAGAATGGACATCAGTTCATGATCAACATTTCCACATGATTAAACAACAATTACAAAGTAATACACTTTTGCACTTCCCTGATCCAGACCAACCATTCTACGTTGCCACAGATGCATCCAATTACGGAATAGGTGCTGCCTTATACCAAATCATTAACGGCAAGGAACGTTTCCTCGGATACATGGCACGATCACTGTCGCCATCGGAACGTAACTACAGCACAAATAAAAGGGAATTATTAGCAATCGTTTTCGCCCTCAAAAAATTCCATAAATATCTATGGGGCACTCCATTCACACTCTACACGGACCATCGTGCACTTACTTACATTCATACCCAAAAACAAGCTTCACCAATGATGATCAACTGGCTGGATACCATTCTGGACTATTCGTTCACTATCATCCATAAGCCTGGCGACTTGAATATCTTTCCTGATCTCCTTTCACGTCTGGCAACACCGTTCAAAGAGATCCCGGGGGGTAAGCTTGCACCGCAATACAAAAATAAAAATAGTACATCAAGGGTAACGTCCAACGGTTCCAGCAACCAAAGAGTTCCACATAGCGTAGTCAGATCGAATCACCACATTCGCGCTATACAGTCAATGATGGATGACTATTTCACACCTCCACTTGAAGAACAGAAGTCGATCCTGCAAAGAATACACAAATTTGGACACTTCGGAGCAGAAGCTATCGTAAAGGCAGCACACAATGAAGGATTGAGTTGGACAAACCTAAAGAAAGAAGCATTAGAAATCGTCCAACAATGCACCGCTTGCCAGCAATACAACATCGCAAAGAAAGGATACAATCCACTTCGTCCAATATACGCCTACTTACCAGGTGAACATTGGTCAATCGACTTGACAGGACCCTTTACAGTTTCACTAAAAGGAAATACATATCTGTTAGTCATGGTAGATGTTTGCACACGCTTCGTTATACTCAGAGCATTACCTGATAAAAAATCTGACACCATCATACATACACTCATCCAGGTATTCGGTGACTTTGGCTATCCTAGCATCATACAATCGGATAATGGTACCGAATTCAAGAATCAGTTCTTCGAAAAGTTGCATAAAGCTATGGGAATTGATCGTCGATTTTCCACACCATATCATCCAAGAGGCAATGGACTTGCTGAAAGATACGTACAAACAGCCAAACAATTGTTAAACAAAGAAAAACAAGGCACTAGAAAAGATTGGGATTGGTACGTACCAAATGTACAGTTAGCTATAAATCACAAGGTTTCACCACGCCTTCAAACACCACCCTTCACACTCATGTTCGCCAGACACATGACTACGCCATATGTACTTACAAAAGACCACGCCGATAACACCATCAAAAGACCAATGACATACGATGAGTTAATAGAACGTCTCGACTACATGGCCAATATAGTGTTTCCAGCCATTCGAGAAAAGACTGATAATGCTGTACAAAATCAAAAGGACGTCTTTGACAGAACGCATAGAATCGTAGACTTTCCAATCGGCAGTTACGTCGTGGTGAAGCTACCTACAAGAGCAAATAAATTAGCACCCGTATATGACGGTCCATATGAAGTCATGCAAAAAACAACACAAGGTAATTACCTTCTAAAAGACATGGCTGGCGACCTAACATCACGAAACTATGTACCATCTGAGTTGAAGGCAATTTCGCAAGATGAAAGCAACGTCGATGCTGAAGTATATGAAGTCAAAGACATAGTAGATCACAAGGGTACACCCAGACATCGTCAATACATGGTACGCTGGAAAGGTTATTCAGATGAACATAACCAATGGGTAAAAGCACAGGATATCAACGCACAGGATGCTATAGACAAATACTGGGAAAATAGAGAAAACATAAAAAAAAGTGAAGAAGCGCTAAATAAACAAATGCCGCCACAGAAAAGAAAAAAGTATGCCGACCAAAAATACAAGTCAAACAAAAGACGAAATTAAACTTCCGCCAGAAGGCGCAAAGAAAAAAAAAAAAAAAAAAAAAAAAATGCATACTATTTTCCTTTCTTCCTTCCTTTCTTCATTCCTCCATCTCTATACACCATGAATACCTAACTCAAACAAGCGGTCTCAAGAACCTGGAAGAGGGTTATGTCGTATTCCTGGTTCCTGATTAGTAATATTTATGTCAAAATATCCATACCATCATTATTTGTCATCATCCACACATATCAGGTACGCGGCTACTCATCGCGTCCCAACAATTGTACCTTGTCACTACCCAGCATATCCTTACACTGGCTATGTTTCACTTGGTCTACAATCAAGATCAAAGGTTACTCATCTATCTATTCCATAATACACTATTTTATTCCCTCATCTCGAACTCTACCAATAATCCATTATCATCTACAATCATTTATCATCATAGAAATTTATTATTACAACATCCGCTTCTCTAGCTTTTACTATAAAAACCCACTGTCATTTTATTCAATAAAAAACCATATCAATTGTATCACTTATTTACTCTTGTCTTTATTTTTACAAACATTTCAGTCCTGCAAGGTCAATTGCCCAGTGATCACCAGGTAATTTGGCTGTAATCGATGCCAAAGGGTGATATCCTTTTCTTGTTATATTATACTGCATACATTGATGACATTTTTTCACTATGTCTAATGCGTCTTGTCTCAGATTTGGCCAATGCAGTCCATCAGCATGAATAGCTTTTTCCATGGCAACTGCACCAAAGTGTCCAAATGCATGCTGTCTTTCCAGAACTGATTTTCTTTTTTCTAAATCATCTATGATTTGTGTTTCTAATTCTTCTGGTTGTTTTAAATGTTGTTCTGAATATATGGCAGCAGATCTGTGGTATAATCGTATTAATTTTTCTCTTTCTTCTTTTGGAGGGATTATATGTTCATTGTATTTTTCCACTACTTTTTTTAATTTTTCAGGATTGTATCGTTTTTTTCGTTGATGCTCATCATCATCCCCTGCCAGCTCTTTTTCTACAGGGAAAAGGCGAGATAAAGCATCAGGTAATACATTATTCAATCCTGGTATGTGCGCGACAGTAAAATTGTATTGTAAAATTATTTCTAGCCAGTGTATAATCATAGGGTTAGCAATTTTTTGTGTATGTATATATTTTAAAGCGCGGTGATCGGTCATGAGGGTAAAATGATTGCCCCATAAATATTTATGAAATTTGTTTAATGCAAAGATCATTCCTAAAAGTTCTCTTCTTGTAGTGGAATAATTTCTTTCTGATTGTGATAAGGCTCTAGCAAAAAATCCTAAATGTCTGACTTTATTATTTTTTATTTGGAATAGGACTGCTCCTAAGCCAGTATTAGATGCATCGGTAGCAACATAGTATGGTTCATTCACTAATGGGTATGTAATTATGGGTGTGACTGTAAGTATATGTTTTAATTTTTTAAATACAGTGTCACATAGTGGAGTCCACTTTTGATTTAATGTTTTTTCTTTTCTTAATTTATCTAGTGGAGCCGTTAAGTTGGATACTAGTGGTATATGATCTCGAAAATAATTGATCACACCCAAAAACTTTTCAATGTCATTACCAGTTTTTGGTAATGGCCAATCTTGAACATTAGTGACTTTTCTTACATCTAGTGTTAGTCCTTTTTCTGATACACAGAAGCCTAATAAATGTACGGTACGCTGTGCAAAATGACATTTAGCGGGATTTAAAATTAAATTTACAGAGGTTAATTTTTCGATCACTTTTTTAACATGATCGGCATGTATGTCGATATTATCAGAATACACTACGATATCATCTATAAATGATGTCGCAAAGTTCATGTCTTCTAAAAGTAAAGCAGTTACTCTTTGAAACTTTGATGATAATGGTTTTAATCCAAAAGGGCAACCTTGAAACATATATTGGGTTCCACGGTGTGTAAATGTAGTTTTATGTTGATCTTTGGGATCGATCATAAATCTGTGAAATGCTGATTTCAAATCTAAGGTTGAAAAAACTTTTGCATCTTTTAATGTGCTAAATATTTCTCTGATTAAAGGTAGAGGATACTTATCATCAGGTAGTAAATTATTTATGTGCCTTGGATCAAGACATGGTCTTTTCTTTGTCTTTTTACCATCAGCATCTTTTTTAGGAGCCAATGTCAATGGGCTATTCCATTGATTATTTATTGATGCTCTTATTATTGTTCCTTCGTCAAGCCAATTTTTTACCGCTTCATCTACCAAAGGCATTAATTTATCAGGTAACGGATATTGTCTTCGATAGCAGGTTTTACCTTCCGGTGTGTTGAGAGAGACTACACTTTCTGGTACAGTACAAAATGATTTTTTATTTATAGCTTGATTTAATTTGATACTGTTTTTTATTTTTGTATGAAATAGATTTTGATCTTTTTCGGATCCTGCAGGTGATTCATCGGGTTTGGGTATTTCTAAATCTTCTTCACTATTAAAAGTGAAGTTATTACGGGATTTAAAAGATACAGCCAAGCCTGTGATAAACATGCCCAATTTTCCAAAAAGGTCGGTTCCGATCACACATTGATATTTTTCTGACTTTGGTAGTGTCATTACTTCGAATTCATGTTCGAATTCTTTTGATTATAATAAACATGTAAAGCATTGGTTTTTCCTATTCTTTTTGTAGTCATGGAAGTTTTTCCTATTCTTTTTGTAGTCATGGAAGTAGCTAAAGTAATAAATCCAGTGGTCTTTTTTATTTGCAACTTATGTTTAAAAATAAAATTTGTATCTAAACAACTAAAATTTGCTCCAGTATCAATTAAAGCATATAATTCGGCATTTTCTATGGTAATAGGAACAATAAAAGAATTATCCGTTAGATCAGCCTCTTCAAATTTCCTTTTCGCTGCTTTTTTATTTTTCTTACATTCAAGATCGGAAAGGTTGACATCAGTCATGTCAATGTCTTGAGATTTTTTGGCCTTGTATTTTTCTTCCAAAACCTTTTGCACTTCCTCTTTAATTTGGTCTTTGTCCAACTGTGCCATTCTTGCTTTCTTTTCATACTGCTTGGACTTGTAATCCACATACGCTTGACAACGGTGCGTCGGGGTCCAAACTTCACTGCAATAAAAACATTTTTTATCCTTGCCTTTAAATTTGTCACTTTTGCTGTAAGGAGCTGATTCCAATTGTCGTTCCTTTTTGAATGTTGTAGAGGACTTTCGTGAATAATGATTGTTGTTTCGTCTTTCACTAATTAATTCTTCTACTGACAGGATTGGCGCAATATCACTTATAAATGCAACGGTGAGTTCAGGGCGCTGTTCTTTCTTAGTCGACGCATTCACCAATCGGACTTGCTTCACAAAGTCAGGGTGATGTTGTTGTAAAGCACGGAGTAATATTGTTCCGTATGCTGCTGAATCTTGACTACCGGTGCTTTGTAAAGTGTTGTAAAATTTTTCAATGAACTGGATCGGATTGTCATTTCGAGCTGCTGTCATTTCGATCAATTGTTGCAAATAATGGGATTGGGATCGATCGCCGCTGAATTTTGTTTTGATAATATTTTTGGCGTAAGTCCATCCATAATTGCGTTTCATAAGAGTGTTGCGATACCAAGCTGATTTATCAAGAGAATGCTGTATAGTCGAGATAAAGCAGGGTTCCCAGGCAGTTTCAACTTCAAGTGAGTGCTGGAGAATGATCATTTCAAAGGTGTCAATAAATTTGTCAATTGTTTCATAGCATGTTTTGTTTTTTATAGCATCCAAATCACCAATCAATTGCAATAAAGGAAGGTTTTTAGGGATGTTTACCACTTTTCTTTTTTCTTGATAAGAATTCTTTTGATCCTTGAGTGATTCAATGCGTGATTTCAAAAATGCACGTCTTTTTTCATTTGCTTCAAAGGCTTCATCAGAAGTGGTTGCACTGTTGATTACCAATTGCTGAGATTCCTTAAGGTTGTTTAAGAGTGCATCCTCAGCACTTTCCAAAGCAGAAGAGATTGCATCCACCAATTTTTTCTTTTTGCCCATGGCATCATCATTGCTTGTTTCCAATAAGGAGTTTTCCAATTGTTCCAAAGTGGGTTCATCATCGACCATTTCTTCATCATAGTCGGGGAGTTCAATGTTGTTGTTGGGGTCCATATTAGAAGGTTCACTTAAAAAAATGTGAAATAACGTATATAAAGAAAAAAAGAAAAAAATAAAAAGTAGAAAATAAAAAAATAAGACGGGTAGAATTAAGTGAGATTCTTGTATATGGTTTTTATTAATAAAAATGTCACTCTTTATATACTATATCTTATGTTTCATTAGAAGTAGATATTACATGGGTTTATTGTTATTATTATTTTTTATCATGATCATTATTTTTATTATGATCGTATGATGTTCTGATATTAGGTGTATGGTGATATGATTGATGTTATTGCAAGGGTATTTTATTTTCTTTTATTCTATTTTATGGGACCTAATGATTTCATGAAGTGAATCATTATTTTCTTTTCTTCTATCACAATGTTGCGTGATTATTTATTTTTATCATGCAGTGTTCCTAATCGGAATTTCAATTTCTTCAGGAACAGCTTTTATTTTTATGCCATCATTTTTCATGATGCGACAGCAATCGTCATTTAAGCCATTTTTCGATTTACGAAAAATGTCGGCCGATGAATCTTAAACTTATGTGTAACATACTCTAAACAATTGCACGTCGATCGGTACCACTCTCGGCCGGATAAACCCATTCCCCGTGTACTAATTTGGAATTCAAATTACTATGGAGTGTCTATTTTGACTTTCAACCTATCACTTATTTTACTATTGCCTTATTTTATAACAAACATTTTAATTGTATCACTTGTTTACTTTTGTTCCTTATTATTACAACAATTTCAGGCTCCCAATTTTGTAGCCATGAAATATGTTTTGAAAATTGTCTAAATATAATTTATACTGATAAAATGATAGAGAATACTCACAAGACCATTTCTACCTATGCTGTTTTTCTCTCTCCTTTTTGCTTCCTTCCTCATCACAACAATTCTCACCATTCAACTTTGGATCTGTAGAATAGTGTAATGATCATATTTGCTACTCATATTTTACTATTTAATTTTTATATATAATGATCATAGTTTACTACGTAATAATTTTACCACTTAATTTTTATATATAATGATCATAGTTTACTGCCTTAACTATTTTATTCTACTTCCAACCACATTCCTTTCACCACCCTCTTATATATCCCCTAACATCCTCTACTATTCCAACCCTTATCATTATTAGCATTTTACTTTTACTTCCTATTCATCTTTTTACTACCACTTCCCCCAATCGGAACATTCCACCGATTTAATATAAAAAGATGAATCAAATCAAATCAAATAAAAATCATTCAATTACCAACGTTCAAATATCACTATTTTATTTTCATAAACAAATCAAACACTACTATCAAAGATCCCCTTATCTTTCCAGTGTTCCTTTTTATATATCACGCTATATAATTCCTTGTCCTCATCAGACATTATTTTTGGTTGTCTCGTCTTCCATTGTTGAACCTAATTGTCTCGCTCCTAAAATGTAATTTGATCTCCGCTGTGTCCTTCGGCATTACTGTATGCCTACTTCATAATACATTTGTCTAATTGTATATTTTAGTATTCTATATATCTAGTCACGCCTAGTCCTCTCCATTACTATATATACACACTCCTGCTATTCTTTATTATTGTAAGCCCCATTCAAGAATAGTCATGCTAATCTACATTGTTCTAATCACCTTTTCTACCCATATCCCCTGACGTGCACACCTATCACATTAGGTGCAAGTACACTTTCCCCTTCTGTAGTGTTTACCCCTGACAAATAGTATACATTAGAGTACCTCATTCTTCATTCATGAATAAAACCTTTTTTATTAAAACATCACTAAACTAAAGGGAGGGGAATGAAGGAATCTCGGAAGCAATTGAGGGATCTTGAGGGATGTCCTAAAAAAAAGAGAGAGGTACAGTAGTTCCTTTTCTAAAAAAAATACCTGCCCCACAACCCTCACAAAAAAATACCTCCCACAACCCGCCCTAAAAAATACCTCCCCCCACAACCCCCCAAAAAAAGACCTCCCCCATACACCCCCCAAAAGAGATCTCCCCCATACACCCCCAAAAGAGTCCTCCCCCATACACCCCCCAAAAAAGTCCTCCCCCATACACCCCCAAAAGAGTCCTCCCCATACACCCCCAAAAAGTCCTCCCCCCATACACCCCCAAAAAGAGATCTCCCCCCATACACCCCCAAAAAAGTCCTCCCCCCATACACCCCCAAAAAGAGATCTCCCCCCATACACCCCCAAAATAAAGCCTCCCCCCATACACCCCCCAAAAAAGACCTCACCCCATACACCCCAAAATAATGTCTCCCCCATACACCCCCCAAAAGAGACCTCCCCCCACATCCCCCCAAAAAATAGCTCCCCCACAACCCCCCAAAAAAAGTACCTCCCCCACTACCCCATAACCCCCAAAAAAATACCGCCCAAAAAAGTCTGGTTTATTTGAGCCAAAACCAAAATCAGTAGGTTTAACTAACCGAAAGGCCTGAAGGAATGATGTATAAAAAAGGGATCTCTACGATGGATCTGTAAGAGGGATTTCTAAGAGGGATCTGTAAGCGGGATTTCTAAGAGGGATTTCTAAGAGGGATTTCTAAGAGGGATTTCTAAGAGGGATTTCTAAGAGGGATTTCTAAGGGGGGAATTTCTAAGAGGGGGATTTCTAAGAGGGATTTGCAAACTTTTAACGACGTTTAAACACACATCATTGAAGTAAAGACAAGTTTTATTGAAGCAAAGACAAATTTTATTGAAGCAGAGACATGTTTTATTGAAGGAAAAAGACAAACGAAGCTAATCACGACAACCCCAAAATCCTAGAATCAAAATGAAAGGGTTTCCCCATGCTTCTTGCAATCCCTTTTCTAAAACCCTTCTAAACTAGTCCTAACAGAAAGCCAACGCCACCAGGTCCACAACGAGCCAAAAACCGTGACGAAAAAATAATTTTTTATTAAAAAAAAGGAAAGAAAGAGAAAGAGAGAGAGAAAATGGGGAATGCCGCTTCAAAAATAATTCAGGCTGAGCGGGCTTTGATTTTCAATCCTGGCACAAAAAAAATCTGTAGGGCCGTCAACAAACAAAAACAAAGTCGGGAATCCCTACAGCCATAATAACAAGCCCCTACTGTATGCTTGTTGTATTTGTGATACACAAACCTATTTCCCATCTTCCACATCTTTATTTATTATACCCCGCTCCGCATTTCTTTCACTTTGACATTTTGACAGGTACTACCCTATACCTTATTTTATTCATACTTCATCACCCGCTAAATTACTTCCCCAACATCACTTCAGATTATCCCAATTTGTAACCATTTCACTATGACTCACTTAGCTATAGAAAAAGAGATAAATATGACATGTTTGAATATTAAATAAAAAGAGTAACCAATTGTATCACTTATTTCTACCTTTGCGTTTATTTCAGCTTCCATCCAATAAAAAAATATCAAAATTGACAGGCATGCATACGTATATACTTCTCTTTTTTCATTTTATTGGGCAATTCTTTACTTACAGTTTATTAACCTTAAATTGAGACGAGGGTAAAATAAATTAAGACGGTGTATAAAAAAATTGGGGTGGGCAAGAAATAGTTTAGGTCATTGGATGGGGGAAAAAAAGAAGTACATTAGCATGCATTTTTTAAAATTGGAAAAGGGACTTTTTGGAGGCTCTAATCCCTTCCCTATTTTTTTTTTTTTTCAGCTCACATAAAAAACCCATTGACGACGCGCTGAGCACGACAGTTGGGCCCCAAGGGGCCGCCCACCAAAGTGCGAAATGGCGGAGGCTTTAATCCTATCCCATCGAAACCCACACTTTAATAAAAAAAACTGTTCCGTGCCCAAAGTGTAACATTTCCTCTTTTGCTTCCGTGCCCAAAGTAGAAACATTTCCTGTCATTTTTTATAATTTGTTTATAAATATGCTTCCGTGCCCAAAGTGTAACATTTCCTCTTTTGCTTCCGTGCCCAAAGTAGAAACATTTCCTGTATAAACCCCCCCTCCCCACACACACACCGGGGGGTTTTTTTTCCACGCACATATGCCATGCCCATTCAGCGAGACAATGAAAGGCATGAAAGAGAATAATAATAAAAAGACAAGACATGTTTAATTCTGATATAGATGCAATATAAACTATGACAACTAACGCTAAGCTGAGCTAATGACACTTGGGGAGGGTTTTTTTTTTGGCAACTGTACGTAGCATTTTACACAACGAGCTGCAGTTTTTTTTTTCTACGCATAAACCCCACACCCCCCACACACTCTGTTTCTCCACGCACATACGCCATGCCCATTCAGCGAGACAATGAAAGGCATGAAAGAGAATAATAATAAAAAGACAAGACATGTTTAATTCTGATATAGATGCAATATAAACTATGACAACTAACGCTAAGTTGAGCTAATGACACTATTCTAAAATGAACGCTAATTTGAGGACAGTCAGAGATCACGAATCCAAAATGGTAGGGTTTCCCCATGATGTTTGTATTTCACTTTTCTTTTTTTTTTTGTATGGTATTTCACTTTTCAAAAGGCCCCTGATTCAAGTTCTAACCACTAATCCAAGATCACTAAATCCGCAGTTGAAGTTGATGTTCTAAAAAAAAAAGAAACGAAAGAAAGAGGGAGAAAAAAAAAGGGCGAGAAAATTTAAATCCATGAGAGGCGGAGTACGAATGGTTCAGTCACCCTATTTTTCGACCTTCCATTTTTTTTTTTAAAAAGTATCTATTGACGACGCGCTGAGCACGACGGTTGGGCCCCAAGGGGCTGCCCACCAAAGTGTGAAATGGTGGAGGCCTTAATCCCTTCCCTGGTTTTTTTTTTTTTAGCACACATAAAAAAAACATTGCCGATGCGCTGAGCACGACGGTTGGGCCCCAAGGGGCCGCCCACCATAGTGCGAAATGGCGGAGGCCTTAATCCCTTCCATATTTTTTTTCAGCACTCATAAAAAACCCATTGCCGATGCGCTGAGCACGACGGTTGGGCCCCAAGGGGCCGCCCACCATAGTGCGAAGTGGCGGAGGCTTTAATCCTATCCCATCGAAACCCACACTTTAACCAAAACTGTGACACCCAGTAAATCGAAAGATTTCCAAAAGCTCCAGCGGAGCGCCAGAGCGTTTATTAATATATTAAAAAGAGCATGGTGTCTACTTATCTAAGATAACGATCTAAGATAAACATCTAAGATAAACATCTATGACTTTGAAATTTCCATCATTTCCTCCAATCACACCACGTAAAACCTTCCTGACTTAATATTTTCCATCCATTTCCTCCACTCATATCACTGTATCCATGTTATTTCTAGATAAACCATAAGTAGCATTTTACACGACGAGCTGCGGTTTTTTTTTCTACGCGTAACACCCCCCCCCCACACACACACCGGTTTTTTTTTTCCACGCACATATGCCATGCTCATTCAGCGAGGCAATGAAAGGCATAAAGGAGAATAATTGTAAATAGACAAGACATGTTTAATTCTGATATAGATGCAATATAAACTATGGCAACTAACGCCAAGTTGAGCTAATGACACTATTCTAAAATGAATGCTAATTTGAGGACGGTCAAAGATCACGAATCCAAAATGGAAGGGTTTCTCCATGATGTTTGTATTGCACTTTTCAAAAGGCCCCTGATTCAAGTTCTAACCGCTAATCCAAGATCACTAAATCCGCAGTTGAAGTTGATGTTCTAAACAAAAAAAAAAACGAAAGAAAGAGGAAGAAAAAAAAAAGGGTGAGAAAATTTAAATCCATGAGAGGCGGAGTGCGAATGGTTCAGTCACCCTATTTTTCCACCTTCCATTTTTTTTTTAAAAAGTATCTATTGACGACGCGCTGAGCACGACGGTTGGGCCCCAAGGGGCTGCCCACCATAGTGCGAAATGGCGGAGGCTCTAATCCCTTCCCTGTTTTTTTTTTTAGCACACATAAAAAACCCATTGCCGATGCGCTGAGCACGACGGTTGGCCCCAAGGGGCCGCCCACCATAGTGCGAAATGGCGGAGGCTTTAATCCCTTCCCTGTTTTTTTTTTTTCAGCACACAAAAAAGAACCCATTGACGACGCGCTGAGCACGACGGTTGGGCCCCAAGGGGCCGCCCACCAAAGTGCGAAATGGCGGAGGCTCTAATCCTTTCACTATTTTTTTTTCTTTTCAGCATACAAAAAAGAACCCATTGACGACGCGCTGAGCACGACGGTTGGGCCCCAAGGGGCCGCCCACCATAGTGCGAAATGGCGGAGGCTTTAATCCTAAAAACTGTAACACCCAGTAAATCGAAAGATTTCCAAAAGCTCCAGCGGAGCGCCAGAGCGTTTATTATATATTAAAAAGAAAATGGATCATAAGAAAACTCGGCTATAGTGACTTTAATTTCGTTCTTTTGGCCCTCCAACTTTTTTTTCTGACCCACCGCTGACGCCCTGTCCACCATAGGAGCCGTCCATCCTTTTTTTTTCTCAATCGCTGCACACCCATATTGTCAAACCACAGAGTCTTCCATCCCGTCCCATCAAAACCCACACTTCAGAACCCCCCTGCCACCGAGTAGCTACATTGTTGTAGTTCAGTTTTTTTGTAAAAAGTAAATAAAAAAATAAAATAAGATGAGAATGTTGTTAACCTTTATTTGATATAAATCAAGCATCTTTTTATAATGATGTGATTATGGTATCAAACAGTATAACTACTACTACGGTTTGATATAATAAATGGGTTTCTTTTGCAAAGACATGAAAAAGTGAAATCAGATCATGACACCAATATATGATCTGAGCCATTGCATTGTAGCACTGGATTTGAATCTATTTTTATTTCACTTGCATTGTGCCTGATTCACATCAATGTTACACTTTATTTTATTTTATTGCTACATTCATATGCAAAATACAACATACATAATTAATACTATTCTCAACTTCGCTCTTCAATATACCCCACCACAACAAAATACACTGTTTTTTCACACCAACACATCCCTGTATTCTTTTCTACGCACAAACTTATAGGTTGGTAGAAGAAGTCTCCATAATACCCAATCCGTTCCTTTTTCATATATATATAGATAGACACACTTTTTTTTTCTATGCATATGTAATACACATTCGTTGAAGCTCATCATGTAAACATACAACAAAGACACTGATTATAAAAAAAAGAACATATTTATTCAGACGTAGGTACAAACGATGACAAACTATTACTAAACTAATGACGATTCCATGATACTAATCTACTATCATTCTCATATCCTACATCCAAAATGAAAGCGTTTCCCCATGATGTTTGTTTTGCGTTTTTGAAAACACCCCTAATTCAAGTTCTAACACAAGTCCTAAAACACCAGCACCCCAATGAGCCTTGCCATCATATCATTCAGATTATCATGAAGGAAAAAAATAAAAAAGAAAGAAAAGAGAGGAAAAAAAAATTGAGGACCAAAAAAAAATAGAAAGCGAATTGCGGAGCCTGAATCATCCAGTCTTTTTTTTTATGTCAAACAATCAGGGAAGGGGCAATCGCCATACTTTCCATAGTACATAATTCGTTTTATCTTTCAGTGGAAAGGTAGTTGCAACACTACATAATCAAGCTCTGATCTCTCCGACGCCTTTCAAGTAAGCTATCATTTCAGCACACAACCCCCCCCATTGACGACGCTCTGAGCACGACGGTTGGGCCCCAAGGGACTGCCCACCATAGTGCGAAACGGCGGAGGCCCTAATACCTTCCCTATTTTTTTTTCAGCACACACATAAAAAACCCATTAACGACACGCTGAGCACGACGGTTGGGCCTCAAAGGGCTGCCCACCAAAGTGCCAAATGGCGAAGGCTTTAATCCTATCCCATCAAAACCCACACTTTAATAAAAAACTGTGACACCCAATAAATCGAAAGATTTGCAAAAGCTCCAGCGGAGCGCCAGAGCGTTTAATAATAATAATAATAAAATGTCACTCTTTATATACTATATCTTATGTTTCATTGAAAATAGATATTACATGGGTATATTGTTTTTATTATTTTTTACCATCATCATCATCTTTGTCACAATCGAATGATGGTCTAATGTTAGGTATGTGATGGTATGATTGATATTATTGCAAGAGTATTCTATTTTATTTTCTTCTATTTTATGAGACCTAATGATATCATGAAGTGAATCTTTGTTTTCTTTTCTTTCATTACAACTGTTGTGTGATTATTTATTTGTATTGTTCCTAATTGGAATTTCAATTTATTTAGTCACGGATTTTTTCAGGAACAGATTTAATTTTATTTTCATGCCATCAATTTTCATGATGCGACAGACATGACTGCACCCCATAAGTCTCACACTTCCAAAAAAAAACTCTGATATTACTATGGCCATGCAATGGGACAATGAACGGCATGCAAGAGATTAATGATAAAAAACAAAACAGGGTTGATTCTGATATTTTACAATATAGACCATGACAACTAACACTAAGCTAAGCTAATGATACTATTTTAAAATGAAGGCTATGGTGTGGCTCACTTATAATGTCAAATACTAGGCATGATCCTAGGAAGCTGATGGTTTTTTAAAAAATGGCCACCACAAAAAAACAATGTATAAACATGATAATTCAGACCTTTAAGAACAAAACGTGTACATCAGTTTTTTTTTTTTTTATAAAAAAAGAAAAAGTATCAGCCTTCGAAAAAAGAAGACTTTGGCTGGCTGGCCTAGGATTTGAAACGTACCTGATGTACTAAAAAGGAAAATGATATGTGCATTTATATTGTAAAACACCGCGAAAATTGTAAAATATTATACAGAATACAAGGTCCTGTTTTTTGCTTGTTCCCGCTCCCATATCAAGCTCAGTTAGTAGATGTAGATGTAGATGTAGATGTAGATGTAGATGTAGATGTAGATGTAGATGTAGATGTAGATGTAGATGTAGATTGTAAGACTTGCAAATGAGGATTAGTTAAAGTATTTTTATTTATTATTTGTACAATAAAAAGTGCCATCCCTTCTATTTTGTTGTTGTTGTACGGACACACACCCGTTTGTATGTTTCTGCTTATAATAAGCCTATGTATATACATTTGGCAAGACAATCAAAAAATGATAGAAAAAGGCAAAACAAAGTTTATTCAGTAGTAATTATAACAATGACAACCAATACTAAACTAAGATGAAGGTTAATCTAATAGTGGTCCCAAATTCTGGATCCAAAATGAAAGGATTTCCCCATGCATCTCGTAATACCTGAGCCGAAAACCCTTCTAAACTAGTCCTGACACTAATCCCAGTTGAACATCATCCCATTGAAATCAATGAAATGGCGGTGACTTGAGAAAAAAAAAAAAAAAAAAAAAAAAAGAAAAAGAAAGAAAGAAAAAAGAAAGGAAAAAAAGGGCTTTAATAAGGCATTTTTCAAACTGCGATTGAAGTCATAGAATTGAAAATTTGACATTATAAGTGAGCCGCACCATAGTCAAGCGAAGGTTGGAAAATACTAAACCAAAATGAAGAGGTTTCCCTTAATCATAGAATACTTCGACTGTTGGTACTGTTGATTTTTTGTGAGTATCTTATTGAACTCCTGCTTCCTAGTTCACCGACCTTGTCCAACTTTTTGCTAATACGTCCTTTTAAAACCTGTGCGACTGGTTGGCAGTGCTGGATCATTTAATATAAAATGCAGGCATATTGGTGCTCTATCAATCAACGCTAATAAACTCAGGCCATGTCATCATTGTAATCTTCACTTTATCACCTTCGCTTGACTAGAAATATGGTATACTCCACTTCTTTGATTTTATTACGTATAGCATATTAATAATAATAAAGCCCCAAACGAAAATCACGAAGTTCTGAGGAGATACCCCCAAAGTGCGTAATGGCGTAGGTATCAATGACCACAGTGAATTTCTCCTCCGCACTCCTCCACCCCCACACACAAAAAAAAGGTCCCGGTTCAGGTGTCGCCCACTCTGCGGTCAGTGTCTAATCCCATCTCATCAAAACCTGCACTTGAATAGCAACAACGCCCCTTCTAGCACCCAATAGATATTCTCCCTTTTTTTTTTTTTTTTTTTTTTTGTTCTTTGTAAGCGTTGGAATGTTTAAACACTGCGTGATTCTATATTTTTTGAATTTGGGAGTGTTCCGCTGTAGTGTTTTTAAGTTTCAATTGAAACGAGATGCAATTTTTATGGATGATGGAAAGTGAAAATTAAGAGGAAATTTACATATTTTTGAGACGCCTGTTGTGATTTTTGGGACGATGCAGAATAAAATTAAAACGTAGTTGGGTTATTTTTAAACACTGAAAAAAATAAACTTGAGATGGGCAGCTGCAAACTTCTCCACATGAATTTACATTAGCTTTAAATGGAAGACTGGGTGTCTGATGTTCTCCCCATCGGCGATTAAATATATTTACATTTGTTGAGTTGTTCTCTCCTTGCTTATTTTCCACATCTTTGCAGTTGGTACAAAGGAATTTTTAGAACATTATGGATAGCACTTCACCGCCACACTCACAATCTCAATCAGATTTGGAGGTATGATTGCAAAACATGGAAGAAGAAAAGATATTGCACGAACTAATCGCACTAGTATTGTTTTTTTTTTTTCTTTTTTTTTTTTGCCGTTTTTATATTTGCATCTGCTTCGGTTCATATTGATGTATCCTGATAGAACAAGCAAAAATTTAACATAGACGACATGACCGCCATCATTAAAGAAGTAAGTATTGAAAAAAAATTTCTACAAAAATTTATCATGTAGTGCATCAGCTATTCAACCATTATTGTCTCCTCTCCTTCACTAGACAGTTGAGAACGCTATTCAGGACGCTGAATACTCTCACAGCAAAGTCCCTGCCTGGAACTCGACCATTGTTGAAACTTGTCTCAAGAAATTGCGTGCCTCCAATAGCAACTACAAATTTATTGGTAAGTAACACAAATCAGAACAAACGAGACTGCCGAAATCATGACACGTCCAATGCACAAGTACACTAATGCTCTTTTGTTTGTCTCTTTTTAGTGACTTGCGTGATTATGCAAAAAAACGGCGCTGGCTTTTATGCCGGAAGCTCTGTTTATTGGGACAATCTTCATGATGGTATGTCAAAAAAAAAAAAAAAAAATCACAGGTGTAATAAAATAATCTAACCCTTCGTCCTTTCGTCATATGCATTATACCAGGCAGCACCAGTTATCGCCACGAAACTAAGTCTCTGTATGCCATTACAAATGTATTTGCCCTTAGTGTGTAGTTTGTAGTTTACAGCTCATAGTTTAGACTGATTTAATTTTTATTCTACTTATTTATATATGCTGTCGGTTATGTTGACCACGTATTTAACTTATATCAAACAATCAAATCAATAAACTGACAAAATATAAATTCATATAAAAAAAGACATGATTTATTCAAGTGACAGACAAAAACGGAGTCCATCAATGACAAAATAAAAAGAGGATGGGGTAAATCAACTAGTCTATCTATATACTTCTATACTAAGGATGCGGATGCGGATGGGGTGTAAGTGTATGTATGTGTGTGTGCGTGTGTGTGAATGAAAAAAAAAAAAAAAAGCTATAAACTATACTGATGGGGTGGGAGAGGATTTGCTGGTGGTTTTTTTTTTTTATCTCTCCATGTCCGACAAAACCACTAGTTTCGTGCAATCAGATTGTCCAGGGATAAGTCATTCAAAGTGATGGTTTTCATAGTAAATCCATGATCTTCAAACCCTTTTTGTATATCGGCAGTTTTGGTAGGAGAGCTGACCACCATCACGTTGGAAGTTTCAGGTTTGAACATGTTGGCAAAGTACTTTTCAAGAACCCGATGAAGATCACCTACTGTCGTTTCCTATAATTATCATAGAATTATAATGGGAAAAAGCTACGGTTTAGCCATACGTTTGATTTCCACATTATTACAAGGAAAAAAAAAAGTATTCTTACCTGAATGGATGATAAAAGATCACGGTTGTAAGAAGCTGGTACTTGACGTAAAACTTGGTTGACAAATGATTGTAAAGCGGCACGGTTCATTGTGTTTTCTCGAGCAACCATGCTGTAAATAACCGCACTTTTCGCGCCATCCACTGCTGTTTGTTCTATTTCCATCTATACAAAAAAGGAAAACATTTAGTAACCAAATCAATTAGATCCTTTTCTTTTATTCACCTCTTTGCTGATAAGTTGATCGATAACAATCTTGGCTTGTTCGAATGCTTTGAATGCATCAGGAGATTGATAAATTGTGAATGTCAGTAACCCAGCTTCTGCATTGGCATCCAAGAAGCAAGAATACGCTAAGCCTTGACCACGGATCAATTTCCAAAAGTAACCTTCCATTGTATCCAAAAGTTCGATCATCACAAGTAAGGGTGCGATATCAGGATCATCAAATCGATGAGGACACTTCGCACTGTGTAAAGAGAAGGAGTTTTCAATGGACGGTAAATTAACAACATAGGCCTAGATTAAAAAAAAAGAAAAAAAATTATGAGATGTGTTTGATATTTTTCGTTTATAGTGCACGTACAATTTGACCAGGCTGCAAGCCAGCAGCGCTAAGAGTATTACGAGACAATGGGACAGGAGCTAACGAATCGACCTAGATATAATAACAGTGGTAAAACATGAGTATTACCAACATAGGGAGGTTCACTACTGCATTTATTGTTACCTTTCCATGTGTGAAGTTCTTGAATGCAGAACGGGGCGTTTCCAAATTCAAAATATCACCAGTGACGTGTACGCGAATATTGTTGGGATTGCATACTAATGTTATCGGGAAAAAAGGAATGGTAAGATTATAAACCTGGTGTCTCTGTTTTTCTTCATATCGCTTACAAGTTTGGCGGAATTCGTTCAAATCAGCTAACACAGTTGTTGGGTCAGTTTCCAGTTTTTGAACTATATCTTGCAGGAATGTTGATTGGAAAAGGACATTTCGAGCAGCACTAGCAGATTTTGTGGCATCATATTGCAACGCTCGAAGAGAAGCATTCGCCATCTAGTTTCCAAAGCATATACATAAAAGGTTAAATTACACCGTCTCCTTCATTTCAGTAATCACCATCGTCCCATTTCTAATTCATCAGCTTACACCATGTCCATCGCGTTTCGCTTGCGGAATATCGTTTAATATTTGATTGGCCACCACCTTCAATCTTTGTAAAAATAAAAAGCAATAATTTCCATTAGCACTATTTCAGTGGCTCCATCCCGTTTTTTCGCGCCGTTTTACCGTTCAGCAGTAAATTGAGTATTCCATAAGATATCCTGTAGCCACTGAACAGCTTTTTCGTATTTTGAAGCCTAGGAAAACCCCACCACCACCACCAAGAAAGTATAAGTATATAGACATAAAGAATTTTGTTCTCATATATACCTTTGCTTTTAATGTAAATACAGCAAGTTCACGGAAGCCGCTGGATGTACCAAGTGAGGCGTCATATTCAAGAGTATCTTCTCCAAGACCCTTGACTACATCTTCATAAGAGATTAGAGATCCATTTCGTTCTACAGGTAAGGAGAAAAGGGCCTTGAGGAATAATCGGGTGTAAGGGAGTAGGCGAGCAGGAATGGATGAAGTAGCAATGTGAGCAGCAATCTTGACAAATCGAGATCGGATATCTATGTATAATGAAGAGCATTTATTGTCAATAAACTCGTCTCACTTTTTTCTTATTCGAAAAATTCACTTACGATCATATTGAATAAACAGTGGGACATCCGCACCAACATCCTTATTGACATGAGTTTGCACAGCATTGGAACTGAGAAAAAAAAATGAGTATAAGGTCTAAAACACAATTATGACACCCTGATTTGCACATATTTTCTCCATAATCACTTACACATCATCAGCAGCATTGTTTCGTGCAGAAATCACATTGATAAAGTTGATGGATGATACTGGTGGAATTTTAAAGCTTTCCAAAATTCCAGAAGGTAAAGGTTTGTCATTTGTAGCCATGGCATCTTCCAATTTCTTTTGCAGTTCTTCCAGTTTTTGTTCACCCAAGTCTTCGCATTGTTTTTCCACACGACTTTGCTCTTCCTCCGCCAGTTGTTCAGCAAATTCGGCAGAAGGTTTCCCAAGTAAGGTGACATGGGGTCTATTAAGATAATATCTAGCAGATATAATAGTAAACATGATGAGCACCTAAATTAACACTTCAGTACTAATTCCGTTCTCCTTACTTCTGAATGACGTTTAACCAGTCAGATGCGGTGTATTCTTCCAATTTGGCCAGGTACTCATGATCTTTGACAGATTTCACAAGATCTTTGCCACCATCAGCACCATAAAGGAAATCTATTGAATAAATTGTTTTTGAGTTAGAAAAAAACGCTGCAGAATGTCAGATGGGAAAGAAAAAAAAAAGCAATCCTCTTACCATATATACAAATACCAGCAGTAGTATCATGAGCATCGGTCTCCGCATTGTCAAGAAGCTAAAGAGAAAATAGGAGGTAAGTCAGTTAAACCAAAGCATAGCTTATATATATATATATATATATATATATTACCTTTTGTAATTCCTTGTCAATAACAGTGGCCATACGTTCCATATCAATATCTTGGTTTTCAATGAGGCTTCGAAGAGTGCCAAAAAAGTGTTCAGGTAGCTCCTCCATCTCTTCAATAGGTACACTTGAGGCAGTAAACATGAGAGTAGTCTTCAGATGATCCGTGACATGGAAGTCCACATCTATCAATAGGGATATCAGGGATAAGACACAATGACACTTGACGCTCAACTTAACTTGATTTATATTACCTGTACATAAAGGATCCTCAATTTCTACAAATTCTTTTTGTAAGACAGAGACGGGTGAATCAGTGAGATAGACATTCAGAACTTCCAAAGCTTTCAAGTTCAAATATTCCTAAAGTAAAAGAGTAATAATGTTAGTTATATATCCAAGAGCATACGAGGTATAACTAACATGACATCTAGGGCCATTCCAAGCAAGCAAAACTGTTCCCATAGATTCGTCTTCATCAGGAAATAAGACGGTTTCTTCAATATCACCAGAAAGATCAGGGAAGACCCCAGTTTTGAACCAAGGACGATCCATTTCAGGTAAAGGACCTTTGCTGGTGATATTTGCTTCAATAGGATCCAAAGCCTTCAGCAATTCCGATTCGTCAACCTTCCCGGTAATAATCAAGCACAAATTGTCAGGACGATAATATGACTGATGGTAACTACGGACTACATATATATATATATATATATATATATAAAGTTATCAGATGATCACGCATATACATCGTTTCTCTTCTTTGTTACTCTTCCCTTCCCATCACTCTTGTACACACAGAATAGCTTACTTTTTTCAACCGATAATTCACGAAGACATTCCATCAAACCCCCAGTTTCAGATCGGTAGCCGCAGTTTTCTGGGTACATAATTCGTTTCATCCGAAGGTGAAGTCGGTCGTCCCCTGTATTTTGACAGCCCTAAAAAGAACAGTGTGAGCGTTTGTTAATAAGCACATACCAGTAGTCCTGACATCATGTATCCATCCTTTACCTGCATCTCGCTATAAACAACCTACAGTTAAACGATGTAAGTTAATAACATTCCATCCTTCCTGTTGTTGTTGATTTTGTTTCTTCTGATTTTTACCCCCGCATCTTCGCCTTTTCCATTGATATGATGCACTTCAGTGTAGCACCCAGTTTCGGTCAAAGTAGGGTAAAGGATATGGTCCACGTAGATTGGCAGCAAATCCAAAAATCCTTGGCTTCCAGCAGTCGTGATAGCTAATAATATAAATCACGAGATAACATGTTAGTGTCATTTTCAAACTTGTTTCTTAAAATACAATACTTACTATAGCAGGTGTGATCGACGTCTGTCCATGCGTTGGTTCCTTGGGCAATGGCACGGTTAGCAAGTGAGTCCAAAACGCCCTGTAATATGCACGTAAAAAACCATGGTCAGTAAAAAAAAAAATTACATATGCAATATCTATATTACCTTGTATGGATATTGTTCGCTTCCCAAAAACACCAAGCTAGAAACAAAACATCAAAATATCAGACCAAGTGAAGAGAAATAATCGTAAATAATGATAGAAATGCCGACTTACTGTTCCAAACAATGGAAGCCGCCTGAATCTTCGAAAGCTACATAAAAATGCAAAACCCGAGTAGCTCATTAGAATGACATGTCAACTCTTTGCTTCCATATATTCATTTACCTTCAGTAGCCAAAGTAAGATAACCATTAACAAGGGGGCCTATTTCAAACAAAAATGAGTTGGCATCAAGCAAAAAGCAGTATCAGATTCCCTTGTTCCATTGGATCTTACTGTCAATATCAACGTGCATTACTGTAAGACCCGTTTTGTTGCTTTTGTATTTCGTGATGAGCATGGTTTGCTGTGGATCAGCATAAAGTTGGAACTCCTTTTTAATCGAAGTACCAGCTTCTGCTGTAGTTTTCACAAAGGATGACATGATGAAGGTTGCGAGATCTCTTTGTAGCAGAATCCACGAGAAGCAAAGAGAAAAGAGTGAAAAAAAAAGACGTGAAAAAAATAAAAAAATAAAGCTGCGGATGTTAAAAACTGCTCGGCCAATGAAATGATTATATTTTCCGGGGTACATTGAAACTTTAGGAAATCGTGCTGCCTACCCATTGAGGTATATCATGTGAAATAGCCTGTTGTTCAAAACAACAGATTATTTCTTTTACATCTTTTATCTTTATGCTCGATACTGCATTTTTATGTGAAATGGCACAAGTCTTGGTCTCGATTTGATTCCTTACTACTGTTGCCATGTTGATCGGGGTGACTTTCCTTATTTGTGATTATTCTCTGTAACCTATCTATAGTGTATACCAGCGGATGATCGGCTATCATAGTTGTTATTCTCGGTTTTATTGCTGTTTATCTTTTGCTCATTCACATGATCATAAACATTGCTTGACCATTGTACGACCTTCGACGTCCGTAAATCCCCCATGACACATACCCGGACATAGCCCAAAGACTGAGTGGCAGATGTCACCCCCTTCCTGAGTAAAATAAAGATCGCATCATCAAATAAAAATGAAAACAAAAAAAAATACAGACACAAGCCATGATAAGAATATTTTTATTTTATTTGATATAAAGTCGTTGATATGTAGACGAGATAGTAGGTATATAAAATGCTGCATAAAAAATAAAAGAGAAGTTTGCTAAATAAAAAAGGGGGGATCGGAGGATAAATATGTATAACTAAAGAAAGTCATCAAAACTAAACTAATAAAGTCAAGGGCAATATATTGATCATTCCAACAAGACTCTTGCGGTAAGCAACACCCGGTCATCTTCATCGATAAATAACGGACTGATAACAAACTTGACTTTTCCCATCGTCGTCACTGAGTCGCTAGCATCGTCATTGGGTGTGCTGTGAGATGGCACCGACGTATCGTTACTAATGGTATATCTTTCCAACTGGTCATCAGCCACCACCTTCGTCATAATATCTGCATCGAAGTCAATACCGGTTGTGATGGGCTGCACAATCACATCGGCATCGCCACCGTGAATTTCCAGAGATAGATTTCGGCACCAATGCAAGACATCCGACCAAGCATCGTGATCCACCTTGGGCGGCTGCCCAGCCTTTTGCATTTCCCGTTTGTTCAATACCTCCACCAGTTGTAGCGAGAGTTGTTCCTTCATGTGTTCCAGATATTCCTTGGTTGCTGGGTTCAAAGACAACGACTGCACCGTTTGTCGGCGGTACCATTTGGCAAAGCTGGAGCCCAGAGTCGATTGGAAACGCCGGAGTTGGTCGCGGTAAGCAGTGTTCAAAAGTTGCTGATTATCAGTTCCAAAAGGTAATGCCATAAGATATGCATCAGTGATCGCTGCGAAGAGATGTTGCTCCAATAATAGCTGCCAAGGCATATCTACTGTCGCCACGACAAATTGATGCACACGAAGCGAGAGCTGAGAAAGGAGTTCCGTAATCGTGTGTGCGTAAACAATAGGCGTCGTCGTCTCAGTTGGGTCACTAAAACCAGCGCAGCTACTGCCCTCTTCCGAATGATGATGAGGATGGTGATGTTGATGCTGTTGTAACTGTTGTTCGAGTGTAGATTCGTGCTGCTGGCGTTCTTGTTCATGTTCTTGCTGTTGACTCCCATCTGAACGGAGCTGGAGTTGTCGTCCATGTTGCTGATTGCTATCTTGTTGAATTTGGGAAACCTTGATCAAGTGTTGTTGTTCATCCGGCGTGAGCTGGCACAAGTTGATCGCCTTGTCGAATACTTTTTCAGTGCATTCAGTCAAAGATCGAAGGTTGTCAATCACTTTAGCTTGATGTTTTTGAGTGATACGCAGATTGTGGATTTGTGTTTGCAATATATCATTTTCCTCCAGGAGTTCGACGTAGGATTTTGCAACGGGCGTAAAGGAAGGCTGTGGTTGAGGGGGTGCGGCGATAGAATCATTGACAACGTCGTGATGTTGGCGTTGTCGTCTGTGATGCCGGCTACTTCGTTCTTGTTGTGATGGATGAGAATTTTGACCTTCACCAGTGATGCCTAGTCGTAAATGATCATGATTGCTGTTGTCGTCGTCATTGTCATTGCCACCTCTGCTTCCGGTCCCATGTCCAGAATCATTGTCTCCGCTATCGCTATCATCAAAGTCGGTTGCTGCTGATCGTGTGCCGTCATCCCCAAATTCTGCTGCATTGGATCGTGATTGTTTATCATCATCATCGCCGCCAGTAGTGATGCTATTGTGGTCAGCCAAATCGCGTAAAGTTTCCAAAGCCAAAGGTTGGATCATGTGTTCATCTTTTTGAGAAACCAGGTCGCTATGATTTATAGAACTCTGGCTAGCGTTAGTATCGTTGCTGTTGTTGTTGCCGTTGTTGTTGCTGTTGCTGTTGCTGTTACTATGGTTGTTGCCGTTGTTGTTATTGCTGCTGGTGTTGCTAATGGTGATGCAGTTATCCTTGCCAAGAGATGTGACCAGTATCCTACCGGAAAGGGAGTCATCATCATTGGAAACATTATGAATAGTATCCAAAGTTGTGGTGCTGCTAGAAGCAAGAGTAACCCCCTGCATACTGATAACTGATTCTTGGTCATCAATGGTGGCAGCTACACTCCAGCTATCGGTGTCGCGGTTTTTGAAGGTTTCCATAGCATCCAATAAATCAGTCTTGCGAAGGGAAGCATAGCGAGAAGGTAAACCATCAGAGTTGCCTTTATGTCGAAGAGAGTCTTTATCACTTCCATCATGAGATGATACGGAGCTCATTGTATTGAAGCCAAAAAATATAAAAAATAAAAAATAAAAAAAATAGAAAGAGAAAGAGAAGCTAGGAAATGGCCAGTGAGAGGGAGAAAAAAAAAAAGAAAAAAAAAAAAAAAGGCTCTATTATGTGTGACCCTGGCAGGATTCTTGTATTTTTCTTTTCCCTTTTATCTTTCCAAGTTGGATGATGATACCTAGTTTGAGTTACTTGGCTTTCGCGTTTGTGCTAGTTATCTTTGGAACAAGAAACGGTCGAGCGCTATGTAAGTCGACACTTTCCCTACCTCATACTTTTTATACTAATATATATTTTCCTTCATAGTATTCGGTCATAGCTTGGAACTGATACGCAGTAGTGTCTTACACATACCGTATCCATTGCGACGTCGCATGTTTGCTATTCTTCTTAACACACCTTTACCCTTCGCCAAACGGATACTTGACTTTGCCAGCAAACCACAAGGAAAGCAAAAAGGTTGGATTCACAACGTACAGAAGTCTGCTTTTACTGCTCATTGGATCGGTCCTGGGGTTGCCACTCTAACTTTGGATGCTATAGAAAATGCTGCTAGCGATCTAGATCTTATTATTATGTATTGTCATGGTAATAAGACGTAGAAAAGGTGCTCGGTGGCAACGGTTTCATCTGCTGGAAAGTACTCATTGTCTCTTCTTTATCCTTTGTATTTCGTTTTCTTTTTAGGTGGTGGATTTACGGTCGGGAACAGTACAATGTATATGCCATCATTTATGCTAATGGTTGATCGGATGAGACAGCAACATGGAATCAATGCACGCATCCTTTCTGTGGAATATCCTTTGGCTCTTGAAAGTCCTTACCCTAAGGCACAAGAAGCATGCTTCAGCACTTATCAATACCTTGTCCATGAACTTTCCATCAGCCCTTCAAGAATTTTGCTAGGTAAAGGAAAATATTTCGATTGAAATTGTTGATTAATGCTAATCCGGCATTCATCTTTACCAACCATAGCGGGCGATTCGGCTGGGGGCTGGCTAGTGATTACGACACTACTCACTTTGTTGGAACAACGGACACAACGACACCAAGAATCTCTGCCACCTCTACCTTCTCCTGCAGGATGTGTCATGATTTCTCCTTGGGTTGCTCTTCATTCTGGATCACCAACTTATAAAAGCAATCTTGGTCAAGATGTAGTTACGCAATGGCAGCTGGACCGACATGTCTCTTACTACCTTCCTGATAGCAACAAATTGGACAGCGATCAGAGACACGAATTTCTCATGCGACCCTCTTTGTCACCTGTCTATGCTACATTCACTGATATCTCTTGTCCTCTTTTGGTTACATACTCAGATTGCGAAGTCTTACAGTTCGATATCCTTCGCTTTATTGATAATCTTCGACGAGACAAGGTGAAAACGGATGTGTTATGTCGACCGGATCAATCTCATATCTGGGTCATCGAACCTTCGTTTGCTTCTACACCTGGCATCTGGAAAGAAGATCTAGAAAAAGTGGTTGACTGGATGGTGAAACGTGTTGCCAATTAGATAGACATCCCCCCCCATTCTAGTTAGTCAATTTACCTGCCACATCTTGTTTTTATTATTATTTATTATGTACTATGAAAATAAAATTATTTGTTTTTTTCTATAAACTTTCAAATTAGTGTCAGAATAGGCTATGTATCTATTGGGCTTGATTGAATGAATACTCGGGTGTCATTTGAATGTGGGATAAATAAATATGCAGGGCTACTGGAATTTTCATCGTTAACACATTATAGTTTTATGATGGGCTTCAACCAGAGTTATTTAAAGATGTATGATAGGCTGCCTGAAAAAAGGTGCATTTCAATATTACTACAGTATAAGCTCACAATAGTGATATAAACGGGAAAACAAATCGCAGCGTTATAGTGGGTAATATCGAAATTCTGATGTAACGCAGCCATGTATGTATCTCTGGAAAGACAGGCAGCAGGAGGCCAAAAAAATAATAATTCAACCCCCGCCCACAGGATTTTCTAGTTTTTACCTTCATTTCTTCGCTCTCTTTTCATTTCCTTTTTTTTTTTTTTTCTCTCTCTCTCTCTCTGCACAATTGTGACCTGCATAGGTTATAGTGATCTTTGAATAGTGCTAGGACTAGTTTAGAAAGGACTTCGGTTCAGGGGTTACAAGATGCATGGGGAAACCCTTTCATTTTTGATCCAAGATTTTAACACAACCAGTAGTTGGCTTTTTAAAGCTTCCATTGAATTAGTTTAGTATTAGTTTATTCGTAGTATGCATCTACTTCTGAATAAAATATATCTTTTTTTACATACTTCAATCAAAATGTCGCATCAGTCATCAGTCATCAGTCTCTCTCTTTCTTGTACAATAGATTCTTTTTTACTATCGCTCCTTTTAGATTAGCGTTGACGGTTGTTACGATTCAATACAAGGTATCCATTTATGGTTTTTCTCATGTGGTATTGTATACTAAATATCGTTTACAATTGTCTCTCGACCGTTGCATGCCGATCGTTTTTCAGATCTTCCAACAGCCTCATTCATGCTATTTCCATCTGATCCCTTTGTTACCTAAACCCCTAGCACTTAGTTTTGTATCTACCATGTTCCTTCAAATAAAAATATATTCTTTATTAATCATCCTCTGATCCATTATATAATGAGCAGAGTCATTATTGTTGCTATTTTGCGGATACCCTATCAAACTCCTGCTTTCTAATTTATTCACCGTGGCTACTTGCCTCCCCCCCCCTCCTCCCGGGTCCCGGTGACCAATGTATGATATGATACATAGTACAGGTATTAAAAGTATCCTCAATTAAGCCATTAGCGTACATAGTGGTGCTCTTTATGCCGTGACAAGCGTTAATATCGCCTAATAATTGTACGAGCCATTGCATTATAGTGACAGGGTCATGAATCTGATAAATTGTCAGTATGTGAAAGCCCTGGATGCCTTTTATGGACATAAATATGATATATTTCACACGTGTCCGCCCCCTCCCGCTCCAAGGCTTTAATCGTAGTCGCGAAGACCATTTAAATCCCGCTTTGTTAATTTTTTAAGCTTTTTGGCATCATTTTATGTCTATCCTTTATTTTATTTATTTATTATTTCGACGTACATATTAACTCGCCCATTCTTAATATTGAACGTGGATTTTGATGTCAAATACACCAGACAATCTTCTGACTCGTTTGAAAAACTTTGCTCAATGTAATCAAGATCTCTCGACTTCCGTGAAACACACTCTTCTAGATCCTTTCCAATCCAACCCAACCCAGCACTGTCCTGTCCAACAACCGCCAATATTACTCACTGAAAATGAACTGAATTTCAAGGCTAAATTTCTGTCGCCATTAGCTTTATGCATTGTTAATCAAAACATAGATTCTCTCAAACATTTCAGGGAATGGAGACGACGAGGTCATTCTGGAACAGCAGCAAACACCAACACCATCAAGGAGTGTTTGATCGATACATCCTTTTATGCTATATCAGCACTGAAGCACATGGAACACATGTCGTCATTCAAACCTCTGGATATTGAAAAAACAACTTCCAATCTAATATGCAAATTGGTGGACCTTGGTGAAGTAAGTTTGTCTTAGAGGCGCAGGGGCTCAGGGGAAGACTGCTTGAAGTACTCGGTTCTCATACAAATCTTTGTTTCGTATAGTGGAAAAAAGCACTGGAGGAATTACGGAAACTACGTCAACAACTAGCTAAGATAGCCAATATACAACTAGGCAACGAAACTACCTCACACTTATTCTCTGGAGATATGATAGCACCAGCTTCAAATATGACAGACAACCTGCATAAAAGTGTCGACAACATCAGCACATTCAACGATCAGCAATCTCCGTCCGCACAGTGTGTCAGCAGCAATGAAAACATTTTGACAGAACCACCCAACCAACAGCACTATGCAAGGCCTATCCAATCGCTCTCTCCAGAATCACCACTTGGAGGCAATCATCCCCACAATATATCTCCTTGCGAACTGGAAATGATACAACAGTATGGAGATCTCTTTACACTCCCATTGGATATCAATGTTAGCGATCGCAGTCTGATTCTCCTGGTATTGGCTTATCAAATGAATGTAATCAGGTCTTGGTGTGATATTAACCATGGCGTAATGATCAAGGTATAAGAACGATAAAATGAGGAAGAAACCGATGCTAACAATAAGACCAAATATTCGAATGTGATTTATAGTATATTGGCATCTTATTGGATCAGCCTGGAAATTTTATCGATTGGTGCAAACATTTGATGCCCTATGATGATGTGATAGCAAAAAAGCAATTGGATCTACTTGTACGGCATTTGACGTTTACAGTGAACAAAGTGGCTACATTCGGTAAGAACAAAAACACAATTACAAATAAAAATAGAAAGCAAACATTTATATGGTTGATAGGTTGACTTAAATATCTTTAATGACTATAGATAACCCGCTGCATACCATGGCTATTCATACCCTCGCCCTCAAAGCATCCGCACATACAGGCAAGCTATCATCACAATCACTATGTGATCGGTTTATGCGATTAATTATCACCTACGAAAAGAATGCTCAAGAAGGTAACAAATAAAATGGCGGTACTCGTTATAAGGATTAAATCAAACTGGACCCATCATTTTCATAGTAAAATACGACCGTCTTCAAAAACACTGTGGTGATCTTTTGCGGATTATGCAAGCGATTGGTACGGATTCGACGGATGATGACGCTTATTTTGCATTTTGTGAATACTATATTTATGCCTCACGCAAGGTCAGTGGGAAAAAAGAAGATGTGCAGGACTAGTAATGTTCCTTACTTGGTATGGATCGATTAACATTTGCTCTTTTTATTTCTGATCAGGGAAACGTCAACTCCGGTATGATTCATAGTCTTACAGCAATGTATCAATTACTCAACAGCCCTATGAAGATTTCATCAATGATGGACTATTATCATGTCACCTATTCTACTCATGTCAAGCTATCACTATGTTCTGCTCAGATGGATCAAATGACTCACACCAACTCTTGTAAGTACAGATATATATTATGAGATCTTGGACTTAATATTGACGTTTTTACGGCAGATATCGACATCAATGCTTTACTTACAGATGCCAACTCTTCCATCCAGTCCCTCATCGAAATCATTGAAAGCAACAACATTGAATGTAACAGACATACTGAAGAAGTCACTATGAAACTTTACAACAGTGTGAATGCCCTTCTTCATAGCGCCACCCAAGTAATGGAAATGATACAGCAAAGCAATAGTTCTGCAGCATCCCAGTCGTCTGATTCGCTCTTGCTTCAAGCACCTTCAATTTGGAAGCGATATACAGAAATTCTATCTGGTACTCTTCAGCAATGTAGTGTGTTACTCCCTATTGCTCTTATATTGGTGGAAAAAATGGTAAAACAATAAAAAGCGCTCGGGTTGTATATCACTCTAAAGTTTCTCTGACTTTCTTCATTTATAGGGATGGGCCAAATGTGAACCAACGTCATCTTTATCTCCAACTGCAATGGTGATCACAAATGTTGATACAATGATTCTTCTGACAAAATTACATTTCGATGCTAGAAATGACGCCACGTATCGTCAGGCATATGACCGTCTTGCTATTGCCGAACAAATCTGCTCTGACCACAAGGTTTTCTCAGGCTATCGATGGATTTCTGCCACATACTACACTCTTGGTGCTGGAATGGTAACTATCCACTCTCCATCCAGCGCTGTCTATCCTCTAAACAAGTCTTGTATGCTTCTTGAAAAAGATACTGAACGCGTGAATTCGAAAGCTGGGATAATTCAACTTGTCAAGCGATATGAAGTTCTGGGTACATGCTGTCAAAAAGCTGGCGATTTGGAGGTAAGAAAAAAGAGCATGATATTGGAATTAATTGTGTGTTGTTTTATCGGTCAATGCAAACATGCGGTTAACTGTTTTTATTTATTTATAGGGTGCAACCAAAGCGTATCGGCTAGCGTTAAATCACCTTCCCGCTACAACCATCGACATGTTCACTACAGGATCTGACCAAATGACCATTTCGAAAATGATACAACGGCAACCCCTTGTGCCAAATCTTATCGCTCGTTTTCTACGCTCTGCCTTCAGTAACAACGAACAAAACGTATTTTCGACAGAACTCATGGACCTATCGACCTTGACGCCTATTCAAAAATGTGTTCTCCACGAATGTGAACTCAAGGTACTTCTTAGGCTTTCCCCTCGGCTTGATTTGACAAAGTCACAGAGCTGGCTCATTGACTCATTGCTACATCATTATACACCGGTTCGATATCCTATACGTCGTGGAAGGTAATTGTAGGGAAAAAAAAAAGAGGGTGAGCGGAGGGGAGGGGGGAGATAATTAATGAAATTAGTAATTTACATTGTATACATTGTAGAACCTTGTTGTCTCTAGTACGCATGATTCATGCCAATGGACATGCTGATGAACAATCAATTCATACTGCAATCAAACATGCCCAGGAAGCATATGAAATCCTGACAAGTAAAGTGAGTCAAAACAAATGATGATGGCGATGATGATCATGAAGATTTAGTTTTTTGAAAACCGCCTTACTTATTTTACCTTTTTATCTTGATAGGGCTACGGGTTCGATAGTAATCTTTTGACGTACAGACGTCATTACTTGGCGCTTACATTTTCTTGGCTTGGGATCCTTCGTCGCGAAGTAAATGATACATCACCAAGTACGTTCCTCTCAGCACTTCAGCACTGGGGAAAGCTATTCAAGGAAATTGATCCATTACCTTCTACTTGTAAGTAACATTAGAGAAACAGAGATGACTGGATATGATATTATCAAATCAAAGGGTTACTCACTACTTATATTTTTTTATTTCAGGGTCAACATTAGAGGAGCACATGGAAAGAGTCTATCAACAAGTGGATGGCATTGACAGTTTGTACGACCATCTACGTAAGTGAAGCTATTAAAAACAACAATCGACATACGATCTTTCTTTCAGTCATAATAACATGTATCTAAATTAGGGCTCCTTGCTGATTTATTTGGATCAATTGGTCACCTTACTCTTCGGATCAATACCTTGCGGTTGTTGCTTAAGCTGAACAATGGTTTACGAGAATCATCAGTGGATCACATATCAGGTAACGTAACGAACGTGGTGATGTGAAAATATAGATCTAATTAATGGTTCCCTGCTTTTATTTCCTCTTAGACGCGATCATTATTATCACTGATATTGGATGCATATATAAGGACATTGGATATTCGGGGAAAGCAAATATGGAGTTTGAAAAAGTGAAAATCATCATGGCAAAACACGCGTGCTCTCTCCAAGCGGAATTACATTACTTGATACAACGTTCTCAATATTTTGCTACAATCGGTGATTATGATGAAAGGTAGGTGTTCAAGGGAAAATATAATATACCATATGAGCATGTTGCTGATTAGAAAGAAAAAAAAATACCCATATCTTTGCGTTTGATAGTCTGGCTACTTATAATGAGGCAAGAACTCGATGGGAAGCTGAAAATAAACCTGCAGATCGTATGAAATTCCTATGGCCTATGAAATTACAAGCTGTCAACTATGTCTTGCTCTCGGATTGCTACCTATCAAGATCAAGTATCTCTTTACACAAGGTAAATTAAGGAATTGAATTGACTTACTACTGCTGAAGGTTCCTCATATGGGATTGCATTTAAATTATAGGAATCCATGAATTCTGCTATAATCGATGCGAAATCGAGCTATCAAACTTTATGCAACTTCGTGCAATCTATCAAGCAGCAAACTGAATCCAATCCGACTGAAAATAATGCATTTCTGGCGAAGGTCAACAACGACAGCTCTGAACAGACCCTGGATCTAGATCAACCACCAACTATAGCATTGGATCTATTATTCAAAGAATATCAATGGACAATAGCCACGGTATGTATGCGGGATGACAAGAATCCGTAAATACTGCTAAATGTTTAGTTTTTATTTTATAAAAAAAAAAAAAATAGAAAATGAGTCATGCCCTCCAGCGACTGGCGCTCCTACATATGGCACAAGGTACCTGGCGCGATGCTCAATATTATCTGCTACAAGGACAACAGCTTGGAGAACGAATCAAATCAAATGCAATGGTTTATCAATTCCTATTACGTCTTCATGGCTCTTACTTGTGCACTGGCCAAATTGACAAAAGCCGGTCCGCCCTGAAAGCAGCAAATGCAATTCGGTTAAAGGTAATAACAAACAAGTGGATGGATAATGATGAAATAGATGGTTACTGATTACTATATTTACAGACAACCATATATCTACAAGATGATGCTTGTATGAATATGGCGATTGGACATTCGAATGCGAAACAAAATATGTTAGATAAAGCTTTACAATCATATAACAGAGCCGATCTGCTATACCGGAAAATGATGGATCCTGTTTGTATTGTGACAGTTGGACGGATATCTACAAGGTAACACCATGAGAATGACACGGATTGAAAAACTCAACATGTAAGAAATAATGCATATTTGTTACTAACGCATCTCGTTGTTGCAACTAGTGATGAAGAACACGGACTGCAGATTTCTGGCAGGTGTGATACCCAAAAAATGGAAGATAAAGAAGATTTACAAGGTAAGTTAAGGATGGTTTTTCGTTCCATCACAGGTATGCTAAAAGAAACAATTTTTAGGCGCTGCCGAATACGAATGTAAGCCACTACAAGTAATACTAGGTGAAATCGCTACTTGCAAAGCTCTGCTCATGTCAAGAAATGGGTTGGCATCGACTGCTCTGAAGGTATTGGAAGAATTTGGAGAACACCATGCTATATCGACTAAAAACGTATGTAAGGCGGACCGAATGATTTGACAGCACTCGCTAATGTGTTTCTTTTTTTTTTAGATTACTTTAGCTGTCATTGGGGCCCGCATTCGATTGATGTTAGCGAAGGATAAATTTAAAAACCATACAAATTTGATGTTCCTGGACAGCATTGGTACAAAAAAAAAAAAAAAAAAAAAAAGCATGAATCAATTATGATACCGCCACTCTTGAAACTCACTTTTTTCTTCCTTATCGAACAATATAGTCTTCGCATTACCTTCCCTGTGCTTATCCTCTCAGCTGAATGGCCAAAAAGAAGAACGAAGCAAGGCTGCCCAGAATCTTCACCTGATCCGGAAAGATGTCACGTATGTTTTGGAATGTTTAACGGCTGCTCATAGGTGCTACGCAAGAACCGAAAAAGTGGACCTGGTGGAGAGCCTCTGTCGTGATGCTGGCTTCGCTTTATTTATCAAATACCAAACAATGGTGCTTGAAGGCACTCCACGCAGCAACTATTCAACTCTTACTGGATACTACTTGGACATGGCAAAGTCAATTGGTTTACGGCGTGAAATGCAAATTTGCTTGGATCAAAAGCACACGGTACGGAACAGGATTGTGGACAATCTCGTTTGGCCAAGATGTATAGATGATACTGCTTCCAGAAAATCCCCTTCATTGCTTGCTGGACAAACAGTAGAGTACTTTGCGAAACTCCGTGACACATACCAGCAAGAACACAATCTCGACGACAAAGAATTCCAGACTCAATTCATCGACATTCTTCCTCCTCACTGGACGGTGTGCTCTCTCTCTCTGGATCCTATTCTTCAAGAACTTTATGTAACCCGGTACTGCTCTGGCAAGCCCCCGCATGTGGTGAAATTGCCCTTAGACCGCGCTGATGGACGTAGTCGTCGTTCGAATCCTAGTCATGCCAATGCTGAAGTGACCTATGAACAAGCCCTCGTCGAACTTGAAGATATTATACAACGCAGTGATAAAACGATCCATTTCAACAAAGAAACTTTACTTGTGGAAGATGTGGAAAACTGGTGGATGATTCGCTCAGAACTTGATACACGTATGAAAAAATTATTGGAACAAATTGAAAGATCTTGGATCGGGGGTTTTAAGGTATTTTTTACAAGAAAAAGAGTGATTTGAGATCTATGAATTAAAACTTCATCTGACTTCATTGTATTATAGGGGTTTTTTTGTGGTCGGCATCAGGTTCACAAAGAAGCTTTTGTCTCTTTTCAGCGATCTATTAACCATATCCTTTTGGAAAACATATATGGACCAGCAACACCAAGCAACAAATGTGTTTTGGACATTGATGAATGGACGTTACATATGATTCTACGACTTGGGGCCAATCCAATATACCATGACCTAGAAGACATTGTATACTTTTTACTCTCTTTTTATGAATATCATGATATTTGCATCGATTATTCTGATACCATCATTAGGCGCATGACTCAACAAATTCGACAGGCCATCCAATACTATCATGATCAAGGTATACTGGCTGGTATTAATACGCTGGAGCGAATGCCAAATGAACACATTATACTGATTCCCGACAAATTCACTCAACAATTTCCATGGGAAAGCATTCCTATATTACGATCTCAACCTGTGTCTCGACTCCCTTGCATATCCTTTTTACGTGATCGTATTTTACATTGGCAACTTCAACAATTGCGACAACCATATTTTCCTGGAAAGTGTGATCTTGGAGCGGATTTGTTGGTGAATGAAAATCAGTCGAACGAAGGCGACTCATGGAAGGAAATTACTGTGGATTCCTCGATGTCGTATTATTTACTCAACCCAAGTGGTGATCTCAAGTATACTCAAGCTAATTTTGAAAATGTATTTTTAAGGTAAGAATAGTACCCTCGCCCCCCCCCCCCCTCCTCTCTCTACTAATATTACCCAGTTAGTTTGATTAATCGTTTTTTTTTTAATGTTTTTTTATTTTTTATTTATTTATTGTAGAATGGAGAGCTGGGAAGGGCATGTTCAAAGGAAACCTACCGAAGTCGAATGTCGTAGTATGCTTATTCAGAAGGACCTGTATATGTAAGTGCATTAGAAAATATCAAAAAATAGAGATGACTGATATAGTGAACCCAACATTGGCTATTGTAGGTACTTTGGACATGGTGCTGGACAATCAATAATACGTGGACAAATTATCCGACAGCTGCCTCGGTGCCCCGTTGCCTTACTCATGGGATGCAGTAGTGGAAGGCTCCAATCAAATGGGGAATACGATACAGATGGTTATGTCATGAATTATCTCTTGGCTGGAAGGTATGAAAATGATGGGATGGTATTACACAAATTGCTTGATTTTTTATGATTATTGTTCTTATCATTATTATAGTCCTGCTGTGGTGGTGAATTTATGGGACGTGACTGATAAAAGCATTGATCAAGTCGGCAAAGGAATAATGGATCGATGGGGACTTTTTAACGGAACAACGAACCAGTTTGAAGAAATCAGGAAAAACAAAACCTCTGTTAATACGTCTTTGGTGGAAGCACTCTGTCTGTCTCGTGATGATTGCACATTACCCTATCTTACTGGTAAGCCAAAGGTTTATTCTGTCAAATTGAACTCAGCTAATAATATATTCTTTACGCTAGGTGCTGCAACCGTAGTATATGGTGTTCCTGTCTATGTTTTATAGTACAGATCCCTTTTGTATATACTTATGAAATGACGTCTAATTTTGATACTTGGCTTACCGATGAATGCAAGAACGAGACCGCGGTGGCACCGTACTTTACTTGCAAAGGCGCATTGCTGAGGTCTTGGAAAATAGACAAAATTCTTGGCGGAGTTGAATCCAATAGTACACTCTTGGCTTCTTTTTTTTTTTTTTTTTTTTGGTGCGCGTTGGCCCTCTTTCAATTGTTTTATATAAAAGTAAGGTAAGTTTTTTTCCGTACTTTCGTATTATCATTTTATTTTTATTTTTATTGTCGAAAATATTCATCTTTGATTTTCTGATATTTTTACCTTCACACTAATTCAACACTTGCAACTTCTGTCTCACACCAGCAACCGAGCCGATAATGGATTTCTCACCCTACAAACCCTCACCTGATGAAAACCGAAAACGACAGGATGGGCAACAAAAGAAGGGCAAGTCAAAATCAACGCTATCTCACGATCCATACACCACAACTCCCTCTTTTTCACCAAAAACTACATCTCAACCTAGCCCGTATCAAGTAGGTGGGGCCGGTTCCATGTCCTCGTCTTTGCTGGAGGAAGGTTTATTTTCAGATGGTCCTAGTCTTGGTGCAGCTTCCGGTGGGGCTTCTTCTTCTGCAACTATGCGTGTCAATAAATATGAAACGACCTTACCTATTCGTGTGGATTTAGAAGCGGCTTTGACATACTTATTTCCCCCTTTGTCCGGTAATTGAGGATAAATTATGGGCTATTTATATGTAACTGCTCTCACTGACATTTGCTTTTTCTTATTTATTTACTTAGGTTTGTTATTCTTGGTTCTGGAAACTCAAAACGATTATGTCCGTTTTCACGCTTGGCAGGTAAAAAAAATATCTAGAATAGGAAAATTGAACTGGACCCGGTTGCCTAACATGCCACATTTTTCACCTTGAACCTGCTAGTCATCGGCTTTATTTTTATTCCTGATGTCTCTACAGTTTATCATGATTTTCATCTCCAACTTCCTTTCTTGGGTTCTATTTTTCACCGGCATAGGATCCATTCTTTATTTAGCGTATGTGATGAAAAAATTAATCGAAGTGTATAGTTTTTGGTTTTGACTCTTTTATTGTAGGTATCGTGCGTACTTGGATGGTGCGTCTTTGGAACGATATGAAGTACCATATTTTGGGCCTATGGCAAGTGAATGGGTTGACACTGAATGAAGCCATTCGGATCCATGTAGTCTTTAGTTTTAAAAATTTGTATATCTTTAGTAGTATTAGATACCTCTCACTTCCCCTTTATTCTAGTATATATCTTCTGTTTTATAATAAAAAATCAGTCTTTATCTCCAATATGCGCATGTCTTCAATAATACTATATTGTATGCATTTTCTTCTTCCATCCTCCCCTATTTTACCTCCAAAAAACCGGTATCGTATATCTTCTTCCTAATCCCAATCAATTAGTACGCGTGTCTTCCGCTTTATAATAAAAATCTCGTTTTAGCTACAAAATCTGTTAATTTTCACTAGTATGAAGATCCTCCCTTCTCTCTCTTGTCTTCTCCTCCCATTTAAGTATGAGGCAGTTCATCAGTAATATAGAGCGATTTTAAAACATTCTCACACTTCCAAGAAAATTGATCTACTGTGTGTCAGTGGGAACGTAGTTGAAATGTGATTTTTAATGAACCTAAACAACCTCACACCATTCTTACGACCACTTGGAGCTCAATTGGCATCAGTTTGGGCTACTGTATTTATTATTATTATCCCGCATGCAGAGCTACATACTATAAGACCAATCTAGTGGTTGTTACCTTGGTGACACTGTCTAGATTGATAAATATGAATGGTGGAGCAAGAATAATATCACCGTTCATATGAAGTGACCTTGAACTGTTCACCAGTCTCTTGGTTTCTGGTGGTGGGCTGTGCAAACGGGTCATAGATAAACGAGAAAGTATTGTAAAATGTTTTACCTGAGCAGCTGCATACATAGCATGAGGTAGATTTATTTATATGATTGGTCTATCAGAAACGTGGTTATCTCCAATATTAAACGATCTAAGGCCCTAATTCCTGGATGAAAAGTAGTCAGAGTGCGTAAACTATAGTACAAGAGTTTGGTGAAATTCTCACAAAACAGTTACAACAGTATTCATAGTTTATTATGCAACGTATCAGAATATAGTTAATAAAAGGACATAATTTTATTGAAGCATTATGGCATATAGTAAAGCTAAAGACGAGGGGTTTAATGTAACAAGGGATTCAATGGAGGAATATACTGGAAGAAGTATGACGGTTACTATTGTTAAATTTGAACAATGGTCAACTTTAATCTAATGGTACAATTGTCAAAAGAGAGCTAATATACTGTGCAAGTCATGAGAAAGTTTGAAGGGACATCTTTTGTTGAAGCACAACAACGGTCAACATTAATCAAAATGGCTGATTGTAGAAAACAAGGGATCTATCACACAAGGAATGAGATAAACTAATGGGACATTTTCAGTGGAGTATGTAAAAACAGATATATTTTATTTAGATGTAGACACAAACAATAGCAAACTAAATCTAAACTAAGCTAATGGAGGCTTCAAAAAGCCAACTAATGGTGCCTTCAGATCCTAGAAGCAAAATGAAAGCGTTTCCCCATGCATCTTGTAATCCCTGAGCTGAAACTCCTTCTAATCTAGTCCTGACACTATTCTAAGTTCAGCATAGCCGCATATAAGTGGAATGGTGAAGAAAAATAAGGTGATCAAAGAAAAAGAAAGCTGAAAAAATAAAAATAGGCGGGAGAGAGAAAATAAAATATTTCACGTGGGCGGGTTTTGAAATGTTTTCTTTGTCCAATACAGAAGGCACTGTCGACGTGAGCCTTGGCATTTTCGGATACAATTCTTTTTACGTTGTGCTGATTTTCACTGTAATACCCAATGTTTTCTGGCCCATTTTTTCCTTCATCCAAATAGAATGAGATGTTCCTTTCCTACGTTTTTTTCCCTTTACCACTAACATCTCATGCTGTAATACTGTACAACATTGCCATACTTTTAATGAAATTTGATAATAATAAATGAATTGATATAATATATATGTAAATAGACAATATTTTTTTTTATTTGTGTATCAAAAAGTATAATAATTTTGGTATAACGTAAAAAAAAATAAGTAATAAATAAAAAGTAAAAGTAATAATCAATAAAGCTACACTATAATACACCAAAAGCTACAGTCATACCCGCAACCACAGCCACATCTACAGCCATCACAGAGTTTGCCGTTCACTTCCACTTGTCGATAGGGAACTTGTAACAGATAGTTTTGACCCAGTTCCTACCCGGCGCAATGATTGAGGTGGTGAACGACTTTCGTTTCGACGTCTTGTTGCTTCAGCTACCCACACCAATAACATAAAAAGACAGGTATTATCAGTGAGTGACCCAAATCAACATATCGTATCTCCCTCTACTTTATTTTCAGTTTTATTCTTACCTTTGCTTCTTGAAGCATCACGATCCAATCTTGCGATTACCTTATCTAATTTCCGTATCCAAGTTTGCTGTTCTTCCAAGCTGTGCGTGTGTAAAACATGTGTAGTGGATGAGCCCATATAAGTGGAATTTAAGTTGTCGACGCCTTGATAAGAAGATATGATTTCAATACAGTATTCTTGACCAGCAGCATCCTCATTGGGTAACGCACGCACTCTTGCTTGTTCCAGTCCAATGTGTCCCTTGTATTGTAGTACTGTCCGTTGTGATTCTTGTTTTGGTCGAACAAAGACGAGGAGATCCGAGAATAGAATGTAAGTGCGTTCTTCTCCCATAGACTTTGAATTCATCACCACCCGCGCCAGTTGGCCTTGAAGAATTAATCGTCGTTGTGCTTTGACACCAAAGGGAGCGCCAACCAAAGCTTGTTGGATCATGAGCACTTGATCTACATTATCAGCATCGTTGACTCTAATAGATTTTTTTTAAGAGAAAAAGGTGGGTGAGAATGCGGAGATCGAAACAGTTTTCTGGGTCAAGATAATCCCCAGGATTTTTTTTCTTACCTTGGAAGGATGCCACTAGCGATATTTGTGATTTCGTGCTTGCAATGGTGTAACCCTCTGTGGTCGGGGTGTAGTATTGTAGTGGTGTTCGCTATACCAGTGATCAGTTTTTCATAACGATGAATACAACCTGCTGGAATTTGAAGTAGTGATAATAACGTTGCCCCTTTTAAAGCACGATCTTTATGCGCATTCTTTTTTAATATCAAGAGAAATAAAATGAAATAAGTCATACAACCGCATATTATTTGTTTCCAAAAAAAAAACACACAACTTACGTCAATAAATTTTTTGAATGGCTGATATTTCATTAATCGTTCATAAGTCGTCATTGCAACGGCATAATTACTTAAATACCCATGATATGCCTCCAATGAAGGAAACTAGTGTGATTCGGAGATAACGTAAATTAAGAAAAAAAGAATAACCTGAATGGAATAAGCAACAGATGATCATGATGACCTTCTTTTTTTTTTTTTTTTTTTTTTTTTTTTTTACCCAGGACATGAACACATCAGATATAATCTGAGCTGGTCCCCAAATACGTAGACTAAAAAACAGAGTAAGATTATGAGATGATCGTATTTATGAGAGTGAGTACAAAAAAGACCGGTTACATGAAAAAAAAAAGTTTTTTTTTTTTGTCTTACCGTTGTTCCAATGAAGCTAGAATGGAGCGATGGGTTTGAACTATCGTTTCGAAATTTCCAAAAAGCCATTTGAGCTCTCTTTCAGTGCAAACTAGTTTCCGGCTGCCGAGAAAGTTAAATGAAGACTGTTTGGAATCTTTTTTTAAAGGGTTTAAAAATATGCTGACTACCAACTCAAGTGATTTTAAATATGCTTGCTCCGATGTGATTAATTGGTTTACAAAGGATTCTCTCTTTCGATGGGAGATTTCACTTTCTGTTGTTGATAATCGAAATCATGCAATATATAATATAGCAAAGTTTATTAACGTTAGATCGTAGTATGTCCATATTTGTTGAATTTACAGGATTTTTTTTCTTACCAATCAAACCATCATCCGTTGGATCATCGTAATTTAGAGTATTAATCATAGCAATCGCATCATCACTAAAGTCTTGAAGATTTGTTGTTTCTGGTTGGATAAGTTTTGTATTTCCTAATTGACCTGGGACGGGTGGTAACGGTTCGTTGATAAAAGTAGCGTAATCAGATGGGTAACTTTCACTGCTGGTGCTTTGTGTTGAAGTTCCGAAAGACGAGGTTTGCTCACTAGAGTAATGGTTTGAATGTGACATTTCTGTATCGACTGTAAATATTTACAAAATATAGTGTAGTAAATGTATACAGTAAATATACTGGTAAAAAAAAAAATCGATTGTTGGGGATGAAGCTGACCCTTTTTCTTTTTTCCTTTTTTTTTTTTTTTTTGAGCCAGCCAGTTGAAGAAAAAATAAAAATAAAAAGAAGGGGGAGGAAGGGAAGAAAGAGATGGAAAAATGCTTACCAAAGTGTGTGAGTTGTTATTCTTTGGCAAGATGGTTTCACAGGAGAATTCGACCTTCTTACTTTTAATGACTTGTGTTACTTTTTTCATTTTCCTTGCGCTCCTCTCGACCAGAACAACTTTCTGTACAATGGCTCATTAATTATATACCACCATTTTTCTTCTTAAAAGACTAGATGATTTTGGTTTCTTTTTATATTGCTTAATTGTTACGAAAATTAAAAGTTACAAAAAAAAACAACCCTGTTTTCAATCATCACAATGTAAAGCAGTACAGCAACAACATTACCGGTAGAACTAGCGGATCGAGGATTTAATGCCCGTTGGGTTGCCCTGTTTGCATAATTTTTAAGATACCGCTAGTCACGCTTTGTTAAATGTGTGAGAGAACAACAAGTTTCAAAAGAAAATATCACTATTACCCTTTTTTATTTTTAGCGACGATGATTACAGTGGAAAGATGGTTTTACTATAAATAATAATTAGGGGGAGCACCGAGGCTATTAGCTATTCAGGGGAAATTGACATGGTTCAAAATAGGACTTTCTATAGCATGGCAGGTCACACTGGTTGAACACCAGCCGTGGCTATTAGCCCAAATTTGTACAGTATCTAAGGAGAAGGGGAGTGGGTGGGTGGAGTGGGTGGTCCGATGGGAATGAGTGGCAAAATGATTAAACAAAAGGCGGAGTTAGAAGCATGAATGGGGAGTAGCTTCTGACAATTGAGTGGGATCATATTTTTTGCTTTTTTCTTTTCTCTTTTCTTTTTTATTTTTTTCCTGTTATTGATCTGAATACGTCGTTTTATCTTTATTCTTTGTGAAGATATACTTTTCAATATGGATGAAGATCATGGTAAGAAATAGGAACCATATATCCAACGAGCTGCTCATGTTACTAACTTTTGAGTTTTGTGTGTGTATAGAAATATGTCGGGTTTGTAGGTGCGAGTCAACTGTCAAAAATCCCCTTTATTACCCATGCAAGTGCGCTGGCAGCATTCGCTTTATACATCAGAATTGGTAACGGAAACACTTCATATAATTAATTTTTATACTGCGAACTAACTTGGACATACTTTGTTTTACTTCTCTTTCATTCGTTACTCCAGTCTGTCAGAATGGCTTTCTCACAGCAAAAAAAAGTAAGTGATAAGACTCATATCTTTTTGATGTGCGACCTGCTTATATGAACTTGCACTTTTTGTTCTTAGGCATTGTGAACTATGTGAACATCCATTTGTATTTACCCCGATTTACCGTCAAGATATGCCAGCCAAGATTCCCGCCTATATCCTTATCAAACAATGCTTCTATCGGTGTGGAACCATTATGGAAACAGGTTTTCGTGCCATAGTGGTTGCAATTGTATGGCTTGTTTTATTACCTTATATGACCTTGTGGAGCTGGCGTTTTTACTTTTGGTCGAGCGAAAGCTTTGGTGGTGGGGAATTTACATTTCTACAGCAACTCTCTTCGGAACAGCATCAGCAGGTACCTTTAAACAGCGACTCTATTTCTTCACCTCTAACATTATTTGATTATAACCTTCAGTAAGTTAAAAAAAAAGTAGTGCGACACATGTTTTATTTACCTATTTTGGATATATTTCATAGGAAATTCATGGCAGATTGCTTTGAGGGTCAGGTCATTACTCTTCTCATCATTGTGACTGTGGTTGCTGCTTATCTCTTCAGGGAATGGGTGGTCCAAAATACGCCGGTGGAAGTTGAACAAGAATCCGAAATTGAACAAGACGATTTAGAAATACTGGGTGACGACGATGAAATGAAGCCCTTCTCCCCATTAGCTCGACAGAAAGTGGCTGTAGATGTACTATTGACTGCCTTGGGCAACATGGATGATCATGGCGGCAGTGACAGCGTTATCGGCATTATAACAGCAACAAACGAAAAAAGAGACATCAAGTGTAAATTGAAGGATTTACAACTCGATTTACAGCATGAACTGGAATATCAGCGAAAACATCACCAAGATCAGCACTTTCAACAACATCAACTCTTCAGTGACGACATGAACACACATTACATTGCTGGCAATAATTGTATCGACGACTCTCATTATCAACCCACCGAAGACGACGATGACGAAGCTCAAATCGAATCCATGATGCGAAGTATAATGATCAAGGATCCAGCAGATGCGTTCAAACGATACTCTTGGGACGATCTGCAAACCAGCAGCCAAAAACAACAACGACAATCTCCGATATCAAAACAAGGTAGACAAACTCCGTTCTCACCATTACCGATCAATACGATCTTTGACAACACGGAAACGACGATTATTGGCCGATCTTCAACCACGATGACTGCCCTCGAGGAAGAATGCGATCACACAATTTTGGCTTCATTCTCACGCGAACAATGTGAATCTCCAATAATAAGCACGCGGACCGATTTGTACTGCCACCACCACCAACTTACCGAAAATAGAATGTCCACCCCGCAGACAACATCATCATATGAAAAAAAGTATGACAGCACCCTCACAAACAACGACAACCTTGTTAGCAGCCCCTTAGAATCATCTTCCCAGATGCAGACTCAGGCACCAGTGGTGACAGAGTCTGGCGACATCCATATGAAGCAAACACATCAGTCACCATTTCTACCTCATAACGATCCAAGGGATACGGAACGAATGGAACAACATGACAACAACAACAACAACAACAGCATCGGTATATATGATAGCCCTTTGGAAGTATTTGATATGAAAGACGATGAAGATGGAAATGATGCATTTGAGCTAGGCGACGATATTGATGGTCTACTGGAGGCAATTGGTATGCGCGGCAATCCATGGATATTACTTCAAAACTCTATCCTAGTGTGTGTCATGGTCAGTTTGTGTCTGGGTATCGCTATTTGGATTCCTTTGCTGACTGGTCGGTTGATTATTTTGGTAAAGGACAAAAAAGAAAAAATATATATATGCAAGAATTTCCTTTTTGGTCCACCCTACTTTGTTTATTTATCAATTTTTAATATTTTGGTTTAGGTTCACCCTATCAGTTTAATTGAACATGTGATCCATGCTCTGCGACATTTGATTGATCCCATCACTGGTGGCATTATTGATCGTTTATTGTTGGCTGCGAAAAATAGGAATGCGTCACTTCCTGATAAACTTGAATGTATCTTACCAAGCTTCATGGCTGTACTTGGATCTCTCACAAAGAATCAATACTCCCTACTGTTGCCCTTTTTGTCGCCATGGGCTCATCGTGACGGAGTACGACTTTCAGCCTCTGGTCATATGCTTTCTAGGAAAAATAGCACAACAACACTCATGATACAACACTCTTCGGCGAATCAGCAAATAATTCTTGGCATCAACCACTGGATTGGACTGCTTTCGAACACAATGTACATCCTATTGGAAAATTTTGTTCAACGTTGGCACCTATTTGCGGTGGGAAAATGTGCGCTGGACCGTGGTATGTGTATCGCTGTAGGTTATGTCGCTTTGATAACTTTGGGCTCATGGTATTTATCACATCATCATCGTCAATGCGATTATGACAGGCTTTATCGTACAACGAGTGCGGGTATCAAGGAACTCTTACGACAACAAGGCATCTTCTTCAAGGTTTTTTCCTTTATTATGCTTGAATTGGTATTACTTCCTATTATTTGTGGTATTCTTTTGGATATGGCGACTTTACCTTTGATCGAAAATTCTTCTATATCTACTCGCTGGGATTTTACTGTGGCTCATCCTTACTGTGGGTGTTTCCTGCACTGGTTTGCCGGCACTGGCTTTATGTTCCATTTTGCGATGTTTGTCAAGCAATGTCGTGAAGTTGTTCGTCCTGGTGTGATGTGGTTTATTCGTGACCCCAACGACCCTCGGTTTTACCCAGTTCAGGAAATCATGGAACGACCACTGCTTCTCCTACTTCGCAAGCTATGTACCGGCGCATTGATATATCTGGCATTGATTGTACTGGGAATGGGAACTGTGACTTGGATTGTTGGTCAATATACTAGCGTTTATCCTCTTCGATGGTCATTCAAGTATGTGCTTTGTTATAAAGTAAAAACTACATGTAAAAGGGGAGTGTTTATTTACTAATAGTTCCTTATTTTATAGTGAACCTCTATCAACGCTAGCTATCGACATACTGGCAATACAATTTTTGATTCCTCTTTTGGTTGCTTATACCAAGCCTCGTGACTTTTCCAAGCAGGTTCTGAAGATATGGTGGCACACAGCATCGCGCTGGCTACGATTATCCTCTTTTATGTTTGGCAAACGATATCCAGGTGAGGAAGGCTCCTTTATTCGACATACAATGATGACATGGCTACCTTGTGAGAAGCCATCCGTTTTGGTTCCTGACAACTCTACTTTATCGTCACATGAAAATTACTGCATCAACACCAATGTCTCATTCAAAATGGATGGCCAATTAGTGCGTGTACCTAATCGGGATGGTATGATGGTACACTCCAAAAGAAACATGATTGTGCCTATTGACCCTGTTACACTAGAACCTCTCGATCCGATGGAAAAATACTTTGGGCACCCTACATCTACTGAAGTAAATGGTGGTAGTGAAGAATATAACACCACCATAGTGTATGTTCCACCTCAATTCAAGCTTCGAGTAAGATACAACAAAATTTTGACTGGAAATGGAAAAAAAATATTCACCAACACTCTTGTTTTTAATTTGTTATGGTTAGGTTGCCTTATTCCTATTCTTGATGTGGTTCTCTGGCTCTGTTATGACTTGCTCTGTTACTGTTGCTCCATGTAAGTGTTTGATTATATTGAGGAATGAAACATTAGTGGAACTCACATGGTTTTGTCGTTGGGGGGTTTTTTTTAGTACTTTTGGGAAGATTTATATTCGCAACTTACGTCGCTCCGATCAAAACTGTGCATGACCTTTACTCGTTTGTTCTAGGTGCATATGTGATGGTGCTTTTGAGCAGAGCATTCGATTGGCTTGCTCGGGTATATGATTACTTCATCAATCATCGCGATCAGGTAGGGTGGTTATATCTGTTGGACAAGGCCCAGTCTTACCTACAACAAAAAATGGCAAATGTAAGTGGCATTGGCAAAGAAAGAAAATTATATCCTTGGTCCAAAATGAACCTCATATTCACTTATACTTTATACCCGCGTCTTTTTTTTTTTTTTTTTTATAAAAAAAAAAACAAGGGATGCAAGTTTATTTATTTGACATTGACAATTGGGTGGATGATCCCTTTGCTTGTAGGAGTGGCAGTTGACCTCTATGTCTTTATTCCCATTCGATACGCAAAAGCAAGTCACTATACATTAGCGATTCATCTATCGGAAGATTGGCTATTTGGAGTTGTTTGCATTGGTATGGTCTACGGCACTATTTATATTTTACCCGTCAATACGTGGCAAAAGTCACTTGATCGATACCTTGCCGATGGATTGACAGCATTAAATATCTGGACATTGACGACCGCGCATCTTGGACCTTGGATTTTTGGTGCTCTGTGTACAATTTTTGTCCCTGGTGGACTGGCCTGTATTTTAATCTATCTATTAGGTAACTAAACTTTGGAGAAGATCGAAATATAAATATCATTTGGTACGATACCTTACACACCATATTTTTTCTTATTTTGTAGATGTACAACATGCGCCTGTGAAAATGATGGTCTTCCGGTGTGTTTACCCCATTGTATTGTGCATGGTTATGATGCTATTAGCTGTTATTTTAGGGATCAAATTGGCTAACCTATGGATGCGGTCAATTAAAGATGACACTTATCTTATTGGAAAACAATTACACAACTTTGGTGGCCATTTGGGAAATGAAAATTAGAAATATAAGGGTTGCTTGTCATTCTAGGTTTTATTAGACTACCTTCTCCCCATTTATCCTCTCCTCCATTCTCCTTCATTTATTATGTAGATACATGAAATTTTGATTTGAATAAAATATATCACTTTTTGTACAGAATTAGTTTATGTCTTTGCAATAAGGAACATCATTTGGCTAGCATATTATGTGAACTAATAACAAATGTATTCTTGTCGGTCCCAAGTCGTTTAACTGAGTTTTTTGTCTTACATTGATAAAGCTCTGATTATCTTGGACTAGTATTAGACTTTGAATCAAGGCTATTCTGAATAATACAATACAAACATACAAGGGGGAAAGTCTCTCATTTTGGATTCGGTATCTGGGAACCACCTTTAGATTGGCCTTCACGTTATAGATGAGTGTCATATAACCGTTATTAGTTTACCTTAATATTATCATAGTGGCTATTGGTATATCCCAATATTTGAAAAAGATTTACCTTGCGTTTTTACCTTTAGTTTCTATCTCTCTCATATGTTCAGTTTGCCTCCTACAGTACATCCTTTTTTTTTTTTTTTTTTGTTATCTTCATCTTCTACTTGTTTCTTTAAATTAGTGTTGACTACCCCAGTTTTTGTGATTTTATTACATATGATACGTTTCAATAAAATATGTCTTTTATTTTTAAATACTGACCCTGATTCATCTTGTGTATCAGATTCCTGCTTTCCGATCAAACCACACTCTGAATATATGTAGGATATATAGCATATTACCGACCAGTCCTTTCCACTCGTCTCAAGTGTATTTCAAACAATATTTTGAGATAAAAAGTGTGTTAAATATTCAATTATTTTTTTTATTGCTTGTATGTAATAGACAATAATCATCGGCAATAAACCATACTAAACTATGTCAGACCACTTTTCAATATATAGTATCAGTACGTAGCTGATAATAGCTTGATAAATAAAACATACTGACACCTCCAAAGGGGTCGATGGCAAAGTGAAAAAAAAGAGCATGTGCTCATAACTACTACGTCAAATTTTCTTGCAAAACGTTTTCTGTTTTTGCCTTGCGAAATCCGCCCAGAATGTCAACGAGAATAGAGAAGGCCCACAAATAACGATGTCAGCGCAAAAATAAAATTGCATCATATTGTGGTCAACATTGTTATGTTATACCTACCTATTCAATAGTCTTCAGGGACCATATTTGTGTTTTTTCATCGAAATGAAAAAGGTTGAATTGCGGTTCAGGTGAAACCCACACATAGCTTTCACACCCCGCACACATGAATTTTATTTCGCCCCTTTCTTATTTTTCATTCTTTCTTCTCTCTTTTTTTTTTCATCATTCAACTTCTTTGAGGTTTTGATGGACGTAGATTAGCGTCAGGATTAGTTTAGAAGGGATTTCAACGAAATGATTACAAGATGCATGGGGAACCCCTTTCATTTTGGAAACAGGATTTGTGACAACAGTTAGTATGCTTTTCAAAGCCTTCATTACATTAGTTTAGTGCTACTTTGGCTATATTTTGAATAAAACTATGCTTTTGTTTTATTTACTGCAATGAAAATGTTACTAGTAGTCTTTCTCAAGTCTTGCGCTATAGATTCGCTGTTTACTATCATCATCTCCCTCTTGTGATTAGTGGTGACGGCTGCTATGCTTCAATAAAAGATAATAGTATTTCCTATATCTTATACAGTATATTAGTTTCCGCCCTTTAGTTTAGTGTTGACCATTCTTCAGATCTCACTTTAGTTTCCCTCATGCATGCACCAAGAGATCCTTCCATTATATCACATGTTATAACAAACCCGTCCACTTTAGTTTTAGTATATACCAATGTCCTTTAATAAAAAAGTTCTATTCTATGACTCATCGTGTAATAAATAATTTTGCTACTGTACTGGTTTATGGATGTCCTACCAAACATTTTCCTTCTAGTTCAAACTATGGTTACATTTTCCTCCAATAGTTAGTAGTCTTTGATCAATGACTATTGAATATAGTCATTTTACATACTGCTTGATCAATTTCAAATAAATGAATATAAGGTACGCTGTGTGGGTAACCGTCACTATAAAGCATTTTCACACAGCTTTCTAGATGATCTATAACCGTTTATCTCATCTCCTTTGAGGTATAGAGGCCAGTTGATAGTTCGAGGTCGTTTGGTATGATGTATAATCGTATTCTCACTTTACCATTCACATCAGGCAAGCTGGATCGTGTCACAAAAGCGACATTTGCTGGACTGGACACATTGTATATATCCGTCTCGCTATTATTATTTTCCCATACACGTATATATATATATATATATACAATACAGTGCATGGTATGGGATACAATAATAATAAAAATAATGGATCAAAGAGAGTCTCAAAGAGTTGCCTATTAAGGTGCAAAATGACGGGAATTGTGAAATTGAATACGGTGTTATAGAGTCCAGTAAGGACCTACGTTAGCGATATCTGGAAGACCAACACTTTTGTGAAAAATATTGATTGTTGGCTGTGAAATACCGTAATTGGAATAACGATTTTTTTTAGCGGGCTTGTCATCGTCTACTTGAATGCAAATTTATATAGGCGAGAGATGGTGCATTGAGCAATTACTATCAAAGATAGAGTAGATATAGAAAATATTTTGTTTTAAATTCAAAGCACTGAGAATAGTATGTAAAGTGGCAGAGGACCAAACTTAAATAAGCAGCACGTCCAGGCCGGTGGGGGCTATTCTGGCGGCCGGTTCTTGGTTGATTGATATAAAATGTCAAAGCTAGAATAACACCAGCCATTCACATCAAATGACCTACACTTGTCAATCAGACGCTCTGGGAGGTGGCAGAGAGTACCTTACGAGGTATCTACACTGGCCGACATTTTAAAAGACAAACTCATGAATTATTTTTTACTGTGATGATGTCCTAGCAAAGAAAAATACTCTGAGATATAGTTCGGTAACATAATTGGCCGGGTAGGAATAGAATAACCTTTGATAGTGAATGATCTAGAATTTTCACTGTGCTGAAGTGGGGTAGATAAGGCGGAGGGAAAGAGCTAGAACGCAAGTGTTGTGGGCACGCTTAAAAAATAGCAACAGCAATATCTATGCTTACTATGTAATGGGTCAGAAGTTGGTAAAGATAAAAGACATATTTTATTGAAGCATTACAGCAGGCACTAAACTACTGGGAAAGGGTTCATCGTGAAAAGGAATCTATTGGGAAGTAGAATGAGGAAGACTATTGGGAGATCTGAGGAACGATCAACGTGAATCTAATGAGACAAGTCTAAAAATAATTCCAAAATATTGCACAAGATACAGGAAAGACAAACGGGATGTCATTTATTGAAGCATAGCAATGGTCAATAATAATTAAAAAGGGTGACGATTGTAAAACGAAAATCTAGTTTACTCTTCAGTACAGTACAAGTTCTGAAAGAGACTAATGAGACATTTCTTATTGAAGATGTAAAAAGAGATATATTTTATTCAGACGTATAAACAAACTATGGACAAACTAACGCTGAACAAAGCTAACGAAGGGCTTCAGAAAGCCAACTAATGGTGGTCATAAATCCTTCATCCAAAATGAAAGGACTTCCCCATGCATCTAGTAATCCCTGAGCTGAAAACCCTTCTAAACTAATCCTGACACTGATCTAAGTCCATCAAAACCCCATAGAAGTTGAATGGTAAAAAAAAAGAAAAAGAAATAAAAAAGAAAAAAAGAAAGAAAAAGGAAAAGAAAAATTGAAAAACTGGAAAATTAAAAATAGAAAACCATATGACGCGGAGTGCGAATTACGATTATACGACGTGCTAAGAAATGGCAGCTAGTCCTAAGAATTGTCCAGCATCCCATCAAAGTGAAGTTTTTTTTTTTGGAAATGTGGGAATGATTGAATCCCACAAAATCTCTTTTTAGAACTTAAGAGTACGAGATAGTAATGTTCCGGGTCCTTCTCCTTGGACACAGTCGTTGTGCTCAGCCCTACATCAAGGGAAAAGGTAGGGGGAATGAGCTAACTGGTAAGTTCTTTTTTATATATAAATATATAATAAATCATACATATTGTCTCTCATCGTTTTGAATTTGGTACATTTCCACATCTTGTATTTCATTTTCTAATGCGCGCTATGTATCATACTGATTGTCCATTCGATATTACCCATCCCATTGCACACGGAGTTTTCAAAAGCATGAATCAAAGCGTAGATTCACCTTTTCCTAGATAATAATTATCATGCCGCCCTAAATTTTCCAATTTCCATTCATTAGATGATTTAGTTTTGGACTGTTGTGTTTCGTAATGACGATTCCACAGCATATCTGCATGTAGTTCATTATGACATCTGTGCCACGTTTACTCGGGAAATGACTTTATTTGTGTATAGTGTACAACGGAAGTGTTCCCTATAATGATCCTTACTTATCATTCGCCAGTAGATCTTATCGGCGATTGAATTGTTTTTTTTTTCAAGCTAGCGGTGCGGTCGCATGGCAAATAAGAAAAAAAAAAAAACTTTTTGACAATAGGAATAAACAATCAAAAGATATAGATAGTACAACCATCATCTGCTTTTCCATTTTTGAAAAGGCCATCTTTAATTAAATCAGAAACAAGTAGTGTATATATCGATCTATATCTCGCTGCGAGCCGAAAGGCTAAGTGTTAATTTTTCATCCTAATCACATTCTTAATGAATGCAGTGAATGGTCAATCGCCAAAAGTAATGGATCCTTCCGTAGACCACAAATAGTTGGCATAGATACGATTTTGAGCATTTATCATCGAGTAATAAAATTCAACGGGAGGCAAACTAAATTTGGATGGTCTCCCGGAAAAAGTTCAAGGAACAATAACAATGAATAATAAAATATGACGAGACCCTATTATGCTTGACACTATTTTTTTCCGCCCCACATTAAAAAAGACAAATTTGTCCCTGAGGTTTAGTCTATGTTAAAAGTCCGCCGGCAAATATTTTTGTCGAGTCATGGCGTTGTCATCCAAAAAAGCTCACTCTCCTAAACTGTTTGGACTGGGAAACATCACCAATTAAGAAGTGTCTTTTGTACATTTACCTTTATTTCTCCTATCTTCTACACTGCACAGGAGGACGCATGTAATATTTATACAGTATGCATGATCACAACAGATAAATCAAATTACAGGATGACGATCTCCGTCTAGCCTTGAATGAAATGACCGTTCTATTCGTCTTATTGACAAATGATGTAGTCATGGTAGAAAAAAGGATAGACTGTCAATCAGGGAAAAATAAGAACATTGCCTAATACAGCTTCTAGTATTATCATATTGTCCACTTGCGGAGATGAATTCTAAGGAACGGATGGGTATGATAGCATGGCCCAGGCCGGTTTTTTTTTCCCACAAGATAGCCTAATCTGAATTAATGTCCTCCTCGTCTCATCGTTGCCATCTCCTTCATCGACGCAATTTTCCAAGGGAAGAAATCCACGTTGTAGAATTGAAATGCCGATACTCATGATATCATTCAAAAGAGAGAACAATGGCATCTTTAAAGAAGAACACATAACCTAGAGTCAAAAAAAAGTCGATAAAAATAATAAAAATCCCGCCAATTTTAACTTTCGCGTGGCAATTATCATTATCATAAAGTAAAATAGAGAGACAGCCAAATGTAACGCAAAAAGCAGAAAAAGGGTTAAAGCTGATTAAGCTGCAACGTGGCAACCCATTGGTGAAACTCGACAAAAAATAGATTATTTCCAACTATAGAAGGTTGTGTCGTTTTTCTTAACTTCCAGTGTTCCCGGAACGAAAAAAAGAAATGGCACGTTCGTTTTTAGATGTTTCCTTGTATTGTGCACACCACACTCTCTGCAGACACAATGGATTGTGAAGGCGCATTTTAATCCCCGATTGACAAGTAACTCTTTTTGGCATCGCTACCCATTTTCACCATCATTACCCTATATTAAACTTGACGGTTTTCCTATGAAATACAAAGAACGTATAATTATCGGTAGTTTACTTTTTATATTGGTATAGTCTATGTACTACTCTTAGATATAGAGAAACAGGTTTTCTTTTTCGGAAGAGGAAGGGGGGTCTATTTCCCTTAACTAGGGCAAAAAGGTTAAAAGAAAAGGAGACCCCCTTTTCCTTCTGACTGATGATTATGTAAAAATAAAAAATATAGCTTGAACCAGTTGATTGTTAGAATACAAAGAAGGGGTAGGGGCTATTTTTTTAAACATTAAAAAAGAAAAAAAATCTGTGCGGGTTAGGTAGAGGGATTGTCCGAAAAGAGCACCAATCAAATTGCGGGGTTGGAATCGACCTGTTCTGGAAAATAGTTTCTATATAAATCTAAAAAAAAAAATTTCATTGTGTCTTCTTTTGTTTCCCTTTCACTTTTTTTTTTCTTTTCTTCCAAACCCTTATTTTTTTTATTTATTTTATCAACAATTCTTTTCTACTATTATCTACTATGCAAAACAACAATCAACCAATTTATGCTACGTTGGATAATCAAATCCCAACTACTACTGATTCATTTTATGCTATTGTTGAACCATCCTCTGTTGTGTACTCCGATGATCAACCTTCTTCTACCAAATCTCGCACTTTACGATCATCTAGAAAAGCAAAAACATCAAAAAGAAAGCAAGTCAAGAATGCATGTAGTAAGTATTTTGACTGTTAATAATAGTTTGTGTTCTTGCTGCGGGTCATTTAACCCCTTTTTTTATTTTCATTTTCTTAGTCAACTGTCAAAAGGCTTGCAAAAAGTGTGATGAAGGACGTGCCTGTCAAAGATGTGTGAAACTTGGTATTGCTGACTCCTGTGTGGATTCACCTCGAAAGGAACGTTTGAAGGGTGTCAAGCGTGGTCCTTATAAGAAACGTCAACGGCAAAATGGTAAGAACAGAATATAGTTTCAAGGGATGAACGGTATAAAAAAAAAAAACGTAATAATTCTAACCTTTTATTTTCGTTACTGATAGATGAACTCAACCAAATTATTGCCCATGGTCAAGAAATGCCTTTCAAGTACGATCAAGCTATGATTTGGGACAATTCCACGCCTGTTATTCATCGTCAACAAAAACAACAACAATCCCCATCGCAACCTCAACCTCAACTCCAACCTCAACCTTATTATCAACAAGATCAGCATCAAGGACAAACATCAACCTCATCATCTCCAGATTTGATGCTTGGCCATGAACAGCTTTCAACTGCATACTACTCGCCACCCATTAGTCAACAATATCATTATCAACAGTCATCTCTTCATGGGACCCCTTCACCTTTGATGAACTCATTCGGCGATTATCACCAATACAACAACTCACCAGTGGCATCGTCATTATCGACTTCACCAGCATCTTCCACTATGCTTTTACCTCAAGATACCCTTCAATCGATATTGACACTGGACGATATGATACCACTAAATTTGAACAGCATGCCTCTCACCCAAGATATGCTTTATACTGGCAATGATATGATGATGATGCCTTTACAAACTCAAGATACACCCTCATCTCCAGCATCTTCCTCATTTGCATGGTCTGCTTGCACTCCTTCTCCCACAACAGCCAGTTTTGCTTCTCAATCACAACCCCAACAACCTCAATCCCTTCCTTATCAACAAGATTATGATATTATGCTTCAACAACCAAAACAGGAACAAGCTTTGTACTGGGAACCATCATCTATCTCTGCTTATGATCTGTCTCTTTCTTATGCACCCACTCAGCCATACATGTAAATACCATGTGTCATTTTTTTTTTTACCTTTCCTTCTTTTATTTCCTTATGATTTTTATATATGACCCCCCACCCCCATCATTATTTCTCTTTATATGCCTTTCTATTTCATTCTACTATTGTATATACCCCCTTTTTTTTATTTTTATCACATTTTGATCTATAGACATGCCATTTTTATTTACACAAAAAAGCTTATCAGCATCATATCATCATCGCTAGTATTATTATTATTATTATTATTATTATTATTTATTATTAACCTCATTACAATCCTTCATTCATCTTCATTTGATCATGCCCATCCATTACATTCTTTTTTTTTTTTACCCCTTGATCCCTCTCATTAGCCTTAGAATTTTTTATTATTATCATTATATATCATATATCATTATCATTTTTTTTTGCCTCTATTTTTTTTTATTCAAAGTTACACCAAATAAAAGTCTTGTACATTAATTTGTCCAACTTCATGTTTTTGTATATTAGCAACTGACAAGGATGTCCTTAAAAAGAGGCATGCCATTCAGTCGTTCAATCCGATAGTCGGCGGCGGGACTTTATATGTGATAGATATTTGATTTTTTTTTTTTTTATGATAATCCAGGTCCAAGCAAACGTTGTGTCTCTTTATTCCTGTACTACCATATTCAGAGACTTGAGACGCACGCGAGAACCTATCATTTTTTTATTTTATCGGGTGCAACCTATGAAGATGAACAGCATTTCAAAAACCAAATTTATTATTCCATCTCGTATATCAATATTCATCATTTATGTTTGCTCTGGCCCCATGATTCGAATAGAAACATATGCTGGATTGACAATCTATTTTCTTTTCTTATTAACAGTTGAGCTATTTTTAGAATTTTTGTGCTTTTTTTTTTTTTTTTTTTGTTTCGTTCTGCAGAAAGGAAGAGTGAGGATGGTGGCACAAAAGATAAAATCTCTATCACACGTGGTATACCGTAAACCTTTTTTTTTTTCTTTTTTTTGCCTGCCCTGACAAAAAGAAGTTGACCCTTTTTAAAAATGGCAGTAGACCACGTCTATTCCTTTTTTCTGAGGGCATCAATTCGAAACGTGTTATTTCGTTCACGATGATCTCATATGGATGCTTCAATCATCACCTTTTCTCACGATCTATAATTGACATAGCTATCAACTTGTCTGCAACTTGCGAAAAAAAAAAAACAAATCTGTCATACCCTGTCAGGAACAATGTACAATATAGCTTTCTATTTCTACTACTTTGATTGTGGAGCAAATAGATGATAGTTATAAAATAAAAGTCATACTTACAGTCTAAAATTAGGCGTATATCTCGGGTACCTGATACCAAAAAAAAAAATCAGGGGTAAGACAAAAAAAAAAAACCATACACAAAGTGACATTAGTAATGTTTCAAATATAACAAATGCATTTTTTTTTTTATTGAATAAAAGAATATATCACATAAAACGAATCAAAGTAAAAAAGTAAAACATATATACACTAAGCTAAAACATAATAAACTATACGATGGTCCTAATCCAATTCATTTTCATCATCAATTGCCATGTCATCGCTGTCTTCTCCATTCGGTTCTTCCACTTCATAATCCGATTCCATTTCATGGTTTCTTGCTATAAAGATATCGTTGTTTGCATTGACGTCCACATGAGCAGTTTCACCGTTCCTAACGCCACCATCAATAATCAAACGAGCCAAAGGATTCAAGACTTGTTGTTGTATCAAACGATTCAATGGCCGAGCACCAAACACTGGTTCATATCCCTTTTCACCAAGCCACACCTTGGCCGCATGGGTGACTTGAATCTTGATTTTTCGGTCAGCCAAGCGTTTTCCAACTTCCTCCAAGCGTACATCCACAATGTCCGTAATATTGGTTTGGCTAAGGCGGTTGAAAATAACGAGTTCGTCGATACGGTTGGTAAATTCCGGACTGAAATGTTGTCGTACAATGTGAAGAATTTGTTCCTTGAGCACAATGGAGTCCGCGGCATTTGTCATATCCGATTGTTCAGCTAAAAGATGAGCACCTAGGTTCGATGTCATGACCACAATTGTATTTCGGAAGTCAATCTTGCGTCCCTTGGAGTCGTGAATGAAGCCTTCGTCCAATACTTGCAATAGCACATTCGCCACATCCTTGTGTGCCTTTTCCAGTTCATCCAAAAGCACCACTGCATAAGGCCTTCGTCTAACTTGTTCAAACAGACCACCCTCTTCATGGCCAACATATCCAGGAGGAGCACCAATCAATTTTGCCACGCTATGTTGTTCCATCAATTCACTCATATCGATACGAATCATGGCACGATCGTCATTGAAGAGGAATTCAGCCAATGTTTTGCACAACAAAGTTTTGCCAGTACCAGTAGGTCCCAGAAACATAAAGCTTGCCAAAGGTTTGTTGGGGTTTTGTAAACCAGCCTTGGATAATCGGATAGCATCTGAGACAGCACGGATCGCGGGATCTTGACCAACAACATGTCTTCGGATTTCTGTTTCCATATGCAGGAGCTTTTCCCTTTCACTTTTGGCGAGATTTTGCACAGGAATGCCAGTCCATCGGGAAACCTATAGTGTTCCAACAAAATAATGATCATAAGAATAATTAGTAAATGAGATACATACATATATATATATATATATATATATATATATATCTGTTGATTTTTTGAATTAGACTTACCACTTCCATGATTTGTTCAGGTCGTACCACTTCACTTAATAGCTGATCATTTTCTTGACTTGCTTCCACCATCCCACGTTGTTTTTCAGCAGTCAAATTGGCGATCTTCTCTTCGGTGTTGGGAATGGCATAGTATTCAATGTCCGCAGCTGTTGCCAAATCATATTGATTCTTCGCTTCCACCGCCTTTTGCTTGAGCTGATCCAGTTTTTGCTTGAGATCCCGGATTTCATCCAATCTTCCCTTGACCATATCGTACCTGAGTTTGAGTGGCTTGAGTTCTTCTTGGATGCTTGACATTTCTTCACGGACCTTTGCTAGTCGTTCTTGCGCTTCCTTGTTGTTCTTTTCCTTGGATAAAGCAGTACATTCCACCTCCAGTTGGAAGAGTTTGCGTTCCAGAATATCGATTTCTTCAGGTTTCGAGTCCAATTGCACCCGTTGACCAGCAGCCGCTTCATCAATCAAATCAATAGCCTTGTCAGGTAAAAACCGAGTGGTGATGTATCGATCGGATAGTTGAGCAGCAGACACCAGTGCCGAGTCGGTGATCTTGACACCATGGTAGCTTTCATAACGTTCTTTGAGGCCACGTAAAATAGAGATAGTCGCCGATACCGATGGTTCCCCAACATCTACTTTTTGGAATCGTCGTTCGAAAGCCGGATCCTTTTCGATTTGTCGATATTCAGTCAATGTTGTGGCGCCAATGCATCGGAGTTCACCACGAGCCAGCATTGGTTTCAAGAGATTTGCCGCATCCATGCTTCCTTCGGTTTTCCCGGCCCCCAGCACAGTGTGGATTTCATCAATAAACAAGATCACGCCTTCTTCCGATTCCTTGACTTCGTTGAGCACTGCTTTGAGTCGTTCTTCAAATTCACCACGGTATTTGGCGCCAGCGATCAAAGCACCCATGTCCAGCGAGAAGAGCTTGCATTGTAATGTCTGCGGTACATCACGTTCCACGATTCGTCTTGCCAGTCCTTCACATATACTAGTCTTGCCAGTTCCCGGTTCGCCAATCAGTATAGGGTTGTTCTTGGTACGGCGCGCCAACACTCTAATCACACGTCGAATTTCGTCATCACGTCCAATCACAGGGTCCAGTTTTCCAGACGCAGCCACTGCCGTTAAGTCCACCGCATACTTGCTGAGTGCTTCATAAACTGCTTCGGCATTCTTGCTTTCCACCCTTCGGTTTCCACGGACTTGCGCCACAGCGTTTTCCAATGCCTTCTTTGTCACGCCTGCATCTTTCATAGGCTGAAACGTCGTCGATTCATCCGCCAGAGCCAGAATAACATGATCCACCGAAATATACGAGTCCTTTTGGTTTTTCATATGTGTCTTGGCATGTTGGAGAAGTTTACCAGCTTGAGGGCTCATGCTGATTTCAGTAGGAGGTGGATCTTGACTTGCCAATTGCACCACCTTGCGTTTATAGCCACGTTCAACTGCTTGCGGTTCAACACCAGTTTTTTCCAAAATGGACTTGAAGAGAGATTGGCCATCGGTTTCATCAAAAAGTGAACATGCGATATGTGCAGGCATCAACTGAGAATTGCCATAAGATAACGCGAGACTTTGCGCTTGACCCAGCACTTTTTCCACCTTGTCTGTAAATTCCATGCCGGCCATAATTGTTGTTGTTGTTGTTTATCAATGAGGTTGAGGTTGAGGTTGATTGTTTTGAATTGATTGTAAATGGAGTACGGTAGAAAAAAAAAAAAAAAGAGGCGAAAAACAAAAGTTTGACAGGGCTTTTTTTATGAAAGTGTGATTTTTCTTAAAAAAAAAGCTCCAGCAAGCACTGGAATCCTTTCGAAACTTCTGGTGAATTCAAGCACCGACACGAGAATGCCCAGGAAAAGTGGCCAGACAATGCTCGTATACCCTAGGGTATGAGTGAAACAGTTCAATCTCCAGTCACCTAGACCCATTTATTTCAATTCGCATGCAGATTCAGATAGGCATTAAATTAGATACCAGATATTGTTTACTCAAAAAATAAACTGAGTCCACCTAGACTACTAGAAAATAAATCTCTTTGTACTATTGTGAATTAAAATATGCATGACGGGCGGCACTGCGGCGGCATTTGAAGTCGCATGACTGTACTAAAGCCAGACCAAGTAGCTGTTCCCTTCCAGTCCTTATAAAATAATGACAATGTTTGGGTAGCAAAAATACGATCTAAGTGAGACGAGCTACTTCCTCCTAAGAGATATGACTGCTACACTCGCAGCACGGCCTGTCTACGTTCATTAATATATAATTGCTCGTTAGGAATAAGGCCAAGCTTGATATTAAGCGACTTGGGATTGGGCAATAGGTCCATGGAAGTACTCATAGAGGGTGAGCTAGAAAAGCAAGTTTTATGTAAGGCGCTCGGAAATTGGCTTTAATAACGACTTTTCATACAATTAAATGGAGCAGAACATGATTGAGAAAAAGGTTATATTTTATTGAAGCAGTAGCCGTAGATACAAAAAAAAAAAAAAAAAAAAAAAAAAGGAAATACGAGGGTCATAACAAGGGGTCTAATGGAGGTAAGTAGTATGACAGAAACTGACGAGAGATCTGAAGAATGGTCATCGTTGATTTAAAGAAGCGAGTATAAATAGTGGTTTAATATACTGTATAAGAAAGACAAGACATGAGAATGACTATAAATGGATATTTTTTATTGTAACATAACATCAGTCACCACTAATCTAAAGGAGCGATGGTGAAAAGGGATTTCTTATACAAGACATGAAGAGACTAATGAGACATTTTTCATTGAAGGATGTAAAAAGAAGCATATTTTATTCAGATGTATATACAAACTATGGACAAACTAACACGAAACTAAACTAATGAGTCTTAAAGTCAACTAAACGGGTTCCTATATCTTGAATCCAAAATGAAAGGGTTTCCCCATGCATCTTGTAATCCCTGAGCTGAAAACGCTTCTAAACTAGTCCCGATACAATTCTAGGTCCAAAATAACCCCATACAAGTTAAATGGTGAAGAAAAAATAAAATGATCAAAAAGAAAGAGAGCCGAAAAAATTAAAATAGGCGGGAGAGAGAAAATAAAAATATTTCACGTGGGCGGCATTTGTAAATCATACGCCATCTCCCTGTCTCTGTGAGATTACAAAAAGAGAAGCCACGATTTCATTTTGCAGTGACCTATGTACGAAAGAAAAGACACAGACAAATTTTATAAAGATTTTTTCTTTGTGTACTTTTCTTTTAAAGAAAATAATTCAAAATAATGAAAGAACAATGAAAATAAATTGATCAGTTGATACAAAAAAAAAAAAAAAGCAAGAGCGAGGTGACTCGGATAGTCATTAACACCTATTTCTACTTCAAGCTATGCTGCCGGATCGACCACTTGCATAAATGCCGCTTAAATGTAATTTCAATATAGTCATCCGAGCCATATATGAATATATATTATCAACAGACATGAATCAGGGACATCAGAGATATGAGATGACCTCCCCCCCAAAAAAAATATATCAAACTTTCAGCCCCTTCACATTATTACTTATGCTGGTGGATGGCCCCTTCCTTTTCCCCAAACCCCGTCACCCCGTCGTACCCCCGTTGAACTCGATGGTTTGCAGGAGTAATTATCCTTAAATAGGCGGTTTCAGACTTTTTCGGAGACACCGTCATTTTTTGGGATGTTTGGCAAAAATGGCAAGTCATGATGATTACTGCAGTATGTACCACAAAAGCAAAAAAGATAGTGATACAATGCAAAAAGACGATATTTTCCTTTTTTTCGATTTTGTATATTGTTCAGAGAGATTGAAGGATTCATTATTTTAAAGAAAATGGAGCTTTTTCTTTTCTTTGGATTGAGGATGCTGATCCATCCTTACATAGGATTTGGGCGAAATGACAGCAGAAAGATTTTCATTCTTGACAAGGGGAGGGGGCGGCAGAAAGAATAAGGTACATATAAACAATCTCTTTTTCCTCAATTTCTTTATTGACCGAGGGCAACAAAATTTTTCTGTGCGGAAAGCTCCGGGCGGAGCTTCATTCCGTAGTACTGGTTACCCCTTTTTTTTAAAAAAATTCGGTATCCACTTTGCCAGGAAAATAACCTAAAGGAAATGACCGTTACTCAAAATGATGATAATTTTCATCAACATTGCTTTTATCAATTGATCAGTCATCTTATCATACTGTTATCAATCATACACAATCTGTCCTTCATCATGATCCCTTTTTTTTAGGACCATCATCAGCCGCAGTGAGCTCATTATTCCCAATGTCACCCCATATTTTTTTTTCACTAACATCACCTTTCAATAACATCAATTCAAACTATAGACACAAGTAGAAAAGAAATAACAATTGACTTTTTTTATTGGAATGGATATGTACAAATATATAATATTTTTTTTTCAAATAGTAAAACAAAACAATGGGAGAGAAGATAAATAAAAAAAAAGAGAGAAAGGTTCACAAGTAATAATTTAATAAAAGTCTATAAAGGCACGTAAACTACGGACAGAGAATCGTTTGGATTGGTTGCGTTTGTGTTTTTGTTGAGCAGTGATGTCTTCACCGGGCCAGCCTTGCCAGATGGACTTTGGGTCGGTAACTTCACCAGAAACGATCAACGTGTGCTCCAATAAAGTTGTATCTTCACGCATACGAGCACCAGATAATAAGCGGGAGCCAGAGCGGAGTACAGAACCAGCACCAACACGCAGAGGATTGATTGAGAATTGACCACGAGAGTTCAAATGGCACACCAAAGATGCTTCATCCACGGCCACATCGTCTTCCAGGGTCACCATGTCAGCTTCAGTCATCATTGGATCACCGCCATTGGGGTACAAGCACACACGTCGACCAATATTGCAGCCAAGTCCACGGAAGAACATCACCAACCAACCTGATCCAGTCAATAAATTGAGTACATCATGGCGCATCGCTTGTTGAATAGAGATATGGAATTGCCAACGTTGACAGTAAGAAGATACATCCCAATTGTAAGAGCCTTGCTTGCGGCGACCAAAGAGTGCCCATTTCATACCGATTTCAAACAAAAGAGACATGATTGCCAGTGCTGTGACCGCAAAGGCAATGACAGCGAAGAGCACAATAAATGTAACACCTTCACGGTCACCTTCAAAGAGTCGAGAAACGGTCTTGTCTTCCACATGTGTGTTATAATGATAATGTTCAGATGCAGCAGCCACTTGGATAGCAGAGGTCACAGGCACCGACCAGTAGACGGATCCAAACACTTGCATGAAAAAGTTGTATGGCACCAAAAGTAAAAGAGGAGCAACGAAGTAGTTTGCCTTGCGTTGGTAAAAAGCACGACCAAAGGGTGTTACGGTATCATCTTCAGGAGCATTCTTTTCACTGTTGTAATCTTGAGCATCGCCATCGCTGAATTTGTAAGCATTACCGCCACGAGAACCCACCCAGGTAGAGCCAGGAGACATCTTGAAATGTTTTTTGAGCAAACCGCCAGAGCCGAGCACCGCTTTTCGACCAATATGAGCGCCGGGCAACAAGACACATCGATCAGCAACCATAGCACCATCGTCAATTGTCACAGGGCACGATTCAATAGCGTCCGAGCAGAGCACATGGGTGCGAGAGCCAAACACCACATCGTCACCGACATTGAGTAAGTCGAATTCCACAATGCGAAGACCACTACCAGGCCAGTACACACGCTTACCAATGTTAGCACCAAGGAGCCGATAAATCATGCTGACCAATTCGTAGTGAGTTCCGAGACGCTTGGTTACACCATTGAGATCACCACCAGGCATAAGTTTTTCCATCATCCAGAAGCGCATCAGAGAGATTTGATCACGGCCACGAGGTCCAGCTTTGAATTTCCCAATCACCAAACGCTTGAAGATAATCACCACAAATAAGTAAAGGAAAGGCACTACATTGTCACGCACAACCACTGCTAAGAAATGATATCCCACACGTTCAGGTTCGGCAAAGTAGAGGATGACTTCAGAGAATTGATTGGCAGTGACGTTTTCGAAGAAGACTTCAGCAGTGAGCAAGTAGATGACAGCAAACCAAGGGATGTAAGAGATAAAGTTGATAACGATAATCATAGGCCAGCCAACAAGGATTTGCAAAAGGAGATGAGGTTGAGGGAAGTTGGTACGGCAGAGATCAGCATAGGCCATGCCTTCAGGAGTATCGACATGAGCAGAACCACCAGTCTTAACATCATAAGAATGTGATGAAGTCAGAGGACCCATAACTGTACCTGAAGGAAGATGAGAACCAGAGGCCACAATAGATTTGAGACCAACGACACAATTGTTGCCAATAACCACTTCAGATAAGTTCATATGACCCTTGGAAAGTGTAAAAGGACGGACCGAGCAATTGTCAAAGCAGCACCCATCACCAATCGATATAAGATCGAATTCTTGAATATCAGCATGAATATCCACCCAGCAATCACGGCCTACCTTTGCACCCATCATACGGAGATACCAACAATACCAAGTGGGATTCATCTTGAAGACACCCCGGCCAGCAATTCGACAGATTTGATGCACAAACCACCATCGCAGATAGTATTGACCCCACAAAGGATAGCGTCCAGCACGATAACGACCAATGACAATCCACTTGGTAATGATAGCAATAAAGGGGAACACAAAGGCAGTAGCTGTACGAGCAATCACCAAGGCCAAAACCAATTGGATGAGACGAGCGAAATGGTTGTGTGTTTTATCCCAGTGAGAAGCCAAGACCACAAGCATGTTGGCAAACAAGAAAAAGCTAATGGTGATACGTAAGGGACGCAGACAATAGACAGACGCGGATTGAACCAACATGGCGAAAAAGCCGAAGGGGTTTTTGGCACCACTAGGAGCACGCTTGGCCATACGTTCCTTGTAAGCATCACTGTCGAGTGTTTGTTCAGCTTCACCTTCATCACCGTCGTTGCCAATGGCACCAGCACCTTGTGTCAATACAGGATGATCCTTGGGCATCTTTTCATGACATACCTTGGCAAGACCAGCAGGTGTACGCTTATCTTCATCGTAAAGACAAGTCACAGGAAGGACCACACCGAGCTTGGACCGGATTTGGGAGATCAAAAAGCCGCTTTTCAATGAGTTGCCACCGTATTCGAAGAAGTCGCCACTCATGGGGAAACTGGCACCGGCTGTTTTCTTTTCATCCAAAGGCTTTATACCAAGTACAAAGGCAAAAATATCACGGAGCACGATGGCCACAGGATCAGCAGTGGATTCATCTTCGTCTTGGCCAGCAAGCTTTTGAAGGTTTTCTTGATCAACAGTACCGTCAGTGTTTTGGATGATTTCGTCGACAATCACAATACGTTTGGGAAGCATGTAATCGTGCACCATAGTTTGCAAATAGAGATGAAGTTGCTTAGCCAGACCTTGAGCATGTTGATCGTCTTGTTGCTGTTGGTGTTCCTGTTGCTGAGGACCATTGGTCACCACAAACGCTATCACTTGCTTGTCGATAGGATTTCGGAAAGCAGCACAATCAGTCACTTGAGGATACTTCATAAGACATGCCACCACATCATCCATGGACCAAGTCACTTCTTGCTTGGGAATGGATTGGGTCATGGGAGCACCCTTTTCAGGACACACCGCTTCATACAGACGTTGAGATTGGTTGAGATTGCTTTCAGAATCCAAGACTTGAGGAATATCCAATCGTTCAGACAACTTGATACGAAGAGGTTTGTTGACGGCATTTTTGGGAATGTTGTCCATGTACACCAATACTTGAGGAAGTTTTGATTGATGTAAGGTTTTGCCCAAGTAAGTGCGGAGTGATCGTAAATCAGGTCGGTGTTGGCGTTCTATTAATTAAAAAAAAATAGTTTGGTCAGTTAAAAATAAATACTGTGTAACAGGCGATCATTTTTTAACGTGTTAATTTTTTTGTTCCTTACCATGTGTAACAATAACTACGCCGATAGTTTCTTGTAAAGTTTCGTGAGGAATGGAGAAGGCCAATGTCTGAGCCACACGAGGATGAGCAAGGACGGCTTCTTCAATTTCAAAGGGAGAGATAATTTCACCACCGCGATTGATGATTTCCTTGGATCGACCGGTAATGTAAAGATAACCATCATCCAAGTAGCCCATATCACCAGTATCAAACCAGCCATCGGCATCAAATGTATCCGAGTTGTCAATACCTTCGTAACCATCAAAACAAGGAGGACCACGTACCATGATGTGACCAACTAAACCATCTTTGGCAACCGGAGTAGAGTTGTTGAAGACATTGATTTCTGGACCAACCATCAAGCCAGAGGTGCCTTCACGATCCAGACAATAATCGCGAGGAGGAGTGGAAATTGGCATGCACTCTGTCATACCATAGGAAGGTAACACAGTGGAGCTGGGGAAGTAGCCTTTCAATTCCCGGGCCAACATGGGTAGAAGACCACCACCGGCGTTGCAAATCATCTTGACAAACCGACGTCGGGTTTCAGATACATTCCGCATAGACCCTTCTTGAAGAATAGCTTGATGCATTGTTGGAACAGCGTAATACCAAACTTGAGTGCCTTGTTCTTGTAAATCCAAAATGTCCCAAAACATACCAGCATCAAATCCCTAAATAATATTTATCATGGCATGAGTAAAAGAGGTTCATTCATTCAATTTTTTTTATATATATATTTACCTTGCAAAGAATAACAGTACCCGCTGTAAAGATAGGAGCAAAGAGATTTCGAATAATACCACCAACATGGAAGAGAGGCATCATATTGACATTGATATCAGTGTTCCGAAGACCCCAAGAAAAAGCGACACAAGTAGTACCCACACACAAAGTACGAAGACGATAAGGTACAGTTTTCTTTTTGCCACTAGTGCCAGAAGTCTGAAGAATCATAGCAATATCATCAGGTTGATTGGGGGGAGAGACATCCAGTAACAAAGAAGAGTCATGCTTTCTTGAGGAATCACCAAAGAGAGAGAAGGTAATATCATTACCCTGTTCACCAGAAGTTTCCAAACCAATGAGTTGTAAGCCACCACGTCTAAAAGTCTTGACCAAAGGATCATTTTCATTTTGTAATTTTGAGAAGGGAATAATAACGGCTTTCACACTCATGTTTTGGAAGTCATTGAGGAGTTCTTCAGGTGTAAGATTGGCATTGGAAGGAGCACAAGTGCAGTAGGTCATGACCGATAAAAGACAAAGACCAAGAGAAGGACCATCAGGTAAACAGACACCAACTCGAGAGCCACGAGTTAAACCAAACTGAGTCAAGTTGAATGATTTTCGAATGAAGGAGTAGAGCTGATTGTGAGTGATAAAAGATGGTTTTGGTGATGATGAAGAAGGCGGCGATGAGATGGCAGGTTGATCTGATGAGCTAATGAAGTCCAATAGTGATTCAAATTGTAATGTGCGATTAACCAGGCTGCCCATTGCTTCTTCAGGTTGCTGTTTGTTGTTGTTTGTTGACATAAATCCATGGAAAGTGACATCCAATAGATTCATCACATATTCAAAACTATTGTTGGAGATAGTTTTCCCACTTGTTGAAGGAGATCTTGATACACATGTTGATGCAGTGCCATTTGATGTACTTGATAATGTGCTGGTAGATCGATTGAGATCGTTATCAGAGTTGGAACGAGTGGTCATTGTTTGATATATATTTCGTTTTGTTGTCAAATGAGGGAAATAATAAGAATTCTTTTGTATTGAATATTGTTGTTGTTGTTGGTGGTGGTGTCAATGAAGTGAATATGAATGTGTATAAAATGTAAAAAAAGCTACAAAAAAAATAATACAAATGAAGAAATAAAAAAAACACAAAAGAATGCAAAAATGAATAAGGATATACAAAGAATGAAAAGAAAAGAGGAAAAAGATCGCAAAAAAGAAAATCGTACCTTTCAAAGACTTTTTATATTTTTTTTTTCTTTCATTGGTCTGACTTTTCTAAATTTGGACAAGACCCAGATTTTCAAGGTTTTCAAACGCCGCCACACACTGCTCTTGGTAGGTTTCTTGTTAATTAGTTAGGATGACCACCCCTTCTCACCCTACCACCCCCTAAACTCCCTTTCCCCTTCTCCCCCCAATTTGTATCAATGCACAGCATATCAAAGTTTGTTCTTTTTATATATGTATATAAAACCAAATATATGAAAGTTCAAACAACATTGATGATCCAAAAAAGATACATTTATTTCGCCAAACTCATCAACATCATTATCATCAATCATGATTATAAAAAAAAAATTGAATCGGCGCTATCTACGACAGAAGTCGATCTTTTTTTTTCAATTCGTCCAGTCTTTTCACCTATCGTATCGCATGTAACGATTAATTTAGAGACGTTTCTAAGTTGGGTAAGACAATAATAATCACTTTCTCACACCATTCTACCATATATCATTATTGAAATCATCTATAATTCTTACTCTTTTAAACCATTCTTTATTCACACTTTCAATTTATTTTATGAAAATATACAAATATAGTGCATATTTTGCTAAAGAAGATATTTTTAAATCCCGGCAATCTCAAACATACTGTTCCTTTCTGTGATTTGATATCTTTCCACCTGAAAGAATTTTCATTGGGTCATCTTTTTTATTTTTACCAGATATGGAATGCTTTTTTTTTTTTTTTTTTTACCTCCCCCCTCATCCAAGACATCATCTTATCCCCGACCAATGACGCATGTCAAAACGAAAAAAGAAAAAAAGAACCCAGGAACCTTTGAATTCTAGAACTAAACGGTAGATTAAAAAAATCAATTTTCTGTTGAAATGTTTCTTCTGTCTAGTATATCCTTTATCAAATAATCGGTATTTTTTTCTTTGAAAGGAAAAAGAATATGATAGGGGTTGTGTTCGCCTACTATTGTTTGAGACTTTTGATTTGCATAGCTGGCCGCGCAATTCGGGGGATCGCATATACATAATACATAGTTTGTATATATATATCAGCGAGTCGGATCCATTTCCTTGAACACGTTCCTTACTTTATGTACATGTTTTTCACCGTCATATTTTATTTCAAAGAATCAATGCACTTGCCATTTATTTCTGCTTACTTTTTAAGGTCCGCATAAAGTAGAATTGTTTTTGATGGATGCTTTCATTTTAACATCAATTGTTCAATAGAAAGCGTTGACGAGATATGTTGTTTGTTGAGGGCATTAATTTCATTCAAAAGTAAAGAAAGAGAATTGATAAATATATATTTTATGCATTTGGTACTACTAACCCCCCCCTGCCCTGCCCTGTCCCAAATGTATGTAAACAATGTACACTATATACTCTGGGTTTGCCCTGACGAAAGCTTACCTTTCAATCCGTCTTTTCCTTCTTTTCTAAAAAGATAAGTCTGCAGCAATCGTACACATAAAATATGCATGGCATTTATAAAGATGACTTTTTCACTTACTTCTTTTTTTCATTTTCATTCTCGTTGTTCTTGACGCCTTTTGCCATTTTCAATCCCCGAAGAGGGGCTAATTTCCTAATGATGGATCATCAAGAGGCCACTTCTATAATAGAACCATATTAGTTTGAACTGTCTCGAACATCCAGTAATAAACAATATGATTAGTCTAAAATAATGTTAAATTGATTTCACTAGCTTAATGTTTTTTTTTTCTTGTTCCCGAGCTCATTATTTTTTCTCATTTGTGGGGTAGTTCACTTTTTATTTTTGGAATTTGGCACAAGGGAAACGTCTCCTTATTTTTGTTATAAAAAAGGCGAAAATCCAATACTTTTTAGTCTGATGTCCAAATAATGATCAGTTACCGAGTTTGAGAAAAAAAAAAAAGGCCCATTACGGAGTTTAAATCAACAAGCCATCGAGGGAGGGGATGGGTTTGCCTAGTCAATTTTTTTTTTGTTTTCTTTTTTCTTTTTCGGACGCTAGACTTTTTCACGCTTACATCCACTACTTTATAAGAATAAAAAAAAATGAGTAACCGAACTCAAGCAGTCTCACCTCCCCCCTCTTCTGCTTCTTCCACTACACCTGACAAGATCAAGAAATTCTTTGAAGACAGAGATTGGAAATTCTACTGTGCTCTTGCTGCTGGTGTGACTTTAGCTGGCGCTGGTGCTTATTATCTGACACAACCCTCGACTCCTTCCTCTCCAAAGAAGAAGACTGCCACCAAGAAGGAAGTCAAAACACCCAAGAAAGCTGCTGACGCTGGTAATAGGAAAACGGAACAAAACAACCACTAAAGATTTTCATTATTGACTCGATTTCTTTCTGTTTATAAACCATAGAACCCGAAACTACTACCTCTACCGAAGAATCCAAACCAGCAACTGCAGCTTCCACCAGCTCTTCTGCTGAACCCATCGATTACGCAACTTTGACTGATGAAGCTATTGCGGCACTCGACACTCAAGTAAGGAAAAGGATTCGGAAGGGCAAATAGTTTCTTTTTAGAATATAGTGAATACTGATTTTTCCCTCACGAATGGCTGTTATAGGATCGTCAAAAGGGTGCACAAACCCTCAAAGAAAAAGGAAACAAGCTGTTTGGTGCCAAGAACTATGAAGAAGCCGTGGCTGCCTATACAAATGCTATCCGATTCAAAGCCGATCCTATTTACTATTCCAACCGCGCTGCTTGTTACAGCTTCCTTGGACAACATGACCGAGTTATTGCTGACAGCAATGAAGCTTTGAAATTGGATCCTGTTTACGTCAAAGCCATTAACCGTCGTGCCCAGGCTTTTGAAAAAGAAAATCAATTGAACGACGCGCTTTATGGTAAGTTTTTTTTGCCAAGGGAAAGGGTATAGGAACGACGTACTTGGTAGAAGGACGATTATGAAAAAAAAGCATCAAGAATAACTGACTGATATCTAATCATTTTTTATCACCATTATCAGATTTCACCTCTGTATGTATTTTGGATGGATTCAAAAACGATAATGCCGCCAAATCCATGGAACGATTATTGAAACAGGTAGCTACCACTCGTGCCAAGGAAATCATGAAGGCGAAGAAGCACCGTTTACCTTCCAACACTTATGTGAATGCTTATCTTGATTCCTTCCGACCAGGTAAAACAGCAAATAAAAAAAAAGGTGTAATCTTATTAAGCCGAAAATCTAACAACGGTGATTTTTTTAGCCAACCTTGAATTACCTACTACCACTGATGAATCTTCTGGCGATTATCATTTTGCCAAGGCTTACCGTGCAGCTCTCGATAAGGATTATGCCACTGCTTTAGAAGAAAGTGAAAAGGCTGTGGAATTGGGTTGCTCTTCTGCGTATTTGCCTGCTGCTCTCAACTTGAAGGGTACATTTATCTTTTTGAAGGGTGATACACAAGGTGCTCTTGAATGTCTCAACAAAGCTATTGAATTGGAACCCAAGTATGTCCAATGCTACATCAAGCGCTCAAGCATCTACATTGAACAACGTAAGTCACATGTTTACCCCTATTAATGAAGGATATCAACTGATTGCATTCTTTGTTGGTGGCATTGTTTATTTTTATCTATAGAGGATATTGCTTCGGCTTTCAAAGAATTTGAAGATGCTATTGCTATCAACCCTAGTGATCCTGATGCCTATTACCACCGTGGTCAAAGTATGTAACAAAAAAAAAAAAAAGATATGAAAGGAATGAGATTTTCAGAAATAAGGATTGGATTACCAACTAATATCTATATTTTCAGTCCACTATATCAGCAACAATTTTGAAGCTGCTGCCAAGGATTATAGCGAAAGCATCAAACTGGATGATACCTTCTTGTATGCTCATGTGCAATTAGGTGTGGTGCAATACAAGATGGGCTCTGTCTCTTCCTCCATGTCCACCTTCAAGAACACTTTGAAGCAATTCCCTGAATCTGCTGATGTCCACAACTATTATGGTGAATTGTTAGCTGATCAACAAAAATTCGATGAAGCCGTCGATATGTTTACCAAGGCAATTGAATTGGATCCCAAGAACCCTCTTCCTTATATCAACAAGGCTATGCTCAAGTTCCAACTGAAGGGCGAAGCTGAAGAAGCTATCAGTCTCTGCAAGAAGGCTTTAGAAGGTATATATATATATAATCAACTGTATATTTCATTTTTATTCATCTCTCCTCCTTTCTGTTGATAGCCGACCCTGCTTGTGATGCTGCGGTTGCATCTTTGGGACAATTGTACCTTGAACGCGGCGAACCTATTGAAGCATTGAAATGTTACGAATTGGCCATCGACTTAGCAAGAACTGAACCTGAATTGGAACACGCCATTTCTTACGTGGAAGCCACCAAGACACAAATCAGGTAAAATAAAATTTGATTAGAAATAGGTGTAGAGTGGCGTGGCGAAAAAAACGAAGAGGTCTTTTGTACTGATGAGCCAACTATGGGGTTACTATTCCTCCTATCATTTTTTTCTTTCTTATTTTTTATCGCCATTGTTTAGATTTGCACAAGATTTCCCTGAAGCAGCCGCCAAACTCCGTAATCTTCGTCAATAGTTCAACACCCCCCTCTCATCTCTTATATATTTATTGATTCATCATCCAAAATCCCCTATCCCCCCTTCACACTTTCACCACAAACCCCACTCATTACAAAACACACATCTTGAACTTGTAGATCCATTTCATTTTATATTTGTGTAGATATTTTGATATGAAATAAAAGATTATTTATTTATATCTTCCATTGTCTTTTTTTCTTCTGTTGTATGTATGTTTCTATTGTTGTTTTGTGATAGATATACATTTTCATGGGTATAATTTGTGCTATATAATGCAAGATGTTTTTACTGTCATATCGTCATTGGTGTGCACAGACTCAATCAATAATTTGATCATGCTATCTATATATAAATATGTATACTCTATATTTAAATGGGTTACTTGTGCTTGTTCCTGGGTTGATGAGAAACAAAAGAAAAAAAGTAGGACTAGTACAGACTAGGATAATCACCTCATGTCAGATCGTTAGACTACCGAAAATCATACACCATTAGGACGATCAGGCGGGTTTCATCTTTCATTTTGCTAAAAATATATTCTCCCATCCTGATTTGCTGTATCTAGAACCGACTAACCACAGATAACTGTTCTTTTTTATTTATTCAGATGGACCAGACCAATCACATAAAAATCCCAATGAAACATATATTGAATCTAAGAAAAAAAAAAGGGGGGGGGGGTGAAGAGGATATTTATTTACCCCTCAGAAACCGTCGATCTGGAATCTGACTCTCTATTCTGGAATATCTTTTTTAATTTCCCGTTTAAACTCTATTATCATTAGTGCCGATTATACCTTTTTTTTTGTAAGACCAACATCATTATATCACTTTCAAGTCTTTCATGATTTCATGTCGATCACATATGAACACATTTACACCTTATTACGTACAAGAGCACGTTTTTTTTTTTTTTTTTTTTTTTTCGGTCTTCTGGATTTAGTATCTCCAATATATCATATTGCTCGAAGATATATCGTTGGTCAAATATATCACCAAAAAAAAAAAAAAAAAAAAAAAAAAAGGAAATATGGTGCAGTTCAGCAAGAATAAAAGTAAATCTTAATCGTTGTTGTTTTCTTTATTCAATTTCAAAACATTCTTATGCTTCCAAAACGTTGATCTACTGAGCATCAGGAGGAGGTTGTTAAAGTGTGGATTTTGATAAAATTAGATACCCCATCTCACTTTGCGTCTTTGGAAACTCAACTGGCCTCGGTTTGGATATATATATATATATATATATTTTGTTAATGATACTGCCTGCAAAAATAAAAAATAAAACTAACAAGCTCAGTATATACAATATATCCATTCTAACAGAGGCTTCGTTAGAGATACGGTCTAGGTTGGGCGAATATGAACGGTAGAGCGGGAATCGGGCCACGTTTGATATCAAGTTGTCTAGCTCTGTCAACCAGTCGATGGGACTCTAAAGATGGTACAAGTAGTCATAGATAATTTAAACAACGGTGCGAACATTTTCTAAAGAGATAGCTATATGAACAGTAAGAATGAATTTATTTATATGATTGGTCGGGCAGTACTATGGTCATCCTTAATAATAAGTGATCTTAAGAACGCCCACAAATTCCTGGGGCAGGGGGGGGGGGAAAGAAAAATAGTCATAGTGGAGTGAACTAAAAAACTTGAGTTTGCTGGGATTCTCACTAAGCAGTTGCAGCAGTGATGTAGTTTATTATTTCAATGAGTCAGAATATGGTCAATAAAAAGTCTTATTTTATTGAAGCAAATTGGTATATATTAAAAGTAAAGACGAGGGGGCTTATAGTAGCAAGGGATTCAGTGGAAGGATTTAATGGAGGAAGTATGAACGGGGCTACTTGGGATTTGATGAATGATCGACCCTAATCTAATGGTACAATTATAAAAATGGGTACTAATATTCTGTACAAGGAATGAGAAAAGCTGCAGAGATATTATTATTTGAAGCACAACAACGGTCAACACTAATCAGAAGAGAGATTGGAAGAAACAAGAGATCTATTACAGACAAGTCATGAAAGAGACCAATGGAACATTTTTTATTGATATACGTAAAAGGATATATGTTTTTATTCAGCTGTAGAAACAAACAATGAACAAACTAATACTAAGCTAAGCTAATGAAGGCTCCAAAAAAGCCAATGAATGATGGTCCCAGATCCTATATCTAAAATGGAAGGGTTTCCCCATGCATCTTGTAATCCCTGAGCTGAAACCCCTCCTAAACTAGTCCTGATACAATTCTAGACCCAAAATAACCCTATACAAGTTGAATGGTGAAGAAAAAGTAAAGGAAAAAAAAAAAAAAAAAATGGAAAGAAAGTAAGAGTGGGAAAAGAATGGGGAGTAAATAAAACCTACACGTGGGCGGGATTTGAAATATATATATTTTTTTGATGGGGAGACTGGGGAATGACAGCAAACGACCATATTCGAATGCATAACCTTTCGTCTTTACTATCGCGCTACGTGGTTTAAACTTTTACTGCCATGTAAAATAAAATAATCTTGTCATTTCCCGTCACACTCATTGTTTTTTATATTCATCCTGAACTATACGCTATATAAGAATATACAGTACTACTTTTTCAATCACCATATGTATCGGATGATTATAAATCTTCAAATAAAGTGTTGCTGATTCCAAGAGGCACATGAAACCCACAAAAGCACAACAACATAGATTTCCATGATACGAATTGAAATAGCATGATATTGAAGAGACACATACATTGATAAAACAACAATAACAATAGATAGATAACATAGCAATTTTGTTTTTATTGATCAATATAAATGGTACTAAATAATAACAGGGAAAAATAGCTAAAAAAAAAAAAGGTATACTAAACCAGTCTACAATGGAAAAGATAAATGCAATGAAAAAATATGAATGGATAAATAAATGGAATAAATACAACAAAAATTAGAATACATATGCTAAAGAGAGGGGAGAAGGAGATAGATTGTTAATGGCCAAGCGGAAGAAGAAGGAGATATTATTTGCTGTCGCAGTCATTTTCGCAGACGTCATCGTCGTCGTCATTGCTGGTATTGATCACTTTATGTACCATTCCATGTGGAACTGCATACGCTTTGACGTCGAGCTTGTGTAACTTGCTTTGTAGATGTCGCTTCAATCCATATTGGTGAACAAACTTGTGATTGCAACCATCGAAGGGACAATTGAATTTTCTGGCTGGGTCGCTGTTGTATTTAAATCCTGTCAATTGCTCCGTCAAAGTCAGTTGTGTGGTGTTCGGTTTCTTTGTTGGTGTCAAAGTGGGGTTCCGTTCATTTTCAATCACTGGTGTCTGCCCTTCTTTTTCATCATCATCAACATAAACCTTTGTAGTAGACTGACCTCCTTGCTGGTCCTTGTTTTCATTGACCATTGTATTTGATGTTTCCAAAGTACTGCTGGTATTGTTGTCCTCATGTTTCTACCCATAACGATAATAATAATAAAAGAATTGAGTATAAAAGAATATCATTATTTTTGTTTCGCTTACTTTGTGTGTCTTTTCATGTTTTAACCAATAGGTTCGGAAATGGAAGGTCTGATCGCAATTTTCAAAACTACATTGGAAGCGAGACACTGGATTGTGTTTACTCTTCATATGATGTCGTAAGGCCTTTTTCTAACACCCACCCCACCCAAAACAATACGTTAGTTATCTATTCATCGTCCTAGTGCATCCTAATGTGATATCTTACCGAAGAGAATGATTTACCGCATCCTTCCCATTCACAGTTCACTCGCCCCGTCACCAAATGAGATCCTTTCATATGACGAGTCAAAAGCGCCCGACGAAGGAATACCTTGTGACATACTTCACATTCAACAGGATGACTTGAATTGACGTGGGTTTGTAGTTCAGACCATTTTGTGAATTTCATGCCACAATCAGTTTCGGTGCAAACATATCGTTGAATCTCTATACACATCACACACACACACACACACACACATATATATATATATATATAGTGAGAAAGGGGCAGGAGTGAAGGTCTAACTTTTTTCATTTCGTTTACCTGAATGGACGGTATCTTTATGGTACTGTAGTCGAGATTTGTATTCAAAGCTAGCGTCGCAGCCGGGATGGAGGCAAGGATGAGGTTTTTTGTTGGTATGGATACACATGTGGCGTCGTAGTTGATATTTTTTGGTGTAAGCTGCACTGCAATCAGGCCAGTCGCACCGGAAGGATAAAGGTACCTGATGAATTGTTTCCTCATGTCGCTTTAGGTGGTGTTTGAGATTGAACGTCTGGCCACAAGTGTCGCATTCAAAGGTTCGCGTAGTTTTGGGATCATGGAGTCGACAATGTACCGTCAATTGACCGTTTCGACGGTAAGTTTTGCCACAACCAGGAAAAGGACATGCAAAGGGTTTCTATTAAACACACAAATGAATATCATTTAGTAAACGAAAAACTGCCTTGCTATTTATTTTCCTCGTACAATGATCACCTATAAGTATATACTTACTTCTCCAGTATGACTGCGTATATGATCCGTAAGTTTTGGTTTCTGAGTGTATACTTTGTTACAATCTGGATAAGGGCAAGCGTGCATGGTTTTCGATCGTTTCGTTTTTGTGGTGGAAGCTTTCTTGATTAATTTTACTGTGGAGGAGTGGCTAGAAGACGAAGTAACAGAAGAATCACTGTCATTAACATCATCATCGGCTACATAAGGAGCATCATCGTCTAACTCAACAGGTCTTTTGGCTGGAACCACCAAAGTTGGCATGTTTGAGATTGTTCAGGGAAGGAGAAACAAAAAAAAAAAAAAAAAGGTGGCTTTATCGAATCATCCAAAAGGAGAAACTTTAAACACCGCCACTAATGAAAAAATAAAATGCAGTGATACATCGGATGTCAGCTGATGAATGGTATAACACGGGAGAAACAAGTCAAAACAAAAAATAAAGCATTATATACAAATTTGTTTTTTTTTATTCATATGGTGAATATGTGTATATATAAGACAATAAAAATAAAAATAAGAAGACTAAAGAGAGAGAGAGAAATATGTACAGATTGTCAATAGGAGAAAAAAACATTGGGGGGAATATATGTGGGGTGATTTGAGTGGTGGGAGAGAAGAGAGCAGGAGATGCTCATTTGAAAGTACTACCACTATTACTACTACCATAAGACATCGATCTTCTTCTAGCACCCTCAAACGCATTTTGAATAGATATCCCAGTAGGCATCCATAAAGGAGGAGACGAGCCAAGTTGTTGTTGAGACATATCGTTGGGAGGTGAGCCTGCCATAGAAGTAGGCGAGACAGGCACCTGCTGCTGTTGGTGTTGCTGTTGTTGAAGGGCTGTGAAATTTAAAGGTGTTGGGTAAATGGAAGGCAGCGACGTCGCTCGCTGATGAGGTTGTTGAGGTTGAAGTGCAGCAGTATCAGATAAACGTCGATGATGAAAAGACGCACAAGCGGAAGTATGAGTTGAGAAAGAGTCGGGTTTTTCAAAGGTGCGTCCACATTTACAACGGAATGGCATTTTTTTTATATATTTTTTATTTATTTATTTGCTTGGGTAATAAATAAAAAAAGAGAGAGAGGAGGAAGCAAGAAAAAAAAAATAAAGAAAAAAAAAGTTTAAATGCCAACTTCGTGGGAACGACTTGAAAATTGAGATGCCTTTTATCAGCCAATTAGATCTTAATATTTCCCTATAGATAAAAGAAAAAAAAAAACTTTTAACATTGGGATGCCGCTGGAATGTTGCATAAAAAAATAGAAAGACCGTCTTCTTTTATTGTATTGTAAAAGTACTAAAAACACTATGTCTACACAACTAAAAAATCTAACATTCTAATCTAATGACCATCGCAACTAAACTAAACTAAATTAAACTAAACTAAAGCAATATCTACATCTACCAGTGACAAGACCAACATTTAACTTGCAGGCAGAAATTCCCTTTTCAAATTCAATTGTAATCTTGAGCTAATAGTCTCCAAACGCACCGCACAAAGAGTCAGAGTGTTATTGTCCAGCAAATGAAGTCCACATATACCACGCAGCAAAATCAATTTGAGCATCCGGCATGGTTGATTGACACATTTCGTACATGGTTCCATGGCATGATGATCTGCCAGTTCCGAAAGCGACGCGATGTGCTGATCATCCACCGTCAGAGCACACGCATCATCCAAGTAAAGCGTCCTATCTTGAATCCCAGTCGTCGCACCTTTTACCGCCTGATTGATGATATTGAGTTTGGTTCTATCCGTGTCATTCATTTCCATGGTGATTTGTTGCATCGATCCTCCTTGCTGTTGGATGGAGAATTGGTTTTGATTTTGGGGATAATGGACTTGTATACATATATCAGCTACTTGAACTAGTAATGCATGTGCCAATCCTTCTCGTTTGTATTGTAGTTGAGTCATATTCCAGTTTTGTTGGACAAAGGACGTCGCTGTTGTTGATGGTGAGGCAATAGGTGATCTATTTTTCTGTTGTTGCTCTTCTTGCTTTTGTTGTTGTTGTAGTTGTTGTTGTTGTTGTTGTAGCTGCTGCTGCTGTTTCGTTGGTAAGAGATTGATGATTCTGACATCTTGGAGCAATAAAAGTACTTCGGGACTTCCTTCCTCACCAAAGCCATCAACTGTTTTCCTTGCTGTCATAAGTTTTTCCACTAGTTGTCGAAACACATAGTATTGAGCGTCTTTGAGGAGGTTTTTTCGATGCATTTCGTCTTTGATATGAATTGTGTATCCTCGTAAATGATTGACAATATCGGCAAAATTATCAGGATCCCGATCGATATACACAGGTGCACCTTGTTCCCTACCGCCATGAGGATTGAATAGTGAATGCATCAATGGTCCCGTAAAGAAATTGTTTTTTCCATCTATTTGATAAAAAGAAATGATTTTGTTAGTGGGTCTTTGATTTTCCCACAACGTATATGATAACCACAGAGTCTTTACCTTTTCGGAGCAAATCCCATGAAAGTCTAAATACACGACCACCCACATTGACAAAGAGGAATTCCTGAAGTGTTTTGTGTAATCGCTGTAGGCCATAATACCGAGCATCATTCATCAAGTCTTGGTTTTGTGTATCATTGATAGGCCGCACGTAATAACCACGCAAATGGTGCACAATCAATTGGAAGATGTCTGCATCACGGTCCACGTACATCACCCGCGTATTGCGTTGATTACGGAAGTAATTGACAAAAAAGTTGTTCGGCCCGTCGCTTTTCAGTGATTCCCAGGACAGTCGGAAGGTTTTGCCGCCCACAATCACCGTGAATACAGTTTGATTGATAGGCTCATTCATTATTTGGTCATGTTTTCGCTTTTTCCCCGCTGAAATTGCTGCTTCTTGGTGATTGAATGGTGTTGATGCTAGGGGCTTCTGTGGTTGCTGTTGTTGAGATGTTGATGTATTTTGCTGTGACATGAGAGGAGTTGAGTTGGTTGACTGTTTGGGTACCGGCGGTGGTGATGAGGACATGTTGTTATCTGACTGTAGTTGCTGGTGTGGTTGTTGCTGTCGTTGTTGTTGTTGTTGTGATAGTGTATTCATCGAAGGTCCGGAAGGTGTAGTTGTTGAATCCACAATAGGTGGGTAAGAAGCAGTAGTGGATTGTAGAGGATCAGTCACGAATTGAAACAAGTCATCAGGTATCTGGTTCCCAAAGAAGAGATCGGCAGGGCCACTACCAGGACTGTTGAAGGTAAATGGATAATTAAATCCAAAAAACTGTGAAGCATCGTAGTTTTGCTTTGCTGAAGGTGGTTGTTCCTTGGATGGCGAAGATCCAGACATGTTTTATTATTCAAGGTCAAAAAGCGTCCAGTGCAATCTCAAAATTTATGGAGCGTGATCATTATGAGCGGCATTTAAAATATTATCTGTTCTCCACAATGGAAGATGCTCGAAGGAAATATTCAGTTAGAAAGTGACTCCAATTTTCTTTTTTCCTGTGTTCTTTTTTCTTTCTTTTCCTTGACTTTTTAACTTTACCTTCGTTCGTCTTATTATTTGGGTTTTACACCGCCTTGATTCACCCAACCCACTCACCTCTCATTTATTATACTTATTCATATATTTTTACTTACTTGATCACCAATGGCTACACCTATGGATGTTGACTCTTCTCCTTTGTAAGTATATTAACTCGGCTGCGTTTATGCCCATCCGCATCCAATTCTACAGAAATATTTCTAGTTTATTCATTCAATTTTATGTATAGATCTGCCGAAGATATCAAGGCTCAAGCTAACCAAGAATACAAGGCTGGCAATTACAAAGAAGCTGTCAAACTCTATGGCGATGCTATTCGTGAGTAAACCACCTTCTCTCCCTTCTTCTAGTACCAAAACATTCAATGATATTTACTTCTTTTCTTCTTTTGAATAGACGCTTCTCCTGATACCTCGACGTATTTCGCCAACCGAGCTGCTGCATTGACTATGTTGGGTCAATACAAGGAAGCTGCCACCGATTGTCGGCAAGCAACTGAATTGGATCCAAACAATATTAAAGCCATATTACGCGGTGCCAAATGTCATTTGAACCTGGGTAATTTAGAGGAATCGGGACGATTATACAATATGGCACTATCAATGGACAGTAATGGACAACAAGCGCAGCGGGAATACAACATTCTATTACACGTCCAAAATTATCTGACGCAAATGCAGGTGTACATGGATAACAAACAATGGGGATTGGCGCGAAACAGTTTAGACCAGGCGCTCAAGTTGGTGGATCAGGATAATGTGCCTCAGAAATGGAAGGTCTGGCAAGCCGAATGCGCTCTTAGTGAAAAGAACTATACTGCTGCTAGTCATATTGTCAAGTAAGTGTGCTATACATAGGAACAAAGGAAGTATTGGGGAAGAGAGATCGACCGATGGCTGATAAGAACTTTTTCTTTCTTGGTAGTTCTCTCGTACGTATGGATTCTCAAAACCCTGATGCCCTGCTTCTGCGTGCTCGTGTGTTCTACGGTCAAGGGGACAATGTCAAAGCTGCTGCTCATTGTGTGGAAGCCCTTCGATGTGATCCTGATTTCACCAAAGCCAGAACCTTGTTGAAAAAAGCTCGTGCCATTGAAGCCAAGAAAGAAGCTGGGAATGCGGCCTTCAAGTCCAATCAATTACAAGAAGCCTATGACGCTTATACTGCTGCTTTGGAAATGGATCCTGAAAACGCCATGATGAATGCCAAGTTATACTCCAATCGTGCTGCTGTCTTACAAAAGGTAATTAAAAAAGAAGAGATGAGAGAAAAAGAAAAAGGAACAACTTGGTGAGATGGGTAATGATATTTTATGGGAAAAAAAACAAAAACAAATTAGGTTGGGAATGTGATGTACAACGATTGAAACGATTTACTAACTTGGGCTTTTTTTTTTTTTTTTAATTAAACCTATTGCCTAGTTGAAAAAATTCGAAAGTGCTTTACAAGATTGTGACAAAGCATTGGAACTCGATCCTCATTTTACAAAGGTCTTCAGTCGCCGTGCTGCTTGTTATATGGAAACTGAGCAATATGAAGAAGCAACCAAGGATTATAAACATTTGGTCGAAGTCGATACTAGCAATCGAGGTAAGAAAAAGAAGAAGTTGGGGAAAGATGGGATCGCAGATGGATTTTTGATTTTTTTCTCACCCTTATCGTTCTTGGCACATTATTATTTATTTAGAGTACCGCAATCTTCTTCGGAAGGCTGAATTGGAACTCAAGAAATCACAACGAAAGGACTATTACAAGATTCTTGGAGTATCAAAGGACGCCGGTGAAATCGAAATTAAAAAGGCATACCGAAAAATGGCACTCGTGTATCATCCGGACAAGAATGCGGGGGATGTCAAGGCAGAAGCGAATTTCAAGGAAGTGGGTGAAGCCTATGCTATTCTCAGTGATTCACAAAAAAAGGCACGCTATGATTCTGGTGTAGACTTGAATGACGGTGGCATGGATGCTGGCGGCTTTGATGCTGGCGGTGTGGACATCAACGAAATCTTCCAAATGTTTTCCTCTGGCGGTGGTATGGGTGGTATGGGTGGTATGGGCGGCATGGGCGGAGGTTTTCCTAATGGTTGTATGGGTGATGGATTCCCTGGTGGCGGTATGGGCGGTGGTTTTCCGGGTGGCGCTGGTGGTCATCGATCTCAGCCTGGCGGATTCTCATCATTCCATTTTGGTTAGAATAGACAATTACATATTATCATTATTATTTCCCTCTTTATTTTTCCGCATTATCCATTTATCCTTATCCACACTATTCCTTCTCTCTTGAAGAGACTTAATTCTCATTTTCATTATCCTCATTTTATTCAGCATATCGTTCTATTATTAGCAATAAAGCGATCTTTTTTTCAAAAATCAAAAACATCACCGTCTTTTTATTTTTTATTTTTTGTCTGCTTGACGCTTTAAAAGCTGAAAATCGAATTCGTTCACCGAAGATCAAAAAGTCGAATGTCAAATCTTTGTTTGCCCATAAACACCCTCTTTTTTATTGTCACACAAAATTAGAACGTGGCAGTGTCGTACGGATTATATAGAATAAAAGAGGTTGACATAATAATAATAGTGTCTATATTGAAGCACTTTGGGAGATTGATTGGGGCGATTTCATTGTTTAAAATTTTGTGACCCGAAGAAAAAAAAAAATATATAAAATCCTAGGAAGCCCTTTTCTCCTTTTTTCCTCCTTACCATTTACTGTCACCTCTTTATTTCTATTGCATCTTTTTTTTTATATTTTATTTATTTATCATAATGTCTGCTCATGTCTTTTCATCTAAGCCCGTCCGTCAAGCCAACGGAGCCTCATGCCAAATTTGTGGCAGTCAAGTTCATCAAACCAAGGTATATAAATAAAAAAAGGATAATGTCATTCTCCAGCCACACCATATTCACAGGTCTGATTTTTGTTTTCTTAGTATTGCCCTGTCTCCCCAAGACGATAAAGACAATTTTCACCGAAACAACATTGAATTTATGATATCCTGGTTTCTTTTCATACCCCCCTTTTTATACATACATATGATTACATAACTCTCTCTTCCCTCCCTATTCATTATGCATTTCATGTTTTTTTTATCCCATTATATACATTTGATTTTAGACTTTTTTTATTAGTTGCACTTAGAGTATTTCTTTTTTTTTTTTGTATACAAAAATATATACGTATACTATGATGATTTTTAAACCCAAAATGTTTTTATTTTTAATGATGATCCCTGGGGCAACAAAATGAGGGTATTTTTTCTACTATTAGTAAACAATCTGATCACCATGATGATTATGATGTTTAATCTGATGAGTAAAGAATTGGTGTACATGCTTAGCTTCATCCACCAAAAAAAAAAAAATAAACAGGTGCCCCACATCTTCTTTGCTAAATAAAGCAGGTGTCATGCACTTGCGGACTCCGACTCCGCACACAAAATTTTCCAATCTGATAGGGGAAAAACTTGCCTTGATTGTGTCATTACAAAAAAAAAAAAAAAAAAAAAAAGGCGGGAAAAACCAAACCTTCTTTTGTATATCTGTCAGCTGTCGATATCAAGTGGCTGACCTTTGTCTGATCAATAAAAAAGCACACAAAAGGAAACAGAGTCAACCAAACAAAGAAAAAAAAAAAAGAAAAAAAAAAAGAATGGCATGGATTGCCATGTGAAATGAACAGATGCTGTAATCATCATGTAACCGTTCAAAAATTGTTGGTGCAACATGAAAAGAATATTGAACAAAAATCCCACATGGAAAAACTTTTTTTTTTCTTGGGTTGACTTTTTGCTAAATGCGATCATTATTACTTTTTGACAAGAAAGAGTGTACCATAATGATTAAAAATTTTCGGCGGTCCCCGCTTCCCCCTGCACCCTAACACTACCATAAAATTACACACGTGCGACTTGTTATAAAAAAAATCCCACTGTTTATCACTTTTTTGTTCAAATGTCAATTACCCTACAAACCATTTATCATATCATGGATTCCGCAACCCACCGGTAACCCGCCTGAACCCATCCCCTGATAAGCACATATAAATAAATGAAATTGCATATGGTTGCTTTATTGATATTGTAAAATGTAAATATAATATAAAATAAACTAAAAAAAAAATATATGAATGGGGTTTTGACTAAACTAGTCAAAAAAGAAAACCATAAAGCATAAAAAACATCTATGTCTAATTGGTGGATGGTTGTTGCTGGATTGTCTGTGCGAGTGCGCGAATGTTTGGGTCATAATGGTTCTATCACATAAAAAAAAAAGATAGAATATGTTATTTTAGTTAAAATTATTATCATCATCACCATCATCATCATCATCATCGGTAAGGTCTTAAATTTTACCTGGTAGAGGAATAGTTCATAAAGACTGGTGCCAAAAGGATTGCAAAGCTCGGGGTCTTCTAACAAAGGCATATAAATTCCTGTAGCAGCACGGTCTTCAGATTGGATCAAAGCATCGAGGCGAGGGTTTCTCTATTTGACAAAAAAAAAAAAAAAAAAAAAAAAAAATAGGTGAGTGAGCAAATAGAGTGTTTCTTTTTTAATCAATGATCGCATTCATCACATTTACCTGTAACAATCGTTGTACAAGAATCAGACACCGAGACACCGTCTTGTTGGGCATATTCAGTGCTACCAAAGAAAATCGTTTGACAAAGGCGGCCAATCGATCTATAGGGATTTGCCGTTTCCTTAAAAACATCATTTCCAATCCACGGAGTAAAAGTTCAGCCTCGGAGTCGGCACCATCGGTCGCTGTCGTTTCCCCTGACCAGCCATCTTCCAATCGTGTTCTATACGTTGCCTTGAATAGAATCAAATAGATTTCCTTGTAAAAATCCTTGAGATCGTAGTTTAATGCTTCACCTTGACCGGAGAGGAGTTCAAACGCTGTGGTAATACATAAGAGTCGTTTACGAGTACCAGCACCACCGCGAGTCGATAAGGATGTATCTTCCAGCTGATTCATAACGTCCCGAAGTGCATTTAATAAGTCATTGAAAAAGTCCACGTTGATCAAATGAGCGAATCTAATGATGATATAATACAGAAACTAGTAAGTAATTAAATCTACACAAATTTTGATTATCTTTCTACTTACCGAGCCAATCCATGTAGCACACCAGGCAACAGAGGTGATGATGATTGTTTCTTCAAGATACGGAAGTAAAAGGCAAATACTAATTTCAAAGTTTCGGTATGCTACAAGAAAAAAAATTAATGTTGTTGTCCACTGTATCCAATTCTTTGTTTTAAAATTATATTGTCACTTACGGTTTTGTCTTTTTCTTCTTTGCTGACAATGGCTTCGGCTTCTTGGAATTCCTTTTCAACTTCCTTCGTTTCCTTCATTGCCTTTCTTGCTTTCTTGGTCATAAATGGCTTGTCCTTGGCTTTTCGTTTCTTGGAATTTGAGCTATCTTTATCGGAGGAGGAGGAGATGGGCGCCATTTCTTCCATTAGTCGCAAATGTAAGAAGATTTCAATCACCTTTTCATTGACAGCAAATCCCTTTGATTTGATCATGCGAGTCATCATCTTGACAGCGTCCAAAGATATCCGTCCAGTTTCGTCTTCTTCAAGTAAACTGACAATCGCCTTGTAAGATAATTCCGCCATCTACAATTAAATCAAAATTAGTTAAAGCCCTTGTTATATGATAAATAAAGTAGAAGTGTGCCTTACCTCATCCCATTGAAGTGTACTCATTCGAGCTACAATAGACACCATGATCTCCAATCGGAAGTTGAAGTGAGGATGTGTTGTCAACAATTCGCAAAGACATCGAGTTGCTACGACCGCCATAGAAGCATCAATTTCTGTATTTCGTTCTAGTGATAAAAAATAATCGTATCAGTACATCAATTAAATGGCACTTCACCCAGAATCCACTATTTTCATTTACTTGACAACAGCGCATTCAAGTCCTTCAAGTACAATCCATAGTTATGTAACAAAGCCTGTTCATATTGTCGAAGTTTCTTGACATCCTTAGTCACTTGTACTGCTGTTTCCTTTTCCGTCAGTGTTCGAATTCGGTAACTATATAACAATAATAATGATAAACGATTAGCCAAGAGAGACAAAAAAAAAAGAATGATATGCCTCTTCATCATATTTCAAACCTACTTACCCAGGGATGATGTCCTTATACACTGCCAATTGAGCCAGAAGAGTCAACTTTTGTACAGTAGCATTGTCCGTTTTGTAAATGTCTCGGAATGCCCGCAATCTTCCAATCTAACCACCATCATCATAATAATAAAAGTCAAGTTCTGAAGAATTTAAGCAGTGGAGAAACGGGATAATACTTACGTTACTTTCCGGATCTTCCTGAAGGAGGGACGCCAAATTTGCAAGTTCTTCTTTCTTGGTCAATATCAATTGCTTTTTAGTGAGCACCGGTTGTTCATCCGCTTCCTCCATCGTCACATCATCTACTTGTTCCTCTTCAGCAATGGTTTCCACCTTTTCTACTTGTTCGTCGTTTTCGTCAGCCGAGTGTTCTTCTTCTTCCTGTTGAGCCAGTTTGCCGCCAGGTAACTTGATGGGCAGTTTGTTGACATAATCCTTACGAGACCATTCAGCAGCTACTTTGCGAGGTTGTATTTCGTAATCCATTTCCATTTCATCATCATCCGAATGTTGTTGTTTCACTTGGTCCTTCTTCTTGTTGCCCTTTTTAACGGGATGCTGTCGCTGTTGTTGATCTTGTTCATCGTCATCAGATAAATCACGCAGAAGATCCTGATCGTCGTCATTGTCATCACTGTCCATAGTGTCTTGAGCCACCGCCAGATCGTCATCGTAATCTTCTTCATCGGAGGAGGATAGATCGGTAGGTTCAGGAATACCTTCAAGTTTTTCGGCCTTGGAGAGGGAGGCAACCTTGGGTTTCTTGTCTTTCTTCGTGTTTCTATCAAATAATAAACAAGCGATTAGTAGCCGAGAATGCTAAGATCATCCTCTGGGGTGAGAATGATCTCTATGTGGGGGAGGGGAGCTTACCTAGTCAATTCCTTGGTGTCCATTGATTGTAAGAAGCTTTGGAACCCTTCATTCTCGGCAAAGAATTCCATATCTTCGTCAGAGATCGCAATATCGTCTTCGTCTACCTCCGGTACCGCCAGGAATTCCTTATTCTGTAATAAAGAATGGATAGCATTAGTGATCAGTGGATCATCGATCAAGTTTATATAAATATAGACATATCCTTTTTCCTTTTTTTGCTTGCCTTGGGTTGCTTTTTTGTTGCAGTTCCATTCTTGGCATTCACTGCTGGACGTCTAGATTTCGATCCTGAAGACGAGGGCTTGGGTGGTTTAGTGGTTTTCTTGACGTTGGACTTTTTAGAAGGCATTGAAAAAAAAAATTAGAGAAAGGGGAGAGGAAGTCGGCCTAAGAAAAAAAAAATAGGGAAATCTTTTTTTTTAACCGGTCACTGCAAAATTTTCGAAGCATTATTTGAATCTCCTACCGTCTCAATGTGCTCTTTCGGGGCGAATAAAAAATACTGTGTATATACACTACTATATTATCGATATTACTATAGATAATAACATGCTCAAATTCTATTGCTGAAACAGAGACTCGTGTATTAGAAACCAACCAGATTTTCAATTTCTGATTTTTGGCGATTAAATAAATCCTTCGATATTGAAAACACATGATTATATATTTTCTGATGTATAATATACCTGTGGAAATGAATGGAAAATTTAATCGATAGTGTGAATTGATAGAGGAATAGCGAGAGCTGTAGAGATATAATTCATGTAACTGATATTATTATCATTAGTTAGAATTGCCATTGCTACCAGCTTTTTTTTTTTTTTGACCATCGAATATCAAATATGTTCACAAAGATAACGTCCTTGTAAAACAGCTGACGTCCCAATACGGTACTTCCTTCCAAATACAATAAAATTGAAATGCATTCTTGTTCACGGCAATCACATAATTGTCATAGACAACTTTTCCAAAACAATCAAGACCAATATTAGTACTAAAACCCGATTATCCTCAAAGAAGACGCCCTGATTTTTTATTGACTCTAATAAATCTAGAAATAAGGGTTCGTAGGGTGCATGTTTCAATAAATCAGAGGCCGTAAAATTAAATTTGGGTTAATCGGTGTATATACCAGACCGAATGCCCGCTTACTAGTTGAACTGAGAAAGGTGGAAAGCAGATTGGAGATTTTGGGAAATAAACAGTGTGCGCACGAATGTGTTTGGAAGGAACATCCTTTAAAAAAGTGGAGTAGACTCATTTTAGCACACTAACTAAGCTCAAAGGATCTGAGAGGGATATTTGCATTGTTCTTCTAACATGTGCCTATTAGGCATAGTGTTATCGTAAGCGCAATGATTGGATGTAGTAACCTCTTTTTTCACGGTACACACACACACACACACACACACACAGAGAGAGAGAGAGAGAGAGAGAGAGAGAGAGACATTCATCAGCAAGGTAATCTTAACACGTAAGTGAGATAAAGGCAAAGAAACAATACATATTTATTCAGATGTAGATATGGATATAAACTGTGAACTAACATTAAACTAGGCTAATGACACTATTCTAAGATGAGGCTAATCTAATGGAGGGTCCCGAAATCAAGAATCCAAAATGAAAGGAGTTCCCCATGATGTTTGTATTGCATTTCTCAAAATGCCCCTGATTCAAGTTCTAATACTAGCTCAAGTCCATCATCACTTCATTGAAGTTTTAATGAAAGAGAAAGAGAAATGGCACTAAATAAATAAATATAGAAGCACGTGGGCGGAATATGAATATTCACACGATCCTTTTTTTTTCGACGACGCCCTCAGCACGATAGTTGATTCCCAAGGTGCTGCCCACCAAATGCGAAGAGATGGCCTCGTCTAATCCTGTCCCATAAAACCCACACCAGAAAAAGAAATTGACATGCAGTAACTTGAATATTTCCCGAAGCTCCAGATGTGCCCTAGAGCGTTTATTTGTGTAAAATAAATAACGAAGAAACCAAAACTAACTAGATGCAAAATGAATTGTAAACTAAACAAAGATAAATATACGGGTGAAAAAGGGAGTATAAAAAGCTATCAAAATGGAGTGGAAAGGGGATAATAATAATCAAGACAATAAAGGTGCCCGTTCACTATTCCCATCGTTTCGCCAAAATTGCTGACGAATGGCTGTCTTGACCGCGGAAAACACACCGTTGAATAAGAATACACCAATGATCAAAATAAAAAATCCAAAAAGTTGAACCCAAGAGAATGAATCATAACCATAATGAGCAGCAATCACCCAGATCAATGTGGTTCTAAAAAGTAAAGTCATACAGTGAATAAAGGTATATTTTGCGCGTACCGCTTTTTTTTTTAGTGAATTACCTGATAGCATCCAGTACACTTCGGCCTGGGATTCCTATAGGAGTGCTTACTGCCAAGCCAAAGAAGTTAAAGATGGCAACCATTAGTGCAAGTACAATCGCCGACTGCCATAAATCATATGAGTTGATGAGTTGCGAGACACCTGTCTTAATATCAAAGACTGAGCCTGCAGCTGAAGGACTAAATACCGCCACCACCAAGGCTATACCAAGAAGCAAAGTACCAAAAATACCTTCAATTCCCATGGCACGAACAGGATCTAGTTGATAGCGGTCCATCAAGTATTCTTCTAAGATAAATTGACCAGCCACAAATACTTGTGAGAAGAGTAACAATAAAGGGCCCATCCAATGCGATTCGCCATCATCGTCTACCACTGACGAGGCACCCGATGATGTAACAACAGCGTGATAAGAAATAATTCCAATGCCTCCAAGGATAGCAAGTACGGACACCCATTCGTGACCCAAGAAGCGTCGAGATAAAAACAGAAAGCTAAACACAGCCGAAAATCCAACTATACTGCTTCGTACCATTTGGAACACAGATGGCGTACTGTATATCAGTCCAAAATTGAGCATCTATGTATTGTATCAATAATAAAGGATAAGCAAAGGAGTGTGTGTAACGCAACAAAAAAGAATGGGATGGGAGCACAAAAAAAAACAGAGCAAAGCATCATCACACCAAAAAAAAAAAAAAAAAAAAAAAAAAAAAAAAAAAAAAAAAAAGTGGGTAGAGAAAAAAACCCAGCCCCAACTTACCGTGGTTGAAATAAGATCGCATGCACTAGGAATAATAAACCATATCCCAGACCAAAACCAAGTAGATGAGCGTTGAATGGACCATTCATTTCCGTCTTCTTCCTGTTGTTGCCTATTGATTTGTACGGAGTCCAATAATGACCGATCCACCCAAGAAGACGCTTTGCTGACCACCTGAATACCAAAGATACATATAATTTCACCAAAAAATATCATCACCGTTTGAAGAAGAGGTTGAGAGAAAAAGTGGTGTTCTCCATCGACATCATGATGGTCTTGATAACTAAGAATCAATGGTATCGAAACCCCTATCAAAAAAATAAAAAGTAAAGAAAGTCAGTACTCCAGTTCGTCACCTGCCTCCCATTTCTCTTTTGGCGTGTCTTGGGTATATTTGAATCTTACCGGATATCAATAAACCAAGTATAAGGAAGGAGGTATGAACTACCGACATTGCTTGACAATAGAAGGACGAAAGAAAAGAAAAGGGAAAGAAAATAAAATCCAATTTTATATAAAAAATAAAGGAATATGTGAGAAAGCTGCAACTCCGCTGTGAAGCATGGGCATCCCAAATTGGGTATCGCCACACCTATGATACAAAGAAATAAATATCAACAACAAGACATACGACACCAACATTTATGTAATGTACAGTACATAATGGGGAAATATATAAACAAAGAACCATAATTTTATTTTTAAAAAACGATAATAGGAAAAGGAAGAGAGAGGGGGACGGGATATAAATGGCTGCCAAAAAGAAAAAAAAAAAAAAAAAAAAAGGGGAAGGGGGATGTATCAATGTGCGTTGGGTGTAGTGATTTCATCATAATATATATAAAGTAAAAAAAGACGAGAACAGCTAAGCCTAAGCGGTAGCATCGGCCACCGGACGTCTGGACCTGTAATCCTTGATAGCAGATTTGATAGCATCTTCAGCAAGCACTATACCAAAAGAAGAATAAAACGCATTGTTAGTATGTCTTTGGCCCAGAGAATTATATCATTACCACTTACTTGAGCAATGAAGTTTTACAGGCGGTAAGCTCAATTCCTTGGCTATTTCCGTATTCTTGATTGCACCTGCCTGTTCCAAAGTCATGCCACGTACACGTTCAGTCATAAAGCTGCTTGACGCTATAGCTGAGCCGCAGCCAAAGGTCTTGAATTTGACATCACTAATCTTGCCCGTTGCGTCGTCCACTTGAATCTGAAGCTTCATCACATCACCGCACGCCGGTGCACCAACCAACCCAGTGCCAATATCAGTGCTTCCTTTAGGGAAGGAGCCCACATTGCGAGGTCGTTCATAATGGTCAATTACCTAAATAAACAAAAAGTATTGGGGAGTTTGTTAATCGTGCTTTGTTCACCTTTATGTATTCGTACAATGGACTAATTTACCTTATCGTGGTAAAATCGGGTACCATGAAAGCCAAAGGTCTTTGAATAACTTGAGTAGCTTTGCTGAAAGTATTGAAGGTTGTTCGTAACATATTGGATATTTGTCTGTAAAAAAAAGTAAAAAGTAAAAAAAGAATTTAAAATTCTAAATTCTGTAAATTTATATGTGAAAAAAAAAAAGAATGTTTCCTTTGACATTGACCAATGATACTGTTTTTTGAGCATATGATTAAGGGCGCTAGCACCAAACTCAGAGACACTACTACAAGACTAATCCATATGTCAAAATGCAAAGTCAACTGACCTCCGAATCATAAAAAAACAACTAGGAAATGATGACAATGATGATGAATAAAATATATCCAATTCTTTATTCAAATACTGAGTAAAGTAATAAAATCAAATAAAGGGGGAAAATGACTAGATTTAGATAGTGGAAGGATAAAGCATCTATAATAGTAAAGAAAATAAGGTGATAATTAGTTTCTGTCAAAAATCCATTTCAAGCACACACATGTAACTATTATTTTGATCCTCTTACCACACGAACGGAGGCTCCGAAAGACTTGGGAGGCAAGTTGTTGCGGAAACGGGCCTTGACGACACCGTTGGTACCATGGGTACGAGCAATACGACCCCAGATGACACGGACCTTGGAACCATTGACTTCACGCTTGGCACGGTAGACATAGGCAATACGCTTACCGAGGTAGAATTGAGCATCCTTGGTGGTTTGGACACCTTCGACTTGGATAAGAGAGGTGTTGGGGTTTTGGTTGCGCTTGGCACGTTCGTAACCTAAAACACGGCCCTTGCTGTAAAGACTATAGTAATAATAATAATAAACATGTCAGTATCATATTTATACTCTTTGTATAAAAACGAATATACAAGTGATCAAAGAAACGATAGACAATCCTTTGATTCAGTCCCATAGTGTCCCTTCTTTTCTCTCTTCCCCACTGCCCCTTTTGTACCCATATCTCTGTTTTGTCTACCCATCCATCCATCCATCCATCCATCCATTTAATCCAATCATCCATCTGTCTATCGTTTCCATTTCAATCCATCCGCAGATAGAGATTGTATATCGTATCCATATCGTTTTGATATAATGAAATATTTACCGGTCAGACATATCAAACTAGACGAAGAAAAGGAGGGTTATTTGCATTTTGATACAAGCTCAGAACTTTTAATTCAAGTTTTTGACCTGGATTATTTACACTCCGCTTCCCCCTGAATTCCATTGCCAGTTCTAAGACTGGTCATATCCCGCTGAAAGTCCATCATAACAATAAAAAAAAAAGATACATATATTTTTATATAATGTTTATTAGCTAAAAATACAACACAAAATAACCAGCAATTCTACAAAAAATAATGCTATACTACTAATGATATAAAAGTGGATAACTAACTAGTATGCTTGTAAACTTCCCGCACTAACATAGCCGCTACATCGAGGTCACTCCAGTAGTTCAGATGGACACTAAGCGCACTAAAATAAGAGTTTTCCAGGATACCTTCTTGAAGACAAAAATCCACCCGGCCCATCTTGGGATTCAGCATGGCCAATTTTTTAGCGCCTATCGATTTGGATCCACTGTAACTGCCCATTTCAATCTTATCCGACCCAGAAGTAGAAGACATTTCAGTGGGAGATCTTGTTGTTGATCCATCTTCCGTCACAGTGTTGCCATTTTGATCCACTTTATTGTTGAACCCCAATCCCCGCATAATTAAACTGTTGGTCCAATTGGATTTGAATGTATCGAAGAAAGCACCAGCGCTTCTGGCTATTCCAGATCCCATGTTCAACCCGGCATCAAGCACACCTTTTAAACCTCCCTTGATGTAAGGAATCGGTACAGGTTTTTCTTTGGCACCGTAATGTCTAGCAATCAAAGGCTCCAATCGATAAGCTACAGGATCAGACTATGAACGAGAAAGAAGAAGAAAAAGACAATCGAATCGGGTCATAAAATTCAATTATTTTGTATATTTTCGATACTTACATTATGGAAGATATTGTAGAGGTTTTCCACAGCAGGATAGTAATAAGAGATAGGAGTGTCATGGCTGCCATCCATCAGAGTCGCAGTGCTTTGTTCCCATTCAGACATACCGCCTTGAGCCAAAGCATTTCTTGATGAGATCTTGAAACCACGGAGGAGCAGGAGAATACCCAATGGTGATCCCACAGCAAAAAAGTTTTCCACCGTAAACAGTAACGATGGTGCCTTTTTTTCCAATGGTAAAGGGAGTCGATCCTTCGATTTGGCATATTTTTCTTGAGTAGGTGTCATTGGCTGCGTGCTGAGGATATCGAAGGCCAGGAGAGACTATAAAACATAATAAATAAATAAAAAGTCGGGGTTAGTCTATCTTCCCAGTCTCAAAGTGAATGTGTTCATGAAATCTCCATTTCTATGCTTTACCCCTAACGAGTGACCAAGAATGGACACCTTGCCGTTGTTCTTGGTGAAATCAGGATTGCGTTCAATAAATAACTTGTACACCCGATTGATTTCATTGGTAATAATAACTGTCATTTGATCACGATATTTTTGAGTCATATAGAGGGGGACTATTTAAAATATATAAAAAGAGGCATTGCTTGAGAATCGATATTGCGCAAATCCTAGTTTTTTTTCGCACTTACTATCCAAGAATACATCAGACACCAGCATACGGTACATAGGAATGCCTTCCAAAGTAATCTCGTCCAAAGTAGGACAGCCGTCTTCCCCACCACGCATTCCCATATCTGCCTCCGCACCTTCTTCATCACTTGCCATACCAAACGTGATGCTCTTTCGCCATAAAATAGGTAACACTTGAATGCCATTATCTCGAGGGGATTTGGACGATGTGTCGTTGACCAAAGAATAGCACGTTTTCATGGTATTTCGCAGTACATTGACATCTATATCCAAAATAATCGAAACAATGAGCATGATTTCCTTGTTTGTTGTTTATTCGTAATATCACACCTTCCCCCCCCCTCCGTTTTCTTTTCTGTTTCATTTACCATGCACAAACGTTTGCCCAAATCGTTCCGTCAACTTTTGACCAATGCTAAAATAGAAAAAATCGGCATCAGTAATAAATCATTTTTATTCACCACTGCATCCCCTCCTTATGATCTTACCCATGGACAGCAAAGATAACATGGTCAATTTTCCTGTTTTCGCCTTCACTTTTTTCATTATCATAATCATCTGTGTATGGTTGGGTGATTTCTTCTTCCGTTTGTTCATGGTCGGCAAGGTCTCTTTCTTGATCCTTATGCTCTTCTTTGGTTGGTTTTGAGGCTGCTGATGTCTTTTTGGTTTGCTTGTTATCGCCTTGTTGTTGTTCCACTTGAAGATAGCCACGTAATAATCGAGTACCACCGAGATTTTGTGAATTGGTAAGTTTGGTGATGATACTTTTGGCAAGCTTACTACTAGCTGTGTCACTATTGTCCAATAAAAATAATAAAAATAATAAAATCAGCATCATAAGGTAAGTGCTAATACAGATGAGCGTTCTCTTCTCTTTATTTACACCAATGACTTACTATAATAACCAAGCGGTACTTTCACCAGTATAAACAACGTATTGTTCAAGATAAGCACCCAATAAATTCCATTGCTTTTCCACTGGCTGAGATTCCAAAACCGTCTTTAATTTTGATTCTTCGTAAGCAGAGGTGGATTCGATGGACGACATTGTATTGTCTGCCTTGGTGTCCGCAGGGTCTTCTGATGAAGATTCTTCGATGATATAAGGTTTGTATTTGCTGAAATCCCCCCCCAAAAAAAACATACCTAGTGAGTCAAATGGATCTAATACAAGAGATTATCTTTGTACTTACTGGTATCCAATTTCAATTTGTTCTGCTAAATTTTCTTCACATGGTACCCATTTTGATCCGTCGCCTTGAATAAACCATGTCGCCCTGCGGATTTCGAAGATCGGTCCTTCCCAGTAGATAGGCCCAATGGTACGTTTTTCAACATCGACCTCGAATAAATAGTCTTCATTGACAGGTACTTTGGCACCCCTGATATCATCCTGATAAAAAACGTATTGATTATTTACAACTGGCATTTGACGAAGCCTGTATTTGTTTTACCTGATAAGCCTTTTCAATAGCGGAAGAGTCACGCACCGAAAAAGGAACCCAAGTTTTCGGCGACGCCTTTGGTTTGGAAGGTGTTGTTGTTGTTGACGTCGATGAGGAGGAAGTGGATGACCTTGACGCAGTTTTCGCAGCTTTTTCTTGCCTAATGGTAACTGGATCGACAATAGGGGCATCAGACGCATGAAACCTATATTGAGAAAGTGGACATCTGATTAGTCTACTTATTGTTCCAGTAACGGGAAATATCGCCCTTTTTGTTAGATTTATTTTACCACTGCGCGATTAAAGGAGGAGCATTAGGATCAAGGGCTGGGTTCGTTGACGGATGTTTTCGCTGGGGTTGTATGCTTTGATTGGAGACGGTCATTGGAGGAAGTTGTCAGGAGCAAAAATAAAAATAAAAAAAAATAAAAAAAAGGAAGCAGAAAAAAAAAGAAAGAAAAGGTCGAAGAATGAAAAAAAGTAAAAATAAAATAAATCACCGCCTCCCCCAGCGGAATCGAAAAGTCATATGAAGATGCTCGCGAGAAACACTTGTCAAGAAGTGTGTGGAATACGTTATCACAATCTAGTTGGTTGATCAATGATATCCCTTCGGAAAAACAAATTCCCATATAATGTACGGACCATTTAACACCTTTCTCGTTGGTTTTTTTTTAACGGCAACTGCAGTATTTTGTAAGTGCCACATTTATGATAGTGTACATAGACCATCTTTTTGTGTAACCATTTGAATGTATCAAATGTCTTACTTTTTGGGAGTTTTAATGATTTCATTGTAAGCTCTGGCTTGTTATTTTTCAACGCACAGAATACATGCTTATGATTTCATTGATTAATTACAGTAAAATCAGCTATTAGAAAGCTTTGCTCCCTATTTCAGGGCCAAACTGAAACTGAACCCTTCAAAACAAATTCGAAGGTTTCATGCGCAACTCTTTTGAAACTACGAATAGTTCGGGCAATATGTAAGAGTAATTTCCCAAAATGTATTCTTCAACCAAAGTATATTCTTATGGTATCGTATTGCAGATCGGTATGAAAACTGCATTAGATTCGGCGACAATGGGTATTTCTTTAAACACAATATGAATCACTCTCGAATACGTGATTAAATGGTCATCGAAGAGTTTATCAAAGTTGGCATGACATTGATTGAATATTATGATATTATAGTAATGTAAACATTTCAAGAAATGTTCATGTTACGATATCCTTTCAATGAAAGCACCGGTGACAAGACCTAGAGGTCAGTGAGAATATATATCAGCAAAATCAATAGCCAAATTCTTAGGGCACCGGTACAAGAATTTCATATCGTAGAATAAAAGGACATTTTATCTCAATGACTACCATATTTAGAAGTAACTTGCACGAATTTAACATTTCCGCTTCCGTGGTTTGGCTAAAGCAGAAAGGTACAGCTAATGGGCGTTTCCTGTAAATATGTCCCACAAAAATATAGTTAAGGTGAAGGTGCTATAATTATATATATATATATATCATACAGTAGATAGGAAAGGGAGAAAATGAAAGCCAAGAGAAAAGAAATCCCATAAACGCAATGAACAAAGTCAATAGAAGAGGATAAACAATCTTTTATTTTAAATACATATATAAATGATATCAAAACCAACACTAATATATTATAAACTAATCTAATGAGGGATTCATAACACCATTGGATGAATGAGAGACAATAAAGAGGAGGCACCACAATCCTAGATCCAAAATGAAAGTGTTTCCCCAATGCACTTTGTACATCCTTGTTCAAAAATCACTAATTACTATATACACTGCCAATGGAGTCCATAACGAGTAAATATCAAGAAATACACCAAGATAGAAAGAGAAATAAAGACTAGCGGTCCAAATGACAAGTTTTGCAGTCGCCGAAAAATAATCATTCTCCGCAAGATTCAAGCAATCCTCCAAATTCTAAAAAATAAGGTTCTAAACTAAAGACGAAAGGTTCATCATCACAAAAGATCTAATGGAGGTGTATGTGGAAGACTAACAGGGAGACAAACAGGAGTTCAGATGAATAACCAGCTATAGTCTAAAGGGTCACTGCAAAAAGGTATATAATATACTGCACATGTAGTAAAAACTAGAGAGACAATTGTCGATGAAGCACAACAACGGTATACACTAATCAAAAAGGATGTATTGCACAAGACATGAGAAAGACTTATGGAACATCTTTCATTGAAACATGCAAAAAGAGGCAAAATTTATTGAGACATTGATACAAATTATGGACAAACTAACACTAAATAAGCTAATGAACGCCCCAAAAGGCCAACCAATGGTGGTCCCAAATCCTGAATCCAAAATGAAAGGATTTCCCCATGCATCTTGTAATCCCTGAGCTAACAAACCTTCTAAACTAGTCCTGATACAATTCTAGGTCCAACATAACCCCATAGAGGTTGAATGGTGAAGTAAAAAAGAAGGAAAAAGAAAAAATGAGAGAGAGAGAGAGAGGCGGAAAACAAAAATTGGCCAGAATAAAAAATTCACGTGGCGGCATTTCAAATCTTGACTGTGCCTGATTTCGCTATTTGACGCACAGGCGCTTTTTAATCAACAAGATCCTACACCTTTTCGAATGAAAGACACACTACGATACGAATAGAAAACGACGGCTGTGTTGAAAGTGGGGCGTACTAATTGTGTATCCTACTTTATTTTTCTAGGTTGACGGCGGTGTTACTTCAGTAAATCTGATCTTTGCTTTAAAAAATGTGTGTCTGCTCCAAATGATGTGTGTTTAAACTTCAATAGAAGTTTGGAGATTCCTTTTAGAAATCCCATTTTTATTTTACATCGTTCCTTCTTCTACACTATTCTTCTAGACTAGCACCTCTATCAACTACTATTAGCCTCTCCTATTTACGTCTTCTTTCCTTTTAATATAGTATTAACTATCATGATTCAATAAACGCTTTTTTATTTTGCGATGAGCAATGGATGACAAAACTATTCTACTGTGATATACTATTACATACTATTCTATTGCGGTGCACTATTCTACAGACTTGATTCAGCTTATTTCACTTAAACCTTACACATAGTAGCAGCCATAGAACCTCCTTCTTTCCCATGTAGTATGAGTTATAGTTTTCCATATTTATATATCAATATATTTCACTATACCTCAACTGAATAAACAAAAATGACCTTTAATATATACTACAGTGTGATTGAGAGTGTTTGATGGGGGGGTTTTTTTTTGTTTTTTTTTATTGGTTTGGAAAACATATAGCAGGTATTACCAAAGGCTCTCCAGGCGCTTTTTTAGTAGGGCTATTGAATTTTTAGCTGCGTGACGGGGGCTCTTAGGGTGAGTACGGGGGATATTGGAAGAAACAAAGGTAAAATGCTGAGGAGGCAAATGTTGGTATGGGGCGGTTGCAAGTGAATTTTGATGTCCAGGTAAATGTGTGCTTGAATGGTGGGCTATAGCGTAGAGGCGGTTATTGTGGCTGTAGGCTTTAGCTGTGAGCTTATAGGCGTAAACTTTAGAGCATTGTGCAATTAATTGTATGATAGATGGATGGTTGGTTTGGTGACAAAAAATGATTGTATAATAATTCTAAATATGCATGGAAAATTTGAAGTTGAACGGTTTCGTAGTTCGTTTTATATAAAGCGAAAAAGAAAATATTGCAGGTTAATTGGATTTTGCAGGCTGTAAAGCCAGATGGGTGTGAATTCAACCGCCGCCGCCGGCAGCCTGGATTGTTGATCGAGAAAAAAAAATGGGAGCGCACATCCAAAAAAAAAAAAAAAAAATAGACTTCAACGGGAATGAGCCAACATCTGTTCACTGTTTTTGGCTCATTGCGGACCTGGTGGCCTCGGCTTTCTGTTAGAACTAGTTTAGAAGGGTTTTAGAATAGGGATTGCAAGAAACATGGGGAAACCCTTTCATTTTGGTTCTGGAATCTTGGGGGATGTCTTGATTAGCTTAGTATGTCTCATTTCTTCAATAAAACATGTCTCAACTTTAGTAAGACTGGTAGTTGCTTTAAAAAAACGTGTGTTTGCTCCAAATGATGTGTGTTTAAACTTCATTAGAAGTTTGGAGATCCCTTTTTTATTTTACATCGTTCCTTCTTCTACATCATTCTTCTAGACTAGCACCTCTCTCAACTACTATCAGCCGCTCCTCTTTACGTCTTCTTTCCTTTTAGTATAGTATTGACTATCATGATTCAATAAAAGCTTTTTTATTTTGCAATGAATAATGGAAGGCAAAGCTACTCTACTGTGATAGGCTATTTTACATACTATTCTATTGCGTTAGACTATTCTACATACTATTCTATTGCGATACACTATTTTACATACTATTCTATTACGGTACACTATTCTACAGGTGAATCTGTTTTTGCTGAGGCTGAAGAGATTGGCGCTAGGGCGGGTTCTGGTTTCTTGACAAAAGGGTTGTTTTTCACTGGTGATCGTTTGAGCTAACAATGCAATATCCTTGTCGCACTGTTTCTCCAATTCTGATTGTTCGTCACCAAGTAATTTCTGCTTTGTCTGTTCCACATGACCAGATCGAAAATAATGATCGTCTTTGCCGTATTTTCGCAGAGTTGAAGGCGACGATGAGAGTATGGGCGGACAATCCATATTGTGCGAAAGGGATGAAGAAGTTGGCTTGACTAGTTGTTGTTGTTGCGGCAGAGATTGTTGCAAGCGATATTGGGCGTTGTTCATTCCACATAAAGTTGACGAACGATAAAACAAGTCGCACATGGGAATTTGGCGAAGAAAGAGGAGTTGGTCGGTGATTCTAAGTTCTAATACTAATCCAAGGTCATCATTACTTCATTGAAACCTTTAATGAAAAAAATAAAAATAAAAAAAAAAAGATAAAGGGGAGTGACACGAAAATAAAAATAAACAAAAACCACGTGGGTGGAGTGTGAAAGGTGTCCCCTCGATCCATCCATGGGGAAGAATAATAAACATACTCGAAAAAAAATAAGCACAAGAAATTTAGGAGGATCAGTTGATCAGATGCAATGCTGTGGGCGTAATCCTGTGCACCAATATGTCATTATGTATTGTTAAAAAAAGAAGATAATGCACAAATGACCAAACAAAACATACACCCATATCGTAGTATGATATAATAAAGCAACTTTTTTTTTATTGAGTAAAAATGAAGTCAAACATATAATATGGGGAGTAAAAAGCCACAACTAAGAATATCATATATATATATATATATGATGGAATAACGAGATAAATAATTCAAAAAAGGAGAGGGAGATTGAGCGAGGTGAAAAGCCGACGAGGTGCCAATGGAACTTGGAGAGAGAGAGAGAGAGCATCATTAGTTCTTGATCACATATTCAAATTCAATAGGCAGAGTAACTTGGACCTTAAAAATTGAAAGGACGCAATATCACCGTTTTCATGTTGCACGTCCACCACATAAATATCCGAGAGCAGAGATCGGCACACTTCCACAGTAAATTCGACTTCCTGACCTTTGTCTAATTCCGGTGGGCCATAAATGGGGGTGTTTGATACAGTGACCGCTTTATTATTATTGTTGTTGTCCTTTTTTTTCTTTTGCTTTGCAGATCCAAGATGGTGCCAAGAATAAAAGTGAAGATGTGGATGATGACTTTTTCGAAGACACGTCAGCTGGTACGAGGAGCGATGCTGCACGTCAAATCCAAGAGCCGTCAAAACACGCACCAACATCAATATCAAGTGACCAGGCGCCATGGACGTAAGATGTTCGCCTTGTGCATGGGAAAACGTACGCATCGTTGATTGGTCTACAGTAGAAGTTGCTAACGATGAAGGTGCCAGATAATGGTGTACTTGTTGATCCTCCTCCTGCTCCTCCTGCTGTTGTAAGTGATGTTGGTAATCACTGCAATGATGATTTGTTGCTGTTTGTTGTTGGTCATCACTGGTGTTATTAATATCCCTGGTTGACGCTGCAGATGCTGAAGAAGGTTCCGAGAGAGATGACAATGAGGACACCTCCTGTTTCGTGAAAGGTCGATTTTTGTGGATCCATGCCTTCATTGCTTGTGTCATTGTTTTTCTTCTTGTCACCGGTGCCGTTGCTGATGTCGATGTAGAGGTGTCGTTTCGTTTAAGTACTGTTCCTTGGTCATCAACATCATCATCAAATGTGCCCTTTCTTGGTATACTAATGGATTGGCTGCGTTGAGGTTGAGGTCGAGGTTTTGAAGGAGTCCGTGAGAGAATGGAGGCAAAGCGCCTGTGCTGCTTTTCGATTGCTACTGGTTTGTCGTTGTTGCTGTTGTTGGATTTATTGAAATTTGTTGTTGATGTGGTTGTGTCGATAGCCATGCTGTGTTGGTTTGCTTGGTTCAATAAAGGTAAGCTGACCGATTTCATATTTTGTACACTGTTTCCATAGACTTCATCTGCCGATCCCGTGTTCATTTTCTTATTACTGTGTTCTTCAAAATGAGGGCTGTTGCTTTTGCCAAGAAGGGAGGGCCGGATTCCAAAATTGCTGTTTTTGTCATCTACCCAGCTGTGCTGACTCTCGTTGGTCATTGTTGCTAGCTTGGTGGCGGATAATAAAGGCATAGGTTGAGCATTCATCAGCGAAGGGCGGAACTTTTTCTGTCGACGCAAGCTGGGGTGTTTTTGATGTTGCTGTACTATGGGTCCAAAATCGTTCAAAGCAACTTCTTCTTCTGGTGTAATTGGAGGCATAGGCGGTAAATTTGGTAGTTCTTTGGTTTCGATACGTGAGGAAGATGTTGATGAAGTTGTATTGTTTGTTTCCGTACTAGATGACATTTTCAATACCGCCATCATTGAGCGTGGGGTTGGTGGAAGGGTGCCCGTTGGGTGCTGCGTCTGACTTGCATCCATTTGTACTGATGCCATTTGTTTTTGACCTTGATGATTGTCTTGCTGCTGAGAGAGTACTTGATTATCCAAATCATGATGTTGTTGTCGATGATGGATGACTTCTGGAGACGGATGTGTCATATAATGATGTTCCTGGAAGTTTGTATTTCCCTGCAGGGGTGGTACTGGAGTCGAATCGTGTTGCTGACGCTTTGCTTGAGATGGGCGATCGGATTTGCTTTGAATTTTACTGTGAATTATCGACTGTTGTTTTTTGTATGAATCCAAAGTATGTTGTTCCAATTGTTTTGTGGGTGATCCAAAATCAGCCGAGTAGCATGCTTGAAGCCATGGATGATTTATCACGTCTTGAAGAGTGCACCTAGTTGCTGGATCCGGGCGAAGCATTTGTTGCATAAGATTTTTGGCATCAGCATTAACAAATTCAGGAAAAGACAGTGTGCTTGATTGAATATGTCTATAAAGTCGACGTAGGTTTGAGCTTTCTGGGTTTTCAGGATCATCGTCAAAAGGTAGATAACCACAAATCATACAATACAAGATAACGCCGCAGGACCAAACATCAGCAGTCTCACCATTGTAGCTACCAGTAGAGTGAATCAGTTCCGGCGCAGCATAAGTAGGAGACCCACAGCAAGTTGACAAAAGGTTGTTGTTGTCATTGTTGGAGAATCCAAAATCACTTATCAGCAGGTGTGTTTGTTGTTTATTTGAAAATAGCAAGTTTTCCTAATAATGGCATATAAAGATAAGATGAGTAAACAATCAGTGAAGCTTTTCTTTTTGTTTGAAAAAACAACAAAGAAGCAATCTACTTACCAATTTCAAATCACGGTGCGCCACACCTTTCAGGTGCATATGATTCACGCCGCTTATCAGTTGGGCAAATAGATTTTTGGCATTGTCTTCCCCCAATGACTTGTGCGACCAAACATATTCAAAGAGTTCACCTCCTGTAAAGTAAGCGAATGTAGTATGAGTATAATAAACAAAGAAGCACCATAAAGCACCATTGCAAGCACATTTTATTTGATTTGTTCGTACCTGAAGCATATTCCAGAACAATACCAACAAGTGTATCTGTTTCGACTACCTCGATCAAATTCACAATATGAGGGTGGTGTAAAGACTAAAGTCAAGAGTCATATTTTCATGTGAGTTTTGTTTGTCTGTATGTTATTCGCACACTTGAAAGCCGTCCCCAACCACAACAAATAAAACAATACACACGTCACCTACGCATAAACACGCAATGCCCATTATCTACTTTCTATTTCAAAATTTTACCTTGAGAATTTGGATTTCGCGTTCAACCTTGGCTAGCTTTGCACCAACATTCTTTTTCTTGACAAGTTTTATAGCTACCTAAATGCATATGTATGGATATATAATTTATCAAAATTGAATATATCTAGATGTTTCAAATAGACTGAGTTCAGTGCGTACCTTTTCTTCAGTGTCAGTACGTATGCCGAGCTTGACTTTGCCAAATTCACCGACACCCAGGGTTTTAACAAGACGATACTGACCCAATAATTTTTGGTCACTTGAAAAGGAAGGGCATGAAGAGTTGCATGATGAGCAGCTTGCATCAGTAGATATCGAGTGATTGTCACCATTGGTATTAGTGGTAGTCGATTGACCAGTAACTTCAGAAGGGTTCATATGAGGCAATAGGCGCAGAAGAGTGCTGGATATACTTGATACCAAAGGGGCAGATGTATGCATTGAATCGGTCATATTAAATAAAAAGAAAGAAAGAAAGAGAGAGAGAGAAATGCTCTGAACCAAAAAAAGGAATTTGATGACTTTTGTTCCTGTGCGTTATTTAAACACCGCCTTCAAAGTGTTTCAACTTGAATTAAGACAGGGCGCACTTTCTTATTGTATAAGTGGCAAAGACAGCATGATCCTTACAAACCTCCGCTCAAATACAGTTGGTCGATGTTTAATGCGCGTGCTCTCAATAATATCCTGGGTGAGAGCACTTTTTTTTTTTTTTTTTTTTTTTTTGGCGAGACCTACGTTAGACCTTGAAAAATGCGTTCCAAATATTTTGTAGACAATTTAAGGGTTTTACAGGTTTATATTTGGGTCAACGTGCTATCGAATATAACGATGACAATAAGGATGAGGATGCTTGCGCATGACAATTACCATCTCGTGTGACGAATCCGGAGAAACATTTACGAGAGAGGATAAAGAAAGCGGCTGGTGAACAAAGCGACTGAATGGGGCCATTTTGTTTATAGAAGAGGCTGATAACATTGAATATGGAATTGTAGTATTAATTATACAGTACTCAATTAACGTAGCACTTTTTCCACATCCATATCATAAGTTTCTGTTTGGCACAGTGCAGTATTTTCAATAATATAGAAAAGTACTTTCAACAAGCCTTGTATAATTATTTTTTGTATTAGTAATGGCTGGGAGAGGTCTCTCGCTTTTTATGTTGTGTATGCCGAAACTGCCATTGTCTTTTTTGATCTACATGGCGACTTCCTCGGTTTTTCCGAAGGTTTGAAACACCGCTTGATCACAAATTTTTTTTGATTTTCAATCTGTGTTTTCCCTTTCCTTTTTTTTATCTCTACTTTTTTTTTGTTCTCACATCGCTGGTTTCCCAGTGGGTCTCATTCCTTGTCCTACTTATATATTTTATACTGTTATACCCGCAGTTGATGACCTCTCAAGATGACCAGCAGTTTGATCTGACGAGGCAATCCATGGCTTCCAAGAAAATGCGAATGACTTTGGCCTGTGTCCGTTGCAGGTAAAGAGAAATCACTCTACTTGATCTTTTTCTTTTCACTAATTTCTTCCTAACTTATCTTGAAAATAGGTTAAAGAAAGTAAAATGTGATTTTGCTCATCCTTCTTGTACAAGGTGTACGCAGGCAAAAGGTAAAGAAGATGAGCTCACCTTCGCAGTATACAGAGTATTGATTTCATCCTCTATCTCCGTTATCTTAGCTCCGTGCTCTTATGAAGGCTCATCCACTCAGGTCGATCTCTTCAACATTGTTAAACTCAATGATATTGTTGGCGCTCTACAACAACGGGTACAATCTCTTGAGTCAACCATCAGCGATATTCATCAAACAACTCAAACAGTGACTGACCAATTGAACGAAAGGAACTGTCCTGAAACAACAGCTACAACGAACGAGGAACAGGATGGTGTCACAACAGTATCACGATCAACAAGAGATGGAAAGCAACACTCTCATTCACATCAATGGTCTCTCTCACTAACATCAACTGGCTTGCGAATCGATACCAATGTCGTTAGTCTTCCGAACTTGTATGATATTTTACTCTCTGGCGTATCTCAACTCGACTTGAATCAAGACACTACTACTAGAACAACGTCGCACGATGGTGTTGGTCCTCTGTCCTCCTCAGCTTGCACATCACCGCTACCATCTTCCTCTACAACAGATCCTGAACTCGGAACAGCAGACAAAGCCATCATGGTTGCGCGCAAAACTCCTTTGTGGCGATCCAAATATACCTCGTTTCCCTTATACAATACTTGGTGGCCTACAAACGCGCCAAAAGAAGAAGAATCATCATCAGTGTATTTGGGACATACTCACTCAACCCACCATCATTGTCATGATTCGTTAAACAACAGGAAACCAGCATCAGCAACACTCTTTATTTTGGATGAAATGATCGAAATCTACAACGAATGCTTTATATGCTTGCCAGACACTGGATATGAAGGGACGATTGGTGAACGATATCATCAAGGCAGGCTGGATTCCTTTTTAGCTAATGCCATCTTTGCTTGGTCTGCGCGTCATGGGGCCGTCTTCCACAATTTATACCCAGGGCAAGATCCGAACGTCGTTGGTGAATGTTATTTTGATGCTGCCAAGGATTTACTCAAGGATCGATTTATGATTCCCTCATTAGACACCTTGCATGGTCTTTTGGTATTGTATCTATATGCTATTGGAAGACCCTCAAGATCAAACGATGATAACAAAACTCAGCCACAGCAGCAGCAACAACAACAACAACAACAACAACAACAAGGGGTGGTGGAATCAGAAGCATATATCTTCTTAGGTCTGGCTATCCGGATGTGCCTGGATCTGAAGCTTCATAGAGAAAAAGGTGGTTTTCCATGGAAATCAGACGACAACATTGATGGGGACGACTCCGGCAATATGGATATGGATACCGACAAAAACGATATACTGGAGGAAAACGATGCAAACAGCAAAAATAAACGCGTGCAAAGGGAACACCACCGTCGTTACTTTTGGGTACTCTATTTTTTGGAAACGTTATGTTCTCTTCACTGTGATCGGCCATTCTTTTTGCCATCGGAAGATCAAATCACGGTGGCCTATCCTGATGTACTCGACGACGGTGAAACGGGTGAACGACGATTTCGGACAGAATACATGATCAAACGATTTCGCATTACAAGGATCTACCGCGGCATTATTCAGTGGACGTCTCAAGAAAAATTGCTTCTTTCCTCGGTGACGGGCCTGGATACTCGACTTGGTGAATGGTACAAGCAATTACCTAGCCATTTACAGTACGAACAAGGTGACTTTTTGCGGCGGAACTGGCGGAGCACGTCTTGGCGGGAACAGTCTTGCGTGAAGCTCAACTTCGAATACCATTTCCAGCGGAGCCAACTCTATGCTGTCTTCTTGAAACGACAATATATGGATGGTGACAACAAACGAACCGATGTGATCGACGATGAGGACGGCAATGAATGTGACGATGATGAAGGTGGCAATGGCGTGGACGGCGACGAATGCAAAAACGTATCATCAACTTTTGAACACAAGGCAAAGATGGTGTGTATCAACTCAGCAGTCATGACAGCGGAACTGATGCAGTGCTGGAGTCAACTACAACAACGCTGGTGCCATTTCTCGTTGGAATCCTTGATGATGGCTGTGAATATCTTCGAAATGCTTCTGAAGGACAAGGATCATGTGGAACAGGCCGTGACCCATTTGACGACAATATTGAATCTCTTGCAAGTATCGCCAATTCAACATCACCCATACGTCATTCTCGTCATGAACCGAATTCAGCAGCTCGTGGATCCAACGAAAACCAGTGTCTCAGGCAGCAGCAGTGGTATTATCAATAGTACTTTTGCACCAGGAACATCAACTGCGATGGGCAAACCCGACGAAGGACAACAACAACAACAACAACAACAGCAGCAGCAATATTTCCAAAAACCACTGGAGAATGTTCACCATCAAATTCATTCACAACATGATACTCACCATTACCAGCCTCCTCTACTGCAGCAGCAACAGCAACGACCTGTGGACTTTTACAACTCATTTCGCATGCCAAAATCAGATGGTATGGTTGGAGCTAGTCTCAGCGACCTTCCATTCTCCGACTTTTTGTACAACCCTGTTATGGAGATCCCATCGCCTTTTGGAACCTACACTACAACAACGACCCAAGAAACTTTCCACCAACAGCAGACCCCTCCAACGATGACGCCCTTATCAACGATGTCTGTACCATCTGCAGGGGTTGTAGGAGCATCATCAGTAGCACGCGCATCATCCTCTTCCTCATCTTCACTAACATCATCATCTGTATCACCTCCTCCCCCTCGCAAAGGAACAACGACAACACCTCTTATCAGCTATTCACAAGATTGTTTACCGTCACAACAACAGCAGCAGCAACAACAACAACAACAGCAACAAGACAAGGATTATCCTGCAGCAGCATCTCTTTGGACAACATTACATCAACCCACATATGCATCAAGCGAACTGGATTCCTCACTTGGTTATATACCATCACCTATGCCCGTACAGGAACAGCAACGACAGTCATCCAACCCATATGATACAACCAACGATCATCAACATTGCAATGAACATTCATATTCCATGTCTCGGCGGTAGATGTATAGGTAGTAGTGGTAGAATTAGTGTTAGTATTAGTAGTAGCAGTACCAATAGTATTTGTAGTATAGTAGTGCATCACTTCCCCTCCCGCCCTTTACCTTTTTTTTTTTATTGAAAAATAAATAAATGACAATCTGACCATACATACATATTTTGATCCAATTCATTGTTGTTTTTTGATGTATTAAAAGAAGGATGGAAATGTAGTTGAAGTGGGAATAGGTGTCACGGGTAGTGTTGAAATCACAAGCAATTGTATGACATTATTACAATAAACAGGAAATGAACCCATATATATATTATTAGTTACTATAGTGACATTTTCTATAACCCTTGACCTCATCACATCGTATCAAACACCACAACCACCACATATATCCGTTCAGCAAGCCACACTATATATATATATATATATAAGACCGTACATACACATACAAATATAGTCAACATCACAAGTTTATTGAAGGTGTTACCAAAAGTAAAAAAAAAAAAAGTAAATAAATAAATCAAAATGAAGGTGTAAAAATGGACCTAACTTATTTTTTTAAGGGAATAATGCATATATAATGATAATGGGAAAAGAGATGGGAGAAAGAGGATAAATATATGCGTGTAAAATATAAAAATAAGGTAGAGATAGATAGATAGAATGAAGGTAGAGAGATGGTTTCATGCAAAAAAAAAAAAAAAAAAAAAAAAAAAAAAAAAAAAAAAAAATGGAAGAGGATTAAAAAGGGTTGGGGAATAAATATATACTAAAAAAAAAGGAAAGAGGAGGGTGCTGGACAGATATTACATAGAGATGGCCATGTTTTCACTATCGACAATGCAATCACAATCAGTGTAGCCAAGGGAATCGACAATATTGCTTTCTTCCGCCTTCATGATTCGCATGATTTCAGCCGCTGAGTAGTTGACGATACCTTTGGCAATAGTGACCACGTCCTTGACACCTTGGGATGACATATGATGGACCACCATGCGAACCGCTTGATGTTCAACAAAGTTACCTTCGACCTTGGTAATGGAATGAGCATAAAGCGAAGTAGGTGATTTTTGTTTGGAAGCACCCAAGGCGATTTCTTCAGCAACGTCGGTTTCAATGTGGATAGTACCAGCAGTATGTAAGCCATGAAGAATCCACCATTTGCGATCAATCAATGGTTGAGGTTGAGCCACAAAGCGAGTATGTGCAGGAGCAGGAGAAACATCGGCAATAATCGGCAGAATATTTTCAGGCGTAGCCCCACGAGCAATCACTGTGGTAACACCGGCAGCTGTAGCCAAATCAGCAGCCACTAGTTTTGTCACCATGCCACCGGTGCCAAGAGCTGACCCTGGTGCCGTCACTTGGATTTCTTGTCGTAAAGCTTCAATATCATCACACACCTTGATGGGTCTTGCGTCAGGATTGGTACGCGGGTTGTCAGTATAGAGGCAATCAACATCCGTCATCAGGAATAAATAGTCGGCTTTCACCATACCAGCAGTAATGGCTGATAACGTATCATTATCACCAAATTTGATTTCCTATAGGAATAGAGAGAAAAGTGTCAGAGGTGGGTCCATAGTCTCTCTTTTTTTTTTTTTTTTTGGCTTACCGAGACAGAGATGGTATCATTTTCGTTCACAATGGGCACTACACCCATGTCTAAAAGTTCTTCCAAGCAATTGACAGCATTGAGGTATTGGGTTCTTTGAGCCAGATCATTCTTTGTCAGTAGTAATTGAGCAACGGGTTGATTGAATTGTCCAAACAGATCATCATACATGCTCATTAGTCGTCCTTGACCAACAGCAGCAATTGCCTATAAAAGAGGGGGGGGGAGTAAGTATGTGTATTTAAATATATGTTTGAGCCAATATGCTATTGATGATGATGCTCACATGTTTTACCTGCACCGCTGCTAGCTTTTTTGGTTTCTCAGACATGTTCAACCTTCGAAGACCAGTTCCAACAGCAGCACTTGTAACCAGAACCACGCGATGACCAAGTTTTTTCAGACTAAGAATGGTTTCCACAATCCTTGACAAATTTCCAAGCAAAGGGTAATGTGTTTTTTCATCGCAAATAGAAGATGTGCCCACTTTGATCACCAATGTTAATGATGTTTTTGTTGGACGATGAGTATTTTGAATATTTCGATAGACGACCATGACAGAAAAATATAGTGTGTAGAATAATGTTTTGTTTTTTTTTTAAAAAAAAAAAGTGTGGTGTGTGTATATACAAAAGTAGAAAAGAAAGTGAAAGAGAGATAAAAAAATAAAAAAAATAAAAAACAGGGACCGCTCAATCTATTTATATGCGAATCCAAAAAAGAAAAAAAAATCGATCACCTCCACTTCGACCGAGGATCCTTCTGCATTTAGAGAGAAGAACGCCGTTTCCGCCCTCAAAAGAAAAAAGACCTCATTCACCCACACATACACACAGCCTCTAGCATTAATCTCCTGCCGCACATTTCATCATTGTTACCGTATAAAGTAACGATGAAAAGTAGATAACGAACAAAAAAAGAAAAGAACCTGGGGACCCACGTCAAATCCGTCGGCATTTAAACTTCATGATTTCCTTAAAGGGATAAGCTCATTGCATCACTGATAGCTTTTGGGGGGAAATAAGGGACGCACAAGCCAATATAGAACAACCAAAATGCAGAAAATGACTGTGTTCACATGCCATCTCCCCCCTTTCTTGGTACTGATTGACTGATTCGCTATTATCTATTGATCGATTATATATGATAATCATATCTCACTCTTCTCCCTCTCAGTTTATATGGAGGCATTTAATAACCGTTTTAATTAGAACTGCTTTGTTTTACCCTCATCATCAATGTCTCACTCAATCACCATCCCCCTTCCTTGCCAGCTGTTTATTCACTCACTTTATTCACGCTTATCACCTCTTCCTTTTATTCTCATCGTATCACCGTAACTGAAAAAAAGAATCATATTCTTTAAAAAAAAAAAAAGGTTTTCGAGGGGCATAGGTGAAAGAGCGTGCAAATGATGTGATGATGATGATAGTCGGTGAAAAAACTTCCCATGACTACCTTCAATTAGAAGTGGAAGTTGTAAGCATAGTTGAGCGCCGTTTAAAAAGCGTTCGATTTTGCCAATAACTTGGGATGAGATCCACACATCCATTCCAAAGGTATAATAATTATTAAGAGGTAAATCTCCATTATCGGCTGTTTTTTTTATTACTTCTTTTCCTGTTTTTTTTCTACTATATTATAATATTGAATGATATGCTATTTCTTCAACCAATTCTAATAATCGGTGTATTTTGGATCCACTTTGTGTTTGGCTTGAATCAAATAGTGATCAAAGGTCACAAGTTTTTTGACTCTATCACTAAACATCAATTTTTTATCAAAGGGTAACACAAAAATAATGACTGTATTCACTCATACATCATCATCATCATCATCTACTAAAAATAATAATAATAGTGTGGCCTACCAACCCCGGACTGGAAATGAGCTCGTTGATCCATTGGCTGATCCTCAAGCATGCGCGCGTGATGCTACACTGATGTCCAAGCTGGGCTTGAATGTCGTCAGGGTTTATGAGGTGAGAATATTTTTTTTTTTATTGTTAGGCGCTATTTTATTGATAATCACTCTTTTTGCACGCTCTTTCAACCTTTTTTTTTTTTTTTTTTTTTGTCCAGGTGGATCCAAAAAAGAACCATGACCAATGTATGAAAAGTTTCTCTGATGCAGGAATTTATGTCTTACTGGATATCGCCACTCCGAAAAACAGTATTAACCGAAAACACCCTGAATATGGACTTGAACTTTTTAATGGCTATAAAGCAGCAGTGGACTCTTTCCATGACTATGACAACATGTTGGCATATATGGCAGGCAATGAAGTGACAAACGATCGGACGAATACCGGTGCATCGGCTTTTGTCAAGGCGGCTTTGCGGGATATCAAACAGTACATCAAACTCAACAAATCCAAATACCTTCCTGTGGGGTACGCCAGCAATGACGACGAAAATATTAGGGAACCTATCCGTGATTACTTTAGCTGTGGTGACGATGCGACTCAGGTATTTTTTTTCTCCTTTTTTTGGATTTGGATTGTTTGTTTTTTACACTGTCTAACATTGCCTTTAAATAGGTGGATTTTTATGGTGTCAATCTCTACGAGTGGTGTGGCAAATCCTCCTTTGAATCATCAGGCTATGACGAACGTACAAAGGAATTCAGCAAATATAATAAACCGGTGTTTCTGTCAGAATTTGGGTGCAACCTGGTGTCTCCTCGTCCCTTTACTGAAGTGCAGGCAATTTATAGCAGGCCTATGACAGACGTTTGGTCAGGTGGTGTCGCTTATGAATGGACGCAAGAAAACAACAATTACGGCCTAGTGAAGCTTTCAAAGTCAAACTCAACACAAGGCACTGCCAAGGCGGATATACTGGCCGATTACACAAACCTTCAAACACAGTTGGCGAATGCGAAACCTCAGGGGGCACATATGGATAACTTCAACCTCGTACGGTCTTCTCCAGCATGTCCTTCTCACTCGAACAACTGGAAAGCGAGCCTCAATCTACCTCCTACTCCTTCTGAAAAGGCCTGTACATGCTTGAAGAACAGCGTATCATGTGTGGCTTCGGATAAAGTCAATTTGGTGGATGCAAATGGGAAATCTGCTATTGGAGCTCAACTGGATATCATGTGTGGTTTGACCCCCTGTGACGAAATCAAAGGCGATGGCGTGTCTGGGAAATACGGTGTCTTCTCGTACTGTGGACCCAAGGAAAAATTGACATGGCTTTATCATTCTTATTCTCAAAACAACATGGGAGCCTGTGACTTTGAAGGCAATGCTCTCAAGGTGACACCTCGACGAAAACAATCCATTGAGGCGTGTGCTACTATGGAACCGTCTTTTGAACAAGGATCAGGTGGGGATTCTGCGGACAGCGATAGTGATTCTTCTACCGGCGACCATGGCTCTTCAAAATCTGGTGCCGTTCCTGGATCTTCTGCTATTTATATTCAACAAGCCTTTTTAGGTGTTTTTTTATTTTCTTTGTTACCACTATTCACTAGTTAGTATGCTTTGCATCCTCCTCTCAATTTGATATAAATACCCTGTCCCCACTTCACTTCAATATAATATATTTTACCCTATCCCTCTCTCTCTCTCTCTTTTTTTTTTTTTTTTTTTTTTTTTTTTTTTTTTTTTTTTTTGCTCATTCAATAAAAAATACTTCTCCTAATTTATTATTGTCGACTTTTGCGTCTTATACTGTTGCTGATATAATATTCCATATGGGTGTGGGTATTTCTTTTACATTATGGTCTTGGTTTATTGATATGATTGATGTAGAAAAAATAGGACTACCTTTATATCAAGTAACCTCGAACAGCCAACACATCACTGAGGTGTTTAGGAGAAATGTGGCTATACTATGGAAATTAGACGAGGGGAAAATCGTATATTGCGGTGTAACTCAGGTTCATTAATCTGATTGGTAGAATGGGAATAGAGAAACATCTCTGATAATACGTGCTGGCGCTTAGGTAAAGTGGTCATAGTGGGGAGCTAGAAAGAAGGCGTTTTGTGAGATAGCTTAAAAAATAGTCATTATAACGACTTGCTCATTATGCAATGGGGCATAAGATGGATAATAAAAGAGATATTTTATTGGAACTCTATGATCATAAATAAAATAAGGGGATGATGCTAAAATAATTCTATGGTATATGCAATACAGTACAGTGCAATTCAAGAAGAGGACTAGTGAAGGATCTAACAAATGGTAGAAACTTGTGTAATGTCGATGGTAAAAGAATCTATTGTAAACAACAAGAGAAAGAGTGAAGGATCATGGTTAAAACGATCTATTGTAAAAAACAGGAGAAAGAATAAAGGGGTCATGAAAAAAAAAGATCTATTATAAAAAAACATATAAAAGAGTAAAGGGGTCAGGGTAAAAAGGGATCTATTGTATTTGTACCGTACAATACAGTACGGTAGAAGGCATGAGAGGAATGTTGTACGACATCAAGGGAAGCATCTCTTGCACAATGCATGAGAGACTTTAATGAGACATATTTTATTTCGGGTATAAATACAAACTATAGACAAGCTAACACTAAACTTAGCTAATGAAGGCTCCAAAAAGCCAACTAATGGTGGTCCTAAATCCTGAATCCAAAATGAAAGGGTTTCCCCATGCATCTTGTAATCCCTAAGCTGAACCCCCTTCTAAACTATTCCTGATGCTATTCTAAGTCCGACATAATATCACAGAAGTTGAATGGTGGAGGGAAAAAAAATCAAAAAGAAAGTAGAGCCAGAAAAACTTAAATAGGCGGAAGAGAAAATAAAATATTTCACGTGGGCGGGATGTGAATTGCAGTCTGGTTTTCTCCAATAGCCCTTTTAAAAATAATTTCCAGAATGCGGTGGTTTTGCTAGATATAACAAGATGCATTTATTAGATTAACGATACTGCTCATAATAGCTATGTAATTTCTTTTTCCCGTTGATGTGATGTGATATCGTTAATGCTGTATGAATTATATTTTACATAATTTATGATATCATAATGTTTCTCACCGATTCGGAGGAGACTGTACACTTCAAAATGACCATGGTAAACCGTCATTGCTGATATAAAGTGAGGAAAACATTCCCCAATGACTTAATTTGATTCTACATAGAGTTTTACGCATATTCAGTTGGTTTCAAGGGCAAGCCACCAAAGCTTGAACTCATATCAGCTAGTCGAGTATTTGATTACCATATATGGATCTTTCGCAAAATTCAAAATTAAGACCTCTACATAATACCGTCAGGTCATCGAGTTGGCAATAGCAACTGTATCGCTTACATTCCCAGAAACGAAACAAAATATAAAGCAACAAAAATTAAGCATATGACTAAAAACCATACAACTGCCTGAAACTAGATGTTCCATATACACCTATACACCGGGGTTTAAATGCATACCCCAGCCACTCATTTTTCCATTATTCTGTGACAGAAGCCATATTTTTTAATTCATGTTCCCCACTTGTTCACCATTACACGAATGCCAAAGGACGACAAGAAACGCAAACACAAACATGACAAGAAGGAAAAACAGGGACATAAAGAGCACAAGAACTCTTCTATTATTATGAAAACGAAACTACGTCGCAGTTCAGTACAAACGACTTCGTCCTCTTTTTCTGAAGTGGTCATCACGTTATATATTCACCTTGCACCAATGTGGTCGGGCAAGCCTATGGATGGTGTCAACGAAATCTTGAACGCATTTTTGATGAAGTAAGTTGTAGTTATGGTTATCACCTATTTAAAAAGTGATTTATGGAAGTCAGCCTGCTCACGTGTCTTGCGCCGGGGGGGGTATGGTTACTATGTGGTTAGACACGTCCCTGAAGTAGACGGTATAGTTTTGGCTCACTCTGATATTGAACTTATGTCTGAAAAGGGAAAGGTACTCTACGACTCTCCATTCTGCCACTTTTTCATCACCGCTAGGTTATTGGTATGGAAACCAAAGAAAGGTTCCAAATTAGGTAAGAAACAGCAATACTTCACTGTGTCAAATGCGTCTAATGGATGTATTTTCTTTATAGTGGGACGTATCAATTTGCAATCACAGGATCATATTGGTCTTCTTATATATGGCACATTCAATGCCTCTATTCCCAAATCTCGTATTTCGAGCGACAAATACGAATGGCGCCCCTCAGAAGAAGACGGTGATGATGATGGTGAAGAAAATGATGATCAGATTCGGAATCAACATGGTGAATGGGTGGTCAGGTCATCAGGTGACAGTATTGGTGGTGATAAGGGGTCTCTGGAATTTAGCGTTATGGAGTAAGTCCGAAAACGATAAAACGAATGATAGCAAAGTATAACAATCTCTCTTACGTGTGCGATTTTTTGTTTTTGTTTTTACATAGTATAATTGAAGCAAACGATATTTTGACAGTGACAGGGACTTTGTAGAACAAAGATTGATTAGTATCTACTATATTATTTTCTTCTTCTCATAGTAATATTTATTATCATCTCTATCCTCCCATTTCCTACATCTCCATTGTTTATTCTGTTATCACCCCCCTCTGCATACATTCACTGAAAAAAGCATTCTTTGTTTTAATCATTATAGTCATTGTTATTACCTATTCATGAAAATAAAATAAAATTTCAAACCCAATGTATTTTTTCATCTTGATTGATCAAGGATTTGGGCAACGCTCCACTCCATTTTGCACTCACAAATTCCCAATTTATTAGTGAGATTACACGTGTCCCTTTCAAATTGAAGGGTGAAATAAAAAAAGTTGTACTGTCGCCTTCTTTTTGTCTTTACTTGCATTATGGTATGAAATGTTTGCTAACGTATTTATTTCTTCCCTATGGTATGCCTATCTTATCATAGGTTTACCTTCTTGTTATTGTGATCCAGTTTGACGTAAAACCACTTTTACCTTCTTGGATTTTGTACTTTTTTTTGTGCTCGTAGCTTTAAACAAGAGAATTTCCACCATGGCTCTTCCTCAAAAATTCATAACCCAATGCACAAGAGCTACCAAGAAAAATATTTCACACCTCGTCAACGTGAAAATTTTTTCGCCCTTTTGTTCGTCCTCTCTCTTTTCTTTTTTTCTTTTTCATCACATTTGTAACCCTTTTGAGGTTTTAATGGACTTAGCTTGATGTTAGGACTAGTGTAGAAGTGGTTTCAATTCAGGTTTCAAGATGCATGGGGAAACTCTTTCAATATGGATTCAGGATTTGGAACCACCATTAGTTTGCTTTTTGAAGCCTTCATTAGCTTTAGTTTAGTGTTATCTTTTCCATAATTTGTATCTATAACTAATAATATCACAGTTTTTTATTAAAGTGTGGGTTTTGATGGGATAGGATATAGACTCTGCCATTTCGCACTATGGTGGGCAGCCCCTTGGGGCCCAACCGTCGTGCTCAGCGCGTCGTCAATGGGTTTTTTTTGTGTGCTGAAATAATAGTTTACTTGGAAGGCGTCGGAGAGATTAGAGTTTGATTATATAGGGGTTGCAACTGCCTTTCCACTGGAAAATAAAACGAATTATGCGAATTACGTTGGACTGCGCAGCACTATGGTAATCATGGCGATTGCCCCTTCATTTAATTTTTATTTGCATTTCACAAAAAAAAAAAGGCTGAACGATTCAGGCTCCGCGTTTGCTTTCTATTTTTTTTTGGCCCCCATTTTTTTCCCCTCTCTTTTTCTTTCTTTTTCCTTCATATAGTCTGAATGATATGATGGCAAGGCTCATTGGGGTACTGGTGATCTAGGATTAGTGTTAGAACTTGAATTAGGGGCGTTTTTAAAAACGCAAAACAAACATCATGGGAAAACCCTTTCATTTTGGATTCGTGTTTTACGATCACCATGAGATTAGCTTTGCCATAGTTATCGCTGAACCACCAATAATTTAGTTTTGTGTTAGTTTGTCATAGTTTGTAACTTCATCTAAATAAAATAGGCTTGTCTCTTTTTATCGTTAGTTTCTTTGTTATAAGTTTACATTGTTTGTTTTGACGAATGGGTATACATGCAAATAGAAATAAATTGCTGTGTTTGGGTGCGTGGAAAGGAAATGTGCAGGATATTAAGATGACTTCGTCCACCATCTCATGTATATATTTGAACGTAGAAAAAAAATTAGCCATGTGTTTGTGTAATAAAAATCGCACTACAGAATATTTAGTTTGTTAGCCCCTCTGTATTGCATACCTAGATGGGTTATGTAGAGTAGCAATGGTGGGGAAAGTGATATTTGTATACCTACAATTCCTTTTCAGCGAAAAATGGCGTCTATTTCAAATTTTTACTCAAGTCGACCTGAAATCAATATAGAAACGTTGAAAGACACATTGCGAGCCAACTTTAGTAGATCAGGAATGTGTACTGTATATATTTAGGCGTAGAAAAAAAAAAACAAGCATGAAAAAAACAGGCATGTGCTTGTGTAAAAAAAGTATAGAGTATTTAGTTTATTGGGTCCTCTGCATTTCATACCGAAGAGGGTTATATAGGGTCTCAGCTTATTTCCAGCGAAAAATGATGATTTCCATGAGTTTACAAATAAATCACTCTCAGTGATTGTGCCTCAGTGGGGTGCAGGAGTAATGATCTTCTCTAGTTTAGCAATTTCATTCTCAGAGCTATCTTGGAATAAGGAGAAAATTGGATGAATTGATTGGCGGAAAGGAGAAATAGAGGCATGGGATTGGGTAGAAGGCCGGCAAAAAGCAACTGCGTTCTAGCACTGGTAAGTTAGCTGGGGGTTAAAAATTTCATGACACTTTGTCTGTAATGCGGTTCAATAAAGCAGCATCCAAAAGTTTCACTGTACCGAGTACTGTCTCTTTATATACACATATTCTTCGCTCCCCGCAAGTTGTCGCTGCCTTTAAATTAAAACTTTTTTTAACTTATTCCACACTCATAAAAGAAAACTATGTCGGCAACTTAGCAGAAAGAGTTCCTGGTAGTCAAAAATGACCCACAGCGTATCTCTAATGTTTCCAAATTGATACAGGGTCAATTTAAGCAAAAAAAAAAAAAAAAAAAAAAAAATTGAAAATTTTCAATGATTCCATTTTGGGCACATTTCAGGGCTAAATGTACCGTAGGCGTCAACGTTAGGCGTGATCACTGATCACAATTTTTTTGCAAAGGTGGTTGGATAATGCCAAGTGTCGATTTTCTGAAAATTTGAAAATTTGGTTGGAGAATCAATTCCCATCATTAGCACTTTATAGAACTCTGCCGTGACATTTTTTTCATGTAAACCCTTGCTTATTTTCCTTTCAACGCACAAATAGAAATAGTGTAGAGAAGCTGTCTTCATCTTCAAACAGTTCTTTTTCTCTCTCACACACGCACAAGATTTTTTTACACCCATATATACCGTGTCCATACAAAATGACAAATAAACACATGAAAAAGACTAATGGTAAAAAGAATAGACATATTTAATTCAAATAAAGATATAAGCTATAACAACGAATACTAAGCTAACCTAATAAAGGTTCACTAAAACCATTCTAAGCTGTAGACTAATCTAATGGGGTCAAATTCCTAAATCCAAAATGAAAGGGTTCCCCATGATGTTTGTTTTGCGTTTTTTAAAACACCCCTAATTCAAGTTCTAACTCTAATCCTAGATCACCAGCATCTTGCCAACATATCATTCAGACTTTGATGAAAGAAAAAAAAAAAGTAAGAAAGAAAAAGAAAGAAAAGAAAACTGAGGAAGGGGAGGGGCAATAAAAAAAATAGAGAACGATGCGGCGTTTGAATCATCCAGTCATTTTACTGTTATATCAACAAAATTTAATTGGTGGGGCAATCGCCATAATTACCGCATTGGTTTGTAGTCCAACATGATCCACATAGTTTGTTTTGCATTCCAATGGAAAGGCAGTTGCAATCCCTACGTAATCAAACCCTAATCTCTCTGGCGCCTTTCAAGTAAGCTATTTCATTTTGGAATCAAGACTCGGGACCACCATAAGTTGACCTTTTGGAGCCTCCGTTAACTTGACCTAGTTGTAGTTTATCTTTAGTTCCTATATATTTACCAATAAAATGGTTCTCTTTTTACATGCTTCAATGAAAAACATTCCATTAGTCACTCTCATGTCTTGTACAATAAATCCTTTATTTACTCTCACTGCCCTTTTTGATTAATGTAAACTGCGGTTATTCTTCAATAACAAACGCACCTCCAATCTCTATTACGCCTTGAGCAGTATATTAGGTACTTTTGCGATCGCGTCTTTAAGTTAGTGCTGTCTATTCTTCTGAGCTCCCATTAGTCTTCCTGTTATTCCCACATACCACCTCTATTTGATCCTCCCTTTAGGTCACTTGTGGCAAAGAGCCTCTCGACTTTAGTTCAGTCCTACTAATATACTTTAATAAAATACCTTATTATTAGTTAATCATCCTATTTCCCATATGATAGTGAAAAGTGTCGTTTTTGTTGACCTTTGGTCAGTGCTTTATCGAGCACCTGATTTCTAGTTCACCCACCTTGTCCACTTCTGCCCACCTCCCTCCTTGAAAACTTAAGGGACTGGTTGGCAGTCCTGGATCATTTAATATAAAAGTGTAGGCATACTGTTGCTCTATCAATCAATAATGAAGCTAAGCTATGTCACCAGTGTAATCTTCCCCATTAAATATTAGATTTCGCTTGACTAGACATGCTGTATACATCAATAAATTGGTTTTATTGCGTAGTGCCTAATATGATAATAAAAGCCTCACATAAAAACCCAAACAAAAATCTTTAGTAGGAGATAACCATCAAAGTGCGACATGGCATCCGCTCACAAAAAACGCCGGTCGAGGTTGCCGCCCACTATAGTGTAAAATATGGTGAGTGTCTGATTCCATTCCATCAAAACCCGCACATCAATAACAGTAACAACCCCTCTGGCATCCGATAGACCTTTTTTTTAGGGGTGTGTGCGTGTAAGTGTTGGAATGTTTAAATCCCGTAGAACCTTTTATTTTTTGAATATGAGGATATAAAAAGAAGTGATTCAAGCCATGCCCGATAAATTAGATTTTCAACTATAATATTTTCGTAGCCACTGATGAAATATAAAGAAATGTGCACTGGTTATAGAAGCATAGTCCGATCAATAATAAAAGACAGAGTATCATGGTTACAATTTTCTGAAGTGTATCATAATGTTTAGACGTATATAGTATTTCCGTGATTTAATGCACATATGGATGAAGAGAAATGCGTTTCGCTAAATTGGATGCCTTATATATAGGCATATATTTAGGGACAAAAAAAAAACATTCGCATATAAATGAACCCTTATTTCCATTTTCCCGTCCCAAACGTCAGTTCCTTGTTCCAGCCCATAGACAAATCTTAATTGTAACATATAATAACCTTTTTAAATAGATATTTTTTTATTTGCATACATGAATAAAATAAAATAAAAAACAACAAAAAAACTAAACTAATGAAAATAATGTAAAAAAAAGAAGAAATCATTCATCTATCCTAATTTGCTTCAGCTTCTAAAACAGTACCACGCTTGATCTTGCCCCAACCAATAAGACTATGATAAATAATAAAGAGTTAGTATATTACATTATAAGAGAGAGAGTAATGGTAATTCTTCATCAATAATTTCAACTTACCGCCAATGTCGTTCAATCTTTCTGGATAAGGCAACCTTGTCACCGACTTCTGTACAAGTGGGACCGGTCAACACAATCTTGGCCAAATCCGCCTTGACACCCACCACACGACCACCTGTAGACACTGACCCAATGTTCACCAATAACAATTCGTTCTTGGTCAATTTCGACACCTTGGCCTGTTTCTTATCATCAGTCTTGACACCCAACAAGCGACGTAACAAAAAGTACGAAATTTCCAATTCAGTATAAATGGAAGGCAGAGTACCAGGGTAGCCAAGCACTTGACCCACCAAACGATCCCCACGACACAAGGTAGGATCCATTTGTGTACCGACACCAATCAATCCACCAGGCACAGCAAAGTTGAGTTTGTTTGTTTCAGCGGCCAACGTCAAAATCTTGGACAGAATGGGTCGGGCCCGGATCTTGCCTTCTTGGTCCTTGATGATCACACCAGGTCGCACTTCGATTTCATCACCAATCTTCAACACACCCTTCAAAATAGAACCACCCGCCACACCACCTTGCAGTTGCTTGACATCGGCACCGGGTTTGTTAATATCGAAAGAACGGATCACAATCAATCGAGGGTCGGCAGTGAAGTCACGAACTGGCACAGGAATCTTCTTAGTGATGTATTCGTTGATGGCATCAATGTTGTATTTCAATTGAGCAGATATGGGAATCACAGGGGCACCATCGGCGACAGTACCTATACACAATGAAGAAATCATAAATATACAACTATCATCATCATCAACACACACACATACATAGTGCACTTTCCCCGTTTTACCTTTTACAAAGGCCAAAATATCTTCATGTTGTTCTTGAGCGGCCTTATCCTTGACCAAATCCACCTTATTTTGCAGAATGATGACATGTTTGAGTTTCATGATTTCAATAGCAGCCAAATGTTCAGAGGTTTGAGGTTGGGGACAGGATTCGTTACCGGCAATCAGCAAAAGGGCAGCGTCCATTACCGCAGCACCTGACAACATGGTAGTCATAAGAATATCGTGCCCGGGACAATCGACAAATGAGACATGGCGCACCAATTCGTATTTTCCGCCGCAGCCTGGTCGTTCACAAGGTGGGTTATCTTCTTTGGCTGACCCATATGACCGATAGCAACCTGGACGAGGGCATTCTTCATTGCTACACTTGTAGATTTTGGCATTGGCATAACCCAACTTGATGGTAATGTTTCTTTCCATTTCATTTTTGAATCGCACAGTCTATGTCAGTCAAAAAAAAGGGGGGTGGATAAGCGTGTGAGTATCTCCTACGCTGCACATAGCCATCGCATGTATCGAATCAATTAGTACCTGCACTCCAGAAATAGCCTTGACGACAGTTGATTTACCGTGAGCGACGTGACCGATCGTACCTAAACAACATCAAAAAAAAAGAAGAAAGAAAAGTCAAAATTTGCTGGTCGGTCTTTCGCAAAAGAGAGGCTGGGGACTTTCGTCGTGTAGTCGTTTCCAGGTCATAAATTTTCATTACCGATATTGATAGTCGCTTGCTTGGAAATGACTTCAGGAGACAAAGGTGTCAACTTGGTCACATCAATATTAGCAGCTGCGGTTTCCGTTTCGGCCATACTAATAGATATAAAAACGAATGTTTAGTAAACGATCTATGTTGGTAAGTGCTGGTGTCGCAGAAGTAAGAATGACCCAAAAGTTTTATATACAGATATTGGTGAGTCGTTGTTTCGAGGAGAAAGGTGGGGAGGCGAGATTATTTACCTGTATTGATGTATATGTTAAATACTAGAAAAAGAGAGAGAGAAAAAAAAAAGAGTGGTGAATGAAAAACAAGATTTTTTTTTCGAAGATATTCACAGTCACCGCCTACCAAAAAAAAAAGAGAGAGCGGACCTTCGCCGCAAACATTGACGCAGCATTGAAGCACTCATTGTGACCCACCTTCAGTAAGAAGCTCAGGTGATCGAAAAGATAATAAATACAGAATGATGTAAAGGATTTTTTTTTATTCAATGATACAAAAGTCAAATAGAGATAGGAAGGAGGGCGAAAAACGGGGAGAAGAATACTAACTAATAAAATACCTAACTAATGATCGGCCTATTCTTTCTTGAGCTCAGACTTCTATTGATTAAAAAAAAATAGTAGTGAGTAAAGTATATACTTTAAAGTGAGATATTATGATGGTGGGAAGAGGATTACCTTTTTTACGCTGTTAATACTAAACGGAAGCCTTGATACAATGATACTGAGGGTAAACAGAGAGAATAAAGCTGCCGTTGCAACTAGGGGCTTTTGCAACATTCGATAGGTAGCATATTTGTATGTAATCTACACAATAGAATTCAATTCAGTCACTGTGATTTATCTACTAATCCGCAATGCCCCTCATTTATTTTCTTTTTAAACTTACCTGAATTGGTTTTTGATGCTCAGAAACCACATTCTTTTTCTCTAAAGTGATTTCATGACGACCAGTAGAATCAAAGTTGGTGAAATGCTTGCCATGTTCAATCAAATCCAAATCCATAGGTGCATGTACTTGAACATCCCTAAAGTTGATTAAACAAAAGTGGGAGTAAGTAACAATAGTACTTTCCTTCTTTGGTTCCCATCCCACTTACGTTACGCCTTCTGGTAAAACGATTCGTACACGTGCCAAGTCTATGGCCATGTTCTTTGCATTGTCCACCAAATTCACATTCAAAATATAAGTGTCAGTGGATCTCTCAAACCGCAGGAAATTCTTAAGAGCGACGTTGTACCCATGATACCAGTTATAGTTCCATCCACCAAACACAGGATACCGAGGCTTGATTTCAAGTAAAGACCGATCACGTTCGTTGCGGAAATGAGAGGTTGAGACGTTCCCGATTTCGTCCCGGAAGTAAGCATTCGTTGCGTCAGCAGGGAATTCCAGCGAAATTTCCTTCAACATATTAGTAGCGCTATGCACTTGAGATGACATCATGTAACGTACGCGGTTGAAATTTTCATCCAATCTATGAGAAGAAGTAGTGATCAGTTCAACTATTTTTTTGTTTATTGAAAGGAAATGCTTTCACTTACTCTGCGCCGTCATTTCGGATTGTATAATGCTCTTCCACAGCAAGGTTGTTTCCCCAGTGAGATACTTGCAAATCCCGTTCAAGATGAGTGACAGTGACGAGTGGACCTGTGCTTTCAAAGTGGCATTTGAGTTCATGGTAGGCGTTGGGTTCGAGGTTGTTGAAAGGACCGTAAACGAGTTTGCTGCCTTTTTGTTGGACAATGCCATCGCCACCTGTGAAAGAGATGATTTGTGATGTTGGGACTCTAATGATAATAATAAACCAACAGTATTAGTCAGTGAGACACAAAAGAAAACATTAGTGCTATTTTATATCATATAACTTACTGCAAGGTGGTTTTCATTTCGGCAGTAGGGTAAGGTGAATAGAGATAGACATTACCACTATAATAGAGTAATTGGCGTGATACTTGAGGAATCTTGGCAGGTAATGGCTTCAAAACGTGAGTGTATGAAATATGGATGCCGAGTCGGATATCATCATTGGGTGCGAGTGGTTCGTTGAAGATGACTTTGTAAAGCTGTACTTCCCTTTATATAAATGGTGATGATGAAAAAAGAATACACACATATGAAGACTGCCGTTAGTTGATGTGATGGTAGATGGAGATAATAAATAAAGGGAGATGTTTTTTTACCTTTCAGAATCAAAACCAGCTTTTTTGACAGTGAGTGAAGTCTTTGGTTCTTGGCGCAAGAAGGCCGTGACGGAGGCGACATGTTCTTCAATGGAGGCAGGGACGGTATAGTAGTATTCATTGGTTGGGTGATCAGCTACATTTTTTGCACGAATGCCGATATCTTCCTGGACGACATTGGTGCGAGCATCTAATACACGGAGTACCTTGACGTTTTTAAATTCGTTGGGAATAGGAATAGTAGTTTTGGCGACTTGTTGACTAGCAGAAGAGAAGACCAGGCCAACCCAGCAAAAAGCCAATAGAATGTTTATCCATAAGCGCTTTGATACTAAAGACATGATGTATTAGTGAAACAGGGTGTGACAACGCGTTTGGAATACAAATATCGATGAATAAATGGGAGTGAACAAAAATAAAAACGAAAGAAAAAAAAAGGATGACGGTAAACAAAAAAAAAAGTATCAGAGCGCTTTATGTGCACACTGACTATCGATGTCAGTATTTGATTGGTCAAATAGTGCAGGTATTTAAAAACGGTCAAAAAATGAGTCTATCCAGGAACCAAAAAAAAAAAAAAAAAAAAAAAAAAAAAAAAAAAAAAAAGAAACAATCTGCGAAAATGATAAATATGGTTTTTATTCATAAAAGTACAACAAAAACTAGTACAATAAATAATATAAGACTGTAATAAACGTGCGGTACTATCTACATGATTCTACAATTTCGGTTGTTTCCCCGAGCCATTCTAGCCAATTGTTCAGGTGAGTAAGATCGACCAGTAATCGCCTCGAAATCCTCAATAGCCTGTTCCCGTTCGTTTTCGATTTTCTTTTGTTTGATTTCTTTAGGGAAGTAGAGAAGTAAAAAGCGTTGTAGAGATGCATCCAAGTTCAGTGCACTGGCTGTTTGCACGGCGGTAGGGTGGCGACACATTGGGCAGCTGGTTATGTTTTTCTTTTGCGCCTTGATCAAGCACCGCACACAAAACACATGGTCACAAACAAGACGAATAGGCTTCCAAGATACATCCATGCACACAGGACAAGCTAATTAAAAGAAGGTAGTTGAGTTTGGTCCACTGTTTAACTATTAGAGGAGGGGAAGGACGGTGGACTAAAGCTTACCGTAGTCATCTGGCTGTGGTATAATCGTCGTCAGATTTTCAATCATGGCGGCACACAATAGCTTGGTCAGTGTAGGCATAAAAAATTTATCGAAGTCAACAAAATCAGGGAAATTGACACTTGCGCTAAAGCATATATTAAAAAGGTTCATTACCTTGTGTTCCTGTTATTTTTTTTTTTTTTTTTTTTTGAAAATGACTTACTTTAATCCACTTCGCTTATCATGCTTTTTCAGTATTTTGGTCATGGCCGTTTGATTCAGTGCTTGACAATGTCTTATGGTGATTAATTCTGCATTTAAAGCCATAAACTGTTGTAATGCGGATTTGGATGCCCGGTTTTTCAACTTCGATACCTGAAAATTGGTTTCAAAACAAAGGTGAGCTAAAATGGTATCCATTTCATTCAACTGGGCGAGGGAGGGGGATTAGTATATACTTGCCAGTTTTTCTTCATCAAGTTGGCGTGTAAACCATAGCATTTGCGTTTTTGTCTTTTGCACCGAGCGCATGGAACGGTCCGATTCTACTTTTCCTTGGAAGATTTGAGCATCCATGTAAAGACTAAAGATGTGACGCCATACATACATATCAGATTTTTGGTCAGGGGATGCCTATGGAACAAGAAGGGGAAGTAGGAGGAGGGGACTGAGTATCCGTGCTGTCAGTTTTTCTGTTCACTTGTACCTCTTAGTTCTTACCACTATAACCATTCGCTTTTTGAGTGCGTCAATATCAGCTTCAACTCGATCGGATGTTTTGTGTTGGTGTCGTGCTGCGTTTTGGAGTTCGGTCATAAGCATATAAAAGAAAGCATCATCTTCTTCAAGTTCCACTACCACAGTGTGTACCTCGTCGTTGTGTTCTATTTTTGGTTCGCCTTTGTCCACCATCATCTCTTTCAGGTCGCGTATTATTTTGGCTGTTGACGTTCGGCGTCGATGGTGTTCATACATGTCATTTTGATTGATGATGGCGATTTCACCTAATTCACTGTCGTCATCGTAAGTGTTCACTTTATTTGCGTCTGTGTGTGTCATAGTCATAGAATAAAAATCAATATTGTTTTGGCTTTGTTGATACTCCAGTGGCGGTTTCAGCATGGTGGATTCGTTGCTGCTCGAGTCCAATGTTCGTTTCTTTTGGTTACCGATAAAATTAGATAGGAGTTCCGTCACCTCTTTTTTGCTACCTTCGTAAGTAAATCGAATACAAGGTCGAATGTTCGGTACATCGCCTACACACATAACCCCCCGTTGATATTTTAAAATGGTTAGTCCCTGAAATTCGCCAAGCATAGAAAAAATCAAAAAGACGGGCGATATAGATATATTACCTGCAAAATAATATTGGACCTGCGCTTTCATATTGGGAGACTCAACAGGCCCAGTCAAGTCTAGTGGTAAGGAGTCCTGGTACGTCGCGCCGTCTAGATAATTGTGAAGCATAGTTACAGAGACACCATGTTTTTCTATTTCATCGGCCACCTTTGTGATCAGTTTCTTGAGCTTTTTGTATTGAATGAGATAAGGACGCCATTCGGTTGGGATATCTTTTGATTCAGTTTCTAGTTGCTTCGCAAACTTCATTCTATCCTAGCATGGCATAAATAATGGACACAAATAAATAGCGTGCTGTAAAAGAGCGCAGTAGAGAAATAAGTGAAGAAAAGAAAACAGGGACCGATGTGAAGACAAAAAATCACTCCCATCTCCAGTACATTTACACTCCGCTTTCAATGCAGCAAGCAAATAAAATTGACTGGACAAGCACACGTGTAATTTTACTTCATCACAAATGACATAGGGATGGTGACCATGTGCAACACAATTCCCTCCAAAGTAACATCATGTAATTTGACAAGCGGAATTGCTAACTATGAGAGCATAAAATTATTACATGCCTTTGAAACACTTCCACACTGTATATATGCATGAAATAAAATTTTGATCCACGTTTCAGTAACCTAACGACCCAAGCTAGCGGAAAATGCGATGGGTTTTTTTTTCTGGCCGCTTTTGAATCAAAACGCCACTCTTCGTTGATCTCCCTAAATTAAGTACAGTATAGTCCTAGGATACACCAAAACAATGACTGCAAAGTAACAATAACAGAAAAGTTGACCAATATTAATTCTTTCTCATAGTAATCATTAAGAATGATCCAATATAAAAACACAACATTTATATATATATGTATGTATGAAATCAAACACCCGTGAATAGAAATGACATAATGGTTGCACCTATGGTGCAGTTCGATAAGAGCGTAAAGTAAATCTTTGTTGCTGTCATTTTTTTATATTCTCAAACTCAGGACGCTGCCATTTTGCACTCCCAGAAAATTGATCAAATGGACCTGATGAGTGTCAGTTGGGGCAGGGAAGAAGTTTAAAGTGTGGTTTTTGATAAAATTAAGCAACCCTCGACAATTTGCACATTATAGTATACATTATTTTGGGGTATTATACGACATGCAATAACAGTAACAACAATAATAACAATAGTGATAACAATAATAATAATACATAAACAGTGACCTGGATATATATAATATGTCCAGCCTAGCGAAATTACGCTGGTGATACGATCGGGGGGGGGAGGAGTAGTTATAGAGGATACCCAAGAAAGTAGATATATGGTAAAGCTCTCACAATAACGTTATTTTACTACATAATGAGTCAGATGATGATGAATAAGAAGGACAAGTTTTATTTCAGAAATATAGGTAAATACTAAACTAAAAGCGCAGTGTTCATGATGTCAAAGAGTCCAATAGATGTACAGGTTGATCCGAATAACGGTGAACCTTAATCTAAAAGAACAGTTATAAAAAGGGAAGCTAATATACTATACAATACAAGACATGAGAAAGACAGAAGAAATGTGTTCATTGAGCTATAAAAACAATGGTCATCACTAAACTATAATCTAAGGGGCGATGTTAAATGGGCATCTATTATACAATACATCAGAGAGACTATCGCAACATTTTTCATTGAAGCGATTAAAAAGATATATATTTTGTGAAGATACAAACTAAGGACAACCTAAGACTACACTAAGTTAATGAAGACACTAAAAAGCCAACTAATGGTGGTTCTAAATCATAGATCCAAAATGAAAGGGATTCCCATGCATCTAGTAATACCTTTTCTGAAAACTTTTCTAAACTAGTCCCGACACTAATCTAAGTCCATCATTACCCCATAGGAGCCATAATTGCGAAAAAAAAGGAAAAGAAAGAAAGAGTGCAAAAAAAAAAAAAAAAAAAAAAAAAAAAAAGAGGGAGAATAAACATTCACGTGGGCGGGATTTGAAACAATTTTTCTTGCCCTCATGAGGATCTGGTTTGCGATTTTCTATATTAATGGATACAAAAAAAATGACCTCTTCTCCTTTTGATAACAATCAACACCATATAGAATCATCAACATGGTGGTTACCTTCACGTGGAAGTAATTTTAAATTACCACCATCCAACGACAGCGGCAAAACTGCTCACTTTTCCTTTTACAGCAGTCAACATTGGTAGTGCTGTGGCTCATTTTAAGACGTCTACTACTACGCAATATTGGAAGTATGGTCGTTCTCCTCTAATGATGATTTTGGATCTAATATGGAGCAATCGAGTTTAGTTTAGTTTACCCCGTCTCTCTTTACTTTATAATAGCATAACTTCTCTAATTGAGTTTGTCTTACGTTTCGTTTATTCTACGACACGGTTTCCCCCCACACATTCCACACACACACACACACATACACACACATACACACACATACACACACAAGCACATATATACGATAAGAGCAATATAGACAAATGATAGATAGAAGCGAGTTTTTATTTAAAAAGTATAAGACCAATTATAAATGTACATGCAAGACAAACATGACTAAAAATAAAATGTAAATATGGGGAGGAGAGATGGTAAATGGGAGTGATAGTAATAATGTGTATATGTGACGAGTGGGAAGGAGACTATAGATAGGATAAAAGAAATAAAATAGTAACAGTAAAAGAAGTAAAAGAAGTAAAAGAAATAAAAATAAAATCTAATCTACATGATGGTGCAATCCGAGTCCTTTTCGTGAGATCCAGCACCATTGTCACGGGTATGTTTCTTGCGTTGTTGAAGATTATTACCATGTTTCTTGAGTTCTGATAAGCGCTGCATTGCCCGGCGATTGTTTTGTGCGGCTGCACGCAGGTACCACTTTTTCGCATCGTCCAAACTTTGTTTGACGCCTACACCTGTTTCCGTATAATAGCCCACAGCATATTCCGCCTTGGCGTAGCCCCGATCTGCTGCCTTGCGCGCCCAAAGATATGCCTCAACGTCGTTCTGTGGTAAGATATCCGGAGCACCCCCGAGGGTCCAGTGGCGCCTGTCAAATACCATCCTGAGAGGGCCAATTCCGATTCCAAATCACCTTGTTCCGCCGCCTTGGAGTACCATGCAATGGACCGTCGAGGATCGATCGGGCAATTGAGGAAGCCGTTTTCATACGCCAGACCAAGTTTGAATTGAGAAGGAGCATAGCCATATTGAGCCGCACGTGTAAAGAGGTCCCGCGCATAGTTTGGATCTGGGATCACCGATGGAATACCTTCCTTTTCAAATGCCACACCAAGATCGTGAATAGGTTGAGGGTGATCTTCATCTGCTTGAGTCGCCGCCCGTTCCAGCCAGCTCATACCTTCGCGTGGATTCTTGGGTTGGCCCAACGTACCACGGAGGAGAATCATGCTGAGTTTATACATGGCACGCCCGTCGCCCAGATTGGCCGCCTTGCGGAAGAATTGAATCGCATGCGCATTGTCCTTCTTTGTTCCAGCCCCCACTTCATAACACACAGCCACACGATACGTACATGCCGGATGACTTTGTTTGGAGCCTTGAAGATAGAGCGAAAATGCCTTGTCCACATCCACAGCCAATCCCAATTTTCCTCCACCATAGCAATCTGCCAGATAAAATTGCGCTTCACCATACCCTGTTTTGCCCATGCCACTATTCGACGCTAGTTTCTTGACAATCTTTTGTGCTTCCATCGTCATGGTTTCCTTGATTTTGCGTGCACGTTTGGGATCCTTGGCGTTGGCAGCACACACCACCGGTACCACTTCCATCATGTATTTGGCCAGATCAAGCATCCTACCCGGGTCGTTTGATGATTGTGCTTCCGCGCGAAACTGTTGCAAGTTTTCCATACTGGGTGGTGGGAACCGATTGGATGAAGGGCTACGCCTGCCTGCTTGATTAGCTGCCAAAACTGAACTATCAGGCATATAGGTATTGTCCATGGCGGGAGGTGTTGAATATGGTTGTGCCATCATCATCATTTGCTGTTGTTGTTGTTGTTGAGGAGGAGGAGGCGGCGGTCTTCCATAGGTTTGTTGTGGTTGCTGGTATCCCATATGAGGCGAAGGTGCATACTGAGGTCGTGGAGTGTTTGTTGGTCCATAAAAATACTTGCCATTGTTCATTTGAGGAGGAGGACCTGAGATTGGTTGTTGGCCCATCATTGGAGAGCCATGCATCGGAGGAGGGCGTTCAAAATAGCCATGTGCGCCGTGTGGGGGAGGCATAGGATGACCAACAGGTCGATAAGGACTTGGATAGCCATTTTGAGGTGGTGGAGGACCCATCATTGTAGGAGGTTGAGGGGAAGGTACGGCTTGAGAAGCAGAGCGTTGTACATGAGTTGGTGTAACTGCTGATGCTGTTGAAGAAGAAGGAGGAGGAGGAGGAGGAGGAGGAGTACCATTGACAGCTGGAAGAGTTGCATTGGATACACTATGTGCTGTTGATGATGAAGCAGATCTTACATGAGATGGACCGTTGGAAGCCATTGTCGTTGAAGATGTAACAGATGCACCACCGTCGAGATCACCGTCGTCTTTACTATCTACAGCATCAGGTTTTTGAGCAGTTGCCGTTCCAGAGTTGTTTCGATGTATAGATGAGGTCGAACGATTGGAAGATAAAGAAGGTGAAGAATCGTTGAGAGAAAGTTCCTCCAACTTGAAATCAGGAATAGCAAGAGGCTGTAGGTTGGGTTCTTGACGAGAGGCCATATATATATTAATAAAAAAGAAAAGGTGAAGAGAAACGAGGAAAAAAAAAAAAAAGAAAAGAAAAAAAAAATAGAGGGAGAATCAACCAAAATAATATAAAAATAGATGTGAAATCCCAGTTCTCTCACTCTGAATTTTCCAGTTCAAGACAAGGTTCAAAACAAAAAGAAAAAGTACTCTCGGTCTGTTGTAAAATAAAATAAAAACGACCAAGTATTCTTTTCTGTAACAAAACCATAGTCACTATCAATGAATATGGCTTTTTGATCTTATTTTTTTCTAAAAAATATAGCACATGTTTAGTTCTTGATTTTGCTCAGCTTCCCGTGAGACTCATATTTTACAGACAGTGTGACAACTTAGGCTGTAGGCACTGTGCACATTTTGGTTATATAATAGTGTCAACTCCCCGCTTGGCGTTGTGGTACCCTAGAATTCAAAATGAACCATCTCCGCTCTTTTATTTTATTTTTTTCTTCTATTTTTTTTTTTCATTCCCTTTCCTTTTCATTTTTGTATATTAAGGTATTTGTACCTATTATTTCAATATGCCTTCTGTCACTTTACCTACAGCCGAAGATAAAAATATAGTTCGAAAAGCTCTTCCGACATCAGTAAGTACATATAAACAATGATTCCAAACAGAACTGTCTGTATTTAATACTATTTTTTTTTACCATCTTTTATAGAAAATCCTTACATCTGCAGTGGCTCGCTTATATGTTGCTGTACCACAAAATACTGCCAGTACTTGGACCTACTCTCAACGCTGGGGCGCCGCTACGTTTTGCAAGGATAAAAAGAAACGCAATGCCTTTTTTATACGTATAGTCGACATGGAGGTAAGTTGAAACCCCCTCCCCCTTTTTTTTCATCACGTTTATTTGATCCTTTTTTTTTAGAATCATACGGGTGTAATCTGGGAACAAGAACTATATGAAGGTTTTGAATATAATAAGGATGCACAATTTTTCCATACGTTTGGAACCGATGTAAGTCCATGTTTATGATAGTTATCTAGACGGCACTGTCAAGAGGCATTAAACTCAACTGCATATGTATTTGAATATTATTAGGACTACTTGGCAGGACTGGAATTTGTGGATGACGGTGAAGCAGACGTATTTTACAAGAAGGTAGTGAATCGAGAATCTATCAGACTCAAAGGTAAGCATGAAAATAGTGAAGACTATAAACAGAATCTTGACCTCATTTTCTTTTTCTTTTTGCATAGATGATACCAAGGCAAATGGTGGGCAATGGAAAATATCCTCCCGCAAAAGTCTGATAGACAAGAACGACATTGGTAAACCATCGGATTTCCGCCATCTGAGTCATATGGGATATACAACAGACAAAGGATTCACCATCGAAAACAATGACCCTGAACAAAACGCAATCATCGAACAACTGAAGGCTCTTGGTATCACTCCCGAAGAAATCAGCCAAAACCAAGACTTTATCCACCAATTCTTAAATCAACACAGTACCGCTGCTGGCGAAACCACCACCCATGCCATCAAAAAATCGCAAGCGCCATCAAGATCCGTACCTTCTTCACCTGTACCAAATCCTCCACCATTACCGGCCAATAAATCAGGTATAGTATATATATATATATAGAGACCATATCGTGGAATAGAAAGAAATAATTGATGTGTATTATATTTTACGTAGGCAGAAGACCTCCTCCTCCCCCTCCTCCCCCAAGAAAGAAAACGACTGGACCTGCATCACAATCAACTCCTCCGCCGCCTCCGTCTAGAAGTCCTCGACCTCCACAACCTCGCTCTATACCATCTGCTCCTGCCCCTCCTCCTCCTACCCCGCAACGTGGCGCTCGACAAACTCAAATGGCCCCTCCATCAAGCAATGGCGACGTTCCTCCTCCTCCTCCCCCACCACCAATGATGAATCAAGGTGTCCCTCCTCCTCCTCCTCCTCCACCAATGATGAATCAAGGTGTCCCTCCCCCTCCACCACCACCACCAATGATGAACCAAGGCGCACCCCCTCCTCCTCCTCCCCCAGCACCACCTGCGCCCTCTTCGAATGGCGGCGGTACATCACTTCCTGCGGCCTCCGAAGGTCGATCGAATCTCATGGCTTCCATTCGTGCTACGGGTGGAATTGGTTCTTTAAAGAAAGGAGGTCAAATCAGAAGAACACCTTCACCAGCAACAGGCGCGGCGGCATTAGCGGTAGGTGCTGGGGCAGGCATGGCAGCAACGGCAGCAGCAACAGCGAACGACTCTGATGATGCAGGTGGCGGTGGTTTGGCCTCAAGCTTGGCAGCAGTACTGAAGCAACGACAAACAGCAATGCAAAGTGATGACGAAGAAGACGATGATGATGACTGGGAATAGCTTACCCTTGCCCTTTAGAAAGAAAAGTAGGGGGTTATATATCTTAGCCATTGCCCTCCCACATATCTGGTATTAGTTTTTCTTAGTATTAGTTAATATTAGCTTTAATACTAGTCATTGTTTTGGTTGATTTGCCATTTTTTATCTTAGACTTTGTGATTGATCAATAAAAGCTTCCTCACTGATTTACTCTATTTGTTCCTATTTTTTATGTATTTATCATGTCTTTTTTTTTTTTGTGTGCGTGGGTAGCAATAGAGTATGTCACACCTGCCAATGTGGCTGGAGTTTATTTGAACTCATCGTTGCGCACTCCTATATGTTGTACAAATAACTGACAGCAATCTAGATCAATAAATAACACTGTATTGTAATAATTAACTAGACATCGGATTTTATTTCTAATGATATCATATATATATATATATATATATATAATATTGATGTATGGTGCATTTGCATCCTATCTGTCACTATTTCAACCCAGTTTTGAATTCTTACAACATCGTGAGAAATTAAAATATCAATACAAGAAATTTCAACAATCAATCTGAGAATCTTTCAAAGTTTTTTGAAGCTTATATTGGTGCTATGTATTTGTTGCGACAGAAAAAAAAAAAAAAAAGGACGTTCAGTGCCAGTTGGGTGTTTCAAAACTTGGACTGGTGAGCCGTGAAATTGAAAGAATATTAGACAGGGAAAATTTCTAAAAATGGTAGGGACTTAATTTGAAGCAATGATGAAGGAGTATTGATTCTGTTTTATATAGGCATGTAAAGTACTGTGGAAGGATCAAGAAAGTGCTGTATCATTATATTACATTTGATGGTCAAACGATATATGATAAATAAAAAAAAATATACAGACGCATGTATTAGTCGAAGAGCATTCCTATCGATAATGCTCAACCGCTGACCCTCAGATATTTTTAAACTAGTAGATGTTGGAGGTATACATTGATGCATAAACATAAACTAGAAAAGTCGATATGATAACAACCTAAAAATGGCGAATGTACATTGTGTAGCATGAATAAGTCTATTAGGAATTCTGAAGAATGGTCAATACTAATATAAGGTACGATTGTAAAAAGGGAGTTAATATATTGTACAATACGTGAGAAAGGATGAAGAGGGGTTGGTTTTTTCTTTGCTATTGAAGAATGACAATTGTCAACGTTAGTCAAAGGGGTGATGGCGGTAAAAAAGGAATCTATTGTAAAAGATATGAGAGACATGAGAGAGACCAACAGGATATTTATTCTTTGAATAATGTGATAAAAGGAATAATTTATTCATGTAGATACAAACTAAGGACAAACGCATACTAAACTAAACTAAAAAAGGCTCCAGAAAAGCCAAACTAATGGTGGTTCAAAATCCTGAATCCAAAATGAATGGGTTTCCCCATGCATCTTGTAATCCCTGAGCTGAAACCCCTCTATGCTGGACCTGACAGTATTCTAAGTCTAACATTACCCCACAGAAGTTGATTGGTGAAGGAAAAAATGAATAGGAAAAAAAGAAATTGAAAAGGAGAATGAGAAAAAAATAAAACTGGGAATAAATAAACTTCACGTGGGCGGAATGTGAAATGTTTTTATGGGGAATTTTTTTTTACTGGACGCGACTTGATGAATACTTTTTATTAATCTACTGTCAATTTTAAGTGGTGGAGCTGTTGTAAAAAGAGTGCATAGCAACGATACTGCAGATGGCGGGTAAATTAAAGCCACTTGACTTCCTAAAGTAATTCCCAGTACTCCGCAATAGCTCACTCGCGGCATGACAGCAATCGACACAAAGATGACCTTGTCACAGCATATCATTAGTACTCAACATTGGTGATTTGATAATTTCCTCTTCCCACAATGGCAATCCATACTATTCAAAACTGGTAGCATAGTGATTCTATACTCACCCTATTTTGGACTAAATAGGATGAGACTTTATTAGTTTAGTTTATTCTCTCAGCTGTAGAATAGTTGGTCACTCGCCGTAGAATTATGCACCCTTTACATAATTTCTCATACGATATGTTTATTGTACAATAAAAAAAACACCATTTGTATGTCTTCAATGAATGTCTTGAATAGTTTATAGCTTACCATAAAGTGTTATTTAAGTGATAGAAGAGAATCATCTACAAATATGCCCTGGTATGACTGCCAACCTATTCATTTCAGTCCCAGGAGCATATCCCATCTCTCACCTCCACTTTGATCCTGAAATGCACTCCATTGTTCTACATCGCTTGAAGATACCATAATGCAAATGAAACTCTACGTTATAATCAACATAGCGAGCCAGTTACCAATCACCGTGCTGAAACATTTCCACCAACTATAACTATTTTTACCCTTCTTCTCTTCATGCGTGATCTAACTAGTATCAATCCCTGCAACCATAGCCTTTTTTTTTCCTTAACTACAACTATTTAAAATAAAACTCATAATTATTTCCAGAGTTTCAATAAAGTACAAATGACCATTTATTATTGTAGGTATAAAGAAGACACGATATTTTTCTTTTCAAAAAAGAAGAAAAAAGAAAAAAACTAAACTAAAAACTAACTAATCAATAAAACATAGTCAAGTAAAAAATATAAATGTATATACAGTAAACTAAACTAAACTAAACTAAACTAAACTAAACTAAACTAAACTAAACTAAACTAAACTAAACTAAACTAGTAATCCAAAACACCGGTATCATGATTAGGTCCATTTTCTTCCTCCAGTTCATCGTCAAAGTATCTGTCTTGCATGTCTTGATTTTGCTGCACAAAGTCGTCAAAGGTATCATTGTTGTCCACTATGCTATAATCAAACTGATCATCCATTCCATCTATCCACTGTTCTTCCAGCAATCGCACCAACTCTTCTTTTTTTTCCTGCCGCAAGTCAATAAGGTGATTCATAGGCCGTTCCCGCAGTGGTGAAGGTGTGCCCAATGTTGTTGTCTGTTGCTGATCCTCATCCTCGTCGTCGTCCTCATCGTCCTCTTGTTCTTCAAACTGTTCTTCTTCTGATCGTTGTTTTCGTTGCCATTGGTCCTGCACATAGTGACGATCCATGCCATTGTATATTCGATCCACCAGAGAAACCTCGTTTCGAAACGGAGCATATCTTTCACTATCCGGAATGTATTGTCCAATATATTCTTCATAGAGAGACGGCACACGCAACTGTAAGGTATCCTCCGAAAAGTAATCCGAGTGTCGTAGATGCTGAGTAAGGTAGTGGTATCGTCGATTACGTATGATGGAATGCTGCTGCGATGGTGTTAATGATGATTCTTTTGAGTTGGCTGTTATTGGTGTTGTTGCCGGAAGTTCTTGTTGATCTATATAAGAATAATACCATGAGCCCAATGATCCAAATGACACATCAAATATAGATAAGACACGCCTTTCTGTCCTACTTTATATTACTTACTCCAAAGCGTGATAAGTTCCGGAGGAAGGTGCGGTCGTACTAGACTGAAGAAATAAATAGGATCATTGTCAAGCCACTGCGCCAACCGATCACGTTTTTGTCCCGCTGAGAGATCACAGTCTTGATGAGAAGAGATGGGAATAGAGTCGCCTCTTCGTTCAATAAATGATATGAAACTGGTTCGTGTTGTCGGATTCATCAAAAAAAAAAAAAGCAAGGAAAGAAAGAGAGCTTGTCTGTTCAAAAAAAAGTAACATGCTTTTCAAATCCCGCATTCGCTACTAGTGGCGTGAATTTATTTTTTCGTAAAGTACCAGTGAAGCAGCGGATTGATTGACGGGTGCTACGTTATTGCCATGTTATGCACATAATACTCAATGTTCATTCTACCCTTTTCTGTTTTATATATGAATTGCCTTATACTTCCATCACACTGTCTTGACATATGGTATGTGCTACAACTTTTATTGCAATATGGCATCTATTCTATTATTGTTACGCTTCCTGTTACTTTTCTTTTATGCCATTTCTGTTAATCATATTTTTACAGTGATCGCTACTGCTGTGGAATAGTATGTCATTCTCTTACTCATTTACTCCAAACCTACACACGTCTTACTTTATTTAACCTCCGATATTTTCGATGGTGAAATAAAAAAGTCTTCCCTTTGTGCACAAACCCAAACAAGAAAACACATTTGATCTCTATGCAATGTGTCATTAACATTGCACGTATTATCTGTTTCACTGGCAAATGGAACATGATAATGATTGGTTCCGTTTCAACTGGTAAAGTTCAAAGAGGACCCCACCTTTCCTTTTTTCTGACATTTCAGGATTCCTTCCTTCTTTGCCATTGGATACAGCACAAAAATAGATGGGGTAAATGGAACAGATGACTTTTCATAAAAAAAAAGGGTCAGGGTTTTCCTTATTCACGCAGATGACTCCAATCAAGGCTTCAAACACCGCCATTTTTACCACCTTTTGATGAAAAAAAAAGTGGATCAAAAAAGAAACAATTGTGCCATAAAATAGAACAAATCGAATGAGATCTCATATGAAAGGAGTCGTTATTGTAGTAGAGTGACACGAATTGCATTAATAATATCGTGTATGCAAATGAAGAACGAATGATGATTTTAAGACAAAATGTGATATCGTCGAGTCAAGTAATAGTCCAAAATGAGGCAAATGCCCTTGAAATAAATGAAAGTTATAATGTAGTAACAGCTGTACAACAATTACTATGTAATCATCAAAAGGGAATGATTACATATAAACTTTTTTCTTTCCAATCGTATACAGGGTCCATCCCTTAAAAAAAGAAAATCTTAAAAGGAAAGAAAACCACCAGGGTCATCATCTTGTATCAGGAATTTTCTTTGTCATCGATAATGACCCTTTGAATAAAATAACAAATTCACACGTACAGGGTGGTAATTTTGCCCATTAGAAAAAAGAAGGTTGAATCCCAGTCAAACCTCACTCCATATAGATCACCCCACAAATGGACGTAGTACAAACCCGCAATAAAAAAAGAGGGGCGGGTGTGGGTCCCCAATTCAAGTTCATAAGACAGCAGCCAATCACAGTATGTGACAAGCGTTTTCTACCGAGGAAGAGATCGGGGTGTAAATGAAACGAAAAGTTAAGGAAGTAATGGAAAACACTTCCATTAGTTTACCTAAGGAACCGTCATTTTCGAAAATAGCAAGATCAGTTAAAATAATAATAATAGTATTAAGTAGAATTACTTATTGTTTGGTTTAAGAGAGGATATGTATATATATATATATACCAACAAAAAAAATCTAATCGGAAAGGATCATCAGCATCTTCCTCGGTTGGGTATTATCAATATTAAAGAATTACCAATATAAAGTGATGGCCATGCAATAGTCTTTCGTTTGAAAATCCGACCACCTTTTTGATTTCTCAAAAAGAAACTTCGGCTCTACGCAAGTGAAAAAATTAGGACACCAACAAAGTGTGTTGTCGGATCAAATAGGACATTTTAAATCCCGTTAACCGTGCTGTATCACTCGCATGGTTCTTTTAGAGCAGTGAGGCATTTCGAACATGATGATTTTGTCCGAGTAAAAACCAAAGAATAAGTACTGAAAGGTATTAAAGATCGTTGATCTTTTGATGTAATTTTGTAACGTCAATATTTAAGGTAATTGTACGAGATCAAATTAATAACGTAATCATTAAAAAAACTATATTCAGGGATGCGTGGGAAGAGGGTGCTTTTTTTTTTTTGAAAGATCAGTTTCAGGGAGAAAAGAATCTTTTTTTTTCTCTTAATCCTGGGTGGAGACACAAGAAGTATTCTTTAGACCCTGGAGCGGAACGAACATAACTGGGCGATGAAAGAAAAAGGAAATTTTTGCGCCTCTTATTTTTCAATCTCCGGTAGATTTGATATAAATTTTTCTTTTTTTTTTCTGGTTTCCCTTTTTTTCCTTTTTTTTTTTTATCTCTATCTCTATCCTATTTCTCTCTCTTTCTTACTCTATCTGTTTCTTTTTTTATTTTATTTTACTACAAACTTTTTTTTCACTTTACAAAACATTCATAATGGGATTCAGTTTACCATTCCGATACAATAGTCCCACTTTCCAAGTTTTCTTGGTCGGTTTCATTTGTTTCTGCTGTCCTGGTACGTATGACAAAGTGGAGTATCACTTTTTTTTCGATCATCACTAATAACTGATTTTTTTTATACAGGTATGTTCAACGCCCTGACTGGTATGGGTGGTGCTGGCAAGTCGTCAACAGAAAGTGTAAACAATGCCCAAACTGCCTTATCGGTGACCTTTACTGTCTGTTCTTTACTTGGTGCCCCTATCTACAACATCTTTGGTCATCGTGTCATCATTCCTGCCGCCCTTTGTTATGTGCTTTATGTCGGTTCCTTTTTGACTGACAGCGATGCTTTCACCATCGCCACCGGTGCTATCCTTGGTATTGGTGCTGGCTTCTTATGGACTGCTCAAGCTGGTATTATGATGTCTTATCCTAACGAATCTGAAAAGGGTAAAGCCTTCTCTATTTTCTGGATGATCTTCAACTTGTAAGTGATTGGATATTATTATTGAAAACACTTGATGAAGAAAAATCAACTCACACATATATTTTTGTTTTGGTGGATAGGGGTGCTACGATCGGTGCTGCCATTCCTCTCGGTAACAACTGGGACAACACTACTACCAGCTCCGTAAATATTGGCACATATATTGGTTTATGGTATTGATGGCATTTGGTGCTTTCTTGGCTCTTGGTTTGACCCCTCCCAGCAAAGTGGTCCGCAGTGACGGCACTCAAGTCTCGTTACACAAATTTTCCAACTGGAAGCGTGAAGCCATTGAAGTCCTTAAATTGTTTATGAACTGGCGTATGTTAATTTTGATTCCCATGTTTGCTGGCTCCAACTGGTTCTACACTTATCAATTCCAAGTTTACAATGGTGGTGGCTACTTCAACTTGCGTGCTCGTTCTCTCAACAACATGCTTTACTGGCTCTTCCAAATCGTTGGCGGTGGTTTCTTCGGTTGGATGTTGGATTTGAAGGCATTGGGTGGTCGTCGTCAACGAGCCATAATCGGAAACACATTTGTCCTTGTGATCTGTGTTGCTCTTTGGATCGGTGCCATCTTCATTCAAAAGAACTTCACTTATGAATCCGCAAAGTTGCTCCCTATCCCCGACAAGGTCGATGTCTACTCCCCTGGTTATGCTGGTATGGCCGTTGAATATGCCTTCTTTGGTTTCATGGATTCCGTATATCAAGGTTTCATTTATTGGCTGATGGGTACAATGACCAATGATACCGAACGCGCTGCTCGCTATGGTGGTTTCTACAAAACTATTCAAAACGCTTTTGCTGCTGTTGCCGCTCAATTGGATGCTCAACATATTCCCTTCATGACTCAACTCATCATTGTCTTCGTGGTAAATGTTGTCGGTATCCTTCTTGCCTATGTTGTGTGCTTTACTGTCCCTAATGTCACTGTCGAAGAAATCGATAACTTGCAAGGTGTTGAAGGCGCTGAAACCGTGGTGGGTGGTCGTCTTGAAGATGAAGCTCTCCCTCACAAGTTGGACCTCAACGAAAAAGAATTCATGTAGATGTACATAGATATTTAGTTTCTTTTTACTCCACCTCTCTTCTATTCCCTCGGTATTATTGGTCACTTCTTTTTCTTTTCTTTTTTTCTTTTCTTATATCATCGATTCCCCTTACTTCCCCATCATCTCTTTTTATACGTATTGGAAAATCTGTGATTTTCTTTGTCCATCATTCACTCCTAATAATTTAGTTTATACTTTTTGTACTATTTTTTACCATTCTAATAAAAACCAATCCTCCATCATTCTTTTATTATTTTGTGAATCCTGTCAATTTTGTGTTATGTAGTCCAGAAATTTTTTTATGTGTGTACGTGTGTATCGTTGCAAAATAAATTGTCTGTGCTTGCGCTGCGCTGTATTTTCGGGTGCTCCTTGTGGATTTGTGTATAAAAATAGATCAATTTCGATACTTAAAAATAATGTACAATCGTACAAAGAAAAAGAAAAAGAAATGCATACTCAGATTGAGGCAAAGCGTGCCCCTATCACTGCTTCCTATAAAATCTTATGAATATATAAATAAGTAAATAATAATAAATCGAAGATGGCAAATCTATTATTTCAGATAAGATAAAGGGGATGGAGATTTGTTTTGGCTGTGCCTTCTCTGAACATATGAGTCTTAAGAGTGGTAAAATGGCAGTGTTGGTTTTCTCTATACACAAATACAGTCTAGTCAGAGCATAGAGAACGACGGTTGAGCAAGATTACTTATCATTTACATTAGATGGATTGCTAGCCAGAACAGCTGAACGGCGTTGCCTATTAGCTAACTTGTAAAGCATATCAGAATTTTTTTTAGCCCATTCGACAACAACAACAACAAAAAAAAAAAAAAAAAAAAAAGCACTTGAAGGGACTAATGGTAAAAGGCAAATCAAGTTTATTCATATGTATATATACACTATAATAACTAACACAAACTACATAAGACGCGGGTCTATTCTAAAATGTAGGTTAATCTAATGGTGTTAAGAAATCACGAATCCAAAATGAAAGGGTTTCCCCATGCATGTTAGTATTTAATTATTCAAAATGCCCCTGATTCACATTCTAACACTAGCCCAATATGTTTAATACTACATTGAGGCAGCCAGTGATGATTTTTATATAATAAAAAAAAAAAATGGACCGTAAGAAAACTCAGCTATAGTAACTGTAACGTCCGCTTCTTTGTCCCTCCTACTCTCTTTAGAGCCCTGAGCAAACGACCGTTGGGTCCCAAGGCGCTGCCCACCATAGGAGCCGTCTATCCTTTTTTTTTCTCAATCGCTGCCCACCCATAGTGCCAAATCACAGAGTCTTCCATCAAAACCCACACTTCAGAACCCCCCTGCCACCCAGTGGCTACATAATTAATATTATTCTCAACTTTGTTCTTCAATATACCCCACAACAATAAAATACGCTGTAATAGCTGTTTTTCACACAAACACATCCCTGTTTTCTTTTCTACGCACAAACTTATAGACTTGGTGGAAGAAGTGTCCATAATACCCAATCCGTTCCTTTTTCATATATATATAAACACTCTTTTTTTTGCTATACATATGTAATACACATTCGTTGAAGCTCATCATGTAAACGTACAACAATGAAACTAATTATGAAAAAAAGAGCATATTTATTCAGACGTAGATACAAACGATGACAAACTATTACTAAACTAATGGGTGCTAATCTACTGACGTTCCCAAATCCTACATCCAAAATGAAAGGGTTTTCCCATGATGTTTGTTTTGCGTTTTTTAAATCGCCCCTAATTCAAATTCTAATACTAATCCTAAATCACCAGTACCCCAATGAGCCATGCCATCATATCATTCAGACTATCATGAAGGAAAGAAATAAAAAAGAAAGAAAAAGAGAGGGAAAAAAAAGTGGACCAAAAAAAAAAAAATAGAAAGCAAAATGCGGAGCCTGAATCATCAAACTTTTTTTTTATGTCAAAAAATCAGGGAACAGCAAATAAAAATTAAATAAACGGGCAATCGCCATAATTACCATATAGCATAATTCGTTTTATCTTCCAGTGGAAAGGCAGTTGCAACCACTACATAATCAAACTCTAATCTCTCCGACGCTTTTCAAGTAAGATATTATTTCAACACACAAAAAACTCATTGACGACGCGCTGAGCACGACGGTTGGGCCCCAAGGGCTGCCCACCAAAGTGCGAATTGGCGGAGGCTTTAACCCTATCCCATCAAAACCCACACTTTAACCAAAAACTGTGACACCCAGTAAATCGAAAGATTTCCAAAAGCTCCAGCGGAGCGCCAGAGCGTTTATTCAAAAAAAGAAAAAAAGAGGTAGAAAAAAAAAGGCTACTCTATAGGCCAAAAAAACTCATGTGGTTTTTAATGTCCGCTTGAGCCTTTTGATCCAGCACGAACTAAGAACGTCCATAATTCAAATAAAATATGACAGTGACACAGTACTTTCCTACCCCATCATAAAATCCGCAATAATCCCGTCCCACCTTAACCAGCTCTTAAAATTCCATCCTGTCAAAACCCATACTTTTGAGACAACTGTAACTAGCATCATATTGAGGAGTCGACTGGCTGTCGTACGACAAGAGTAACGTTTATTTCAAATAAGATAAAAAATACAAAAATAACAAAAGCTAGGAATCTAATCCTAAGCTGGTTTATCTAAATTGATCTTGACAGTCTTCACCTATTATTGACAAAAATCGTTAGTATATAAAAAAAGGAGCATCTATTTTATGCCGATGCTTACCTCAAGGAAGTTTTGGAGGCCTTCGAATCCATTTTCCCGGCCAATTCCACTTTGTCGGTAGCCGCCGAAGGGCGTATTGTCGTGCAATTCGAGAAGACTACATACAACAAGATCATATTCGTTAATTTAACCGCTATTGAGACACTATACTTACTTTTTTTTTTTTTGATCACCTACCAGTTGACCCCTACGGAAAGCATATTATGACATGAAGAAATGTGTGAAATATTCAGTCATTGTCAGGAGATAAAAGGGTGTTTTGATGAAAAAATAACTTACAAACAGTACCAGCTTCTAAACGATTTGAGAAATCCACTGCACGAGTGACATTTTCAGTAAACACAGCCGCAGCGAGTCCGTACGCCGTATCATGTGCCAGTTTGATAGCTTCGTCTACATCCTTGAATTTTGCAACCACCGCCACCGGGCCAAATATTTCTTCCTGGACAATCTTCATGCTAGATGTGACATTGGTGAATATAGTTGGTTCCAAAAAGTAGCCCTTGTTACCAATCCGTTTGCCACCACTGATGAGTGTCGCGCCTTCTCGTTTTCCTTGTTCAATATAACCCATAACGCGATTCAACTGCTCTTTTGATATTTGAGGTCCTTGGAAAGTCTTGACGTCTTGAGGATCACCAACCACACCTTTGGCCGTGTATTGTTTGAATTTTTCGATAAATTTGTCGTAAATGCCCTCCTGCACATAGATCCGTGAGCCGGCACAGCAAACTTGTCCTTGGTTGAAAAAGATTCCCCGATGAGCCCATTTGACCGCCTTGTCGATATCAGCGTCGTCAAAGATAATATTGGGAGACTTGCCACCGAGTTCCAAAGTCACCTTTTTGAAATTTGTTTCCGCCGCCGCCTTCATTATGAGACGCCCTACTCGAGTTGAGCCAGTGAATGCGATCTTGCCAATTTTGGGATGTCGTGCCAGCGCTTCACCAGTAATATGTCCGTGTCCCGTTAAAATGTTGACCACTCCAGGAGGAAATCCAGCTTCCTTTACCAATGAAGCTACTTTGAGTGCAGATAAGGGTGTTAGTTCGGATGTCTTGATGATCACCACATTTCCCGTAGCTAAAGCAGGGCCTAGTTTCCAACCAAGCATCACCAACCTATAAGGACACCCCCCCCCAAAAAAAATGAATATGAATATTGCCTTTAAAAGAAATAGACATCTAGACTCACGGGAAGTTCCAGGGAATAATGCCACATACAACGCCAATGGGTTCGTAACGAGTATAAGAGAGAGCACCCGGGGTATCAACAGTCTTTCCATAAATCTTGTCGGTGTAGCCAGCATAGAATCGCAGTGTCTTTGCAATCGCCTTGGAATCAGCATATCGAGCAAACATGATGGCCTTGCCATTGTCCACCGTTTCAATCTGGGCGAGTTCTTCCGCATCACGATCCACCAAATCCGCCAACTTGAGCATGAGGGTTTGTCGTTCTTGTGCAGTTGTTTTACGCCATACTTGTTCATAAGCTTTTTCGGCTGCCTTCACTGCAGCATCCACCTGAGCGCCTTCAGCTATATATAGATATAAAAAGAAAAAGCGCAATAGCTATGGAGTTAGGCGTTGTTTCCGTGTATTCTAGTTTAAAGCGTTTCAACCGCTTACCGGCTTGGACGGAGCAGATCACTTCCTCAGTGGCTGGATTAATTGTGTCGATGGTGTTAGCCCCAGCAACGAATTCATTATTGATGAAAAGACCCGTTTGAACTAAAAAAAAAAAAAAAAAAAAAAAAAAAAAAAAAAAAAAAAAAAAAAAAAAAAAAAAAAAAAAAAGAGTTTGTATTCTATGGACTGCCAAAGAGTTCTTTATTTTTATTTTTATGAACTTACGCTTTAGGACCACATTCTTGGGAGTGGTATAGTTGACAAGGAATTCAGACATGATAAATGAAGAATATGTCTCTTCGGGAACAAGAAACGATATACATATTTTTTTTCTTAAAGCTTTTTCATCAAAGGCACGGTACCTTGGATTAGCCGCTCCCATGAGTATTTTCCCTTGCTATTTGAAATCCCGCAAAAAAAATTACTGAAGGTCATTTGCCCTTTTTTGGCGAGTGTTCAAAGTGTCTATATATGCATACGATTTGTCATTGTTTATTACAACATCCAAGTTCACACACGCAGATGATGAGTTACACGACTAGAAGAGTGCTGGAATTTTTGTTCGAATATTCTGCAAAGTTGCTCGGTTTGTAGGTCATAATATAAATGGAATTGTAGGAGGACATCTCCTACGACCTCATGGCCGTCCTATGTTATGTTGCTTTAAATATATACTGTGTACTGTACAGCTTGCACTACAATATACATACAGTATTTATTATTTTAGCCAATCTTCTCCTTCTCGACTTATATACCGAAGTAAAGTCATTTTTTGTTGTCTTTCGCGTTCAGAAATACCGCACTCATTAAAACACAAAGAAGCGTGCTTCTTTTTCGTTGTGCCTCCATCTCGTCAATAAAATTTTTGGGTAACGATCGCTTGATTTCAAAATTAACCTTTGTTGCATACTGTATATCTACTTTTTATATTATTAGCATAAACTCTTGATGCACAGAATATGCGCTTGGACCATATTATAACCCCGAATATCTGTCACATTAATTGAGTTCCATGGTCATGAAGAAATATTACTGTACGCACTCAACCTCTTTTTCTAACCTACATCATTTACCACCTTCTAAGTAATACCTAAAAATTTTGAAATGAAATTGACTTTTTTGTTTTTCCTTTTTGCGCTCAAACCTGTAAAGGAATGAAACGGTCTGTGTTCAATAGACTTAATAGCTGAGAAATATTTCTTTCCTTAATCTCCCTAATCATTCAAGACCTCACGATATTAACGTATAATTTATACAAGGTGTTAGTGCTCATATACTAAAAGAATATTGGCTTGAATCATTATGTAACAAAAGTAAGGCTGAAATTACATTCAAAGAGAGATCAGAGATCTTCCCGACCAGATCGGCTGTGATAGGTGTCAATGAAAATTACATGCGAACAAACCCCCCCCCCCACCAACACAATTCATTTAGTTCAGGAGTAAATTTAAATCGATGACACTATTGCTTGCAGAAGTTCATACATGTCCTGTTGGAGGTTCCGTGATTTCAGGCGCTTATTCGCTGGATTTGAATGTCCGCAGGCGACTGAAGAAAAACTACGGCAGCTTGAAACTATATTTTTTTTTTTTTTTTTTTTTTTTTTTTCCATTCCTTAATTTTGTTCTGCGAATTGGGAATATGGGCAAATCTAAGCAACAGCCTAAAGTGAAAGGCAATCTAAAACCTGCAAGTAGCAGGTAAGTACTGAAGGAAGACGCTGTTGAATGGATGAAAAAAAAACTCAACTCGCTTCTAACTTTTATTCTTCCATGTTTATTACTAGCCGTGCAGCAGATTCGACTTTTGGTCAACCAACCTCTTCACCTTTATCCTTTGCCAACCTGGGTGGGTTTGCCCAGTTCGCCAACCCTGCAACTATAGTTCACAGTCTCTCACGACCGGAAACGCCTGGCTCTGATGCTAGTGATGTGGCGGATATTGATCCTGAATTGACCGTCATTTTGAAGAAAATCAGTAAACGGGATTCTACCACCAAGCTCAAGGCTCTGGAAGAACTGGTTGTTTATTTAAATGCTCATGCCTCAGCCATTCAATCCATGTTGGCTACTTGGGTAAGAAAATCCCTGTGATTTATTGACCTGCCTAACGTCTATTCTTCATTTTGAATCATTTCTTAGGTGATAATCTACAACAAATTAGTCTTGGAAGTCGATCGACGCGTACGTTTGGCCGCTAGCAACATTCATCAATTGATATGCCTTCATGCAAAGAAGAAGATGGCTCCCTACTTGAAAGAATTCATTGGTGCGTGGATGATGGCTATGTTTGATCAAAGCAAGGACGTGGCAAGACTGGCCACTGCGGCTTTTGAAGTAAGTTCGTGGCTGTGGAATTTCCTGTTGGATCTCGGCGCTGATCGTATGTACGTTTTTATTTTATTTTTATTGCATGAACCATAGTCTGTTTTCGCTGAGGACAAACGTCAAGGTGTGATTGTGTTTTGTCAAAAGGAAATATTGGATTATGTGTCTGAAATGTTACTAGTTAAAACTGCCGAAACTCTTAGTAAGGATATATATATTAGAGAATGGAGATTAGGTTTGGGCTTGATTCAAAATGAAATACAGTGAATTTTGGATATCTAACTTCTCAATTTCATATTGCAGGCGATAAAAGATACGTATCTCCTGATGACATGGCTGCCAAGTATGCTCGTGTAATGTCATCCAGTTTGTATACATTAACTTATCTCACTGGTAAGCACAGAAAAAGGTGTTTGTGAAGGGAAAGCTGCGCTGTATATCAACGAATCTATTATATAGACTATCTGCCCAAGGATGAGCGACTCAAGACACTTGATGACTATAATGCGTTGTTTGACTCACCTGCGTTGTGGAAATTTATCACACATGAAAACCCCGTTATCCGACGAGCGCTGCATCATCTGATTAAGATATTACTTCTCCACTGGCCTGGTAAGTTGGAATGAAATAGAAAATTTGTATGTTTTCTTCTAATCATTTTAATGGATTTCCTTTTTAGATGTGCTTGGATCAAGACTGGATATGGTTTGCCCTGACTTTTATGCAAGCGTCTTCGCTGACAAGGATACTTCCGTCCATGTTGAAATGTGGGATTCCTTGCTTCTTATGACAAAACGTAAGTAGTGTGAATATGACTTATAGTTGTGATTGATTAACCTTACGTATTTTGTACCAATTAGAATTCCCTGACTCTTGGATCATCATCAACAAAAAGAAACCTGCTCTGAACAAACTGTACAACTTCTTACGAAATGGACTGAACGGTTCAGCGAATATAGCCTATCCTAGTATGATTGTTCTTCTTGCCAACTTGCCCATACAGGTAATTGCCATATTCACCGAAGAAAAAAATTTAGTAAAACCAATATACTGATCGTATTCATTTTAAAATAGTTACAAGACTCGCCCAACTTTTACAAGGACGTTTTTATCAACTTCTGGAAGGGATTGGCAAGTAATGTTATCGATCGATCCAACTCGCACGAACTCGTCAATGCCTATACCGAATGTTTAGTTTATTTTGCTATCAAAAAAAGGTAAAAGACAAATCAATGGCGTTAAGTGGAGATACTAATTTTTTTGTTTTTTACTTTTTGTTTGTTTTAGTGCATCCGATGGAGAAACCACAAAGTACCTTGTAGACGTGGCGCTTTTTAATGCAGTCAAAACCTATCTGATACAAACTAAAGAATCTGCTGCTGCCCGCGAAAAAATGAATGACCAATGTGGCATATGCCTGGCAAAACACATAGTAACTCTTATCAAATCGAACTCGCAATTATCTCTTGATGCTCTTTGGTCCCAAATGGAAACGTTGTGTGTACAAACTGTCATCGACTGCAAGGGTCCCCCTGGCTCAAATGTCACCTTATCCACGTTTTGTCGTCAAGTTGGCACCATTTTATCATGTATCCGTCAAAACTTACCATCCGATTCTGTGCATGGGCCTATTACTGGTTTGGCTCAAAGACTATTCACGGCGGCTATTGAATCAAGTTTAGTTCACAAAGGTAAATACAAATACGCCTAACAGTGAGGAAAAACGTTGTAGAAAACCAACAACTAACACTTGGTTCACTCTCTTTTAGAACATGTTTCTGATTTGTTGACTTTGGCATATGTCTTATTGCATGAATATATCACTGATATCATGTCTGACCTTGTAAGTATAAATTCGTCCAGCTCTTTTCTACTCGTCAATTCTGACAAGCTTCATTTTTATCCATATTAATTTTTAGAACGAAAGCAAAGTATGTAGACAATTACTTTCTCTGCTATCTGTCGTATCTCCTACCTCAGAGTCTTCTGTTGTCTCTGTATATGTGATGATGCTATCCAGTCTATCTGATCAGGCGATGATGGAAAAATGGTGGCAAGCTATTCTTACCAATATGTATGAAATGCAACCAGCGGATGGAAACATGCGACAAATGGCAGTGCTGGCATCTTTACTTGAGCAGGTAATAAATGGAGATTGGGAAATTTATCCTTTTGCATGATGATCTGACGGTTTCTTTATATTTCTCTCGAAAAGATCGAATTACAAAAACCAAAGATGAATTATCAAACAAAAACACTCGACGACTTGGTACAACATCTTGCAAAAGATATTCTCGCCTCTCCGCCTACTCATGAGCAAGGCAATTCGCAAGATTATCAGTTCAAGCGAACTTTATTAGAAAAGGTGTTTACGCGGATTCTATCTCTTCATTTGGGTAAGGTTTTATTATATATACCTTGAATGCAACAGAAAAATCGAAACTTGAAACCGATCTCATATTTTTTGTTTTACAGACCGCAAATTGATTACAGAAGATACAGTTTGTGTGGTATTGACATCCACTTTATCAGAGCTTGAATCATTTAATCAACATCATCAGACGAACCCCACCGGCACTGTCGACATTGACCACGAAAGCGAATCTGCCATGAATCACATCACCAAATCAGTATTGCGTGTCATTCTCGGATTGTTGGAACCAAAGGATGCTACTGCAGTCAAACTTCTTCGACACCCTTCATTATCCGACCTACCCAGCCAAGTATTTGACATTATGTTTATCAATCATGTGGATTCATCTGCACAGGTGTCTGAAAACGAACAACAAACCCAAGCAGACGACACTGTTGGCGATATCCAATTACTTGCCAGTATGATATGGGATACCATGGTGAATGTGATCGAAATTACCAAACTCTCTGATGAAACACTCGGCACCACTTTAAAGCAAGGCGTATTGGAACATGTCAAAAATTCTATTCGTAATGTCGATTGCTTATCTAGGTAAGAATAGAAATTATCATATATAAATATATATATATATATCATTTACTCATGGTCATTTCATTTTATATATAGCCCAGCGGATTCAGTTCAACGTGCCAGCAAGCTTTTATCAACTCTGTACCCTGATATATGTACTTTGGAGTATCAACAAGCAATTACAACACTGGTGGGCAACAACGGAGCATGGGAAAAAATGTACTCTACATTCCAGGAGAAACGAACATTGGAATATATGGCATCATCTATTACGGATCGTTATGCTGGCATGGATTATCAATCGTTGTGGGAAGACAAGGATGAACTTTATCCTGTACGGTATGATATATATGGTCTCAGCTCATTGGGTCGGTTGGCATTATTTACGGTTGCATTTATTCAAGGGCATGTTGGCTTAGGCACATTCTTCAATACTGACAAGGTGGATGACCGGGATGATCGCGATGCTCTTATGCGGACTCTGATGGTTATATCACAGGAATGCAAACAAGGTTTGGGGTTGGCCGATCTTAGTCGTATCTGGAAATCACAAACTTCTATTCCCTCGACATCTTCATCTTCATCTTCAGCAGCAGTAACAACAACAACTTTACCAATGGACGTTTTGACAGTCGAAATCAACAATTTTGTACAACAAACAAACACCATGTTCAACTCCTGGTTTAATTTGACTCGGGAAAACCAGCCACAACCTACATCGATGTCGAATCTGTGTGGTGCACTCTTTAAAAGCATAAAAACTGGCAGTCTTATCCGAAACAGCAACAATGATCGTCTTTTGAAGTTTGCTTTCGATTGTTTGAAATCTCGTCAAATCATGGACTCGTATTATGCATCTTTTATCCAGATTCTAGCGGACCATTTGGTGGTGCAAGATCATTGGACAGGAAAACAAATCGAAGAATGGTTAGCGTTGTTGAAGGCTGAAGAATTGATATGTATGAAAATATAGCAAAAGAACAAGGGGTAAAATACAACAGGCTCATCCAATTTTTATTTTATTTATATAGTGTCTCCTCTTACGAAGTGTGCTCTGATAACTTCATTCAAAAGTGTGATTGGTGAAGTGGCCGGCTATCGGTACTTACAAAGTGATTTTGCCAATAAACTCTCTGGCTCTACAGGCCTACAAGTTTTTGATGATCGCCCAGAAGGTAATAGTATAAAGAAAGAGAAAAATAGAAAAGAAGGGGAGCTGACTTTTACAATGTTACTTATATCATTTCCTATATTTTGTCAATTATAGCTTGGCAATGGCTCTCGTTATTGAATGCATCTACACTCCATTTTGGCTCCATCGCAATTCCACCTCAACGATTGATGTATCTACTGAACGCTATAAAGGGGTGGTTTAACCAGGATTATGATGACCATTTGACAGTAATCGATCGAAACAAGATACACTCACAATTAGCTATCCTCTTTAGCAACATCTCTGATTCCATCCAAGAAGTATCAGGTAGTCAATGGGATTTCTTCTTGAATTGTGTTTATGAATGGATATCCGTAAGTACACTTACAGAAATAGGGAAAGAGAGGAGGAAACAGTATTTCTGCTGACTAATGTAATATTTTTGCTAGTACAATGAAGTCAGTGACTTTGATAGCTTGCCTTTGATGTACAATTCACTACAGTTACTCTCGACATTACTTACTTTGGCTAGAGAAGGGAACGTGGAGGTAGATGAAGCTGTCAGGGAACATTGGAATGAAATCAGTGCAGCTTTGCGATCCTGTTTTATCAAAGAAAAAGGTAAATTACATAATGCCATTTATTTTTGATCATGCCCCTGCTTTTGTACTAATGATACACCTTTTGTCATAGATACTGCCTTGCCGATCCCTTTGCCACGACAACGTTATCAAGAACTCTTGGCTGATGTTTTGGAGGAAGTACCATTCAAGGTTTTACAAGCTGCAGGGAACTTCGGTGATGTAAGTTTACAATCATATATATGTTACAAGTATGTCAGTTATGATTGACATTTCTATTTTTTCCCCTTTTACCTCCAGGTCGCTCGTTTACTCAATTCTACCAATGATGTGCTTCAAAAGCGTGCCTTTTTCATTCTCAAAAAGTTAGTCAAGGAACAAGCTAATGATATGTCAGTGCAAATGGAATTCACCCAGACGGATGACTATGAAACAAGTCAATGTATTGACCAAGATCTATTCAAGCGATTAGTCAATGAACCTACACTATCTAGTTGGGATGTCACATCTGTTGATGAAAAAGTAAGTTATTATTGAAGACGTACTATGATGTGTATTCCTCATTCCTCATTTCTTATTCCTTTGCTTTATTACAGTCTCTGCATGAAATACTAGGCTATTTAGTATCTTGGCTGCTGATGTTTGAACATTTCGGTGACATTGTAAGTTTCGTGAACATGTGATGGGTTTTTCACACTGCAATCATGTACTTATCTCGTGTTTTGTTATAGACATTCAAATTAAAACAAATGTATACATCTGAGTTGAAAGATGGCGGTGCAATCGACAAATTAATGCCATTTTTATTCAAGATCCTGAAGGTTGGCGTTGGTCAAGGCATTTCTCCTTTTGATTTAGCTCCATGGGACTGCTCCGTTTATGAATTAGAAGGTAATTGTTAAACAAGTCGCTGGGAAAGCAATTGCTGTATTAATTTGTTTTATTTAGGATTTGATATTATGGTTGATACAAGCTACTCATTACTAGCTGCTCATCTATATTACCAAGCTTTGAAACATATCCCATCCCTTGCAAGGTAAAAATAACCCACACACAAACACAAGCAACTAGAGGACTGATCCCACTTCTCATGAATATATAATAGATCGTGGTGGATCAATCTCAACAACCATGTATTGGTGAGCTCTGTTGAACAATATACGGAACAACACTTTAGTGGTCTCTTGATTAGCCATGAAATGGAAATGATGAATCGACCTGATATCAAGCAGCGGTTGGAAGAAAACAACAATGAATTCAGCGTTAGAACACTCAAGGCGAACAACGAAGTCCATGCTACCTATCATGTGGATGAAGAAGCGATGCAAATCTCTATCAAGCTACCAAGTAACTTTCCATTACAACAGATTTCGGTGGAAGGTATTCAAAAGTTCGGTGTCAAGGACAAGCAATGGCGAGGGTGGATGTTTGCTATTGCAGCAGTCATTGGATCACAGGTAAAAGAGCAACAAAAGAAGAATAACGCCAAGATGTTTGCACACTTTCCGTCAACTCAACCTGCATTTTTGATTCATTTTTAGAACGGGAATATTGTAGACGCCCTGACTGTATTCAAACGAAATGTCAACCTTCATTTTGAAGGAGTAGGTGATTGTGTGATTTGTTACTCTATTATCAGCGTTATGGATCGGTCTCTCCCAAAAAAGCAATGTCGTACATGCAAGAACAAATTCCATGCCAGTTGCTTATACAAGGTATATAAAAAAGAAAAGACAGGTCATGATGGAATCTCATTTCTATTTCTATTTTCAATATAGTGGTTCCGATCGTCCAATTCTGCTAGCTGTCCATTATGTAGAACTGTTTTCTAGATAGTGGCCATTCCCTTTAGTATAGTTTTAGGTTATTATCTCCCTTCCTCCCTCTCTCGCTCATTTATTTATGTGATTTGTTATCATATTGTATAGTTCTAAATTAGAAATAAAAAGACTTATTTTGAAATGAAAAAACGTCAGCAGTTTCCTTTTTTATATATTAGCTTGGAAGGTTAAAACGGGGACGGTATTAGTGGGTTTGCCGGTTATGTGTGTACTGAATAAAAAAAAAATAGGAATAAATTGCCGTGGACAGTGGTTTGACAAAGAAGAATTGATCAGTACAACAGTGAAATTATTCGCAGCGGAATTAAACAATGATGAGAATGAAAAATCAATACAGTACAGTACCATAAAAGCGCACACCAGGATCTTTCATTTGGCGTAAGCGGACTTTGAACCCGTTATTTTTCATGCAAGATGGATGGAAAGCATCAATCGACACAAAAAATATTTTGCATAATATGGTACCACATACTTTGTGGCATATATATAAAAAATATAAGTGTAATATTTCATCTTCGCTCAAAAAGTATCTTATGTATAACTCATGACTACCGCACCTTTGAACGTGGAGTAAAACGGGGAACGCGATGGCTAAAAGCACAAAACTCCGTTTTAAAAGGTCATACGGAGAGAAAACAAACTCGAGACTTACAACCAAAAGCCATACAAACTGAACACGAGTGTTTATAAAATAAAAGAATCTATCAAATAGCATACTACAAGTCTTTGTCACGATACAGATAGTTGGAAACATGTATTACTAATCCACCAGTTACTTTATTTTTAGTCCATGAATGATTGACTCTTTTGTTCACAGTTTTCTAACTTTGAACACCGCTAACCATCAAAAAATCAGAATTTTTGGGGCTATCTGTTGTTATACAACCGCACGCAAGCCACCGTTGGGAGGCAGAGGAAGGATATCATCTGGTATATTGGTTTTACATGAACCTTGTTGTCAAGTTAATGCAATCTCTCACCACCTTTTGCTGATGAGAAAAATTTGTGCTAATTCATTTTAGTCGAATTGTACTTCCAAAACCTCAGCAATGAGAAAGTTTAAGTGTGTCACTTTGTCACCAAAAAAATAAAAATTACAGTTTCCAGGCTTCCGATCTAACTTATTTTTCTCCAAACAATTTAATTGGATCAGCTACACAACCCGCCCTTTTTTTTTTTTTTTTTTTACTCACATAAAAAGTTGGGCATTTCGTTCCCGGATTTATTTGCTTTTCTTTCCCACCCTTTATTTTATTCAATTTTATATCTCTCATCATGACCGCTACTGACTTGATTGTGAACGTCTCCACCGCAAAGGACTACAAGCTTAGCTGTAAGTAACTGCCTCACTATTTGACAACAAACTGAACATGCACTAATTTTACCACGTACCTTTTTTTTTTCCCGCTTGTTTCTGGCTGACTAATAGTGCAAACTGGTCTCTTTATCAACAACGAATTCGTTGCCGGTACCAAGACTATTGATACTATCAACCCTGCCACTGGTGAAGTAATTGCCTCTGTGCAAGCTGGTAAGTTTCTTAGCGTGATACATAATATAACTCATTACTAATTGAGTTATGACCCTCCTTTTTTTTTTTTTATTCTTTAGCTGAACGCAACCAAGTAGACGACGCCGTTGATGCTGCTGAAGCTGCTTTCCGTAATGTCTGGAGCAAGACTTCCCCTCAAGAACGCCAACGTTTGTTGTTGAAGCTCGCTGAATTGATTGACCGTGACACTGAAGAATTGGCTCAAATTGAAACCTTGGATAACGGTAAAGGTATCTCCATGTCTCGAACTGTGGATGTTCCTGGTATTGCTGCCTCTCTCCGTTACTATGCTGGTTTAGCTGATTCTATTACTGGCAAAACTGTGGATATTCCCGGTACATTCTCTTACACTCGCCATGAAGCTATTGGTGTGTGCGGTGCCATCATTCCATGGAACTTCCCGTAAGATCAAGTCCAATTTATATATATATATATATATATATATATATTACTAGTGTAATTTTTCTTTTACTGACTGCATTTTTTTTTTTTTTTTTGAAAAGCTTGATGATGCTGGGCTGGAAGCTTGGACCCTGTCTGGCAACTGGTAATGTGATTGTGGTGAAGACCTCAGAAATGACTCCTCTCTCAGCACTCAAGGTGGCTGCACTTGCCAAGGAAGCTGGATTCCCTCCTGGTGTAATCAATATTATCACTGGTTATGGTGCTGAAGCAGGTGATGCTTTGGCTAGACATCTCAAAGTAGGCAAAATCGCGTTTACTGGATCAACATTGACAGGACGACATGTCATGAAGGCTGCCGCCGAAAGCAACTTGAAGAAGGTGACTTTGGAATTAGGTGGCAAATCTCCTAACATCATTTTTGATGATGCTGATCTGGACAAGGCTGTCAAGTGGGCTCACTTTGGTATCTTTTTCAACCATGGCCAATGCTGCTGCGCTGGTTCTCGCGTCTACGTGCAAGAAGGTGTCTATGACAAGTTCTTGGAAAAATTCAAGGCATTGACTGAACAAACTAATGTTGGTGACCCTACTGATGAAGCCACCTTCCAAGGTCCTCAAATTTCTCAAGTCCAATATGACCGCATTATGGGTTACATTGAAAGTGGTAAGAGTGAAGGTGCCAAGGTCTACCTCGGTGGTGCTCGTCACGGTGACAAGGGCTACTTCATCCAACCTACTGTCTTCACTGATGTCACTCCCAAGATGAAGATTGTCCAAGAAGAAATCTTTGGTCCCGTGGTTGTTGTTTCCAAATTCAAGGATGTCGATGAAGTCATTGATCTTGCTCATGATACTACCTACGGTCTTGCTGCTGCTGTCTTCACGGAAAATGTTACCCGTGCTATTGATGTGTCCAACCGCTTGGAAGCTGGTACTGTCTGTAAGTCAAAAAAAAAAAAGTCATGGAAAGGGGTTTGGATTGGATAGTCAAATTCTAGTTGGATAAAATTTCTTATGAATCGTATTTGCTTTTTTTTCCTTTCTTTTTCTAGGGGTGAACGCATACAACGTCTTGAACCCCCAAGTTCCTTTCGGTGGTTACCGTCAAAGCGGTGTTGGTCGCGAAAACGGCGAATACGCCTTGGACAACTACCTTCAAGTAAGTTTTTTTTTTTTTTGTCTCAGAAAAATGGAAGAGCGAGGGAATTCTTAGGGAATGGAAATAACAGATTTAGAAAAATTTTACTAATTCGGTCCAATTTTTTTCTTCACTTCTCATAGGTCAAGACTGTCCGTGTCAACCTTAGCTTGTAGGTTGGATACGAATTAGTTTAGCTTTTATATTCTTTGTATATTCTTTTACAACATGTGTTTTAGTTACCATCCATTATATATCTCGTCTCCAAATAAATAAAAAAAAGCATATGTCTTTTGTCCTAACTACTGTACTTTTTTTTCGGTTTTACTCGTTCGCTGCCATTCTATAGTATTACCGATGTTTGTTACCAATTTTTGAAAATATGGTTATGATGCTATGTAACATTCGGATTTTCATTCATACTTCAACCAAATTCGAGTGAATTGTTCATACTGTACAAAAGCTCACTTGGTTGTTTACTCTAAATATATACGTCAGCTGCTAATAGAATAGTAACTTTCGTGTAGCATATTGCATTAACTTGGGCAGTGTGTAGGTTCCTGAATTTTAGAAGAAAGAAAAATATACGGGAAAATGAAATTGCATTGTTATTGCTGTTAGTATCGTTATTCTGATATGTGTAGCCAGCTATATCTAACGAGAAAATGGTCTTCTGGAACCTTCTTTTGGTTCTTTTCATCGAAATGAAAAAGGCTATCGAAAAAATTAGGCCGTTGGTCGAAACAGCAGTGCAGCGAGAAGCCCCGGTTAATATTTCACATCCCGACCACGTGCAAATTTTATTTACCTTCATTTTTTTCGCTCTCTCTTTTTTCTTCTTTTTTTTTTTTTTTTTTTCTTTTTTTCCTTTCATTCATTCATTCATTCTTTCTTTCTTTCTTTCTTTCTTTCTTTCTTTCTTTCTTTCTTTCTTTCTTTCTTTCTTTCTTCATCATTCAACTTCGTTGGGGTTGTATTGATCTCAGCATAGTGTCAGGACTAGTGTATATGGGTTTTCAGATCAGAGATCACAAGATGTTGGGGAAACCCTTTCATTTTGGATTCAGGATTTAGGACCATCATTAGTAAGTAGGGTTTTAAGAGTTTTCTGTAGCATAGTTTACCGTTCGTTTGTAATAGTTTATATCTACATCTGAATAAAATATGTCTCTTTTTACTTGTTTCAATGAAAAATGTCTTTTCCATCTCTCACATGCCGGGTGCAATAAATCGCTTTTTTAATGCCGTCGCCCCTTTATTACTGTTGACCGTTGTTGCGCTTTAATAATATCATCTCTCCCTCCTTTACGCTTTCTCATGCTTTGTACAATACATTATTCTCCAGTTTGCGGCGACACCTTTAGATTAGAGTCGCTCATTCTTCAAATCTTACAATAGAATCCCTCATGCTTCGTCCAGTAGCTCCTTCCATTAAATCCCTTGTACTGTACAGTATAGTAAACTCGTCTACTTTTTTAGTATATATCAATATGCTTCAATAAAATATCCCTTCTTAATAACCATACTCTGACCCATCATACAATAAACAATGTAGTCGTTGTAGCTGCTTTGTATGCGCCCCATTAAACATTTGCGTTTTAATTCACAGTCTATGACTACTTCCTCCCCCTTCCCATATAAGCCATAATCCTGCTCGACCAAAATCATATCAATGACCCTTGGTTGTGTTGTGCGTGCAGCCATCGCAATGGAGCATTTTACACTCCCTACTCACCCTCTCCCATTCATATCAATTAAACCAGAACCGTGCCACCAGCGCATCCACCATTAAACTGGATATACTGTATACATCCAGCTCGCTATTTTTTATTTTTTTCTTTATCTGATATTTTGTAGCATGTGTTACAAAAAAAAAAAAATAAAGCAGCATAAACTGAACTCAGTTGAGAGGCAAGGGCCTGCTTATAAAGATGGAAAACGACTTGGGTTTCTCTATTCATCGAAACCCATGGTGCAACAGTCTCTCGTCTGATATCCAGTAGATCAACTCTGTGTCTCTTTTTTTTTTTTTTTTTTTTTTTTTTTTTTGCAAATGGTCTAAAATTGAATATCAAAATTGAAACAAGATTAACTTTTATGGTTTTTGTTGTAGTGCACCACACACACATCAATTACATAAAAAAGGCAATAAAGGTTTTCAAATAAAAGGTATAACGATTGTTTCAGAGACAATGACTTTATTAAAAAAAGATGTTGCATGTGAGAAATGACATGGAGTATAAAAAAATGAGTATGGGGTAGGATAGGGTAGGTGCGAGTGAAGTGGATGCCTGCATAAAAAATAAAATAGAAGACAAACGTAGATTATATGGAGTCGAGTGATAGAAAGTGGGAAGTGGTCTATAAAGCTAGTAAACATATTAAGAGAAATAACGAAATAATAAGACTATGAAATAGGAATGGTGGGGGGTAATCAATAAAAAAGAAAAATGAGAGGAGTGGAGGCGATACTAAAAAAAAAGGGGGGGGATGGCGCGAAGTCAACTAACTGCAAATACCACAGGTAATAATATGCTTGAATTTTTTCCAGCCACCAGATTTCTTATGTTGTGGATCCTGTGCTGTAGCATGGTGATGTGTAGGTTGTGTTGCGTGTTCGTTGGGAGTTTGAATATTGTTCGATTGACGTTTATCCACTTGTTTCTTTGTTGTTGCATGTTGATGTTGTGCTGCGTGTCGATGATTGGATCGCTTTGGAAGAGTCTAACATTGCCGATAAAAGTAAAGTTTAGCAACAGCCAATTTTTTTTTTTTTTGCCATTTCTAAAACTTACCTCCCATCCTTTCCCATTGTTCAATAAGCACCAATCATAAACACTATCATCCACTTCGCCAGCATTCTTGATAGATTTTGTAAACAATTCCCGTAAAAAGTCATAATCAGGTGCTTCTTCAAAGCCAAGTTTCCGTACATATTGTAGATAGATGGCAAATTCCTCTATATATGATCAAAATAAAATGGGGTTAGTATAATATCAAATGGGATAATAATCATTTCTATTTTACCAGGGTAACCAGCACAGAGCTCCTTGATAGCAGATGTTTGTTTCTTTTCACCAATCTTTTCATACTTTTGTTTGTTCGTAGCGGCCTTCAGTCCTTGCCAAGGTAGCGATCCACGCAGGAAATACATAAACACATGTCCCAAGGCTTCCAAATCGTCACGGCGTGATTGTTCTAAAAAAAGAAAGAGGCATGAATAACGGCATATACGATATCTGTTTTTGGGTATATCCCCCCCTCCTCCTCTTTTTGTTCTCCCTCATCACCCACCATCACTTTGTCTATCCAGCCCCTTTTCTTTCTTTTCTTTCTTACCTCGACCCAAATGAGTGTTTATACTCATGTACCGTGCAGTTCCCGATAAACTTTTTCTTTCACGATAAGGAATATGTTGTTTTGTTTTTGGATCCCGATATAATTTTGCCATTCCGAAATCCACCATATAGATATTATTTGCCAATTTGGTTCCAGGCTTGCCAACAAGAAAATTGTCAGGTTTAATGTCCCGGTAGATCAAATTCTTTTCATGGATGGTTTCAACACGACTAATCTGCGATATATAAATAAAAAATGTTAAAAACTATACTATCTGATATACTAGCATGCTTTACCATTTGCTTCGCTAACATAGCCACTGTTTTGACAGAAAAACGTCGGCCACAAATATCAAACATATCTTCCAAACTAGGACCGAGGAGATCAATAACCAAGATGTTGTGAAGGCCTTCTTGACCAAAATAATACGCACTAGGAATACCAACACTTCCAGCCATGATTTTGTATGTTCGATATTCATCACGTAATTGAGGGGCATCACTTTTTCTCGGTTCAAACTTGATAGCCACTTGTTGATTGTTCAGTAGGTTGGTGCCTAAAATAGTAAATAAAAATAGAATATGAGTAAAGAGTATTACGGTGGATTGACTCTTTCAATTACCTTCATAAATGATACCAAAGGAGCCTTCGCCAATCTTTTTCCCTACTCTATAGTGAACACCAACTACGTTATGTGAAGATCCAACTGACGAGGATTGCTGTTGTTGTTGCTGATGATGATGTTGATGTGCCGTCATGTGCCGGAGGAATAATATAAAATAGTAGTTAAAAAAAGGTGGACGATGTAAATGTGAATTGTCGTGTATAGAAAATAAAAATAAAAAACGCACTATAATCTATAGTTGAGTAAGTATAAAGAATATTGAATTGGGTAAACAATAAAACACAAGTAAGAGAAAGGAGAAAAAGAAAACGAATAATAGAAGAAAGGAAAAATAAAAAAAAAAGGGAGAAGGGAAGGGAAAAAAAAAAAAAAAAAGAAAAAAAAGAATTGAATCTCCCCTCGATTGAACCAATTTTTTCTTAAAATGTCATCCAAAGGATTTTACTCACCCCACAAAGCTCGTGGTGATTTGCCTATTGCTGAATATGTCATCTCACTCGCTTTTCCATTCAACTGAAAATAAATTGTCCACACGTTTTGTTCCTTTTCTTTCACCTATTGCATAAATATGGTGATATTGACATTGCTTTCCTTTTATAAGAATGAAATAAAGGTATAAGTAGTAAGTAATTCATACTGTATGATATATAATTTTATATATAATGCATACTATTGTGTCGCCATGAGGGTCGGTACTGTCCCCCAGATTTTGTGTCTTGTCATACATCTTTCAATAGATAAAGTAAAGCACACTGGTATTATGCTCAACTAATAGTTTTGAGCCCATACATAACATGAATAATAATGAAAAAGAGAAGAGCGGAGCGTTTCAAGATTATTAACTTTTTGTGATACCCTGGGAAATGTGAGATATTTGCCCATTTTGGTCACCTTGCTGCCCTCAAGTAATAAATCATTTGAAATCCCGCTGTAAAATAAACTTCAAGTGCATGTCTCATAAACTATAGTGTATTAGCTAGACTGATCTACCAATTTTCAAATAAACATTTTCTTGGCGTCCACAGATCAAGATTGTTGTTTTTATTTAATTTTTTCGGCAGGGAAACGGAATAGAATTCATTTTTATGACCTTGATTCAAGTTAAAAATATCATCCATCCATTTTTTTTTTTGTTTTTTTGACACTTCCTTAGTCAGTCATATCATTTTTCATGCATTTACAGCTCTGTATATATGACACAATACAGAAGAAATACGTACCCCTTTAGCTTATCTTCTAATACTAGCTATTTGTTTACTATGGCTCCAGTCTTTTCAATCAATGCAATCTATATATAAATCAATATGATATATAATAATAAGGGGAGGGGAGCGTGGAGGGGGGGTGATTGTTACAGTATTCTCCCCTCCCCCCAAAAAAAATCAACAAGTAAGGGAGTTGTTGTTGTTGCTTTTCTGTTACATACCGGTTTCGGGTCAAATTCTTTTTTTTTCAAGATACGTAGTTGGCGCATAATAAAACCCACCAGGCATGCGTTTATCAAGATCCAACCTTGTCATATCAAAATCGTGATTTTGTGCATATCAAATTTTTGCAGGTACCGATATTGTATAATAAAACTTTAATTGGGTGCAATCATAATAGCCGTTGTATGTTGCCATAAGTTTGTATTCCCCACTAAGTAAAACGCTGTCCATATCATACTGTAATACGCCTCCATCAAAGTTTTTCAATATATTTTATTGATAAAATAATACGTATTGCGGTCCATAATATCTTAAAATAGTCGGGTTGAACTTTATACAAAATAACACATCTATATTTTATCAAAATACCTTTTGTCTTTGACAGGACTGTCAGAACCCATATGCAGCAGGGGAAAAAAAAAAAGGCAGGGCGAGCGGCCATTAAATTGGTAATTCAAATCCAGTAGCCGAGCAGCTGCTGCTTGACGTGTTCGATTTTTTCTTTCTGCACCTTTTTTATTTTATTTTTATCATCAAACCAATGGATCCTCGTTATCACAATGCTCCCCCTCCCAAATACGAGGAAATGACTATGCAGGTTAAACCTTGCCCTACAGATGATCTTGCTCTCACCAATTTTGTCTATGTTGCACCTGGCCAATTTGACCCTTCTTGTCATTTTATCCTTGTCGATGACCATTTTGCCTTTACTGTCAGGTATTTATTGGCCTACAAGTCACTCAACCAAGGCCATGACTTACTTTGCTTACTCATCCTGTTTAAACTTTTAATAGACCTGAAAACAGTATTCCTAAAGGCGTTCTTGTCACCAATGGCACTCAACGAAAATGGGCCCAGTTTTCCAACGATCAACCTGTAGTGGTTTTGCCTTACGATCCATATAGCAGCGGTGTTGATGTATATCTTGGTGCCATTCGTATCGAAATAGACTATCGCAAAAAAAGCATGGCTTCCAATGCTGAATTGGATACTGACAAACTATCTCAAGTTTTTTCAATGGTGAGACCTGAAAAGGAGGAAGGAGAGCGGTTACTACAGAAAATACTAACTGTTACACTTCAATTCGTTTTTAATAGGCTTTTATCAACCAAATGTTTACGTCTGGTCAACAACTTGTCTTTGATTTCCAAGGCACTCAATTTCTCTGTCGTGTGGCGGATTTAGAAGTGGTGGATTTGGAAGTATTGAAATCTGGACGAAGTCATGGTGCAAACGATGAACAAACACCAAGATACAGTGGTCCCCCTCGTGGTATTCTGATGCATCAAACGGTGGTGGAATTCACAAAGGCACACAATGCCTTGCTTCGTTTGAAAGGCTCCAAAAAAGCGTAAGTTTCTTCGTTTTGGGACCCATCATGGCAAAATTCATCCATGTTGATTGTTATCTTTTTAATTTTTTAGCTCAGGTGCTCGATCTCAAAACAAACCATTGATTCGTGCTGATTTCAAGTTTGAAGACCTTGGAATTGGTGGGTTGGATGATGAATTCAGTGCCATTTTCCGTCGGGCGTTTGCATCTCGCATTTTCCCTCCTTCCATTGTCGAAAAATTGGGTGTTCAGCATGTCAAGGGTCTTCTGTTGTATGGTCCTCCTGGTACTGGTAAAACTCTGATGGCACGTCAAATTGGCAAGATGTTGAATGCAAAAGAACCTAAAATTGTCAGTGGTCCTGAAGTCCTCAGCAAATTTGTTGGCCAAAGTGAAGAAAATGTGCGCAAGTTGTTTGCTGAAGCTGAAGCCGAATACAAATCCAAAGGGGAGGAATCTGGTTTACACATTATCATTTTTGACGAATTGGACGCTATATGTAAACAGCGTGGTAGTCGTGGTGATAGTACAGGTGTTGGTGACTCGGTTGTCAATCAATTGCTTGCCAAGGTAAAAGAAAAAAGAAAAAAGGAGAAGATTAAAGATAAAAACTCACATGAATTCACTTCACTTTTTATAGATGGATGGCGTAGAGCAACTGAACAATATCCTTATCATTGGTATGACGAATCGTAAAGATATGATTGATGAAGCGTTATTACGTCCAGGTAAGTCCAAAATGAATGAGGAACGGGGAAAGATAGGAATTTCTATATATTTATCGTATAATATAAAATATAGGTCGTTTGGAAGTACACATGGAAGTTGGTTTACCAGATGAAAATGGACGGCAACAAATTCTCAAGATTCATACTTCAAAGGTAAAACCAAAAGGAACTATCTTGATGAAATATTGTATGTTTCATAAACTGATTATGTATGTTTGGGCATTTTAGATGCGTGAAAGCAATATCTTGGATCAAGATGTCTCTGTGAGCGAATTAGCGGAATTGACCAAGAATTATAGTGGTGCCGAAATTGCAGGTGTTGTCAAAGCTGCATCTTCTTATGCCTTCTCTCGACATATCAAGGTGGGAACCGTGGCTGGCGTGGCGCCTGACGTGGAAAATATGAAAGTCAATATGAGTGATTTCTTATCTGCTTTAGAAGAAGTCCCCCCTGCATTTGGTGTCTCTGAAGCTGAATTGCAGCAACTGGTCCAAAACGGTATTATTCCCTTTGCTCGTCATGTTGAGGTAAGATGTTCTTATGAGGAATTGACTTTATATATATATATATATATATTTACCGATCTTGTTCAAACACTTTTCAAATAGCAAATTTTGAAGGATGGTCGACTCTATGTGGATCAAACTCGTCAATCGACACATACCCCTATGGTTAGTATTTTACTTCATGGTGCTGCTGGTAGTGGCAAGAGCGCAATTGCTGCTACTATGGCCATGGAGAGTGACTTCCCCTTTATCAAACTAATCTCGCCCGAAACGATGGTTGGAATGACTGAAAACGCAAAAATCAATGAAATTAACAAAGTTTTCAACGACTCGTACAAATCGCCCCTCAGTGTGATCGTCATTGATAATATTGAACGCTTGCTAGGTAAAAGGGTTGTTTGTTTGTTTGTTTGATTTAAAGAAAAAATGCTCGATTAAAACTTACACAATTTTTAATGATTTGGTAGATTGGGTCGATATTGGTCCTCGATTCTCGAACTCAATCCTTCAAGCGCTTTTGATTTTGTTGAAAAAACCACCACCCAAGGTAATCGTGTCAAACATCATCGCGAATGCTTATGGCCCGTTCCCTCACACTGTATGTTTATTATAGGATCGACGACTCTTGATTATTGCCACCACATCACAAAGAAAAATATTAAAGCAAATGGATATGATTGATGCCTTTGCTGCAGAGATCATGGTGCCCACCATTACCAGTTTATCTGAAGTAGATATTGTGCTAAAGGTATGCATTGTTGGCGATGGAAACATGACCTAGTGTATTCAACAGAAGAGCTCATTTTTATTTTTTAGGAAATGGAACTCTTCAATGAACAAGAACGATCAGATGCATTGATTGAATTGGGAACCGTGGAAAATATGACGTTATCAATTGGTATTAAGAAGCTCCTTATGGTGATTGAAATGGCAAGACAAGATAGTGACAAGGTGAACAAGTTTGTCAATACTATCAGTGGTCTGTGTAAAACTCATACTGTTGATTATGGCGGATACTGATATAATAAATCGTTAGTGTAGTGTAGTATATACTTATTTGTAGTAGTAATTAGATTTTTATGTCCTTTTTTTATTTTATATATTTGATGGCCCACATGATCGGCATGAATTCCAAATGGTCGCTACTTTAAAATACTCAATAAAAATGATTCATTATTCTATTTTACTCTTCTTTTCTTCTTGTTGCCCATCTCTTATTTTTCGACTATTGGCTTGCCCATGGCGAAAAAGCACCAAGTATATATCAACAACGTCCGAATATATTGCTGTAATACCTGTCATTCCCATCTCATTAGTCAAGACAATATCATCTCGCGGGCATTCCAAGGTCGTGTAAGTTTAGTAAAAAAAAAAACAAAAAAAGCAAGGGCGGTGGGGGGGGGGAAACCAACGAGTAAAGCTGCTATTGGTAGCAAAATGAATACATAAACAAATACTCATCCTTTTTATTAGCATGGACCAGCTTATTTTGTGGATCACATTGTCAACATCACCATTGGTGCAAAAGAAGAGCGGATGCTCATGACTGGAATGCACACTGTGGCCGATATCTCCTGTACGATTTGCCAAACAAAACTGGGTTGGAAATATCTACATGCCTTTGAAAGCAACCAAAAGTACAAGGAAAACAAATGTATTCTCGAACGTGCCAAGATTTCAAAAGAGGTGTTTTGGGACTGAACTGGGCACACACACACACACATACCCATATGTATATGTCACTTGTTTGTAGTTTAGATCCAAAGCCACACTTATTCATCATTTTTTGTTTCAATCATCACGTTTAGCTCCCCCATCCTCTCCACACTAGATAGAATACTTTCCTCCCTTCCCCCTTCTCATCGCTTTTTTTTTTTCTTTTTTGAATAAAAACCAATACAATACCATATTACATACAAATACAAAATGTCTTTATTGAATTAAGGATCCCATATAATATTTAAATACTATGTAGCAGTAACTATGTCTTACATGTTGTGATTGGCCTTGATATGACCTGATCATTCCAACGTTGGCACAAGTATGTCAAGAATGCTGATGTTGGTGCAAAAAAAGACAAAGTTGGATGTTGTACTGTACATACAGTAAAGTACACTCTTTGATTAAAAACGTATTATATCATTCATCAGTGCTCGTACTCGTAGACTACTACTTCGTTCATCCGCTGCAACGGCTACATATCACTCAGTTTATTTTGTGTGACAAATATATGTATGCCAAGTGCATGAAACTTTTATCTTTCAATAAGTACTATATAGTTTTGGTGAGGTACGCTTTCATAGCTTTTCCATAAATGTCATCAAGAATGTACTATTATGAACCCCTAGTATATAGTTTTCACCAACTTCGCCAAACATATGATTATTGAATATCACCAGAAATTCTACGATATATATATATACGATATAGTGTATCTAAATCAATCCGAAAAACTACGAAGAAGTCCCACTTGCAGTGTTCTTTATCTGAGTCAAATCCAATATGCACGGTGATCGGGATTTGAAACGTTTGAGAATACACTCAGGAAAGCTTTTTTTGGGCTTTCTAATAACTCTTTTTTGCCTTAAGAAACAATGTGGTCCTAATGGTGTATCCTTCAATGGCGCATCGGTGAATTGAATATTGTATACCGATCTTTTTCTTTTCGACACCTTTATCATTCGATACTTGACTGTTACAAACGCCGGAACTTTACTATATACACCATTCCTTGTTCCTAGATTTGCTCCTCACTAGAAACAAGAAATTCTTGATGGTATATTGTTGTTGATTTTTTTTTCTCTCAAGGTGATATTGAATAGGTAACATTTTATTTCTCATATACAAATTCTTATATTCACGACATTGATTGGCTGACTACAACTTTGTACTGATTGCTTAGAAAAACAAAGAAAGCACCGGGATTCAAGAAAACCCCACAATAACAATGTATCACAACTCAACGATTTGTACTCTCATCGTAGACGTTTGATTACTTCTCCATTCCCTTGAACCACTGCCTTGGATTGGAACCCAAACTCACACCCTGCAAACAATTCTTATGCGCCACCACTGTTCCCACCACCAAATGTTTCATCTCAAACGGAATCGATCACAAGAACATGGCAAGTTTTTAAACGAAGTTAAAATAGCGTTTAGTTTGGGGTAGGTGCCATCATTGTGAAAACATTAGAGTCACCACCATTGTAGCACGATCATTATCAAACCCTTGCCAACAGTATGTACCATATTATTTTTATATCGAGAAAGAGTGACGTGACAGCTTTGCATATCTGTTGCATGGTGGATTTTTTTGGACAGATAATGATGGAATACAGCACAATAGACCACGCTATTAGTCATAGTCTCCCCTATACAATTTTAGTTTTAGTTCTCCTTCACTCCCAAATAGAGTTACATAGTCACATCCCCCCTCAATCAATAAAAGAATATCATAACACATTTTTATCTATTGGGTTACAATCAGCAATTTAGAATAGTGTAATGTCGTATAGTATTGGTCTTTATTGTCTATTATATATAATCACTAAATAAAAAACTATTGATCTCTGTTAAAAATGATGACATATAATGCGCGAAGGGGAGGAAAGAACTGATCGGTATGCTACGTATATTCTATTAAGAGTTCGTTTTGAGTACAGGTGGCTGTGGTTGATATGTAGAGTAGTAGAGGCTGAAGACAAGTAAGGAAATTCGACCTTTCAGTAATCCGTTATGTGGTGAATTGGGATTCAATAGGGTCCAGAAGATGTATAGGATCATTCTACAGCATCAGTAGTATGTTTTGCGCAAAATAAGGATAAAGAATATAACGATTTACAAAAGCCAGAAACCCACATCAAAAATACACTACATCAAGGATCTATTGGCGATAGCATCAGGAAGACTATTGGGTGCTCTGAAGCATAGACAACACTAATGCTCAGATACATTTCTAAAGTAGCGGCCAATATACTGCATAAAACACGACGAACACTAAAGGAACACCATTTATTGAAGCACAGTAACAGTTAGCATTAATCAAAATGGGGATGGTATTAATAAACAGATCTATTGCATAAGACATGAGAGATGCTAATGAAACATTTTTTATTAAAGTACGTAAAAAGATATGTATTTTATTCAATGTAGATACAAATTATGGACAAACTAACACAAAACTAAGCTAATGAAGGCTCCAAAAATACAACTAATGGTACCTTCAGATCCTAGATCCAAAATGAAAGGGTTTCTCCATGCATCTTGTAATCCCTGACCTGAAACCCCTTCTAACCTAGTCCTGACACTAATCTAAGTCCAACATCGTACCATAGAAGTTGAGTGGTAGAGGATAGATAAAGGGAAAAAAAAAAAGGAAAAAAAATCAAAAAGGAAGAGCGTCGAAAAAAAAAATCACATGTGCGGTGGTTAAAATGTTTTCTGTGGAAAAAATGAAGCTATCTTTCTCAATATAGCACGACTGCTCACATCATAACAACAACAATATCCATAACAACGATGCAATTTCGTTTTTCGTTGATATCGTTGTTTTGGGTCCCAAATATATTGTCAACTCGATACAAATATCATCGTTTGCATGCAGTTAGAAAAAACAACAAAAACAGCATATAGGCAGCGTCCATGACTATACCAAATAAAAGACGATACAATAGTATCATCCATGTGGTTACTCTTTTTCACTTTTGCGACATAATTTATTTCACACTATATTAATGGGCAACACATCAAACATGTAATCAAGAGATAAATGGTTCTTTATTATCTAGTCATAATACAATACACTAAACTATAGTACTACAGTCTAAGTCAATTGGATTTTTCAACAGCCTTCTTCAGAGCTTGTTCAAAGTCATACTTGATATCGTCGATATGCCTATAAGAAGAGAAAACAAGGTAGTTAGTTAAGATATGTAAGTCTATTTAAATAATCTTCTTGCTATGACTAATCTATAATAAATTAACTTACTCGATACCAACAGAAACACGGATTTGATCCTTGGTTACACCGGCGGCCACTTGCTCTTCATCACTCAATTGTTGATGGGTGGTAAGGGCAGGGGCAATGACCAAAGTCTTGGCATCACCCACATTTGCCAAATGAGAAGCCAAGTGTACGGATTCAATGAAGGTTTTGAGAGAGCCATTTTTGACACCAAACGTTAATACACCACCAAAACCATGTCGAAGATATTTCTTTGCGATTTCGTGATAAGGATGAGAGGTCAAACCAGGATAAGAGACCCAGGCAACTTCGTCACGGCTTTCCAACCACCGAGCCAATTCCAAGGCATTATCTACATGGCGCTGGACCCGAAGTGATAAAGTTTCCAAACCTTGTAACAACAAAAACGCGCCAAATGGGTTTTGACATGCGCCAATGTCACGGAGGGACTCGGTCTTCAAACGGAAAGTAAATGCTAACTTGCCGAATGTTTCCCAGAACTTTAAACCATGGTATCCATCAGAGGGTTCAGTGAAATCAGGGAAGCGGCCATTGTCCCAAGAAAAGTTGCCAGCGTCAACCACTAAAAAGCAAATGGTTATTAAACTACTCCGTCATTCTATTCTAAGTGTAAGTGTGTGTATTTCTTACCAACGCCGCCAATGGTAGTACCGTGTCTATGAATAACAATAAACCCAGGTATAAAACTAAGTAAGGTATTTCTTCTCGTTTTTCTGTTTTCAATTACCCTCCAATCCATTTGGTAGCCGAATGGACAACAATATCAGCGCCATGCTCAATAGGGTGGACCAAATAAGCAGCACCAAACGTACTAATAAATAACAGTAATAATCAAGAGAAAATCAGTATCTTTTTTTTTTTTGTCCCTTTCCCCATTCTCTCCAACTCGATTTTGTTTGTCCATCCATTTTACTTACTTGTCAACTACCAGCGGAACACCAGCTTCATGAGCAACGTCAGCCAATCCTTTAAAGTCAGGTACATTGAATTTGGGGTTTCCAATACTTTCCACATAGACAGCTTTGGTATTTTCATCAATCTTTGCCTTGAAATCTTGAGGATTGTCGCTATCAACAAAATGGACTTTGATACCCAAACGTGGGAGAACCACCTTGAATTGATTGTAGGTACCACCATAAAGACTAGTGGATGCAACAATATTGTCACCAGCCTTGGCCAAAGTAACAAGGGTTAAAAATTGAGCAGCTTGACCAGAAGAAGTGGCAGTGGCAGCAACACCTCCTTCCAAAGCAGCAACACGTTTTTCAAATACGTCATTAGTAGGATTCATGATTCTGTTTGACAAACGCAAAAAATAAAAAATAAAAAATAAAAATAAGGGGTATTTGGTTATTCATCAAAGTTAAATATCAACATTTCCCAGAAGCCATTATTAAATGGGACGCGTAGAGGTGAGGAAGGGGAGGGTGGGGGAGGGTTCTTACCTTGAGTAAATGTTACCGCTTGCACGGAGTGCAAAAAGGTCGGCACCGTGGTCAGTGTTGTTGAAAACATAGCTGGATGAAGCGTATATTGGCACAGCCCTAGCGTTGGTGGATTTGTCAGGTTCCTGTCCAGCATGGAGTTGTAAAGTATCAAAATGGAGTTTGCGTTCTTCAGCCATAGTTGAGTTTGAGAAATGATTTTTTAGATATTTAGAGAAGAAAAGTGAAAAAAATAAAATAAAGAAAAGAGAATAGTAAAATAGAAGAAAATTTCGCCATCCGTTCATTGCTTACCCCATATTCTGAGTTTAAATGCTCCTCAGATTGAATGCCTCATGATCTCTTTAAATGATGCAAAGATAAGATCCATTGATCAAAATGTCATCTTGCAAAAAAGAAAAAAGAAAAAGAAAAAGATGTTGCTCTTTCCACTGTTAACAAGGCGATTTAACCAAATGTACCACTGTATGATTTTTTTATGGGGGAGGGAGATTATAATAATACAGTGCAGGGAAGTAAATACGCACCATTCCCCATAAAGAGCCTGACAATTTTCACTGTAATGCCATTTTAACAACCAAACGAAGTAAGATGATGGTAATTTCTCACGGCTTACACACCGTTTTTGCCTTCCAAACGAAAATTGAATGCCCGCCTTTTCTTTTTTTGTGCCTGAGAATGCGTGAACGTCTTTCAACCTACTCTAATCTCGGTTTATCCGTCAGAAACGTCAAAGATGCGCTAAGGATAGATAAAGAAATAAATATAAATAAAACTTCAAGTATGTCATGGAAGAAGGTTAAAAGTATTACTTCCATTCCTATTTTGGCATGCCTTACTTTTGTGAAGGTATACAAATAATAATCCTGTAAGATAAGTTTTACGAAAGAAGCAAATCCTTCAAATAGGATCCTTCAAATACGATTCCAATTATAAATTGTCATTATTAACCTTTAGCGTTGATGGATTCAGACCCCACCTCCCCGCCCTGCAAAAAAAAAAAAAGGAATCGCGAGCCAATTAAACGAATGATCTCATAAGCATTTGATGGTTTTCAATCGTTTGGCTAATGACGATTATTGCTGTAAATTGAAATCCCCAAGTTTGACTGGTCCACAGAAAAAAAAAAAAAAAAAAAAAAAAGATGTGTATCATTTATAATATTCGACCACGTAGTGGATTAATAAAGTGTAACATGCAAGTAAAAGGTTTTCCAATTACGATATGTCTGCTACCACTATTGAGAGAAGACAACTATGCGCAAATGACCTAAAATATACCTAAAACGAGTGTGTCTAAAAAACAGTAGCATGATCAATAAAGAATAATGTCGAACTTACTGGTGAAGGAAGCGGTATTTAAATAATCAATCAGCAGTCTCTATTATTGGTCAAGACAAAAACGGAAAAAGGTATATTTCGATAGAAAAAAGTGACACAAATTATACCCTAATGTATGAAATATACAAAATGGACAATGGAAAAATAGAGATGTAAAGTATACAACATGGTTTTATTGAATAAACGATAAATAAATCGAAGATAAGTCTAGCTACCACGGTAAGTAGTGTAAGAATAAGGACTAAGAAGAAGGGGATGTGATAGTGTTGTTCTGGGTTGGCCAATTCAAAGATGATCTACAAAAAATACAAGCGAGCGAGAGCAATGCGATTAATTTTACGTTATTATACCATCCCTTTTCCCATTTCATATTTCAATTTACCTGAACATAGGGATAGAAACATTCTTGACCTTGCTTGCTAAAGTATTCTTGGGTTTCAAAAGTCACTCGGTAAACACCCTTTTCGGCCTTGTATCCTTGAGGCAACAATGTAGGGCAACGTCCATCTTCGTTAGTTTGTCTAAATAGATAAAATAGAAAGTGAGTTCAGGTTTTCTCTAAAGTAAAGTAAATAAATATCATTTCCACCACTTACGCAGTGGACAAAGTGTTGAAGGCACCATTATCCATCTTTTCAATCTTGACATTCACACCGCGTCCGGGTGTACCAGTGGAAGCGACAAGGACGTGGCAAGTAATAGGACTCTTGTGGGCAGACATGGGCTATAAGAACAAACCAAGGATTAAATTAATAAACACAGGAAAGAAACAACATCCATCAAGTGTTTTTTTTTGTGTGCGGCCACTTACAGTAAGGTGATTTTTGACAGCTTCAAGTCGAGAAGAAGAAGACATAAAACGAAGAAAGGAAAAAGTTATCTCTTAATTCTCAGCAAAATGAGTTCTCTTAAATTTAAAAAAAAATACAAAAAAGTCACCAGACGTTGAAGCGCCGCTTTAACAATGCTTTATGATGATTTTTTTTGAATTTCTCTTCCAACATTTTTTAATCATAAAAACTAGATGGGTGGAGCTCAAAGTGCAGAACATGGGCGATATGGCTTTCATGTTTTAAAGGTAAAATAGATGATGGGTTCACAATTATTTTAATACAACTGACATATACTTTTTGTTTAATATATAAAAAAAAATATAGGTGAAAGAAAACTCACCCGCTTACCACGCTGGTATTGAACAATTCTTTGATTATATCGTGGCCATCAATGGTACCAATTTGGTATGTTATATTAAGAAGTGATGTAATGATGAGTATACTTATCTTTCTTTCTTTTCTTTCACTTTTCTGTCTTAGGAAAACGGTGATAGACAAATGCTATTGACTATCTTGGAAGAACACAAAGATAAACCGATACCTTTTACTATATATTCCAGCAAAGAAAGATCTTTTCGAGGTAAGTGTCTAAAGTCTACTATGGTATTATTTTGGAATTAATTTACCTTTTTGAATAGATATTTTGCTAACTCCTGCTACCCACTGGTCATCCGATCCAAACGAAAAGAGTTTGATAGGTAAGAGAATGATTGGTTTAATTTTGGTGGTAGTAGTGGGAGGACAGATGATTGAGCACTGATCCATTTATTACTTAGGCTGCTCTATACGGTATTGTACTTACGAACGTGCTGGTGAATACGTATGGCATATTTTGAACGTCTCACCCAACTCCCCAGCAGAAATGGCGGGCGTCATTCCTCACACAGACTTCGTTATCGGAAGCCCGCAGACAGTGCTGAAGAGCGATGATGACTTTTATAACCTGGTGGAAGACAACCTTGGAAAGCCGCTACGACTCTATGTGTATAATACTGAATGGGATAGTTGCCGTGAAGTAAGTTGCTCCCGCTTGGCTACCACAAAAAAAGCGAAGAACATTATTTTAAAGACTACTTTTATATGCTGCATCTATAGGTCATCATTGTACCAAATCACGACTGGGGTGGCACTGGATCTTTGGGATGTGATGTAGGATTTGGATTATTACATAGAATTCCACGCAGAAACACCACTGGAGAAGGCGACGACCGGGATGACGAGAGCCTAAATAAAGACGACAATGATCATCCAACTTACAGCAATACCATCTTTAGTGCCGCTGATTTTGAACCAACCACTGATCAATCAACCACTCACTCTCTGACAAGTTATGAAGAAGGACCTCTATCAACACCACAGCAAAGATCATCAACCGAAGAAGTTCTACTACCTACATCAAAACGGGCGTCAACCCCATCGATAGCATCCGACAGCAATGAATTACCCAGCGCCAGTGCACCATCACAATCAAACGAGCAACAAGAATATCTTTTGAAAGAAGCACAAAGTACCAGATTACCGGACTCACCCCAAGTTTAAGGACCCACAACGATTACTGTAGTTATATTTCCCCCATTCTTCTCATTCAGTTTTTTTTTTTTTTAATAAAGGCACTGTCCCACTTCCCATTTATTTGTCCTTTTGATCCCCGCCTTTTTTTTTTTTTCTTTCTTCACCTTCGTCCCTTCCTTCGTTTGTTTTGCCTTTTACATTATCTCCCTTTATAATATACTATATATATATTTATATTTATATTATACTATACTATATTATATTATATTATACTATATTATTATTATTATTATTATTATTATTATTATTATTATTATTTGTCATTCTGTATCTTTCCTTTTGCCATTTACACTTTATCCTTTACCTATCATCATCTAGTCTCTCCTTCATTCCTTCATACTATGATACAAACCGCCATGGTGAAAGACAGTCGTCGGCTAACTGGTTACAATTCTTCTCACAATATCAATTACAATAGTAATCAAGTACAGCAGCAGCACCACCATTCTTTATACGACGATGATTTGGATGACCAACACCAACACCATAATCACTATTATGACGACGACGACGATGAAGAATTGGACGCCGAAGGGCACGATGAAGAGGAAGACGAAGATGACTCGGCTTCTGTGCTTAGTATACCCGATCCCAATATCAATTTCGATTTGGTATATGCACTTCATACGTTTGCTGCTACCGTGGATGGTCAAGCCTCTGTGGTAAAAGGGGATGCTTTGACATTATTGGACGACAGTAATTCCTATTGGTGGTTAGTAAAGGTCTTGAAAACCTCTGAAGTGGGTTACATACCTGCCGAAAACATCGAGGTAAATAGTTTATCTTGATATGCTCAATAATTGCTCATTCTTGATTATTACCTGAATTATTTATAGACACCTTACGAACGTTTGGCGCGCCTCAACTCCCATCGAAATATTGAAGTAAGTATCCAAAAATAGAATGCAATATCTTCCAATCGATTAATCAGTCATTTGTATTGTTGGTGACCTACTTTATATATATATATATAGTTGACAAGACGCGATATTCAGGATGCTTTCCCAGCCCCACCATCAGCAAAAGTCAAAGCAACGAAACGGGTCACATTAGCCAAAGGTGTCAAATTCCAAGCTCAGGTGATTTTTGGTGGAAGTAGCAGCGACGAAGAAGACGAATTTGCTGAAGAATACGAAGAATGGGACGAAGCTCTTCTTTCCTCCGAGTCAGATGACATGTCTTCCGAATCTGATGATTACGATTATTACAGCAGTCATTTATCCGGTAACGATCATACTCCTATCACCGGCAGCAGTAATCATCACCACCATCACTCGATGCAAAACGCTACTACAACCAATCATGATGAATATAGCATACAGCCTCAACCTATCGTGTCAAACAGCAACAAAGCAGCACATGTACCACCAATCGTGACCCAATCTCTGGATCGTCGACCTAGTGAGCAACATGACTCGCCGATTTCTTCTCAAAACAACAGCACCAGACCTGGACCAAGGGATATATTGGATTTGGAGCAATCAGACACCATCAAGATTTCGCTGACTCCCTCTATTGCACGTGATGGAAAAATTAACAACGGCTATGCCCCTCCTGGGTATGACCAACCTCAACCTCAACCTCAACAGCAGCAACAACAACATCAACATCAACATCAACATCAACATCAACATCAACATCAACATCAACATCAACATCAACATCAACATCAACATCAACAGCAACATCAACAGCAACAGCAACAGCAACAGCAACAGCAACAGCAACAGCAACAGCAACAGCAACAGCAACAGCAACAGCAACAGCAACAGCAACAGCAACAGCAGCAACCAAAGAGAACCATGAACAAATTAGAAAAACTCCTTGGCGATGATGATTCCTTGTCCTCTCCTACATCACCTCGAAGCACAAATGGTGGCAAAAAGGGTGGTATTCGAAAGTTCTTCTCTCGCAGCAGCAAAGATAGTGGCAGCAATGGCAAACGCAAAGACTCCAAAACGCCATCTTTGGGTGGTGACAGCATCTTATCAGAATCAGCATCCCTCAGCTCACAATCGACCTCTTATTCAGAGCGCGATCGGTCGGGTAGTTTGGATTCGGCGATGCTGCTTCAAACACAAGGTACAAGGTCTCTATCTGACAACAACAGTCGATATCATACACCCATGGAGGATCCAAACTCAATGATGGCATCACCAACCAGTCCCTCTTCACTTATGTCGCCTTCCTCATTCACTTCCAACTCATCGCCTTTAGAGCAACATCATCCTCATCATCTACACCAACAACACCATCACCAGAATATGGAACAAGTAACTACACTCATGATTCACGGTGGCAATATTACTCTGGATGATAACGCGAAGCCTGCTTCAGTGTACACATTTACTACTGCTATGGAAGTTATTCAGCAAGTGGTGGCAACTTTTGATCGTGGACATACGGAATCTTTGGAAGACTATGCAATGAACTACTATTTGGTGGTCAAAGGGGTGGATGGCGGTAAGTTTGACGACATATAATATATATAATATTATGATGTTGAAGGGAAATTCTCATTTTTTTTATTTTTGTTTTTGTGGATTAGATGAATACACTTTGGTACCGAGTGATAGACCATTGTCTATTTATCATTCGTTGACTGGATATTTAAACACGCCCATGCCCTCACTAAAGAAAGCCAGACGTATATCACAATTGATGTCGACAAACTCGGATATCACAACACATATAGGCGGACCCTCTCATCATCATCCAGCATCCCCTACGTCACCCAACGGTCTGGAATCATCTCCTACAACAGTCGCATTTTACTTACACAGCAAGAGACGTACTCTCAACGAGGGAGGTATGATTCGAATCAAGGTTTCGCTGCTACAATCTGAAATAGTGGATCAAGACGGCTTATTTGGTGCTGGACAAACAAGAGTAGACAAATCTCTCTCTGTCTCTCACACTGGCTCGGTTGGTGATGTGGCAGCTTTGATTTTGGAACGTTTCCATTTGCTCAATGGTGTGGTCGATGGTGCTTCTGATCTGAATGACCAAATCAAGGCATTGCGCTTAGAAGATAGCTCAAAAGGTCAAGCTGTTTTATACAGGCTCAATGTCTCCCGAAATGGTCGAGGTAAGGTTGGGGGTGAGGGAGTGTAGATTTGATGCGGTTTACTAAATCAAATTTTCGCCCACTTTTTATGTTTGTTTATTTAGAATTTGTCCTGAATGTCAATGACCCAATCACCAAAGCCTATGATGGTGCAACTATGCCACCTGTCCATTATGCTCGAAATAGCAATCCTGATCGATCCTCTACTACTTCAATGTCATCCATCATTCATTCTCCTCATGCTGACGAAACATTCTTTGTTTTGCGACGTGTACAAGCCCAATTTCTTCCCCAGACTAATCACATGGATTATACCACCCAGCATGTATCGGCGCAACCACCACAACGGCCAGGTAACAAACCAAACGAAAAAGCATGACAAAACTCGGCTATTAACTCAATCTCAATTTGCATTTTCAGCACGTTCTCATCGCCCCCCTATCCGCCAAAACACACCTATGCCTCACACAAAGACAATCGATAGCACGAATCCATTACCCACCATACATCCATTGGAAATGCGTAGTGGCATATACAACGATCCGCGATTAGCGAGTCCAATTGATACAACTTCTCCGTCTCTCTCGCAAACTACTAAATCACACCCTGACGACATCGACAACCATCCACCATCGCATCAACAGGGATATATGGATAACGGCAAGCAACAGATGACTCCAGAAGAAGACGGCGATGCGATACTAAAACTGAACGAAGCTCTGGACAGCTTGGCTTATACACGAAACAGCAATGAACCTTTGACGGAAGCTATCACGCATCATCGGCATTTGACAAAGACCGTTATCACCACTCAACCCAACAATAGAAACACTTCTCCATTGCAAATTAATAATAGAGAACAGCCATCGCCTTTATCAACATCGTCATCCTCGGCAGAATTTCCAGCTTTACATGGTAAAACGATGGACAAATCACCTAGTACTACAAGCACAATGACTACTAGCATATCAACTATGGGCGACCAAAATGTTAGGATGGCGGCAATGACGGGTACACAATATCAAGATAGCATAAACAACAAAGGCAATCTGGCAAGGAAACGTCATGGTTCGATTCCATCAATGCTTTATTGGGATGACTTTGGGATGGATGAAATGATGACTTTGATCCGTGGGGCCGCCAAATGCCAGGAGGCCATGGAGAAAAAGGAAGCAGAAAAGAAGAATCGGCGGTCATCAAGACACTATACAGCACCTATTCGTAGTGAAATCAATGAAGTCTTCAAGGATTCTCATGTACAATTGGAACAGTTAGAAAAGGTAAATCAAAATTAACCTCCTCTTGCCTTTGCACATGATTATAATTATTTTAATCAAACAAATCATTGATTTTTTTATTTATCCATTTTTCTATAGGAACTTGACATTCTCATGGCTCAAGCGGTGAAAACTTATTGTCGATGATACTTCCTTCCCTTTTATTCGAACACGTTTATTTTGCTTATACCCTCAAAATACATTATTTAGTTACCTTTTTTATTATCATTTACATATTTATCCGCCCACTGCATCGTTGATATATATATATATATATATATATCTTCCCTTCTTTTACATTCTTTTTATATTTACTGACCAATAAAAAAACACTCACTTTGAACTATATTATATCATCACTGTTATTTTTGATCACATGTTGCTTAGGAAATGAGATACAGTTATTCACTTTTACTGTTAAACCCCATTTAGGCGGGAGATCGGCATTCAAAGACCGCTCAGGTCAATCAATTCCAAGGTATCCATCCTTTCTATTTAGGTGGCACTTTCTCTCCTGTATTGCCAACAAAATATAGAAATAATGATGAACGTTATAGGTGCCTCCGTCTCTGAAGCAACATTGACTTCTCATCATGAAACAAGAGACATTGTTTTACCGAACCAAACCGATCATGTCCCTCAAGTGGCCGTTGATGTATGTAAAACGAAACAAAATAAACACTCATCAGTTACAGTACTCGTAATACTCATCGCTCATCTCATTTTATATATTATATGCCTGTTTTCGTTGCAGATTGGTGGTTCCTTAGCCAAAGTTGTGTATTACACCCCTTCAGCATCCAAAGGTGGCCGACTTCACTTTAAGATATTCGAAACTGAACGGATAGATGACTGTATTGACTTTATTGCGGAACTCATGATCTCAGGTCGAGCATTGGCACCAAATATTAAACAAGTTTTGCAAGCAACTGGCGGCGGAGCTCATTTGTTTTACGATTTGTTGGAGCAACGCCTACCTGGTGTTGTGGTTGAAAAGGATGACGAAATGGAGTGTTTGACAGCTGGTAGGTGAAAAAAACAACTCGATGTGTGTATGATTGTATGATCATTCCTTTACTGACATATCTATTTATTTTATCTTTTTTTTTTTTTTTTTTTTTTTTTTTTTTTGTCACTAGGTCTCAGTTTTTTTATAACTGAAATCCCCTTCGAAGTGTTTACATACAATGAGCTTGATCCGACCCCTATACAATTTGAAGAAACACCGGAGAACATATACCCATACATGGTAAGACAAAATGGAAAAATACATACATACATACATACATACTGCAAGAAAGTATTCGATGACTAATGCACTTTTTATTTATTTCTAGATCGTCAATATTGGCTCAGGTGTCAGTATCTTGAAAGTGACAGGGCCAAATCAATTCACTCGTATTAGTGGTACATCGGTAAGTCTGATTTTTGTATTTTTTCCTTGTTGAACACAGAACCTTATTTTTTTTTTATCTTTTCCTATAGCTGGGCGGTGGTACTCTTTGGGGATTATTATCATTGTTGACAAATGCAGGCTCATTTGATGGTAAAGTTAGTATATTGATATTTATATTTTTGGACCTGCACTTATCATTTCTTTGACTTGATAGATATGCTTGAAATGTCAAAAGACGGCGACAATCGAAATGTGGATTTATTAGTGGGTGACATTTACGGTACTGATTACAGCAAGTTGGGTTTGAAGTCATCAAGGATCGCATCCAGTTTCGGCAAAGTCTTCAAAAAAGGGGAACGACAAGACAAAGGGAAATTCGAATCATCAGATATTGCCAAAAGTCTACTCTATATGGTCAGTAACAATATCGGTCAAATCGCCTATTTGAATGCCCAACAACATGATATCAAGCGAATCTACTTTGGTGGATGCTTTATTCGCGGTCATCCTGTCACCATGAACACCCTTTCTTATGCTATCAAATTTTGGTCTAAAGGGGATATGAAGGCTTTATTTTTACGTCACGAAGGTCATTTGGGTGCAACTGGAGCCGTAAGCCCTTTTTTTTTTTTTTTTTTTTTTACCGTCATCAACATTCGCGACCATTCCATGACCTTTTGTACTTATCCTTTATCTTTTTCTACTACATAGTTCTTGAAGCATCGCTCACTACCAAAACCAAATCTTTCCTGTACATTCCCATCAAGGTCTGTCTGATTTACCCATAGTATAGTTTGATGGTCATACCACCACGTCCCACTTCACATTCACGCCAATCCCCATATCACTAGGGTTTTTTTTAGATTCGCACACACACACACACACACACACACACACACACATACACATACACAATCCCTTGTTTAGTATTTTATTCCTGCATTGTACAGTACAACCGTACATCACCAAACACAAACACACGCAAATCATTTCATTAGTATATTTTTTTTATAATAAAGATATCATACAACAACAGACTATTTATTTGAAAAGACTATTTCTATTGATGGTTTTGAATAGGGGAAAGGAGAGAGTATGTGATGGTAAAGCGATGACAGGAAAGGAAGGGGGGGAATAATATGATACAAACTAAACTACACTATGATGTTTCATCATCTTGGTCCACTTCAAAAAACCAATCGACCTGCTGAATGATGGCTTCGACAGTTTTGCTCTGTAAGTCGGTGTGCATGATGCTGGTCATATCGTCTTGAGGTGTTCGTAGTAACCCTACTGAGAATATCAAAGCCAAATTTGATGTCTCCATTTTGTTGATATCGCTGTACAAAGATACTTGGTGTAGGTGTCGCATCAGGTATTCCAATACTGTATAGTTTTCTTTGGGTAGTACGTGGATGATTGACTTAATTTGATACATACGATCATCGTAATCAGATATCCCTGGGGAAAATAAGCAAAAAATAAAGAATATTGGTTCAAAAAGGGAACATTCTGCACATGTACACATTGTATATACACTTACTAGCCGCATCAATAAACCAGTCGTAGTATTCAAATGTAAAAAGAGGATTTTTCAGTTCTCTGAAGTAAAGTTTCAAAAGGCCAGTGGCTACATTGATATCATGCTCTACTGCTAGATTCACAGATTCACCTAAAAAAAAAAAAAAGTCAGCTTTGCATAAATCATAATAGTCCCATACACAGTGAAGACTTCATTTTATAATAGTTCTTACGTCGATTGTAGGCTGTACGGTATTTCTGAATGGTAGACGCTGGTCCTGACAGTCGATAGATCCCGACCGATTCCAAACCTCTTGATTCCACTTGGTCAATGCATTGTCGCACTACTAAAGGTACTTGCTGATCGTCTTCCAAATAAAGGAAACCACCGAAGATATCAGATTTTCCATCAGAAGAACTAGCGACTTGCTTATCCATGGTTCGGACTTGAGACTTTTGATGTTTCGAATACCTTGCAGAAGCAGACCCGCTACCAGCACCAGCACCAGAGAACCAGTTGAGTTTCTTACTTGGCCTACCTTCAGGGCTGATTGGATTATCTTGCTTATCATCAGAATCTGTGAAAACCTCAAAGTGTTAGCTATGAATAAAATAGACATACAGAATAGATAGTACTTTTTCATCATCTTACCCATGTTTTTGTTCATCTTCTTATTGATTTTCATTTTTTCCTCATCCAGAGTCAACGCATGCAATAGTTGAAGAATATCTATCAAGTGCAAATAAATAACGTTAGTTCCAAAGGTGACGAAAAAGAATATATAAGATAATAAATGACAAGTCATACCAGAGTCCTAGATTAAAAAAAAAAAGGTATTGTGAGTTCAAATGTTAACTATTCAAGCCCTACTTTTTTTTTTTTCATCAAGTTTGCTTACCTGGGCCTGTCCTTCTTTTCGACGAATGAGTTCTCGCATAATGGCATCCAACCAAGCTGCGCATTCTTTGTCAGTAGCGGTTTGAATATAAAGAGTCACTTGCTGGCGAGGAGGAGGAATGGTGATCATAAAAGCATGTTTCCGTTTGGTGTCCTGTTTCCCGGCCGGGTCAATATGGCAGCCATCCAAATCGAAACTACCCACTGGAAGTATGGTCGCCATTTTTTTCCGGTTCTTGACATGTGTTTCCTTATACAATAATAAAAATCCTTCTAAAAGCAACGCATAGTACATTTTCCAAGAGCTGAGTTTGCCGCCACTTGATACCATTTTCATTTGTACATATCCTTGATATCGTATACTATCCACATCCAAACGTTCCAGTGCCTAATACAAGAAATCAATTGGTCAATTAATCCCCGTCGTAATGAACCCTCCCTCCTTTCAGTTGACATACTTACCAGTTTCTTCATAGCTTCACGATCGAGGTGATGAAAGGTGTGTTCCAGTTCCGAGTCGTCGGTCTGTACTGTACTGGGTGCTATTAAGCTTGATGGTTGCGTCGATGATGTCCGTGGTGGTGGTCGTGGTGCTGAATGCTGGTATTTCTGTTGTGACAGTTGCTGTTGTTGTTGTTGCTGCTTCTGTTGTAATAGTGATGAAGGTGGGTCCCACCGTGTTTCCCCAGTGTCTTCGTGAAAGTAATAAATAGTACCGTCGTCATCTATGGAAGAAGAGTGAATATTTTCAACAAACTGAACGACAATGTTTTAATGACTTTACCATAAGCATGAGACCAGCCAGGTGGTAAGTCAAGGGAAATATCTTGTTGCGAAGAAGGTCGTGATGCAGAGAATTGCACTGGTACTGGCGGCGATGTGACAGACGAATCGCTTTGTTGTAGCGGTAGCGAAGTCGTTTTTGCAATGTTGTGAGTCGGTGGTACCTGTTCTGTATCGACTAGTGAGGATAAAGTTGTATGAGTAATGGAATAGCTCAATGCAAAGATAAGTACTTACTTAATAAAGAAGAAGGTTGTTCTAACGCTATCCTGTTTGCAGGAAAAAAGCCAATAGTATCGTTTAATTCGCCTACACAAGTAAAAATGAATGAGTATTCATTTCGCGTGATATTAGTTCGGGTCAAGAGAATGTACCTTCCCACCTAAAATGTATTTACAAAGAGATATATGTTTGTTTGTTTGTTTAGTATACGAGTCATACAAGTTGCGATGGTTCTGTGGTTTATTTTTCCAGTATACTTACCAATCGTCATTGTGCTTTTCTAATAGTTTGATTCGGTCACCTTCTTTGAATGATAGTTCAAATTCCCCTTCTGCGGCATAATCCCACTGAGCAATAAGGTATTGGATCATATATAATAAATAAAGAGCGAAAAAAAGAAGGGATAAAGGGGAGAAGGAAAGAAAAAAAATGAAGAAAAAATCAATCAGATCGGCGCTTGAATTGACACGAGGTCTTATGAGGTGCTCACATCTCAATGAGGTTGCCTGGCTGCCAAAAAAGTGCCTCAACCCCTTGAATATTGCCTGTCTTTACTCCTAATCTCTTGTTTAGCACTATCTACTTTGTCTCCTTTTGATACTAATTTATATAATGGTAACGACGAATATGTTGATGATAATACTGCATTCATATATATTTGATGCGATTTGTTTTTAATTCAATTTTATTTCATTTTTTCTAATTTACAATAGAGTAAAGACGATTCGTTTTAGTTAAACGAAAATCAGCCTACTAATAAAACACCTTCAATTGCACCGTGTAACTCAATTTATTCATCGCTGCGCGGGATACTTATTTTACAACACTCCCTTTTTTTTCGCTCTCTTTTCTTTTTCTTCACTCTTCCCTAGAAAATTCATTCATTCAATCCTTCCCTTCTATTTTTATTGTAACGTTCCTTTTGCATCTCTTTTGACTTTTTTTGCTCAAATATCTGCTATCGACGTTATAGTAATACAACCTTCTTCTTTTTTTTTCGTCCCCTTCCCCCTTTTTTTTCGTTGCTATTGTTACATACCATGATTCATTACCATGGCTTATTCCAACTATCGCTATCGTTTTTCTTCTTGTCAACCCTATATCCATCAGTGAACGCCGCTATTTATACACCACCATTAATCGATTCAGCAAGTGTCGGTCAACTCGGTATAGTAGGACAATTTGCAGGCCTGTCACCTTACACCAATACCTTACAAACAGCGTCACCCACACCAGGTATTGGCATTTATGAAGAGGATGCATCTTCTATATTCTCATCACACGTCACTGGTTCTGGAAAATTATATGCTAGCTGCATTATGGATCAGCAATTATATATAGGCGGTCACTTTCCAAGTTTGATCACGAACAACAACGATAATACAACAACAAAGATAACAACAACAGTCAACAACATAGCTCGATGGGATATGAAATCGAAAACATTATCACCCTTAGAACAAGGCGTCGATGGACCTGTTTACGCTCTATATTGTGATTCAACAAACCATACTGTTTATGTTGGTGGTGAATTTCGTCAGCCTATTGGAATGAATTCTACTTCATTTGCTGGTAGTGTAGCTCAATGGTACAACAATCAATGGCTTCCGTTACCTTGGCAAGGTTTCAATGGTCCAGTTCATGTTATTACCCCCAATCCCAAACAAGAAACCCTATTATTTGGTGGGCGCTTTGATGCTACTGGCGATGGTGTTTACTTTAATGCGAACAGTAGTCAGCCTGTTAATTTGAACCAACCAACGGTAAGGATGAATAAAGGATTATTTTTGAGACATTTAGAGTACTCATTTTTTCTTTATTTTAACTACTTTAGACTATCAGCTCAGGAAATGGTGCATTATCAGGCAACAACAGTCAACCCAATAGTGTCATTTGCCCAAACTCGACTCCGGAAAACCTCGGTCAACCGTGGCTCCTTCAAGACGATGTTCCTGGTTATTGGCAAGCATCTTTTGCATACCCTATTCAACCCTCCATGTTTCGTATCAGTAACACCCAGTTACCAGATCAAGCAACTCGCTCTTTTAGGTAACCTTTCTAAAAAAGAAACCCCAAAAAAAACAATCCATTTACGTAAAATCTTATCCTTTTTATTATTATTATTATTTTTTGTTAGTATTCTTGCCTTGGGGTCAAATAAAGTGTTCCAACTAACCTATGTCGATCCTACCACTCAAGTACGTACTACCTGTAGCAATATGTGTTTTATGGCCAATAGCCCCAACGTTACGTTTCAAGATTTTACCGTCGAAAATGCAATCAACACTACCGGCGTCAGAATTGAAATTCATTCTTGGTACGGCGTTGGTGGTGGGTTGGGGAATGTCCAAATATATCAAGCTGGTAAATATAAGTCCCCTCTATTCATCCTCTTACTGTCTTTTTTTTTTTATTTTTTATTTTACTTACCATTATTTCTTATGATTAGATAATACTTTGAATCCTCATCTCAGTAGCGGTACAAACAATAACTGTACTGGGTCAGAAACTGCCTTGACATCTGCCGTTGGAGATTGGAAAGAAACATTTGCCTATGGCTCATACGAAAACTTTTTGACCACCAGCATCCCTTCATCTGAACTGGCAACAACCAATACTTCATTGACCTACACACCGTAAGTCTTCTATTTTTTTTTTTCCTCTTTTTATGATCGCATGTGCTAAATATTCGATTTCACTGTAGATACATTCCTTCTCAAGGGAAATATACGGTATATGCGAACACACCTGGCTGCGTTGGAACAAGCACTTGTAATCAACGAACTCAAGTACAACTGACGATTCAAATGACACCAAACAACAGTACAACTTTGGTCATCGATCAAACCAATACGCAGGATATGTCGACAATCATTTATGATGGACTTGTTGCCGCTTCATCAGATTCTTTTCATCCAACGGTGATTCTTCGACCTGCACCAAATGCTGTACCGCCTTCGAATGGAAATGTCACCATCGTTGCCGAATCTCTTTCACTGGTCCGGAACGGCACCAATGCCACTTTGATCAGTATCATGGAATTCAGTCCCGCAAACTACTCGACTCAACAAACGATATCATGGAAACCTTTGGCTGGTAATTAAAACAAACAGACATTCCCTTCAACTCCCTCTTAACCTCCTTTTTTATTATCATTATTATAATAATGCGTTGCATCAATAGATCAATTGACACCAGGATCAACTGTACTGGCATTAGATGCATCGAATGGTGATTCTTTATACATTGGTGGGCAATTTGTTGGCACTACTACTCCTTACAGAAATGTCGCTTCCTACGATTACACAGCTAGTAAACTCTCTACATTGAATGGAAACGGGTTGGATGGAAATGTTACGAGTCTTTTACTCTCAGGCACAGGTAACAAAATGGATAGAATTAGCTTGTTTATCATTGACCACTTCATACTCAAATATTTTACACTTATTATACCATAGATTTATTCATTGGGGGTTTATTCAACAACACGATGGATCGACAATTGACTGGATTAAATCATGCTGCAGTGTATCATACAGCCGATCAAACATGGTCAACTTTAGCACAGGTAATATACAATTAAATGAAAATAAAAGATGTGATGGAATAACTCAATATGTTATATATGTATCTGCAATCAGGGTGCTGATGGAAATATCGACAATGTGATTCCTTCTTTGGATAATACCACTATCACATTCTCTGGAAACTTTTCTCATGTGATACAAGATGAAAGATTGATATCAAGCAGCGGTAACAGTATATGGAATCCACAACAACAAATATGGGTTAACCGGCAGGCATACATTTCGGGTGACATCCAATCTTGGCACTCCATCGACTCTGCATCATCTTCTTCAAACACCGGTAATAGTATGTTAATCGGCAATATTCAGGCGGCACAAACGTTTTATTCTGTGGGTGCTGCTACCTTCCCCTCCGTGGCATCTCCTCAATGGACAAGATACTATGGACTCTTCGATAATGATGATACTGCCGTTGTCAATGCTGGAATTTTCTGGCACAATTCAACCTCAAATCAACCAGTCACTATTATTGGTGGTCAATTTACAATGCAAAATGGTGGTATTGCAAACCTCGCAATGTATCATGACAACACTTGGTCTGGATTCCAATTAGGCAACTCTGCTGGGGCTCCATCAATGGTCAATGCTCTATATCAAGTTCATGATATACTTTACATTGGTGGCCAATTTTCTGGACAAATTCAACAGCAATCGGTGAAAAGTATGGCAATCTATAGTTTGACTGATCGAGTGTCTATACCCGTCAGTGGTGTTACTGGTAAGAAGAAGAAAAACATAAACTCATTCACACTGCGAAATATCTTTCTCACTTTATTTTATTTGGTTTAGATGGATCGGGGGCTTCTGGAAAGGTAAACGCTATCGAACCCTCATCAGATGGTAGCAAGATTTACATTGGTGGCAACTTTGAAAAAGCTGGGTCCCTCGATTGTGCGTCCGTGTGTGAATGGGATGCCAATATGCGACAATGGAATCCTGTAGGCCAAGGCTTAAGCGGTATTGTGGAATCGCTCTCTATCAATAATAACAAACTCACCGTGATTGGTTCTCTCATGAATCAGCAACAATCTACCAAATTTGCCCAAATCGATCCTTCCAGTACATCTACATGGTCAAGTTCTCCCTCCTACTCCACTCCATCCGACCCTGATTTACAAAAATTGACATTAACGACTGTAGTTGGTGCCCCTGATGACGGTGTAATTGTGGCAGGCCAAAACTCGGAACAACCTCCTCAAGTGGTCGTCGGCCTGATTGATTCGCAACAAAAATTCACGTTATTACCTTCCACTTCAACAGCTTCTACTTCATCTTATTTATTACCGGGAAGCGTGATTCAACAACTATTATTTGTCCCTACAGCAGATACATCAGCTGATCAACCGCGTTATCCACCCAACACAAACACCGTTTTAATGGCTGTAGGTCACATGGAACTGTCAAAAGCCGGTAATGTCAGTGTAGCACTTTACGATGGAAATGGGTGGTCCCCTTATATCCTGGCATCTCAGTTCAATGGCCAGCCTGGTCATGCCAATGCAGTATTCCATGAGCTTGATTGTTGTAAAGCAAGTAATATTCGCCGTAAGTATCTACTTCCTCCTTACATCATTCTCCGTCCCTACTCTTTCTCAAATATATATATTTACCATTTTGCCATTGTTATAGATTACCTTCCAGTGCCAGCAGTGATATTGATATCGATTGCGATCTCCTTGGGGTTACTATTTGTATTAGTTGGAATGGGACTTGTTTGGATGTATATGAAACGACGACGACAAGGAGTGGATTATCCGGAGCCTATGCCTCCATGGCAACCATCATCTGCCGGCAGCCAAGGGGTAGGTAGTATAGGCGAAGCGGTGTCATCAAATCATGATGGCAACGGTGGGTCACCTGGTTGGCGACCTGCATCGAGCATTGCAGCAATCCTTGATGCGGCACAGCTGGCGACATTAGGCAGCACTGCTGGCTTGGCAATTGCATCTTCCTCTCAACAACAACCCAAAGAACATAATGTGAATGACCTCGGTGTTGGCTATGACGGTGACGGTGGCGGTGGTGGTGGTGGTATGACAGCATCATCACCTACAAGTGTTAGTTTCGACCAACTCAAAGCCATGGCCTTATTGCAACCGAACTATTTTGGCCCGGCCACCGAAGAACGACCCCAACTGTATTCTGCCAAATACCCTTTTGATGCTAAAGAATTCGGAGAACTTGGCTTTGACGCAGATGATTCTATTGTGGTAACCGATACCAGTGACAATGTTTGGTGGATGGGTTATAAAGACGACGGTAAGACGGTCAACGACCAAAAAAAAAAAAAAAAAAAAAAAAAAAATCCGTTTTCTTATATTTGCTTTTGAATCTTAGGTACTGGCAAGCCCGTCTCGGGTCTCTTCCCAAGCAATTATGTATCAAGACCCTCTACTTGAACCAACTAGTGTTATCTCCTATCCCTCCCCCTCGTTTTCTTTTTATTCATTCGCATTTGCATGTTTTTTTAATCTTACTCTTTATTGTTATCATTATACTTTTTATTTCCGTTTCTATTTATTTATCGTACTTACCTTTTTACCGGCATGTTGGATGTATAGACTTGAATAATAAAACCCAATCTCCAATATCTTTTTTTTATTACCTTGACTTTTGCTCTAACTATTTCGTTTTGAAAATATCACTCTTTTTTTCTCTTTATATGATGTGATAATGACGTAGATTTAATGATTTCAAGCAATTTGCTTGAAGATTCTTTTCAAAAAAACAAACTACTTTATGACACGTTGACAAGCTCACTGATTTCGTAATACATCTTGACGGTGTTGCTACTCTAACCACATCCCATAGTTTATACATTATTGTCGGCACCATGGTATGGATTCCTGAACTATTATCTCCGTGTTGTCTATCTTCCAGTACAATCTACAGCTGGCCTAGTTTACATCCGCAAGAAAATATTTCACACCCCGCCCACGTGAAGATATATTTTTTTCTCTCCCGCCATTTTTTTTTTTTTTTTTCGAATGTCTGTATTTCTTTTCTTTTTTTTTTCCTTCATTTTTTCTTCACCATTCACTTCTATGTGATTGTGTGGGACCTAGATTAGCATTCGGACTAGTTTAGAAAGGGTTTCAGCTCAGGGACTACAAGATGCATGGGAAACCCCTTTCATTTTGGATGCAGGATCTGAAGGCACCATTAGGTGGCTTTTTGGAGCCTTCATTAGCATAGTTTCGTGTTAGTTTATCATAGTTTATATCTTAAGAATAAAATATGTTCCTTTTTACTTATATCAATGAAAAATGTCTCATTAGCCTTTCTCATATCTTGTGCAATAAATCTCTTCTATAGTATCATCGCCTCGTTAGATTAGTGTTGACCATTGCAATGCTTCAATAAAAGATATTTCTTTGATATTTATCATGCCTTGTCCTATATAATATATTATATCATTTTTGAAGTTGCACCCTTGGATTAGTATTCAACTCTTACTTTAGTTTCCTCATTTTTTTTATCAAATACATCGCTGCAGTACATTCCTTTTTACAATGAGCCCTTCGTTCTTGGTTTATATCTAAAATGCTTCTCTAGTAAAATATTTTTGTTTTTTGATCTTATTATGACTCTTTAATTAGTTTTAAAAGTCGCTATTCTAGCTGTTTTTGAGTTTCATGCCTCACACCTGTTTTCTTGCTTCCTCCCATCCGATTATAGCTACATCCTTCTGAGCCCGAGTGACTGATCGAAGATACTAGGTTGCTTAATATCAATGATGGCCTTATTTTTAAGAGATCAATGATATCAATGAGCGTATCTTGTTCCATGGATGTAGCTTCCTGGTATACTCTTAAGCATCTTTTTTTTATGTCACAATAAAAAATAAATCCCATTATGGGGGTGTTTTTTTAAGGTCGCTCTACCGTGCATATTAATAGCACAAACAGTCTTTCTATCACCGTAATTCATTATCCTCTCCAGGCTATTGATTGGCAGTTCTAGATTATTTAATATGACAAGTAGTGCTATTCCTGTTTTATCATTCATATCAAGCTGCCAAGGCGGTGCCTGCATCGTAGCCCCCTGGTGTATATCCAACTACGCGATATTTTATCCTTTATTTTATATTTTATTACATGTGGTTTAAAAAATAGAATAAAAATAAAACCCCAAACTGAAGCTAGTTGAGCTCAAGGGGCAGCTTGTTAAGGTGCAAAATGGGCGGAGTTGTCGAATTCTATCAAAAATCACACTTCCAATAGCTTTCCCCTTGACATCAAGTAAATCGATCGTTTTTAAATGGTTAGCATACCTGAAGCCTCTGAGAAATCGGTTTTGAATTTGAGTGTGAAAAGTTAGGATACCTTGAAATCATGTCCAACATGAAGATTGAGAAGATAAAAATTTGCAACTACTTAGCCTCACTTTATGTTCCTGGAAAATATCTATATAACGATCATCATACTGTACGCAACAATAATATGGATCGCGGAGGTATAAAATAGAACCAACAATGCAAATGGGCGCAATCACAAACCAGCAATATGAAAAATATACACGATAAAGCAACGCTGAGTATGAGCTGTAAGTAGCCTCCCCTCCTAAAAAAAAAAAAACTTGACGCTTCAGGGGTTAAAAAGGGGCGTCGTTTGAATTTGAATATCCATATCGTTTGATCCTATAACATATAAAATCTAATGTCGGTTAAATATTAATTCTGGCAAGAAGGCGGAGACTGACTTTGAAACGCGATTTCCTTTGTTCTATAGTATATGAACTGCTCAGTACAGTATACAACACATACTATGGTTATCAATTATTTTATATACTTTACATGTATATATTCACCCTCTCCATTTCATTTGACATCCTTTGTATTTCATGTTACTTCATATTTTATGGTAGTAGGCGGAGTACAAAAATTATTGAGACATCAAAACATCGCTCCCTTCGATTTCATTTTCTTTCTTCTTGACTATTTTGACTTTATCCACAAATGACTACAGGTTCAAAACAAAATGAGATTCCTGATTCATTTGTTACAAAAGTTCTGAAGGGGCAGCAGGTCCTACAGATACAACTTGACGATATTCAAAACCGACTTAATGAACTTCAGCAGCAGCTACGACCGCTCAGGGATGTATTGGATCAACTACGCGAACTCAATACCATGCCCATGCAGTTACAACAGCTCCTTGATATGCAGGCTCAAGTACGAAAACTTGTGTTATTAAAAGAATCATTGGTTGAAACTACAACATTATCGCAATCTCCGGCAGCGCCACCAAACGAATCGCGGATATCATTATCAAGCGGATTCTCAAACTCCTCTCGAATCCAGACACCAACCACTATTAACCCTGATGAAGAAGAAGCAATTATACCATGGCCAAGAGCTCATACGCGCGGAAAATCGATCAGACTGACTTTGGCACTGCTCCGGAAGAGATACGTGATGGATGCGATTAAACACCATATACTACAATATGTTACCTTCACCTTTGACGAAGAAAATATACACACAGAGGATAATACAAGATACTCTCTCTTCATATATCAGCGGATTGCCGAAGTCACTAGCTCATTTTGTAGAGAAGAATTACAACAAGGACGTGACTACAAAACTTACGACAACTTACCCCACAACATCCAAGCACAACTCAGGAAACAAATTGAACTGAAAGTGATGGAGAACAACATTCAAATTGGCAAGGCGGAAGATCATTGGATAGTCAATTACTTCATTTTTTGCTATTTCAGAAACAGACGTGCGCAAGAATGGAATCCTACACGTCAGAAGAAATCCAAGGTAAATTGGGGATTGGAACGATACGGGTGTAGTAGTCGTGTAATTTACTTTATATACTGATACTGACGCTTCCTCCCTCACATTATAGAGCGTACAAAAACGTCGACGAAAGTAAGTCAAAAAAAAAGCTGCGATATGATAATCACTGAAATAATGACTCCTTTTTTTTCCCGTTTTTGTGCCCTTTTCTGATATGTCACTAGGAGCACCAAAAATGCTATTCCATCAACATCATCCACAGAAGCAACAACACATGCACCGTCATCATCGCCACCATCACCACCGGCATCCGTAAAAAGGGCAAGAACAGCAAGATTACCTGTAGTGATAAGCGAAGATCAGGATGACGACGATTATGACTACGATATCGACAACTGACAACAATACCAACAGATGAATTAACAACAACTCTATAGCAACGATGAAATTTAGTACCTTTATATTTAGTCTATAGCGTTAGTCATTAGTATCAAAAATTATTATACCTTTATTGTTAGCATCAATAAAAAAGTATTAATGTTAATACCGAAATTGTGAACTTGTCATAGATGGAAGAGTGTTAAGTGTGACAATGAAAATGTAGGAATGGACCAATGCTTTGGTGGATGGTGAAACTTGTTCGAAGTCGATTTTTTTTTTAAGGGATGGGGGAATGCTGATTATAAGTATTGCACTGGGAATGAAGTGTTTTTGGACTGGAGCGCTACAAATTCAGTAGATCATACATCATGGAGTGGTTCATCGAAAATGGGGCAATGATCGGATGTGTAATGAGGAGAATCGGCTTACTGCGAAACATGACATGGTTTTAAACGCCGCCATAGTGAGAGGACTGAACTCACATGAAATACCACCTTTTACTTGGCTTTTTGAACAATCAAATGCGTCGTTTTTCTTTTCCTCTTGTTTTTCATGTTTGACTCTATAAATAACGATTCCTATTTGGCAATCTGATACAACTGGGAGTCTGATGATCTTTAATGAGCTTTGTCGATTTCCTGTGGTTAGCGATCACCGAAAATGACAATGATATTACACTGTGGAAGGCATGATCCAAATAAAAATAAAAAAAAAAAAAAAAAAAAAAAAAAAAAAAACGAAATGGCATTTAAAAATATATCGAGCGATGATCCATTTTTTCTAAAAAGGATAGAGTCAACCGATAGATCGTTGATTGGATGAATTGTAAAAGAGGATTTGGTCCAATCAAATTGAAGCAAGGAAAAGATGTCAGCGGTATATGATTCGTACATAAACAGGTTACAATTTTAGTTTACTTTTTGCACTCCCCTTCTTTTACAAAAAGAAAATAGGGTTGTAAAATTGGATGAATGGATTGAAGGAAAGCACTACTACTGAAACTGTGCCATGTTGTTCCTTCCATTTCCATTTTTAGGATAAATTTAAATCTCCGTCATTGCTATTTTTTCTTTTGCTCACAGTGATTGCTCCCTCCTTTTTTTCCTTGTTTCTTTTCTTTCTTTCCTTTCCTTCTTTTTTATATTACTTTTTTTTTTAATTCTTTCCTTCTGTTTGGGTGCTTGACTACAAATATGGGTGCAAATGGTTCAAAAGATGCTTCTTCAAGGTCTAGCAGCCTTCAATCCATTCATTTGAAAAACAAACCTCAAGACCTGGTTGACCTTGGCACTGTGTTTCCAAATGGCCTTTATTCAACTTCTCCTCAAGATTTTGATTCTAGAATGTTACGTCAACTTATTCTTACTAGAAAAATGTCCCCGTTTTATACAGGTAAAAATAAAAATAAAATAAAAAAATAGAAAATAAACACGAAGACAGGGGTAAAAGGTGGGCGGGAGGAACAATACCTTTCTTAGTTGCTAATCCGCTTCTTTTTATTTTCTTCTTAAGGTTTGGCTGATGCCCCGGAACAAGTAACAGCAATCTGCCATTTGCCCAAACTCCAGCCTTCAACATCGCTCTCACCCTCCCCATCACCCAATGTGTCTCATCATGGCCGGCCTCGTAGTGCTTCCAACCGTAGCGACAAAATGTCACGCCAAGGCGAAAAAGAGCCAAGCCATAGCGAAAGGATGAAAATACAAAAAGCTATGTTGTACAACGATGCCGTTGAATGTCCAATATGCTTCTTGGTGAGTACATAAATATGAATAAATCAAGGAGCGTGCGTATGTGTATACTTAAAGCAAATGCCGGTCGACTAACCATGAGATTTTATCAATAGTACTATCCACCAAATATCAACTATTCTCGCTGTTGTGATCAACCAATTTGTACCGAATGTTTCATTCAAATCCATCGACCTACTGATGACCCTTCTAGCCCTGCAACATGTCCCTTCTGCTTGGAATCGAATTATGGCGTCACTTATGTCCCTCCCGCTTGGAGCGAAAAACCAAAACGCCTACGATCCTTCTCATCCTCTTCTTCCTTATCAGCGTCCTATTATTCTTCTCTTCCTCCTTCAGTACCATCCTCTGGCGCTCGTCATACCACTTCAGGTGTCAGTGATGGTGTCAAGCCTCGCAGAAAAAGTATCAATCATACTGATCCCACTGTTGTCCTTACAGGTAGATATATGTATATATATGAACACGTCCATGAATGCTAAAAAAAGGGAATTGGTCCGCTCATGTATAAATATATATTATTCCATAGATCATATTCGTCCCAATTGGAACAAGCCTGCCCCACCTTCAACTAGTAGTAGATCATCTCGACGCAACTCTTTATCATCAACAGGGAATACATCATCATCGGCTGGCCGTAATTTGCTTCGTGTGGTCACTCGACCTGGGCGTTCAGCATCATCCGCTGCATCTACAGAATACAGCCAATATTTAGCTACGGTACGTGATATGAATATGGATTTGGAAGAATGGATGGTCATGGAGGCTATTCGACTTTCTTTGTCGGAACAACAGGATGAGCAGGCTCACAACAACGACAACAACAATAATAGTCAACAACCATCATCTTCTTTGACTGCCGGAACAACAAGATCATCACCATTACCGCCATTGCCACAAGAACGAACAACGGAACAAGTAGTAGCGGAAACACCTACTAGCAGCACAACCACACCACAACGTCAAGTATGTCGTGATGATGATGATGAACAACCTTTAGCACTCCGGGCACAACAATATCAACAAGATACACTCTACTCTTCGCCTTCGGTTTCGTCGTCCTCATCGGCATCTTCAAGTCAAGCGTCATTGGATACTCAAGGTTGCACTTTGGACAAGAAATCGGTCAGTGAACATGAATCTCCTACCTTTACCACCACCACACCAACAGCAGCGACGACGACCACAACCACTACAACTACATCCACACCCGACATTGTTTGCTGAGAGCCCGGATTTACTTTGGCCTCTTCTCATAGTGTTTAGTATCAGCATTAGTGTTAGTATTAATATTAGTATTAGCATCAATAGTACAATGATTAGTATATATTAGATATCCCCTTTGATTTTTTATTACAGCTCATTCATGTATATTTTCTGACTTTATATATAAAAAAACGCTCTTTTTTCCAAGCAATCTTTCTTTCAATTGATGTAATGTCTTCCGTCTTATGGGTTGAAGGGATGAATTATTATGTATTTTGATGGGATGAGGGTTGATGAAACTTCAGTGATGTGTATTATGTATCTCTTGGGTTAGGAAACATCATCATCGTCTAATTGTGATATCATAGCACACTTTTTTTTTTTGACTTGGTGCACCGTAACTCAACCAAAATTGGTAATGTGTCTCTCTCTGCGTTACCAAAGCTGATATTAAAATTCATCTGTCATAGTGATTAAGTGCCATTTGTGAAAGAGATTTTATCTATTCCAAATCATTGCATTACACTTTTTTTTTTAGATGCTTTAAAGGGACGCATCATTTGCTTTTAGGGATAATGGATTTCCAAGCTTCCTCATGGGTGACATTCTGGTCCCAAAATCTTCGATCGGAAAATTACTGAGGCTAATGACCGGGTTGGATTGAACTTGACATTGGATCAACACTAGACATGGATTTTTGTCATGCAAGGGAAATACTCTCCTCCACATTTGCGATGTCTACAGAAACAAAACAAAGGTATTGAAGAGAGTGATGTTGGCTCACTGTCAAAACTAAGAGGAGTGGCTCCAATAAGGCGAATGATTATACTGGCGAAATAACTGTTGGTGGAATTGGTTGCCGGCTATGTAAATGCAGATGTTTAAAAGTCCGCGTTAGTGCCGCCCTCCTTGAATATTCCCTCCCCCCCTTTTTTTTTTTTACCCTTTCTCCTTTTTTCCAATCTCTCTTTTTTGTTCTTTTTTACCACAGTTCACCAAATCTATTGAATATGAAACTAAGCAGCATATGGATTGTGTCAAGTTTATGTATATTCAGCAATGTCGTCAATGCTGGTATATTCAGTAATCGCGCCTCACCAGCTGGTGACGCTACCGGCAAAGAGAACACTAGCAACACTGGATCTACAAATAAAAAAGGTGATGTCGACAAAAAAATGGACTACAAGTTATCTTTCAAGGTACCCTATCTCTACGGCAATGAAGTACCTTTTTGGTCAGCGGGAGAAGGTAGGTAATAAGCACATGTAATTACGCAGTTACTGTATTGAATGATGTGCCTGACCTTTTATATATACATATATTAATACTGTAGATACTATCACATCGCGCGACATTATACGACTCTCACCTTCTATACCTGGTTCCAAAGGCTGGCTATGGAGTAACTTGGAGAATGACTATGAAAATTGGATGGTGGACATGGACTTTCGTGTGTCAGGAAGCCAAATCCATGGTGGACGTGGCATGGCGTTTTGGTATTCAAAGCACAGATTACCCACAGGACCCATATTTGGTGCACAAGATCAATGGGAAGGTCTTAGTATTTGGTTTGATACAGCAAATCCAAAGGTATAGTATAATATTGAAAAGCATGGACTTCAACTTATATATATTATATCTTATCTTTTATAGACCCGACATCCAACCATTATGGCTTTTATGAATGATGGAAAAATTTCCTATGCTTCCCAAGGTGTAGATCCAACTAAACGTGCCTTGGCAACATGCCATATTGACTATCGTAATCCTACTTCTATAGTCAAAATGCGTTTGACTTACAAGGACAAGATCTTGACGGTAAGCTCCTCCTCTAGCCAGTTTTTTGGTGGTAATCTATGTACTCATTCCATTTTTGCTTTATTTGTATGTATATAGATGATGCTGGACAATACTTCTCTCGGCAAAAAACTTCGGCCTTGTTTCCAACTTCGCGATATCACTCTTCCCCCTGGTTACCATTTTGGATTAACGGTAAAACTTTGTCTTTCATTCCAAACAAACACCTTTTCTTCGAAGAAAAAAAAAAAAAAAAACTTACCATACTCTTTCATTTATCTATAATAGGCTTCTTCCCATAATCCCGCTGGTAAAGAATATTTAAATCATATGTGTTCTCTGGGTGGAAAGGGGAACTAATGTATATACTTCACTCTTTTCTTTTTTATTACATAGATGACCATGATATCATTTCCTTCGAAACATTCCAACTTGACCCTCCACCAAAAAAAGCGGTAATATCAGAATTTTAATGAGGAGAAAGGATGATGATGATGATGATGAAACATTAACGATACCCTATTGTATTGTTCAATATAGAACCAGAAACGACCACTGGAAGATGCAAAGATACAACAAGGCGAAGAATTTATTGAACTGTCAGAGGAACAACGAAAGGTATGATAACCACTACCCCCAGTGCAAGAAAGTGTCCTTACCAACGTGAATATCTTTTAATTCTTATCATTTAAAACTAGAAAATCGAGGAGGCTGAGTCTGAAATCAAGCGTTTACGAGAGCACACCAGCAATATGGACCTTCTCACTGAAACAGCAGCTACAATGGTAAGAAACAAAAATTAAGGGCGGGCAGATTATATATCTCATTCACATTATTACTACTATAGGGTGTGCTTTTTGATACAGAACGACGTATACTTGAGACGCTTCAAGTCAATCAGTTGCAATTAGAAGCCATGGGTGCTCCCACTGCCGCTAAAATTCTTAGTGGAGATTATGTGCAAACTCCATTGGAAAATCCTCAAGGTGGAAACAAACAACCAAGGTAAAATGATTAATCGATAGAAGAGAAAATGGGAGGAGGAAGGGTAAGGGTATCTAAAATAACTGAAATTGCCGGTTTTATATTTGTAGTGGTGTTTCTGTGAATCATCTCAAATCCGAAACACAATTAGTCATCCAGCGTTTAGAACAGCAATGGAGTCAGCGGGATCAACAACTACAGTCGATTCAAGGTACCATATCGCGGATGGAGGTGTTGATTCAGACAATGGATGTAAGTTGAGAAACGAAGTTTACCAAATATGGTAGATGGTGAGTCTTACTGATCTTTTTTTTTTTTTTTATTTTTTTTATTTTTAGAAACGTATAGCACTACAATCAAACAATCTACAGGGAAAGCTCAGTGAAATGACCAAAGACTCTGCTGAAGCAAAGGGAACCATGTCTACTTTGATCAAATATGTATTGTATGCTTGTGGACTTCAGGGGTTGGTTGGCATTGGTGCCTATTTGTATTGGAAACTGCGTGTAGAAAAAAACGAAAAAAAGTTTTTGTAGTCTAGCTTTCCTTATTTTTTATGAGGATGACGTCGATGATGATACCATTACAATAAAACAATGTTTTTTATTATTAGATGCCTTTGCTGATTGATTGATGATTGGGGTATACATGATGGGGATGGGTTTATGATATTTTGACTTTCAGGATATATGAATAATTACAATATTAGAGAGGGGGTAGGTAATGGGCTGTATCTGGTATTTCGGTCTTAAGGACAGTTGTATTGAAACTGGAGCATGATTGACAACGATGATGGAAGAAATGATAGGGGGCAACTGATTTTTGTTCACAGTCATTACAAAATACGAGCGAGCGGTAATTTTGGTAGGCAAGAGGCATAGGTTGGCGCTCCATCTCATTTTGCAGTTGTCGAAAATAAAAGGTCATGTCACGAAGCGATTTTAAACATATCGGGCACTGATAGGAATTTTGGATGTGTTGTTGATAGCATGTTTTATGAATGCCATGCCCACAAACCTATAATATATATATTTATCTGTGAGAACGGATCAACAATAAATAGACGTAGGAGCTAGTTAAACTTACCATTACAATAACTGCTGTAGTACTTGTGAACATGTATTCTCCACAAATCGGACAGTCGGACTCTAAATTTCGTTCTATGCATTTATGAGAGTCTTTGGCGGACATGGTCAGACACACATTGCACTTTTCACAGTGATGGAAATCAATTCCGATTCCTTTTCCTTGCCGACAAATACCACAGGCATCACAATGATAGGTGGGATGATCTGGTGAATCGTTCCAAAATTTGCATTGATGACAGTAATATCTTGATGCTCTTGTGTTGCATGTTTTACAATATTGTCCAGCCGGTTGGAGCGTATCACATACCATGCACAGCATATTTTTGATTTCTGACCTGAAAAAAAAAAAAAAAAAAGGTGAGTGCCGCCTGTAAATGATAATAAAAAGAAGTCCGCTTGAAATTATTTAAGGATTTGTACCTCACCATAGCATGGTCACTATTTTCATCGTGGCAATGTCGACATGGGAATATTTTCTGACAGCAATCTGCTTGTATTTTAACATTGCGCTGATAATGGGGACAACCTAGGATATTTTTTTCTTCATCCTATTAAAAAAAATCATCAGCGTTACTCACCTTTTTTTCCATCATGCATAAACTTACCTGATAGGACTTCTCATTTGATAGCGCTGTCAATGTATGATGTGGGTTTGGTAATGACTGGATGGTATGTTGATGCGTCATGAGACTCTATATATCATAAAAAAAAAAAAAGAAGAAGATGAGACACTACGCATTTTTTTTACAGCATGATTATGGATGTTAGGGAATTTTACCTGCATCCGTATTGATTTTTCCTTTAAGCATAGAGATTTATTTTGGTGGATTTCCAATATCTGTTCTCGTAGTTTCTTTTGATGGAGCATATTAAAAGTGTGATGATTAACAGTGGTCATATTTTTGATACTAGAAGAAGATAAGGAAAACATGCACAGAAACAAATTCCAGTTTTTATTTTATATGTCCAGAATATTGGTGGTCATCGCGCGAGAGGAGTCCGATTATCGCTTAAAGGGCAAAAGGAAAAAAATGAGCCCCCATTTTTGTAAGTCCGATACATCACTTTTATTGGAGATTCATCCAAGGGACAAATGTCAATAAAAAAAAGATTCTTGGGTGTACACATTGACAAGTCGAATGAATAACTAAGGAGACGTGAGAATGTTTTTCTCTATCTTTTTTGGACTCAGGTACAACACAGTAATAGACACACACATTTTTAAACCCTTCGCGCGACCTTTGTCCTTGATCTGCCCCGCCACAACGCGCGACCTACCGCCGTTTTCACTTCACCCCTTTCCCATTTCCCCTTTTTATTTTAACGCGCGATGCTTCACCGAAATCAGCATGAGTGCGGTATGATATAATAAATCAAAATAAGAAATTTCATCTTCCCACATTCTTCAAAATTATCATACGATATCATAAAACATCATAATACAATAAATATATAAAAAATAAAATGGACATATTACAACATGATCCAAGGTCAATAATCTCATCCCCGTTTTTTATTCATTCATAATTTCAAATCACTTGAAGCTAACCAATCTAAAGATATATTTTCTAAATGATCGTCTAAATCTACTACACGGAGGTATCCAGATGAGTTGAGCAAACCGTATACCTTGGGAAGATATTCTTGTTTTACTTGATCCTTGAACTGATCCCTGTTTATCCGCCATTGTAGTTCCACATAATCATATACCTATTTTAGAAAACAGAAGTTGAGTCCGCCATATTCAATTCTCTATTCCTCGTAGTCTTTTGGATTGTTACCACTAGAGCATCTGTCACTTTCTCCATAGACCCAAGCTTTTCATTATTCACCTAAAGGCAAAAAAAAAAAAAAAAAAAAAAAAAAAAAAAAAAAAAAAAAAAAAAAGCGCGTAGTTCAGTTCATAGGCACCTATCACTGTTATCCAGTTATACTTAACACAAAGATTCTGGCGGCTTTGGACCGCTGTCGAATAGCATCCGCTACTTTGATGGCATTTTCTTGAAGCGACACATCGTCCATACCAACATTCGCCTGATACCAGCCCACAATTTGAAGCTGCTTCTTTTTGGCGTATACTTCAACCTACAATAATTGAAAATAATAACCACCGAGAGAAAAGAATGAGTAAAGTTCCACTCTTTGCCTCTGCATAACACAATTCCTTCACTAATTACCATATGCACACACACAGCCTCTTCTGTTCTATTTTCATTTTGTTACCTACTTGCTGTAAAGCTATATCCAACATGGGAGTTAGGGTTGTCCAATGATGGAAAAGTGGGACGGCGGTAGTGACTTTGGTGACAGTCTCTTTTTCAATAATACCTAGTAACAATCCGCACACCTGATCGAAAGGATATTTGGCAGCATGTATCAAAGGTAAAGTATAGCCGTGCAATTCTATGGTAGACATGGCAATAGAAAAAAAAGAAAAAAGGGCCAGAGTAGTCAACGACCAAAAAAAAAAAAAGGTGTGAAAGAAAGCGAGAGGGAGAAAAAGAGAGATTTTTAATTAATTTAAATGCCGCTCTCCTTCGGTGATGATGTAGTAGTGATGAACAGCAAAAAATTCGAAACAGTAAAAAGACAACAGCGAACTCTATTTTCTCCATAAAAGAAGATTGTTCGAGTATTTCTCTTTCCTCCTTTCTTTTTTTTATATATTAATACTCTTTGACTATTTACCACTTCAAAAAACATGGGCTCGCTCGAACCAACGGTGGGAAAACGAATTGCATTACCTATGCGAATAGAACCAAAAGTTTTTTTCGCCAATGAACGCACATTTTTATCATGGCTACATTTCACTGTAGTGCTAGGTGGACTGGCTATGGGATTATTGAATTTTGGGGACAAAATCAGTCAACTCTGTGCTCTTATGTTCACGCTGATTGCTATGGGTGTGATGGTATATGCTTTATACACCTATCATTGGCGTGCTAACAAAATTCGAAATCGCCTGGATGCTTCTTATGATGATCGATGGGGTCCATCGGTATTGTGTATTTTTTTATTGGCTGCCGTCTTGCTCAACCTTTTCTGTAAGTTCAAACAAATGCCATATAGCATCATCTAATCCATCTTCTTTCTTCTCCACCCCTCTTTTTCTTACAAATTAACCTAGTACGTGTATATGGCAAAAAGAATTTATAAAAAAAAAAAGAAAAGAAAACCGATAAATACACCCATTCTTTGATTCAACCACTTTCTAAAATAGATATATTTTTGTTTATTCAGTTTCAAAATAATAAAAAGACAATAATAATAACTATAACTAAACTGTTTCAATTTCCTCGTCCCCCCTTTCTCGTCCCGTCTACAATACGTAATGCTAGTATATGATTAGTGAAAAGGTTTTTTCCACTAATAAACTAGTTACATATATGATACCCAATTTTGTTTGTCGCATGTTACCCCACGTGAGGTCAACCCAAGAATACGATAAATAGTAGGTAGCATAGTACAACAATAAATGATTCATCTATGATAAGACGGTCACCTTTTCTAACGCCACTATCCTCATAAATAGCATCAGTAAATGCGCTTTTTTTTACAACAGCTTTCATTGTTACGGTGTCTCCAGACTTGCATCTCGGACCAGTAAGTTCATGATCTAAATAAACACTGGGTCCAAACAAACAAACAAATACCAGGTTCAGTATGTACTGAATTTATACATCACTCCCCTCTACCTGAAAAGCTCTGATCACCATACGTTGAATTATTGATAGTACATATTTTATGAAATACTTTTTCTATCATGATTAAAATTCGTAAAAAAAAAAAAAAAAAGCAAAGGATAGTGCCCTGAATGACGCTTATTTTAAACGGCGCTTGCGCCCACCGTCAAAGGGTAATGAGACTCGGGACGTTTCCCATTTTACATTCCCAAATTGGGCAACGCTCGGGACATCCGCACTTCATATTCCCAAATTCAAAAAAGACAGAGACTATTATGTTTAGCAGGAGAAGCAAAACGATCTTGGTTGATCAATTAATAATATGAATGGTGGAGCTATAAAAAAGAACTGCATTTTATTTTAAATGACCTAGAAAGGCATATCAGTCGCTGGGGCTCTGTCGGGGAATAATCATATTGAGCGAGCTAGGAAGCCTGCGTTTGAAGTGACAATCACAAAATAGCAACAATAATGGCATCAGTTACTACATAAATAGTTATAAGGTGGGTAATAAAAAGATATTTTTCACTTGAAGCAGTTTGGGTCAATATTAAAGTAAGAACGAGGGGTTCTTTGAAACAAGCGATATAATGGACATAACATGAGTGAGACTATCGGTAGGTCGAAAAAACGGTCAACATTCCCTTAAATTTACAATTGCAAAAAGGAATAAGATATGCTTTACGGGACACATTATGAGAAAGACTAAAACGGTACCTTTTATTAAGCAGAGCAAAGCATAACAATTGATCAAAACATTTATCAGACGGGATTGATTGCTAGGAAAAAAAAAAGGAATCTACTGCGCAAAACATAAAAGAGATTAATGGAACTTATTTCATTGAAGCAAGTAAAAAGAGACATATTTTATTCAGATATATATACAAACTATGGACAAGATAACACTAAACTAAGCTATGAAGGCTCCAAAGCGCCAACTAATGGTGCCTTCAGATCCTAGATCCAAAATGAAAGAGTTTCCCCATGCATGTTGTAATCCCTGAGCCGAAAACCCTTCTAAACTAGTCCTGATACAATTCTAGGTCCAAAATAACCCCATAGAAATTAAATGGTGAAGAAAAATTGAAATGGAAAAAAAAAGAAAGAGAGCCGAAAAAACAGAAAAGGCGGGAAGAGAAAATAAATATCATGTGGGCGGGTTTTGAATTTTTCCAAACCTCTCATTCGGGTTTTGGGGTTTGGGTGCCTTTTTGTTTTATTTTCTTTCCTTTTTTTAAAAAGTTACAAAAAAAGGAATGCGCTCTTCTGCTCTCTTCTTCTTTTCGAAACTAATCTTATACCATGCAACATGAAAGACATGGTAGTCCTATTCTCATGATGGAAACCTATTCATTAAGCAACGGTATCATGCCTCTTTCTTCTTTTTATAGCAAGCCGCACCATTCAACAATAACGCCATGGTCCCTCCCGTTTCTTTATAAAGCAGGCCCTACCATTTAACATTGGTTGCATTCTATTTATTTCTTCTCAAGGCAGTCGCACCCTCTTCCTTTCACACCACCTGCCATCTCCTTCATTCCACTAACCGCTGTCTTTTTGTGAAACGCCGCTTCCTTTTAAAGCAATTATTATTTCTTGATACCCCTCCCACACAAGATCGACGGCATGATGGTTTTGGACGCGACATGGACCACTGTACCTGGATCTATTTTAGCTTATTTTAATCATCATTGTAGAATAGAATGTCACACAAAATAGAATAACTTATACTTTTTACTTCAACTAGTTTATCTTAACGTTATGTTCATTCAACAACAATATGTATGTTAGGCGCACCAGTATTAGTTCTAGTTTTCTCTTTGCTTGCCATATATATATATATACCACTACGCCTTAATTTAATTGATTCATTAATTTAATAAAAAGAATATATTTTATTGACGCAGAATTGGCAGATACTAAGACTAAGGAAGGGGGGTTCATTACGACAAAGAATTGAACCGGAAAAGTTCTATTGGAGGTACTATGAGGGAGACTATTCTGAGGTTTTCAATAAATGTTAATACTTTCCAGAGGAACGTAAAGGAATGAGTGTGAAATGGGGTCTTGAATAGTGTACAAAGCTGTCATATATTGTTCTCTTATTGATACACGGCAAACGATCAAAACACTAATCAAACGGGATTGATTGCTAAGAAAACAAAAAAAGGAAAAGAAAAGAAAAGGAATCTATTGTCCAAAACATAAGAAATACCAATGAGACATACTTCATTGAAACAAGTAAAAAGAGACATGTTTTATTTAGATTTAGGTACAAACTATGGCCAATATAACACTAAACTAAGCTAATGAAGGCTCCAAAGAGCCAACTAAAGGTGCCTACAGATATCCTAGATCCAAAATGAAAGGGTTTCCCCATGCATGTTGTAATCCCTGAGCCGAAAACCCTTCTAAACTAGTCCTGATACAATTCTAGGCCCAAAATAACCCCATACAAGTTGAATGATGAAGAAAAAAAAAGAAGAAGAAAAAAAAGAAAATGAAAAGAAAGAGAGAGGGCGGAGGGAAAAAACAAATGGGCGAAGGCAAAAATCATTTGGGTGGGATTTGAAATATTTTCTGTGGCCTCACTGACCCGCAGTTCCTGACTTTTTTTGATAGTCGTTTTCATTTCGATGAAAAAAAGAGAAAGAGGGTAATTCCAAAAGATAGCTGTATAGCTGGTTATAAATTGAATACCCACATTAGAATAACGATATTCCGTATTGTGGGTCTTCAATGTATAGGAACGAGAAGGATTTTTTGAATGGTTTTAAAATAATGATGGGAGAGTGCACATAAAAATATGGTAATTGAAATGAAATGGAAGATATTTAGTTTACCCGCATAACATTAATAATACGCCTTGGAACGCAGTTCCTCGACCTCTCAGCTAAAATCGACCACCTTTAATTGCACAAAGACTTATTTTTTTTTTATCAAAAATCAAAACTATTACCAGCCACGTACTTCTCTATCTTTTTAACTTAGTATCATATTACGTGGTTAACATGTCTATAGTCAAATAAAAGAAATATTCATATCATTTTCCGTGCGCACCCCTTTTTTTTGAGTTCTTTCTGAATGCACCATACTGGAACCCTATTTTTTCTAACAAACACATCAATAACGCAAACAAAATGATAATACACTTAAAGTTTTTATTGAATTTTTTTATTCAGGTAAAATAACAAGAAGAGAAGTAAGGAGAATACACTATGAAGGATACAATAAATATAATACTGATATCAAGACTAAACTTAAGGATAGGAAGGGCAGGGGGAAGCGTTAAAATCCAAGAGATATCATCATACCATACCCCATTGTCACCACCAAGAGACAGCAAAAGATACTGGTAGGAATACCGGTAATGATAAAATCACGGGATGTCAAATAAGGTTTTCCAAACCTGTCTTCCAGTCCCGAAGTGAACATGTTTGGATAACCAGAGACGGGCAGACCCATACCAGCTGAGCATGCCAAACCAGCACCCATAACTAAAAGATTCGGATGAGGAGTAGGTAATTGTTGTCCAACTTGCTGTACGATAGGAATGATGATCAGTGCCGCAACAGTATGTGACACAAACGTAGCAAACACAAGCATCAGCACCGAGAAAATTGTCAAAATCACAATCACATCCAAGTCATCGATCATCCCTTTGATCCGCAGTGCAATATCCTGTAGCAACCCTGACGATGTCACCGCTTCGCCCAATGCCATGCCGCCTTGCGCTAGTACGACTACCGACCATAAAAACCCATTCAGATCTTCCTTGTTCAATAAACCCGTGCCAAAAAACAAAAATAGTGGTAATGTCGCTACAATGCCGGTGCTGCCGAGATACTGGACTAACGTCGTTTCCGCACACCAAAGACCAATGGTGATGATGGTGATTGCCATTACAGCTATCTGGGTCTTGAATAGAGATGCTGATTTCGCTGTTGGTTGGTCAACCGTCGTAGAAGAAGATAAGGTCTTGAGATGAGGCATCGCGCGGTCGGGGCGGTACACAAGAAGTAAGAGGAACCAACAAATAAAAATACACAAGATTGAGATTGGCATGGCTATCATAAACCACACACCCCAGCCAGGATTCGGGTTCATGTACTGTAAAGTGATGATATTTTGTGGGGATGAGATGGGACTGGTCATGCCACCAATACAAGAGCCAAGAGCTAAAATAATACACCAAAACATCAAAGTTAATATCGTTTCCGCAGCATCCTCACACACACACACACACATATATATATATATATATATATATGGTACTTACCTATGCCAAGAATCAAGCAAGAACCTACCACAGAAGGAGAGGAAGATGGTGAAGACGGAGCATGTTTTGGAATTTTTTCAATGATGGCATCGCCACCTATAGCGTTGTCATCATCATCATCATCATCATCATCATCATCATCAGAAGGAAGAGTTCGAAGAATGGGCTCAATCAAGGAATAACACAAGACAGGAGTAGCCACATTAGAGATCCACATGCTTAGAAATCCAGAGACAAGCATGATAGCCAACAATATCCATCGTGGTCGAGTTCCGGCGCGAGATAACACATGTGTAGCAAAGGCTTTGGCAATACCATATTTCCCTACCGCTGCGGCCAAAGCAAACCCACCTAGCAACATCATGATTGTACTGCTAAACATGGCACTGAAGACCGTCTTGGAAGCCACCGATGCGGACATAGGCAGTCCATCCACTTCATTCCGCATCACACCAAGAATCACAATCAAAAAGGGTAAGCCCATCGACGTCGCATAGAGCGGAATTGCCTCGGTGGCCCACATCACAGCCGCAAAAACTAAAAGCGCGAAACAGTAATTTTCTTGTCGGTTTCCAAAACAATCAATGTTCATCAGAACCACAAATACAACCACAGCAAACAACAAACACAAATGTTGACGAAGGTTTAGCGCTGGAATCGAAATGGCATGCCCACAACATGAGAATGACCTTGTAGGATGGTTGTCGTCGATATTGCCGGAAGATGAGACCGATGGAGCAATGTCAGGGTAATGGGAATGGATAGCGTGTTGCATATCGGAAGGATTCTTGCTGTTGTTGTTGTTGTTGTTCAATATATGGTCGGGTTGGTGACACGTTCCATTATCATGCGTTGATGGGAGTTGTTTCCACTGCTGATCTTGTTGATAAGGAAGGTTGATCCGTTCTGCTGCATAATAAGCATTCATTTGCCGAGTGGCCAGATGGATACTATCGTGACAAAAGTAATATGCATAATGCTGTAAGAGCCGATCAAGTTGGTTACAAAGTCCTGTCACAACACCAGTCATGAAGGGACGAGAGGTTGATTTGATATGAGCAAGATAATCTGTACGTAGATGCCTATTCATGTGTTGATCGTAGTCGCAAAGGATTTTATCAAAGCCGATCCAGTTGAGTTCGACAAAGGTATTCAAGTTGATAAGTGAGATATATAGATCACCCAGTTGTTTTTTCTGCAAGTCTGTCCATGACGACAATAAGAAGTTGTGTGATTTTTGTGAAGAAAGGATGGTGCTGCTGTTGCTGCTGCCGCTGATACTGCTACTGCCAGGTTCAATGCATGATTGTTGTTGCTGTTGGTTCCAGGTATCAGTGTTCAAGATGGAATCCAGTCTTGAATAAAGAGAAGTCTCCATATCGATAAAAAAGCCTGCCACTTTTTCTAACTGAGTGTTCAATGCCAATAAAAATGTAGAATCCTGTTCTTGTAGTGGGATGGTGTTTTCTTCATCAATAGTCGTACTAAGTATTTGCCGTTCTTGTTCCAATTTGGATATCAGTAGTGCCAAATTTTCATAACTAGAAACAAAGAGAATAGATTGTTAGTACTGAAGCATTGCATAAAGTATCCCTTGAATTCCATGTTACACTTGGTTTACCTGATGTAACTATTCCACCATTCAGGTACGGCATTCATCTTCAAGGAATCAGTGAACTTGATGTCCATAATGGTATATATATAAACAGTGTATTTGGAGTACGAAAGTGGTTTAAGGAATGAATAATGTAGATATAAATGAAGAAGATTGGAAGAAAGAAAGAGAAAGAAATTGGAAAAAAAAAAATTGAAATGACGGTCTTTAAGAAATTGGCGTGCCACCCAAAAGAACGTCAAAAAATGCTGATCTTCCTCCTTTTTTTGGAGGACTTACTCAACTATGGTAAAATCCAATATAATAAATCATATAATCACTAAATGCTCAAGCCACTGCTTTGTTTATGTTCTGCAATCAAATAGAGCCAAGAAGACAACTTAATTGATAATTAGCAGACAATTGGGTTGACTGCGGACTTTCAATGCACCAATTGATCGGCCTAATCTACGGATGAAAATCCTCACACACAATGTGCGTACATCAACATACACTATACAAATTATTTGCATTTTACATACATACATGGAATATCGTACCATCATCCTTCATAGAAAATAAAAAAAAACGCTACCCAATATGGTCATCTGTCAATCACTGATGAGCCACCGTCGTATTATATTCTTCAGTGATCATGTCTTCAATCATTTTGATGAATCATCGCCTAGTTCATAACCAGATCATATGATAGCCTTCCGAGTAACACACCGTCAATCATCAATACCGTCGACCCCCCAGTATCCAGCTCTACCCTTAGATACATACACACGTCACTCTAACCCCCATCGCTATTATCCTAATAAGCACAGCAAAATGAGCATCATTTTATAATCATTGATGTTTCCCCCCCCCTCCTTGTCTACCCTTGACCACACTTCACATACCGAAGCACACACAAACACCCACATCAACACAGCTTTATCCCATTTTCATTTTCATTTTTGATTTTTATAAAAAAAAGGTGGCAATATGCCGAGATGTTTTCATAGAAAACAGAGTGCCTTCAGTCATAATAAAACAACTGTAAGAGTGGACTAAAAAGTCCGTTCCGTCCTTCTCAAGGGGATTGCCAAAGTTCTCTCCTTTCTATAACATAAAATAGAACAAAGAGTCAGCACTTCAGTTGAATATATGAATATACGTCGGGGATCGCTTACCGTTAAGCACAAAGAAAAAAAAAAAAACAAGAAGAAAACAAAAAACAAATTTTTATAGAAAAGACGGGAGTTAAAAGTTTAAACCGGAAAAAAAATAAACAAGCCAATCAAAAATGATATCATAAATCAAAAAAAAAAATATTTTATTTGTGTGGGTATGGTACATAAGGAGGAAGGGGAAAAAAAGGCAGGGTAAAAATAACAAAAAAAAAAACCAAAACAAAATAGGTCAAATATTTACAATCAAGTAAGGTGTGAGATATAAAATAATATATATATATATATAATATGTAAAGCGCTGGAGAGGGGAAGGGTGGGAAAATAAGTGAGAGAGAGAATACTAAGGGATAGAAGGAAATCAAGATGCGGCCACTTTTTGATCAATGAGAAGGTTGATGTATCGACTAATCAAATGCAGGACAGTTTCTTTGTGATGATCTTGATGTTGTTTTGATAACAAAAGAACCAGGGCCTACGTAAAAAAAAAAAAAAAAAAAAAAAAAAAATACAAGTAACCAAAAATAATCAGTCATCCGGATGCAACCAATCATTTGAATGCTGTGTTTTCTTGTATTACCTCTTGTTCCGCTTGATTCTGGATTTGTACCCGACCGTCTTCTGCTCCGTTGTCTTTCACCAAAGTCGTCGCACTTGATATCCAAGAGCGATAAGCGATCGCCATACTGAGTGCTTTATCACTATATAGTTCGAGAGTGATGAAATAAAAAGGTAAGTGACACGGATTATTTTTGTCGTCTTCTTTTGTTGTTGCAGTTACCTAAGATGCTGGTCCTTTTCCAAGTATAATCGATCATGATAATCCTTAAAACTATCCATGGAATACAAACTAACTGAGCCTTGAGAACCCCTCTTTGCAGGGGATAGACCTTGAGGATAGTCGGCTTCAAACGAACTAGAAGAGCTTAATCCAGGAGTCACAGGACCATTCCATTCGGTAGCTGTGGTAGTAGTAGTAGTAGCGATAGTAGTAGCAGAAGTAGCAGTAGCAGGGAAAGAAGCTTCAGCAACCCACTGCCAGGTATCAGCGGGTTCCATGGATTCTTGGGGATATAATAAAAGTTTGTCTCCGTCTTGCATGAGGGTCCAATCAGCATTTGAGATCGAATATATGAGTTTGCCTTGTGATGATGATGTTGAATCACGTAGTCCCCATAACTGATTGCTTGCTTCTTCCAATGGTTTTTCTTGATATAGACATATTTCAGTATCTTCAATCAACCGTAGTCGTCCTACATAAAAGCATAAAAAAAGGGGGGAGCGGGTTGAGAGAGGAGAGTATATGAGTATCACTCAAACAAAATTATAGAGATCATATTCATATTATTGTATATATTTACCTTTTCGAATATCTAGCACCAGACCTGTTGCTTTGTTGCGGATAAACTGTCCTTCCCAAGTCCATAACTCGTCATCCGTTTGAAGAGGCACATAGACATGCACCTGAGATCTTGCTGGTGCCAATCCTTCGGAATGGATATGTCGACTTGCAGATATAACGTGAGAAGTTTTATTAGATTGAATATAAAACCAAGTTTTGTTTTCCATCTTTGATGAATAAAGTAAATGTAGAGAAGAAAGAAAAAATAATAAAGAAAAAAAAAAGCCCAGGCGCATGCGTTTCCATTTTATGCTTTTTTTTCTTTCTCGAAAAAATCACATTGAAACGCCGCCACCAGCAGTGTGAACAGGGCTCTTGACTTTTTTGGCTGTCATGCATTTTTTCTATATTTCGTCAGAAAAAAATCATGCGGAATGAATGGTGATGATTAATATTGCCCAATTTCTATATTTCTTTGTTCAAAAGTCTTTGTTCAAACGTCGCGGTGAATGTAATTTCAATCATTTAGCTGACCATTCTGCAGTGCCCCCACTGTATTGAATTATCTAAAACAAATAAAAATATAAAATAAGGCTATATTTTTTTTTCTTTGTTCGTATTTTCTCACACTTCAAGTTTGATGGTTCAGTTCTCTGTTCAGGTACATCGTCTGTCAAGAAGGAATTTTAAGGCGGGGTGAGGATAGACATATATTATTTTTCAGCTCCGAGTCAGTGCGCCGATAGTCGAAACTTTTTTGGTGGCAATCAGAATGTCCAATAGAGTTTTGTATTCCAAAATGAATATAGAATGAAGAATGTGAAAATAACATCGAACCACTTGTGGCCGTGCATTACTAAAAAAAGTGAGGGAGAAAGAGGCAGAATGGGAATCTAAAAAAATAAGACTGCACCAATCATACACTCATTGTAGTTTTTTTTCTTTTTTTTGCCCTGAATTAAAAAAGAGGCAGAAAAAATTTCCACAGCACTAGAAAGGAACCAATTATATTTGTTGCATTACAGTGAAACCGTCATCAGCGGCAGATGAATTCACTGATAGGTGTTTCGATGACGGTGATGAATCATAAACGACACACAAGTTCATTTTTAATAATAAAAAGCAATAACAATTGTATAGAATCTTTATTCGTAACAAAAAAAAAAAAAAAAAAAAGAAAAAAGAGGTTGGGAAAATTTTAAAATCTATTTAACAAAAGGAGGATGACCAACCAAACGGGGATGTGCAAGAGAGTTTGCTGGGGTCAATCAATCATATTATAGGGGTTCGAAATTGCATGAATGTCACTATTAATAAAGTAATAAAAAAAAGACTGTCAGTTCCCATATTCATCATCAAATCCTTTGTTGCTATGACTCCGAGTTCTCCGTCAGCGTCACAGACTATTGATGAGAGATACCACTAGCAGTTGTACAAGAGCCTAAACCATAGTTGTGTGGGCATCTAAAAGAAAATAGTGAATGAAAAAATGACCATCCTTTCTTGAGCACACCTTTTATTATCATTATATCAAATCACCTCCGCTATTTCATGTCGTGTTACACTAGGATTTCGACGGATATGCCTGAATTATATGCCAAGTTGCCAATCATCAAATTTCATTGCCATTCTTTCCATAATAATGATAACCCCATTTCATTTGGTCGACTTTCCTTCTACTTTTATGGTTCACCTCCAATAAAGTATATGATGATGCTATGGCAAAAAAAAAAAAAAAAAATTGATGCTGAAATTGGGCGGCTTTTGAAATAGAGAAAGGTGCAGGTGTTTCCAAGCGGGAAAAGCCAAGAAGCTTGGGAAGATTTCCATTTGGAATGCGACGGATATTTTTAGGCTACAAAAAAAAAAAAAAAAAGACAGCAGAGAAAATTCAACAGGGATGAGACAGCATAAAAAAAAAACTATGTAGTACGACATTGATCAAAAGATATCCCCCAAAAAAGGCAAAAGATTGGAAGTGACATGTGAATGCATTTTTATTGTGTAAAAAAAAGAATGACGGCAGAATGCAAAATAAATAACAAACTACGGTACATAATGAATATCTAATTGGAATAACGTGCTATATAAACATAAAAATAATAATAAAAAAAAGAGATGATGAACGAGTGGGGAGAGAGGAAAGGGGGGTAACAATGAAAATATAGAAACAAAAAAAGGGGGAGAAATATATATAATCTACGAAATACGAGATAATAAAAACACACAATAAAATAAATAAAAAAATAAAAAGCTAATAAATCTAAGGAGTAATATCAACCAGTTCGTGACCATCAATACCGTTGGATTTTGATTGCGAAGGTGACATCCGTTGTTTGACAGCACGAACCCATTGTAAACTACTTGGTGATGATTTCTTTGACATTTGATGTGGATCAGGTTCAGTTTCATATCGTCGTAGTTTAAATCCATCCAAAGGCATCCAGTCTTGTCCTTGGCCAGGCAAGGAAGGCGTCAAAAGTCCAGCATCCTGACCACCACCGCCACCACCACTACCAGCAACATTGCTTGTTCCAGCATATGAGTTCCGTAGAGAATGTCGTTTCCATTGATCAGCCCCATCACTATCACTGCTACTGCTACTACGTCGTCGCCCCCTGTATACCGAAGACCTAAACTTATCAAAAGCTGATGCGTCATCGGATGAGTAGGCAAACCCAGTAAATGATGTCCGTTGACCCGATCGCATGTACATGATTTCACTTTTGCCAGAGACACCATACCCTGACCGACCCAAGCGAGCATGTGCTGGTGTTGGTTCAGTCAATGGATAACTATCGTGATATTCGGCGGCTTCTGTCGTCAGCGTCGATTTGTCTTGGCCCATAAAACTGAATTTGTCGAATTGAAGGTGGTCCTCCGAGCGAATGGCTGTTGATTGGTCACTCTGTGTTCTAGCTAGTGTGATCGGCATTTCTTCCTCGAGCTGTAGTAAGGTCTTGCGATGTTGTTTTTTGGTTTTGAAGTTCTGCCAGGGGGTATGAGATGATCGATCAGGTGTTTGTATATCATTGTCGTTGTCGTAGTTGTTGTTCTTGTTGCAAAGCACAATTTCACGTACGATGTCATTGTCGAAGGGATGTTCCATATGTAGATAATACTTGGTGACAAAGCGTGGGAGCATACAAATCACAAACGTAATCACCAGGCAAAGCCAAAATGCGCCTTCCCGAAAGAGCATATCTTCACCATAGAAAGTAAACGTCATGATTTGAGCATACAGTCCAGTCCAGATAAAGAAGGTCGCCGAGGATATCGCAATGACTAACACCATCACCCAGGTCCAGCTGAAAATCGTAAAGCCTACCAATGCGTTGGCGATAATGACCGCTATGCCGGCAATAAAAGTACCCAATTCATAAACGCCTTCAGTATCATATCCCGTGCTGCTCATTTTGCCGCCAACAAATACCAAGTAAGGCACCCCAAAGCAAATGGCTGATTGGTAGATAGCATCAAAAACAGTCAAATAGAACCTTGAGCTTTTGAATTTGTCGTTTCGGATTCCCATAAGATAAAGCTGCGGAAACTTGAAAGAGTATTCAGCCTTGAGATCTTGATCCAGCACGCCTGCAAAGATACATGGCAGAGATGTAAATACCAAGTTGTATAATGTAATGTAAGAGTAGTCAAACATCATTGTTCCTGAGAATCTATGAGAAAATAAAAATGTTAGTTCATGTCGGGAGGGGGAATTTGTAATAATGGAAAAAAAAAAAAACCTTACCCACAAAATATTTGATACCAGAACAAGACCAGCGTCCACATGATGTTTTTATAAAAGAAGGTCAAGATCATTTCCGACGTTCGTAGGTAGGACCACCGACCATGTACCAAAAGGAGTTTACTGAGGTATCGAAATTCAGCAATAGCGTAATCAGAAGCCATGACTGCTTGACGGCCTTCTTCACCAGAGATACCAACACCCACATTAGCTTCTTGAATCATTGAGACATCATTGGCACCATCGCCAATGGAGAGTGTCATCACCTTCAACCCCTTCTTGACAAGATTGACCACCTTGGCTTTTTGCATGGGACTAACACGACAACACACTACGGCCATACACTGGGTTCCCAAACGTAGGAGTTCTTCACTTGCTGGTGCTTCCAAAGCAAATTTGAGAGATTCCCCGTCAATGACCAAAGCACATTTTTGAGTACCAGAAACTTCGTTGACTTGTTGTTGAGAGCTGCGTAGTTGTTCCAGAGTTTCTTGTTCATTTCGAGCATTCACACTGAGCAGAAGCATATCCTTGGTTAGAAGATTACAGGCAAATCCAATGTTGATAGCAGTTTCGATTTTGTCACCAGTCAGTACCCAAATTTTGATCCCCGCCTTCGCAAGCACAGCAATAGTATCAGGTACACCTTCCTGCAATTTGTCTTCAATAGCGGTGCCACCAATCAAAGTCAAGTGTTGCTCAATTTCTTCACATGCATTCTCCATTTGTTCATCACGGTTGTGTATACTATCGGAAGCTTCCTTGTATCGAGCAGCCCATTCTTGATAAACACCTTCTTCCAGTACGCGGCTTGCAATACACAACGTCCGAAGTCCTTCATTTGCAAATTTCGCTAAATCCTTGAGTGTGTCATCCCGCATGCGTTGCTGTTCATCCGATACATCATCCATATCCAGGCGTTCGTAGATCACAGAGTCGGCACCTTTGCAGATCAATACCACCCGTCCATCGCCACCTCGCATAATCACACTCATACGCTTTCGAGTCGAGTTGAATTCCAAAACGTGAAGCAATGTCATTTCACGTCGTTCACCCATCGCATTCATAATCATGGTGTCTTTTTCGCGAGCTACAAATGTAAATCCAACATCCCGAGCCGTTGCCACCAATGCCGCTTCATCTGGAGATTGAGCCTTGTATACGATATGATGAGGTTTGTTTTCGGGATCAGGGACTTCGGTAATCACAGTATGACAGAAAGCCAACGCCGAGAAGAAATGCACTACCGATTGGGATTGGGTATCATTGTTGGCCAAATCATCATATAGCTTAGGGTCCACAAACGAAGACTTGGGGTTGACATAATGGTGTTCAAATAGTGATGCTTGCTTTCGTAACATCTCCCGTCTAGCCTTTTCAAGATCCAGTTGGTCAGTGATTCGTGTCGTTTCGGCATCCATCGTCGTCCGCTTGCCTTTTTCGTTATCGCCTTCATCATGATAGTCGTTTGCATCATCATTGTTGTCTCGAAGTTTGGCGCCAACTGATGCTTCCGTTTCACCTAACCCGTAAGTAACTCCGTTGATGGTGCATCTTCTAAATTCCATGATGTTTTGAGTCAGCGTACCAGTTTTGTCGGAGAAGATGTATTCAATCTGTCCAAGATCGTCGGATATATTCCAGGTTTTGGGTATACATGGTTGATCCAGTCGTTCATTATATAAATCAATATCGGTGTGAATGAAATAAGCCTAAAAATCAAAGAGGAAAAAACAAAAAAAAATGAGTAAAAAACGAAAAAGAACCACTTTGCACTTTTTTTTTTTTTCTAATGCTTACGGCGGCAGTTTTGACAATTTGAACAGAGATATATAGTGATATGGGAATGATATTTTGATAAATAACGAGGGTGGTCCTAATTTGGTATAAATGGTAATAAAGAGTTTAGCATCTAAAACCGATAAAAAATCGTCTGTGTGAGAAGACCTTACCAAAACATAAGGAAGCCTTCCATAGTTGCACTTTCGGCGTCAGGGTGTTCGAAGAAAGCAGAGGATGTATGACTTGAATAAACAACACTTGCAGCAATGGAGCATATCAAACACAAGACAAAGAGTAGAACAAAGTTGGCGATAACCTAAACAAAAAAAGAGTAATAAAAATAATATTAGTGCTAAATAATAAATAGGACTAATTTCTTGTATCACACTTACATGAGGATTAGTCGCCTTTTCCATCTTACTTCGTTTACTTGGAGTTTTGCCAGAGTTGAGCATGATTTTCGTTTCATTTCCAGTAAATAAGACCAAACCAATCACCCAATCAGTATTTCGAAGGACACAACCACGCAAGAGGACGCTACTGCTAGTGACCGCTTCAGTTTTTTCGTGAGAGACAGCCGACTGCTGTTCTTGTTGAGAAGGTCCGTGATTAACTTTTCGTTTCATGGGAAGTTGATCATCCATACTAATACCGTTGTCTGCATCCACTTCATAAGCATATTCATATTCGTCTTCTTCGTCTTGTTCATCGATCTGATCCATCATTGACACCTTCCATTTTAGCACACCATTGTAAGAATAGAGATTCGCATGAGGTGGTTCACTTTCGATATAAAAGCTTGATCCATCACAGTCTTCAGGTCGATTGATATCACTGGTTGCCTGTAATCCACGTTTGATTTTGAGATTTGTTTCACCATCCAGATTTTGGGTTTCCACATAGCATAAACCATCAGGTTCCGAAGTAGAGAGGACAACAATATCAGCAGGCACAGGATCATCGTCACGTAAAAAAACATAATCGCCCACTTTCAGATCTTGCCATAGCGTTCGTTTCCAGCGTCGGTCCATTTCATGTCGCTTCTTTTTCACAGGTGGTGGTGATGCCTTTTTGTTGGATTTCTTCTTCTTTTTCTTGCTGTTATTCAACACAGAGTGTGGGACAAGTCCAGGTCGATATGGCTGATTTCGTTGGAAGACACGAGTGAAGGAAGTTGTACTGGATCGAATCGTTTGCCGGAGCGATGAGATGGGTGAAGTAGGAGGTGGAAGTTGTAAGGTAGGAGTGGATGATACAATAGATTGATTGGTGTGTACACGTCTAATAGAATGTGGATCGTAATCGTCGTCGTCCTCCATACTATTGTGTAGGCCTTTGTCACCACGTCGAAATACCCCAAAAAGAGACTTGAACCATGATCGTATAGCATGAATCCATCTACGCCAGCGAGCCACTTTGTAAACCGGCACATTGACATTGGTCCAAGAAGAGAGTGTATAAGTGATAGCCTTATTGACGCCTTGATCGGTCTTATGTCGTTTGTTGTCTTCCATAGCATCTTTCGCCCCAGTAAGGATGAGGATAGCTGCCAAAGGTAAAATCACAAGTACAGGTGAGGCTGAAGTGCTGAATAAAGGAAACATTTGCAGAATCACCAAAAAGAGGAAGTAAAGATTCGCTATACCGCGAAACTGTTCGAACAAATTTTTTGGTAAGAAGGTGTACCAGGTATATTTTGCTGTTCTAATTTTGTTGCCAATAAAGTTTCGTGTAGGCTGCCCATAATCGTCGAGTTCCTCAGTTGGAAGATCCATATTGACATAAATTGTGCGTCCTTCGGTCGATGCTGTTGGAAAAGCACTCTTTTTCTTTGACTTATCCCTGGGTAGTAATTTTCGAGGCATCGTTTTGGTGATGAAGAGAGAATAATGATGATAACGATACAGTGATATAAAAAAAAAACGTGAGGGAATGAATAGGAAGAAGAGGAATAAAAAAAAATAAAAAGGAGAGGAAAGGGATTCTTTTCAACGATTAAAAGAATGTAGGTTGGAAGAAGAAAAAGAAAAAGGAAAAGGGAAACGGAAAAGAAAAAAAATAGCGAGAAAGAAAAAGGTCGAGAAGTAAAGGAAAAGTATTTTTATATTAGGAGAGTGTGCGGAGACGGAATTCTACAGCGTTATAAAAATGGAGTGAACATAACATCTTTTAGGTGATTTCTCCTTACTATTAACTATTTTATTATGCTTTCCCTCTTTTTTTTCTTTTCCATAACATAATACGTATTTTATTCTCTTCCCTTTCTCCTTAACTGCCATTTTATATAATAATGGTTTCGCTTTTGTCTTTGTATTGTAATGAGGTTGGCAAAGGAATTAAAAGGCCGACCACGTGGCCTTGTTACCGTTTGAAAACAAGGGCCAAGAGTTCCCCCGGTAACTTTTTTCTCTATTTGATTTAGAGGATGCACAGTTATGATCATAGACCACGTTTATTGATATGTTTAACCGAGTTTTCTTTATTTTCTTTGTTGCATAAAAATAAAAAGTCTTTGTATAGGTCGGCACCCTCCCCTTTTTTTTATTTATTTATTTTCGCTTCCGACATCCGTTCCAGGCACAGTTTAATCACCCAGCTTTCAGTGCCCCTCCCCGTATAATCAGCTGCAAATGGAAAAAGCTTACCATGCCAGCGCCAAGCCAATGTTTATTTTATATTTGACTCGGTTTCTTTCAATCGGCATGCCATTTTCAATCTTTCGTTTTTTCAATAAGGTATCTTTAATATGCCATTGTATTGCAAAATTGGCCTTGAGTTGAGTGTATCATATATTGTAATAATACTGTAAACATGAGCATGTATCTTTCTAAATTTGTAGTGACATAGTATTTGTGATAGAGAAGCAGCGCACAATGAGGGTCCAATTTTGATGTGAATTCTTGGTTTGGACATTCTCATTGGATTGCCCATTTTTAGTTTGCGTATTACGTACACTTAACTTTGTATGAAATGAATCTCACGAAGTTTTTTTTTTTTTTTTTTTTTTTTTTTTTTTTTTCTGAATGCTAGTAATACAACACACATTAATAAAATGGTTTCAAAAATATAGTGTAGAATGAGAAGAAAATATACGATAAAGTACCGGTGGGAAGTAGAGAAGATGTAATGTTATTCAATTTTTGTTAGCAATGACTTGATTAATAATACCAATGGGGCATGGTAATAACACGGGGTATTACAGTGGGGATTCAATATTGTACGGTGCAGTTAGAAAAACGATAAAAAAAGAGAGGCCACATGGAAGACGCCAAGGACGATTTTGTTTTTTTTTTTACTTGACAATAAAAGGGAATGTGATTGTAGTGAAGTCGCATCAATCATTCATCGTATTTTTGTTCACTCATGGCTACATATTTTCTATGCGTTCTTTACCGTATGGTTTTTCTTCTCCTCGCTCCAATTTTTGATGTCCACAACAATACGGTAAACGGATACTGAGAACGATGGTTGGTCAATGCTATTTCATATGAACCCTTTTTCTTTTCCCCACATAAGCAACAGCTGGTTTTGTTTACCTATGAACACGTACATATACAGTACGTACAGTACAGCATAGGCATACTCATCCAACCGGGCAAATTAAATGTCTGAGATACAATATAAAAGTAAAAATACAAATATATTTCATTCAGATCGAGATATAAACAATGACAATTAAACTAAACTGTATAATATAATATGAGTACATTGACAGTTGTTTTAATGGTGAGGAGTTTAGGGGTAATTGAGGGGACGTAATGTTGTAGAAAAGACATAACGTAAACTAAACTAGTCCAATTAAAAAGTGCAAGCTATTCTGGGGTAAGTGGCAACTATTCTACATTGAAGGGAATAAACTAAACAACAACGAATTACCCCATCTTGACTGCAAAGGCATCGAGAGAAGAGAGTCACCATACTGCTAATGTTGAATTATTGAGGCTACTGTTTTGAGAAGAGAACCACTTGATAATTAGTTTTTATAGTGCTGATTGTTATAAAAAATATACTGTGCAAACCAATTCCTCAGCGAAGAGCACGCAGGGGAATTTAAATCCCGCCCACGTGAATGTTTATTTCACACTTTTTTTTTATTATTTTTTATTTTGGCTCTCTTTCCTTTCTTCCTCCTTTTTCTCCGCCGTCATTCAACTTGTTTGAGCCATGTTGATCATAGATTAGTGGCAGGACTAGTTTAGAAGGATTTTCAGCTCAGGGATTACAAGATTCATGGGGAAACCCTTTCATTTCGGATTCAGGATTTGACCCACCATTAGTTGGCTTTATGGAGCCTTCATTAGTTTAGTTTAGTATTAATTTGTCCATAGTTTGTATATATATCTGAATAAAATATGTCTCTATTTACTTGATTCAACAAAAGGTGTCCCATTAGTCTTTCTCATGTCTTGTGCAGTAGATTCATTTTTTACAACCATCATTCCTTTAGATCTACTGTTACACTTCAATAAATGATGCGTCTTTTGTCTTTCTCATGACTTGTATTGTATAGTATATTGACCCTCTTTTTATAATTTTTACTGTAGATTGGTATTGACTGTACTTAAATTAGCCTCTCTTCATGCTTCGTCCAATAGATCCATCCCTTGAATCCACTTATTACGAAAAATTTCTTAGCTTTAATTTTTGTATCTACCAATATATTTCAATAAAGTATGACCTTTAATTAACCATTATTGCCTACTTAAATAGCGAATAATGTCATTATTGTAGCTGTATTGCGAGTGTCCTACCGAAGGCTTACTTTCTAACATATTCACGATGACTGCTTCCTCACATTCCTCAGGGACTAGTTGGCAATAATAGAGCACGTTTGTCACCAATGACGAATTCCTGGGAGCGGGGAAACGGGAGCAAGTAGCCTTAGATGAGTTAAAAAGTAATACAAAGGTGCTATATTTGCACATATATGTACAGATCGACCTATATTCATTTATATAATTGCTTCAGCTGTTGGCTGGCTGAATGTTCAAAGACACATAATATGAAGCGTGATTGTATCCTCCATTGTATCAATTAGACTAGACATATTACCCTATTTCGCTTTGTCTATTGAAATTTACGTAGCTCTAGATGAGGATCTTCTCTCGAAAAATACCGTGTTTCAGCGACCGAGTTTGAAAAATGAGGAAGGTCTTACAGCAGATCCAAATCTTGTAGTACCAGGCACGAATATTCATTAGATACATTCATGAATTTCCTTTTGAGATTGGTTTATTTTTTCCAGACATAAAACAAGAAAACGAAAAGACAAAACTTCATGCTTTCTGATCCTAATATATTTTGTTTGGCCGTTGGGAGGCTAGATTTTTTTAACGACATTTGAACACTACTTTTTTTTTTCTCGGATTTCGAGTCCCGATTCTACCAAAAATCATACCGCCCCAAGTTTCGGATTATAAAGCCATGAAAAAAAAGGTAGGCGAATCGTTTAAAGCTATTGCCATCAGTACTGTACTGTAAACAAGACCACTTTTATGAAACTTACAGGATTCTAATTCTGAAAATAAAACCATCCACTACCATCTAATATGCAGCAAATCCAGGCAATGTGGAGGTGCTTTGTGTGTCACACTGAACAAAGAGACCATCATGCAATCGGAAAAAAAAATACGCTGTACTAGTCAGGACAACTTCCTTGTTCAGTTATACTATATGGCAAACTATTAATGCTCATATTTGACTAGAAGTATTTTTTATCGCTCTGGCATGAATTAAATATTTATATATATGTATGTATATATATATATTTTATTTCTTTTGCAAATGCCCACGAAGCTGATCAGCGGACTTTTCACAAGAGGCATACACTTTTTTCTCGAAAATTGAAAAAAAAACTCTTTTCTTTGTTGTTGTTGTTGTTCAATACATATTATACCTATTTGCAAAATGGCAATTAGCCCTACACATTCAACGGTGGCTGATTACTTTTTCGTTACAGGTCTCCGTGATGTTGATCTCCTGTCGACATACGATGCAGTGAAAAATGGACAGACTATGAACAACGATGCTTTTTACTACAATAACCAAGAACATTACGCTACTTCCACCGTAGACTTGGCTTCAACAAGACCGAAATCTCCACCTGGACCTTTAATGACAACCCCCAATCTGGATTCTTCTTTATCATCAACTCATCTGGGTCGTAAAAGGGGCCAAAGCCTTCCAATTTATCCAACAACGTCAACAACGTCAGAATCCAACTCAGCACAACTCAATTCTCTGACTGGTGTTATGGATCACGTTCAAGCAGTTGTGGAACAATTTGACAAAGAACGCAACGTAGGCAAACGTAATGTCATTGCTCTCCCCACCCCTCCTTCGCCTACTAATGGTACAGTAACTCCTTGTGATAGATTTAGAAGGGCAAGCGTGAACACTGTTCAACCTGATGGAACACGGCGTGCATCCTTGAACGACACTTCTTGGCAACGTATTAGGGATTCTTTGAACTCACCAGGTAAGTGGGTTTTAGTAATTAAGGAAGGAATACAGTAGCTTCTTGCAATAGTATTGATCGTACTTGGATTTTGATTTCTCCATGTGTAGTGACAATCAAACGAACACTTCAGCAACAACAACGACAACGGCGGTACTCTATGTCTCATTCAACAACTACCATGGACCCGGAAAAAGGTCATCAATATGTGAATCAGTCTGACGAAATGGATGATGATCTTCCAACCGTACCGCATCTTCTAGACGTCAAATACCCACCTACTGTCCTTCTACGCTATCCTGCACAAGATTCGATCACTCCCTTCCCTTCCTACTTATCCATGGTAAGACGAAAAGAAAAAAATGGCATACATAACTTACATATTAAAGCCTTAACATATGCTCCCATCTGTCTGTTAGTTCTCTTTCCCGCATGACATCTCTTTATATTATGGCAATAATCCTCCACCGGAAAGAATTCATTCCTTTGTAAGTATTTATTCCTTATTTTTGCCATGTCATTTTGAGTAAATATTTACACGGTGCATCTTTTTGTTTATTTCTCTTTTAGACTATGACTGATGAAACTGGTTCTACTAGATATGGGACCTGCTGTGTTTTTTATGAACCGTTACCCGATACGTTACTGGGATTTGTTGACAAAGAGCTTCAGTCGTGGGTAGAAACTTGCGTGGTAAGGAAATGGTTACACATCCCAACTGTTTTTTGAATGGTGACTAAATCCTTTTAGTTTTAGACAAATAGCACTGTAGAATATGGGACGCATCTTCAAGCCAAAATAGACTATGAACGGGCTCAACAACAGAAATACAACCTTGAATTAGCTTCTTGGACAACTAAAACAACTACACAAGAAAATTTGGAACGAACGAAAGAATTGGAAGAGTTGATACGAACGAGTAGGGAAAGTTTGATTCTATACGAAGGCCTGCTTGAACCTGTCAAACTATCTGTCTGTACATCAAGCCAAATTTGGGTACCGAAAAGTGTGGGCGTGCTTGGTGGAATGCCATGGCTTGAGCTCTACAGTGATTGGATCAAGATTTTATTGGATTCTGTCGTAGGTGTCGGTGGAAAGAAGAACAAATCTTTCTCCATTGATGTGAAAAGGTACGTTTCCCTCCCTCCTTCATCTAATATTGTCGTTGACTGTAGAACTAATATTTTATCGTCATGTTTATTAGCGCTGTCACTAATCTAATACATGAAGTACCCGTGCCGCCTCCTGGACGGTTTGAAATTGGACTCAGTATTAATGATCGAACTTTATATATCGCAAGACCGGCTATGAATGAAGTTCCTTTGTTGAAGAACGTAAGTTTTTGCATAGATTGAGTATCTCCATATTAAATACGTACTAATATACCTCTCTTGTATATATTTACATAGTTCTCTTTGTATCCTGTGTTTAGAGCGTTGTCACCGCATTTGATTTTGGCTGTTTTGGAGGTAAAAATCTCACTAGAAATAGGGATATATATTATAGCAACTGTATTAATTTAGTCACCACTTTTTTTTCTATTACTACTATTACTGCTATTACTGCAGACTTTGTTGGTAGAAGGAAAGGTGGTCTTCTTGTCGCAACATTGTGGAATGCTTTCCTTGGCTTGCGAATCATTTCGCTTTTTGCTATTTCCATTGTATTGGCCATTTGTATTCATACCTCTGCTTCCGGCACGACTTTTGAATTGTCTTCAGGTAAAATTTAAAATTACACCCAATGAAAATAGGGTACGTATATTCTAATATGCATTTTTCCCCTATTAGGCTCCAGTACCATACATTATCGGATTTCAAGGTGATATGAATGATATTGATGAATTTGTTCCCGAGGATGTAAGTATTTGGAATGAACATTGTATGGAGAAAGTGAGGTATTGATTTCCCTTTTTCTCAATCTAGGCCTGTGTTGTAAATTTGGACAGCAATACCATCCATCAAAGCGCTCGTGCTCCTATGCTACCCGATCGCCAAAGAAGAAAACTTCAAGCAGCCATGGAACAATATTGCTCACTTCATACTCGACGTCGTGTACCTTACGGTGTTCCACTGTCAGTGCAAATGGCTTTTCCTAATGGACGATTACTATTATCTTGCAATAGATCCAAGCTTCAAGACGTATTTGAAACCCCGGCGTCCCGAAATCGTGTCTCAGAGAGCTTTGATTCAAGTTCACTATGGTCAAGCACCAAGTCTGGAAAACAACTTCCCCGATCATCAGGTGTATGGAATACCTCTCCAAGTACTCGAAGCTCCAATGAATCATTCGGTTCTCAGTCTATGGGTACAACAGATCTCTCGCAACAAACAATGCCACAATTCCCAAGTTTTGCCAAACTGGCTATCAATCCGCAAGCAGCAACATCATCATCGTCACTACACAGCAACAGTTCCACCTCATCACCTATTAGTCCAACTACAGAAACAAATCACAGCAGCAGCTTTCAGCAGCGTTCTTCTATGCCAGTAATGCAATCATATATGGTCAATCGTCATGGAGATAAAGGGCAAAGTAGTCCTTCATCATTGCAAAAGACGCAAAACCGAATGTCAGAACCATCACCACCAAGATTATCAACCCCGACAGCATATGATCCAACAATACATGAAGTAAGAAAGAAAAGAAAAACTTGTCTGTTATATTGAAAAACAGAAATCAGTGTTTGTTAAACTTATATTCATATATTTTATCCTTAGGGTGATCCAAATAGACAGCTGTCAAGGCCAATGTCCAAGCCAAGAGCTGCTGCATTCCAAGTAAAGGGGACTTGAAAAAAAAAAATACATAACAAAATAATCCTGCTAATTGAATTTTTATATTTATATATCTTCAGCAAACAGAGGACCAGACAACATCGCCTATTTATTCATTGACAATGCCATTAACAACCGCCTCAGCCACTTCGGTCGACACTGGGATGAATTATGGACATAGTGGAAGTTACGGCCAGCATTATTCAGACAGGGCTCAGCGAGAAATCTCAAGACATGTCAAGCATATAGAGGGACACATCATGATGACACTTTATCCCCAGGAACTCCATTCTTTTCAAGGCTACCGGTGTCTTTGTGGAAAACAAGTCGACCAAAGTGCGCCTATCCAAGAACTCTACAGGATTTGCCAAGGTAATATCATACCAAGCGAAAAAAAAGGAAGGAGTGACATAGTATGATCTTTAACTCTAGATTATTATTGTACCATAGAATGTCACTTGATCACACATGATGCTTGTGCCGATCAAATCCTCCATCCATGTCTTCCTGCTAGTTTTGATGAAACAAAGATACAGGATTCTGTATTACAAATGTTTGCCTCCTTACTATATGGCTACCGTGCTGGTTTTATGGACTCTATGGAACACCCAATATCCGATAGGTCAACGGTCCTTCAAGACAACAACGCAACGTCTGACTCCCATCATCCCTATCGCCAGCCGAAATCTACTTACTTCTCAAAGGAGGCCTTTTTGAGGAATTCAGACAAAGACACAAGGGTAAAGAAAGGAAGGAACTTGGGCGGTAGAAAGGGGCAGCATGAAAATGTTGATGACTGATTAGGATTTTCTGCTTTTACTTCTAGGAATATCTATCCAACTTGGCGGGCTCTCAAATGTTTTCACAATTTATTACTGATCGACTTTGCAAACCCAAGAATGATCCCGAAGTCCTTATGTTTGATGAATTCATAAAGCTGAAACTGAACAGATCGAAATTGAAGTTTGTCAAGGAAGATACCCCTTTTTTGAACGTAAGGAAAGAGGGCAAATATACACAAAATGTGTGAGGCCATGTATTTACTCCCTCTTTTTTTTTTTTTTTTTTTTTTTTTTTTTTTTTTTTTTTTTTTTTTTTTTTTTATCTGGCTGATAGGATGAGTCATATCGAGTATCACAAGTGATTTGGACTACACCACCCAAAAACAAACCTGATCGCATTTGTAAGTATAATAGATTTTATTTCAGGCAATTGTATGTGTACATAATATATATGTGTGTGCGATTAGAGGCAACAGTTAGCTAACAATCGATTCTTTTTTGTTGGTTATATAGATAACCGCTTCCCTATTGATCTCTGATCTACGCACTAGATTATTTGTACAGATTACTTCCATTCATTTCCCTCCTCTACGTGGCTTAGTTTAGTTTTGCATCTATGTACATTATTTCTTTTTACTCAGTGCATATTATATTTTAGTCGCATGTGTTACTGGTATACTCATGCACTTCTGAACTCCTCCCCCCACCACATACAATTTTTTTTAATAAATCAAATCATCTTGTGGTCAATGTACCGTCTTCCATCCTTTTCTCTTTTTATTATTTTGTTTTAGTTTCAAAAGTTGTTTATTCAGTCGTTTGCACAATAGGATGGTTATATAGTGGAATCGATAGGGGCATTGATTCATTATGGTGCTATTGCTAATAGTAATGTGGATACACCTTGTGGAAAGGTACTGCGGCATTTAAAAAAGAACTTCCAAATAACAACACCTGACTGACATCCTATTGTAATTCACCTACTCAGTCATCAATCAACTTGAAGTACGGCACACCAACTTTACCAATGTAAATACTCACGTCGTGGATGCTAGCGATTCAAGAATATTATCTGGGCAGACTTTCATTATCAAGTTTCGCATTCTAGCCAAGTTCTTTGACGGATGGACTGTGCATTATCCCGAAATAGACAGGGCAGGTGGTATAGATTTGAAGTAGTGTGACTCACATAATAGGGAAGCATATCCTCAATGCATTGTTGTATAAAGCATATCGATAAGGTAACAGATACAAAAAAGGATATTATTACCAAATGCATTTAAACTCAAGATCATTATTTTTTTTTTAAAACACCACAATCGACTATTCCGTACCTTTAGCCCACTTTCGATGAACCAATGAAATGAAATAGTGGACCTAAGAAGGTATACTGAAAGAAGGTTTGGTGGCGAAGCTCAATGCCGAAAAGAAAACTTAGGTAACAACCCTAAAAGGCAAGTGGTAGCTTGGTTTTTGAACAAGTGATCCTTTCCTTTGATATCTACAGCTGATTTATTTACATTTGATAGATCTGAGGTTGGCAATGATAATCACACTGATGGTCCCGAATCGGTGAACGACTTATCTTGTGCTGGAACTGTAAGTAAGGGGAAGACACTTAGAATAGAACAATTACAGAATGGACATTTATCTTTTTCTTACCTTTTTTTTTTTTTTTTTTTTTTTTTTTTGACATGCACGGACTGCCTATATGACGATATTCAGCACTGCACTGGTTACCTTAACCTCCTGATTTTGTAGGAATGTAATGGTGTAAAATGGAACCGATAGACCCCTCTTTTATAGTAGTTTATATTTAGACAGTTGTTATATCCCCCTTTTTTATATAATTACACTCCCATCGATATCTTCTGCTCTTTTATTACACCTATATTTTATATTCTGCTACTTCCGCCTACCATGACACTGAATAAAAAAGCCGTCTTCCTGTCTTCTTTCAAAATTATTTTGAATATTGGATACCTCTTTTTCATATCATGTTCATATTAAAAGAGTTGATGTTTATGTATTAACTGAATTAAGTACGCGTTATTTCACTGGTGGATGACAACAATTGTGCCACCTCTTTTTTTTCAAGGAAGAATTGCTGTAAATGTGCAGTTTCATGGTGGCACATTGAAAAACTCCGATTTCTTCGGGTAAGGTTCAACAACGAAATCCCATTTATTGATGGTTCTAGTCATTACCTCCCCTTTCTTCTTCCTTCCTCTTTTTTCTTCTTTTGACTTGAAACATTGAATTAATGGTAATAACAAATAATAAAAAAATGGAATCAATATCAAAAAAGCTTTGCTTAGTTATCGTTCCGTATTGCAAAAATAGGTGGATTCTTCTTCTTGTACTTGGGACGGGTAATTATGAAGATATTGCTTTTTTTCACGACTTTATTTATTCAAGTATTTATATTATATTATATTAGTTTACTGTTGGATTCAAGTCCTCTTGTCGTTTTTTCCATTATTTTGACTTTTTTTACTTACCTGCATTTGCACGCTTTGAAAGCAAACAAAAACAATGATACATTTTCTGTACCGGTCAAATATCGAAAACGTATTCAGTTGCTATTGATTCTTTTTGAGATTGCTGGTTGGATTTATTGGTATGCACAAGGCGGTGATTACTGTAATATAACGCCTGTTGCCTTCGCATTACTGTTTGTAAGTGTTTGGAATAAGGAAATCGGCGTTTTAATTATTCTTTTTTTCTTTTTAAATCTAGGGAATTCTTTTCGCCATTGTTGCTGCTTCTCCTTCAACTGTTCAATTTAGAAAACGATATTATGTCTTCTTCTTATTTAGCACTTATTGTGCAACGTTTTTGTATTCTCTGCCTTTGGTTTACAAACATACAGTTGGCGACGACGCCTACTGGCCTTGGTCTAACTTTATTGTCACCCTGCTTTTGTCTGTCATTCTGGGAACAACTCCATTACCTATTAATCCGATCAACTTGGAAGCTTTGGATCACGAAAAGGTGGATGTTAAGGATGGACAAATCTATCGTAACGTAAGTCAACTATTTATTTTGTTTGTGTAAGTGATACTAACAGAAAAAACCACGTTTTCGTTGTTGTGTTTCAGAGTCTCCTCTTGTGCCCTGAAGCCAATGCTAGTATCCTCTCTTGGGCTTGTTTCCAATGGGTAAGCGAACTCAATTCATAGCCAATGGCTTATTCTCGCATACTTAATCTTTTTTTTTTATTTGCAGATGAACTCCTTGGTGGTCTTTGGCTTCAAAAATCCTGTGAAACGAAACGATATCTATTCTCTGACATACAACCATTTGGCGCGTTTTACCTACATGGAATTTGTTGACACCAAAAAATGGACAGCCCGAAGGAACGTGTTGCGTCGAATATACAGTGCCAACAAAGGATCAATCTGGGCTCAGTTTATTTTCTCGACTTCTGCGGTGATCATCAGCTACCTCAACCCATATTTCCAACAAAAGCTTTTGGAATACATCGAAAATCCTGGTGGTCGCCCCATCAAAACAGCTTACGTCTACACATTGGGTATGTTTACCGTTAGTTTGTCGAAACTTTTATGCAACAATATTCAACTGTATGCTGGTCGTCGTTGGAATGTCCGTACCATTTGTATGCTGGATGCTGAAATCTATGAAAAAACACTCAAGCGCAAAGATATGTCTGGAAAGGTGGATGATCAGAAGGATGGACCTGGGGAAGAGGCAGTCAGTAGTACTGGGAAAATTACCAACTTGATGAGCTTGGATGCTGATCGCGTGGCGGATCTGCCTGCCTATATTATGGTAAGTGTCTGTGATATGTGTGTTTATATTTTATTTATATTTATATTTATTCTATAGATGTTTTACAATGCACCTGTGGAACTGGCTATCGCAATCACATATCTGCATCACTTATTGGGGATGGCCGCCTTTGTAGGTTTGGGGGTGATGATCTTATTCTTCCCTGTTACTTGGTTTCTTATCAAACGAATCGGCGATAATTACAAAGCCTTGTCCCACTCCAAAGATCGAAGGAATGAACTGGTCAATGAACTTTTACAAGGTATCCGAATGATCAAGTATTTTGCCTGGGAACCCAATTGGAAAGCACGTGTGGCCGATGCTCGGAAAACTGAAGTCAATAAACTGATTTGGGTTGTTACTTATGATACTCTCTTGAACGTTGCCTTCTTATCTATTCCTGTCCTTGTCACGGCAAGCTCCTTTATTTGGTACACCAAAGTTGCTGGAAATCAGTTGACTGCAAGGTAAAAGAAAAAACAACAGCAACGATGAATCAAACAGAGATAGTTAACTTTTTGTTTTTATTTTATTTTTTTGCGATTGATCTATGATAATAGTGTGGTGTTTGTTAGCATTACGCTATTTGATATGCTTCGTGCTCCCATTATTTTAATTCCTGACTCAGTGACGACATTCACCGAATGCTACATCAGTTTAAAGCGTATTGTCAAGTATCTGGAAGAACCTGAAATTGGTGATGGAGTGTCAAATCCGGCGATCAAGGTGGCTGAAGGTGAAAATGTGGAACGCGCTATATCTCGAGTCGGGTTTGAAGAATCTGTCTTCAAGTGGCACATTGGGACGCCATCTGCGGATACCAAGAAACAACACAAAATATCAGCACCAACATCTGAAACGTCAACTCCTGTACCTGAGTCTTCCAATGGCAATTCGACTACGTCGCTCACTAGCAACAATGAACCAGAGGAAACAACATTGGCCGAAAGCGATGGATCCGTGTCTAGGGTATTCTCTTTACAAGTACCTGCATTTGATTTCCCAATTGGTGAACTCAGTATTGTATGTGGATCTACTGGTTGTGGCAAATCCTCATTTTTGCATGCTCTACTTGGTGAAATGGATATCGTCAGTGGACGAGCGTTCCTACCATCGAAAAACAACGTTATCACTGATCAACCTTACTCTCTTGTGGAAGAAACCTCTGGATTACATGTGGATGGTGTAGCGTACGTTGCTCAACAACCTTATTTACAACATGCAAGCATCCGCGACAATATCTTATTTGGCCAACCATTCGATCCTGTCCGTTACAAAAAAGTTTTACACCAATGCGCTCTTATAAAAGACTTGAACATATTGACCGATGGTGACCGAACAGAAATTGGCGAAAAAGGGTAAGTGAATTGATTGGTGATTCTGAAATTTATTTATCTGACTTTCTGTCTTTATTTTGCCCTTGATTTAGTATTTCCTTGAGTGGTGGACAGAAACAAAGGTAGCTCAATATATAACGAGGACTTCTTGATTGTCGCTGTTACTCATTTCCGTTTTTTTTTTTTTCTATCATTTTCCTTTAGGGTGTCACTTGCTCGGGCTGTGTATTCGTATGCCAAAACAGTGCTTCTGGATGACTGTCTCAGTGCTGTTGACTCTCACACGGCCAAACATATCTTCCATCATTGTATCACTGGGGACTTGCTGAAAGGGCGTACAATTATCCTTGTTACACATCACGTTCGCCTATGCTTACCTGGAGCATACTACTTGCTGAAATTGGATCAAGGACTTGTGGCTGGTCATGGCTTTGTGCAGGCTCTGAAGGAAAATGGTGAGCTTACCCAATTGCTTGGAGAAGAAGCTACCGACAACAATGATCGTGGCAACTCTGGTGATGATGAGGACGATGGTACACCTGATGATGAGGCGGAGGATTATGACATCAACGAAAATACGAGTGCAAACAAATTGGTAGCTGAAGAAGAATCTGCACAGGGCCATGTCAAATATGATGTTTACAAGACTTACCTCAAAGCATGTGGTGGATGGCCATTCTGGTTCGCCTTGGTGTTCTCTTATATTATATCTAGATTCACTACATTTGCGGAAAATTGGTAAGTCAAATCACTGCAAAATGTTATACAGGCAAAAATATATGACCACAATACTGATAACTATATTTCGTTGTTGTCATATTTGTAGGTGGCTACGCATTTGGGCAGCGGCTTATAGTACACCGACACAGCAAGAATTTGTCGCTGCAGGTCAAACAGTCTTCGGCATTACTATGCTCCAAAGCTTACGACACATGGCTCAAGACGTTAATGTAAACTACTACATCGGCATTTATGTGGCTTTATGTATGTCCTATGTTGTATTTGATACGCTTCGAAGTGTTTTGCTTTACTGGGGATCCATCCGCGGAGCTCGTACCTTGTTTGACGCTTTACTGGTTCGTATTATCCACGCTCCTATGCGTTTCTTTGACACGACACCTATTGGACGTATTTTGAATCGATTTGGCAAGGACGTTACTACTGTTGATCTTCGCATGGCTCGCTCAGCTAGTTTTTTATTGGAATGTATTACTGGTCTTGTGCAATCTATTCTAGTCATTTGTTTTATAACTCCCCAGTTTTTGATTACTGCTGTGGTAGTTAGTAAGTATGAGCCATCTTTCTTCCTCCTCGCTGGATGCAGAAATACTTTTTTTTAATCTAACTCATTTTTTTTTTTTAGGTGGCGTGTACTTCCTTATTGGTACCTACTATCTCCGTATCTCACGTGAGCTGAAACGTTTGAATTCAGTCAGTCGATCGCCAATCTATTCTCACTTTACTGAGTCACTTGCTGGTGTCACTACTATTCGTGCTTTTGGACAGCAAAAGAAATTCCTATTGACCATGTATGACAAGCTCGACACTTACGTTGCACCATTCTACCTGCTTTGGATGTCAAATCGCTGGCTCTATTGTCGTATTGAAATCACGGGCGCTTTTGTTACCTTGTCGGCTGGTGTTTTTATTCTTTTAAACATCGATCACATTGACGCTGGTATGGCCGGTATCTCGCTCTTCTATGCATACAGCTTCTTGACAAACATCTACTGGTTTATTCGGCAATACACTCAAGTGGAAATGGACTTAAACAGCGTCGAACGTGTGCAAGAATATCTCAAGATTGATCAAGAAGCTCCTTCTGTTGTGGAAGGCTGCCGACCTCCTGCTGCTTGGCCAACTTCCGGTGCTATTCAAGTAAAGAATTTGGAAATTCGCTATGCTGCTGAACTGGATCCTGTCATTCGTGGTATCTCCTTTGATATCAAGTCCCATGCGAAAGTCGGTATTGTTGGACGTACAGCTAGCGGAAAGTCGACGTTGGCACTTAGTTTTTTCCGATTCTTGGAGCCTAGCAATGGATCTATCACTATGGATGGGGTTGATATTAGCCAAATAGGATTACAGGACTTGCGTTCGAAAATCACCATTATTCCACAAGAAGCTGTTTTGTTTAGCGGAACCCTACGCTCCAACTTGGACCCATTTGGCGAGCACGAAGACTCTGAACTCTGGGAATCATTGGTACGCTCTCATCTTAGCAATGGTCACCATCGTATTTCTTTATTCAAGAAACCTAAAGGCACGGACTCATCTTCAACATCAACATCCTCTCAGCAAGAACTTCTTTTGACTGGCAACGATACTACCAGCATGTCTGATGATAAAGGTGTGATATACAGTTTGGATCAACAGGTGTCAGATGGAGGGAGCAACTTTAGTCAAGGCCAGGTAATCATCCCTCCTCATAGTGCTTTGTCGAACTATTGGTTTTTCTACTTACACTTCTTTGTTTGTTTGTTTTTTTATTTATAATTCTAGCGACAACTGTTATGTCTTGCTCGTGCTTTATTAAAGAAGAGCAAGCTGATTATCATGGATGAAGCAACTGCCAGTGTGGACTTCGACACAGATGCAAAAATTCAACATACCATTCGGGAAGAGTTTGGTGATTCCACTCTTTTATGTATTGCCCATAGGCTTCGGACAGTTGCAGAATACGACGCTATTCTGGTACTTGATCATGGTGAAATAAAAGAGTACGACAGGTAAGCTAAAAAAAAAAAAAAAAAAAAAAAAGAGAACAGGACGTCTTGGAGGAAGATTGCTGCTCGAATTTTGTTTCTGTGTTTACCGCAACTCATATATACTTTACTTTGGTTCTTCTACTATAGTCCTGCTGTTTTGCTATCCAATCCTCAATCTTCCTTTTATAAAATGTGTATGGACTCCGGTGAATTCGATCAGATAGTTGCCTTGGCACAAAAACAACCAACTGATGAATGGTGATTTTTTAATATAGATATCTCTTTAGTTTAGTATATTCAATTCATTTTCCCTTCCTTATCTCCAATAAAAATCATATTTTTATGTGAATAAATATTCTGATGCTCCGCTGAATCTTGGGGAAAATTCGATTTGCTGCCTGTCAAGGAGGAGGGGGGTTGAAGCGTGGTGGTTATTCCTTTGGAATTACCACTAGGTTAGCCTCATAGTAGAAAGAGTGCCATGGATTCGTCATTAGTATTAGTTCAAATTCGTGTTAGCTTGTTCTAGTTTGTATCTATATCTGAATAAAATATGTTTTGTCGCTTTTTACCATTAGCCTCCCTGTCATACGTATACATAATTTGCTTTGTTGAATGCGAAAAAAAAAAAAAAAAAAAAAAAAAAAAAAACGGGTGTGGAAACTGGCGTGATGTGCATGTGAGAAGGAAACAGGCTCGATACTAAAACAACTTCGTACACTACCTCATTCCTACTGCATATATTTGTGTATAGAAAAAAAACCAGGTATGTGCTTGTTTGTAAAAACAGTCAATACAGAATATTTTGCCGTTTTCCCCATCTATATTTTTTAGAGTTATCTATTTTAAAGACGTACCACCAAGTCCTTCATTTTTATTAATTCAAGTCATTCAAACGGTCAACAAGTAATATGATAGTGAAGGTGAAAAGGAACAAAGCTATTGTAAGAGGTTGGTGTCTTCTGCTTCCATACATAAAAAAGAAAGGGTCATAGGGATTTGAAGTTGGTCCGTTTTAGCTGAAAAATTGAGGAATTTGCAACAACAAGACGTTTGTCAAAAAGGCAAAGAAAAAAAGTGTGTTAACGCGGGTAAACGAAACGACTCCTAGCGCTGTTCGCTGAGTACGACCATTTATAGATATGTAATCCTGTATTTGCACACATACATACACACACATATCCATTTTTTTTTCTACACAAGCAAGCACTATAAAGTGTAAACCAACCTATTCCATAAGGAAAACTAAACGTATGGGAGCGATGTAAAAGTCAAAAAACGAAGGCACATTTTATTCGGATGTAGATATAAACTTTGACAACTAAACTAAACTGGTTCAATAATAATATTACGGATGCATATTAAATGTGAGGTAATTCGGTGGGGGTGGAATGTGTTATAGACGGGGGTACCTTGCCGTATAATAAACATGACGTAAAGTAAGCTAATTCTATTATAGTGGATAGGCTATCCTATTATACAGCGAAGGGGATTAACTAAACTATGGCGAATTGCTCCAATTTTAAATGGTGGCGCAGACTGTCATGAGAAGAGAGACACAAAGTTGATGATGTTGTATGATGTCGACTGTTGTAAAAGAAAAGTGAAGCCAAAAAAAAAAAAAGGAGGTTCCTAATTCTCGTAAGAGATCAAAAAAATTCAAATCCCGTTCACGTGAAGTGATTTATTTACTCTCATCTTAAAATATATATATATTTTTTTTGCGCTCTCTTTTTCTCATTTTCATTTTTTCTTCACCATTCAACTTCTTTGGGTTTGTGTTGGACTTAGATTAGGGTCAGGACTAGTTTAGAAGGGTTTTCAGCTCAAGGATTACAACATGCATGGGAACCCCTTTCATTTTGGAGCTAGGATCTGAAGACACCATTAGTTGGTTTTTTGTTGTCTTCATTAGCTTAGTTTAGTGCTAGTTTGTCCATAATTTGTACTTACGTCCAAATAAAATATACCTATTTTTACTTGCTTTAATGAAATATGACCCATTGGTTTCTCTCATGTTTTGCGAATAGATTACTTTTTTAGCAGCATCGATTCCGTTTGATTAGTTTTGATCGTCTGTTGTGTTTCAATAATAGATGTCTCCTTTAGCCTTCCTCATGCCACGTAAAACATATTAGCTCCCATTTTACTATTATCCTTTTAGATTAGTGTTGATCATCCCTTAAACCTCACGCTAGTCTCCTTCACACTTCCTCCAACAGATCCGTCCATTGCATCCCTTACTACAATGAATCATTCGCCTTTTAGTTTTAGAATCTACCGATGTGCTTCAATAAAAAAAGTACTTTTATTAATTATAGTCTGACTCATTAAGTAGGGCACAAAGTTGCTATCGTAGGTTTTTTATGCGTCCAACTGTATAGCCGTTTTCTAACACCAATTCCAATCTAACCATATCACCCCCCAAGTTTAAACAACTGGTCGTCAGTTTTAGTTACTTGAATATCAAACGCAGCTTCATCCATAGTATACGGATTATATTAATGAGCCCAGAGTGTTCCGTGAAAGTATATGCCATTATGTTGTAAAGAGGCATTCCCCGCTTTCTGCTTCGTGCTCTGTCCCAATAAATATAGGAAAACTCGTGCGACTGATTGGTAGTTCTAGATTCACTTAATACAAAAGATGGCGCTATTCCTGTTCTACCATCTACATTGAATAGACAAGACTACGTTACCGGCGTAGCCTCCGCTAAGTTGAAGAGACTGTGGATATTGAGTTCATTTTTGTCATTTTATTTTGCGTGTGGTTTAGTAATAATAATAATAATAGTAAAAAAAACAAAAAAAACCTGTATGCTAAGCTTTAGAGTGACAGAGTAATGTTAATTTATATCATAAACCACACTACATTGGTCTTCACTCCTGACACCCAGTATAGTAGATCAATTTTTGGAAGTGTAAAAATGTTCGAATCCTCACCGTTTTTTTTTTTTTTTTTGAAATTGAGAACACTAAAGTGAGATAATATCCAGCGCTATTGCCCCAGGAAAGTTGAGGTTTAATAACGTTCTTGCTGAACTGCAGTGTTTTTATTTCAGCAGAGGAATATAATTCTGTGTATAGCTGAATATATACTGGGATCCACGGGTAGGATACAAGCGCTTGTGCAAAAGATCTGTTTTATTTTTTTGAATGTCCGTCAGGGGTCAGTCAACGTACTAATAAGTTGCTCAGCCAGTCTAGATATTGTAACTTTGTATGATAATGAGCATATTTTCATGCACTGCATCTTATATTTCAAGTCATTTTTTATTTCATCGAAAAGGATGAGGGTATATTGAATACTGTCCTTTTTAAATATGTCAGAAATGATATTCACTATCATCACACAAGCCTAAATCCTTGTGGTTTTCTTCTGTATGTAACACCATTCCCAATACCCAAGAAATTACCAGATAAGCTATAAAGGAAAAGAAGCCGGATACCGAGTGTGCCTAAGACTTTTATTTTTCCGTTATCATAACCATGTCTACTATATGCATTAGATATGGTTCATTCACTAGATTCATTTAGCATTATGACTACTGAACATTCATAAAAGAAAAGTCGGAATTTGCGCAGTTACCAATGCACCATCTCGCCATCAGACAATTCATGATATAAAACCATCAGGCTAACCTATCAAAAATAATAGTCTAAGCACAATATTTCCTTTACCCCGCGAGATTTTTAAAAAGACGTATGATAGCATGTTGAACATCCATTTTAGGGATGTCATTGGCCAAAAAAGTAGAGATCCGAGTCAATGGGTAACACTGAAGATTGCAAATGGCTGTGTGAATGGAAATCCTAATGGATGAAATAGATAAATATAATGATGATGCCAACTAGTTTATGCTTCCTTTTCATTCTTTTTCGTTCTTTGTTTTAAACATGGTGAGATTTCACTAGTTAAAAGCTAAGTGCTGTCATAATCGTTTAACAAGAAACAAAACTCCCCTTTTGAAAATTAAACTCTCACCGAAAAAGGCAATGGAGGCAAGCCTCGTACCAGGCGAACAAACGGTTTTTTCAATCCCCGCAGGCTTATTTTAATTTTTGACTTGCAGCGCATCACCTTTTTTTTTCTCTTTCTTCCCTTTACTCCATACTTTTTATTTAATTCATGGTGGGGAAATCACTTTCCATGATCAATACAGTGGCATTGATTTTTTTATTCTCTACATTAACAGAATGCACGCCTGCTCGTACTTTTCAAGGTAGGCAAATATCCTTTTTTAGGCCTTTTTTTTTATTGTGTAGTGGAAGACGGATCATTTTTATCTTATTTTCAATTTTCGAATAGGCTGCGGTCTTGCAAGTGACAAGATTTTTTGTTACGGTGGATATACAGGGTTTGAACCCAATTCTTTTGTATACACTCCTTCCACGTCAGATTTCTTCGCTATCGATATCGCCAAATTTGATTTTACTGCCATCAATTCCACCATAGATTATTGGACCCCTATGCCACAGCCCAATGACTTTCATTTGGAACCAAACGCTGGTGTCATTGTTACATCCATCAGCAACAAAACAAAGCTCTATTTGACCGGTGGGTTTGGTGAAAGTAATACTCCTCTGATCAACTCTACTATCATTTATGATCCTTCGACAAATGACTGGACAACGGTACCAAATACATTGCCTTTTTATGCGTAAGTTCATTGATATAATAAATATACATATATATATGTATATTAATAATAATTGAATCTATGCCTATTTTTACCATACCATAGGAGCTCTGGTCAAGCGATTGATCTTGGTGATTCCAACTTATTCAGTTGGGGTGGTCAAGTGTAAGCATGAAAAAATGGCACGTACGCTCTTCTTATACTGATTGACTGATTTCGGGGTTTTCCCTTTCTACTTGTAGTAACAATACTGGAACGATAGTACCCAATCAGATCAATATCTTGGATTATGCAACTGTGAGCATTTAAAATACATGGCAATTCTCTATCCAATCCAAATGCAATACTATACTTACTTTTTATTTGATTTTATTTTTTCTTAGTTAAAATGGTCATCCTTTCAGGTTACCGGAAATGTCGCTTATGACTATACTGCCACGCTTGCACCTGATGGTCGTATTTACATGATTGGTGGTGCTCAAGGTGCTCCATTGAATGATACTGGATACTATACCTCCATGACTGTTGTTAGCTGGTTTGATACGTTGTCAAACTCTTGGGGTTATGATAATGCTACTGGTACAAATGTGGTCCCAAGAAAATACCACACTGCTGATCTTAGTAAGTTTGGTGAGGGTACAGTATAGAAAGTTATTAACACGCTGATCATGACTTTTTTTATAACTATTATTAGTCCCCGGTACTTCTAAAATCCTCATCTATGGTGGTGTCCAAAATACAGAAACAAGTAAGATGGAAGTACTACTTACGAATCCTCAAAGCAATGACTAATATCTTTTACTTTATGTTACGCTAGCTGTTATGCCAGTCAGTGACTTTTGTTATATATATGATTACAAGGCGAAGGCATACACACCTATTGCTTTCCAATCTAGTGGAGCTGGTCCTCGCGCTGGTAAGATTTGGCTTTTTTTATTTATTTCTATATATACATATGTAATACTAACATTTTATTGATACCACTATCTTAGGTCATTCCTGTATGTATACATATATTTATTTATATATATCGGTATTGAAAAAAAAGTATAAACGGAGACTAACAAACTCTTCTTTCCCCTTATATATTACTATAGCTGTTTTGTATCAAACACCATCCACTGCGGAAGTCTATCTATTTATCTTATTTGGCTATGACAGCAATGTTAAACTTCGAAACGATACTTGGGTGATGAACCTTACGGATACTAGTCAGCCAGAATGGACCGTTGCCCGCGCAAAAGGAGCATCAGACGACTCAACATCAACCAATGCTTTGTCCACTGGTGCTATTGTTGGTATATCTATCGGAAGTGCTGTAGCTGGTGTAAGTGTTTGGAAGATTAGTATCGGCATCCTGACTTGTGGATGATACTCACCTTTATGTTATATCGATAGATTGGTCTAGCGGCATTTGCGGTGGTCTGGTTCTTTAGAAAAAGAAAACAACGACAAGAATTTGAAATTGAACAAGCAGATCCTAGACACCATCAATCAATGGATGGTTATGGCCATCACGATATGGGCGAGGTATTATCCACTTCACAACCAGTGACAAGTGTGACTTCTGACTCAAGTTATGCTCACACATCCAAAATTGAAATGGCCGTTGAGGATGGTTTACGCAGCCCTCCTAGTGACTCAACCAAAGGGCCATTACTGACCCTCACCAAGCCCCATGGCATAGATTAGTTCCCTCTCTTCCCCTCCTGATTTCACAACATACAACTTATTTTTTTTATTGATCCGCTCCTTTATTTTTGTATCACTGCTTCATACCGTTATATTATCATTTCTAGTTTTAGTTGTATTTTATCCCTTGATTTACCCATTGCCTTTATCTTTTTTTTAATAAATATACGTAGTGTACATTAATTGCTGCCATGTTTACGTGTTATGTGTGATTCTGTTTTTTGATGATGATTGGGTTGCTTAGTGAAAGTATGGAATTTAGAGTGTAATGGGATGGAATTATACTTTCGATGAGAAATCAGGCAAAAAAAAGGCGAACTGATTTTCCCAATCCGTCTTATTCCTTCGTGAAAAAAAAATAAGCAAGTGGCTCACCCAACATTACGAATAAAGATCAGGTTATCTGGATCATTATTCATGTATAGTGTGGCTCACTTATAATGTCAAATTTAGGCATGATCTTAGAAAGTTGATGGTTTTTTAAAAAATGGCCACCCCAGAAAAATAGTGTATAAACATGATAATCCAGACCTTTAAGAACAAAATGTGTACATCAGTTTTTTTTTTTTTTTTTTTTTTTTTATATATATATATAAAAAAAGTTATCAGTCTTCAAAAAAAGAAGACGTTGGCTGGACGGCCTATGATATGAAATGAATCTGATGTACTAAAAAGGAAAATGATATGTGCATTTATTTTGTAAAACACCGCGAAAACAGTAAAATATTATACCGAAAACAAGGTAAAAAATTTTACCCCTGGAAACCAGCCCTGTTTTTTGCTCGTTCCTGCCCCGATATCAAGCGTAGTTAGTAGATGTAGATTGTAAGACTTGCAAACGAAGATTAGTTTATGTACCGTCCCTTTTTTTGTTCCGGTACGCACAGACACACACACCCTTTTTTTTTCTGCTTATAATAAGCCCATGTTTATACATTTGGTAAGACAACCAAACAATGAGAAAGAATAATGATAGAAACAGACAAGACAAAGTTTATTGAACAGTATTAAATATAAAGTGTCATCAGATTTTTAAACCCCAGCTACTAGATTACTAGTGCTAAAACGGTGTTGCTTTTTGCCGCCTTTCTCTGCCCAATCCCACCCCTCTATTTCTCATTTCCACCAATCAATTCTTCCCGTTTTCTCCTTCTTCCAAGTTAGCTCTGAGAATAAAACTGCTAAATTAGAGGAGATTATTACTCCTGCACCCCACCCCACTGAGGCTCCATCACTCAGAACGATTTATTTCTAAATCATGGAAATATCATTTTTCACTGAAAATGAGCTGAGACCCTATATAACCTACTTCAGTATACCTCTTTTCCACCAATCAATGTGGTGGACGAAGTCTATTTAGTACCCAACCCATTTCTTTTTCACACACACGCACACGTCCCAGTTTTTTTTTTTTTTCTATGTTCATGCATACCCATTCGATAAAAGAAACAAAGTAAATGTATGACAGATAGACTAATGATAAAAAGAGACAAGCATATTTTATTGTGATGTAGCTACAGTAGTTACAAACTATGACAAACTAACATTAAACTAAACTATTGGTGGTTCAGTTGTGCTATAGTGAGGTTAATCTAACGGCGGACCCAAATCACGAATCCAAAATGAAAGGGTTTCCCCATGATATTTGTATTGCATTTTTCTAAAATGCCCCTGATTCAAATTCTAATACTAATCCAAGATCATCATCATTTCATGAAAAAAAAAGGAGGGGAAAGAATGAGAAAAAGGGAAACGACATGATAAATAAAAAAACGTATGCGGAGTATAAATATTGCCACCGCCTTCTTTTTTTCTCATAATTAGCTGTTGAAGGGAGTTATTTGTGGAATACCCTCTTTTTTTGAAATGAATGCTCCCAGTGCTGAAGTCAATTACTTTTTCATGTAAACCACCCACTCATTTTATTTGAATAAATTTTAATAATTTTTGTTACTATATGTATATATAATTTTTTTGAATGAGTTTTTTGGGGGGTGGGGCCGAGCAGGGGCGAGGCGGGGGGGGAGGGGGCTGGTTCAGTGGTAATTATAACAATGACAACCAATACTAAACTAAGAAGGCTAATCTAATAGTGGTCCCAAATTCTGAATGCAAAATGAATGGGTTTCCCCATGCATATCGTAATGCCTGAGCTGAAAACCCTTCTAAGCTAGTCCTGCACTAATCCTAGTTGAACATCACCTCATTGAGATCAATGAAATGGCGGTGACTTCCGAAAAAAAAAAAAAAACGAAAAGAAAGGAAGGAGGAAAAAAAAGGCTTTAGAAGACATATTCAAACAGCGATTGAAATCATGAAAATTTGACATTCTAGTGAGCCATACCATATTGAAAACGTTCTGGACTTCATTGTCGGAGTTGTAATTTGGGCGGATTTTGACAGAAAAAAGCGTGTTGCCAGGGGTATATTGATCGAAGGGTCCAATTACACCCCTTGTCGTTTTACTAGTGAAAGGGAAGAAAAATGACGCTGTTTCATAGTTGTTCAAGAGAGGAGGGATTAAAAATAAACTTTAATGGATTTTGACATGTTAGACAATATCTAAGCTGACCGATGATGATGCATATTACTGTGGTATTGTGTGATTTTCATTTTTTTTTTAAATGTAGTCGGAGAAAATAAAAGAAAAATGTCAAGCCGATTGGAGACCTTGAACGGTTTTAAGTGCGCTCAATGTACTATGATAGCTTTAATAAGTAAATTTATCATTCTACTTTTTCCTCATCATTGAACAGAGCAAGTCAACAGGCAAAATCAAGATTAGAAAAGAACTTTCTGCACAAGACATATGTTGTCAAAGTTTATTTTTTCTATATTTGCGAAAACGAAAAAACCGCTTTACAAACAGGAAAAAATGCGTAACATATCCCACAACATTACCCCAGTGGAAGAAAAAGGTTTGTTAAAGGGTTAAAACCTTTTCGACGAACTGGGTACTACTGAGTTGTTTTTATGAGTGAGACCAAATTGTGGTACTATGTTTAACAAAGAGGGGTAGCTTTTGATGATATAAATCATTACAAACAATGCCGTCATAACAATATCCTCATCTGCATATATTATTTTCACGCTTTTTGAATCATGGATTCATTGTTTTGTTTTGCTTTGTCATTCAATGCTAGGCACAATAGCAATCAATTTCTATTATTCTTTTTTTTTCGGGAAATGATATCCAAAATTTTGCTTCCATTTTTTAAATCCAGAGAAAAAAGATTTTTCCTTTTCTTTCCTTTCTTTCTTCCCCACAATTTTTTTTCTCTATTATATTTTATTCTCTTTTACTTTTACTTTATTCACAATGTGGTCAACAACAGCTTTACATACCAATGGTAATATTAGATATATATATTTCAGGACTATATTGTTAAATCACTAATCTTGCCCTTTTTTTATTTTTTTTTTCCTTCCCCCTATATTTTGCGGGATAAAAAAGACTCCACTCTTGATATCCCAGATACTGAAAAAATGGCCACAAGAAACAATGCGAATGCTGTACTTGACGATAGCTATGATGAAGAAGATGATACAGCTACAACTGCTTCTACAGGCGCAACATTAAGTACAATGATGGATCAAGACTTCACCATGGACACCTCCCAACCCCTTTGTTTACAAGATACACCTCGACCTACTTCTCGCTCTGCATTTATTACCGCCTTTGAAGCAAGTCTGTTAGACAAAACAAGGGCTACAGCAGCGTCTTCACCAAGTCGGAATACTTATTTCTTGGATGGTGGGAATAGGTTTATATCGGTAAGGCGCATTTCGGAACACACCACAAAATACATTAGATAATGTTGTCTCACCCCGCCCTTTCCTCATTCTCCGCTTGTATTTTTTTTTTTTTTTTTTTTTTTGGTAGCTCCCTTTAGTAGGCAACACGAACACGAAGACTGCTGCTCATGTATCAAGAATATTCGAAGAATGGCTACAAAACAAACTTTATCATCCACAGGATAGTCAAGAAATGAGAATGATGATGGACAGGCTACCTATTTTGGAAGACAGTGTAGATTTACTGGCAGAAGATATTCTCAACAAGTTGAAAACAAGATCATGTGTGCGTGGATTGACAGGTGTGGCCAAAATCATGATCAAGATCAGGACTGGACATGTTTACTGCTTTGATCAATTGATTCAACAAGAAGAAATCGATAGCAGTGTTGATGGTCAACGGCAATTACCTCATTCGATTACTCCTGATATGATGGATTTTTTCCAACAATTCCCATTATTCCTGGACACAACTATTTATCTTGAACCCAAATCAAATTCCCATCTTGGTTCACCTTTAGATATGGACGATTCTATCCCTGTTTTACTTAGTATTGAAAATATTAGCACAAACCCCTCTGATCCTTATTATCTATTTGAAAATATCTCGCTTATAGTTTAGTCTGTCCCTTGTTTATATATCCATTACTGTTTTCTTTCCCTTCCGTACACCTGACATTTAGTATAGTTTCCCTTTGTCCTTCCCCACTCTTTTAGTTTATGTAAATAATTCCATACCAAATCAATAAACATATTTTATTCATCATTCAAAAAAAGAAGTCTCAAATTCAAAGGCGTATGATATAAGCAAATGTGTCAATTTTTATTGTAGCTGATATGTAATAATTAAAAAAAAAAGTAAATATATACTATATACAAGGCGGGGGGAATGATGGATTGGGTAATATGTATTAAAAACAGTGGTGAATGAATGTGTATAAATATCAAGTAGAATCAGAATCAGTACCAGAGTCAGAATAATTCACCAACCCCAGTCTGGCATCATCTTGACTATGTGGAGTTTCGTGTTTTATTTTAACCTTCTTTGCAGGTCGAATGGATATTCCCTCTAGTACCCTTGATGATGATGATGTTGTTGTTGTTGTTGTTGATGTTGTTGAAGAACAAGATCGTTTGTTGAATACAGCATGTTGTAAAAATGGATCGGTTTTCAATTTCGTATGCCGAATTGCCCTTTGTCCTAGTGCCATTTTCGGGTCGATTACAGATTTACTACCGTTACTGAGGTTGGTGACGTCGGTATCCTTTAATGGTGATATCAACGACTGATGCTCCTTCCTAATTGGTGGTGGGATGTGTTTGGAGAACAGTGAGGCAGTGGAGGTTGCTAACTTTTGTTGATCCATATCAGAGCGTCCAGATTCTATATGTCCAAAATAAACACAAGAAATGAGCAAAGAATGAAACACTACTGTTATATGTTATATGTTCGTTTACCTGAGAAATCCACGAGTTTTGCTTCTCTAAGATCCTTATCTGATTCAGCCAATAGGTCGATGTGCAATGAATACTTGTCCTTCAACTGGTTCGTTTGCTCCAAGATTTGCCGATTCTTCTTTTTTTCTTCTCTGAATTTGTGTCGCAGATGTTGTGACTGAGTATAGGGATCCTTCCATTGATTGCTGTTCAGTTTTTCCAGTCGAGTCAATACGTGTTCATTGGAGAGGCTGACGGCTTTGTCGTGAAGTCCATGTTCGAGTCGGTAAATGGGATCTTCGGCGAGTTTTTCCTTGATAGCGGGATCCGACAGTTCCATAATATGATCATCCTTGTCTGGCGTCCATGTTTCTACTTTTTGTCGAGCCCCACTAACAACAACGTAGGCGGTATTCTTGGGGTCGGTGTGTATTTCAATCCAGTGACTACAAAGATGGCATTTCATGCGAAATTGGAGAATAGGTGTACTGTAGTATTTGCCGATCTGTTTCTTTTCCGCATTGTATCGAACGCCTAGAATAAATATATGAATAGAATGCAATGTTATGGTTGTTGTTATTGTTGAAGATAGAGTTGATAACAGCTGCATGACGTAGTAAAGTATTTATTTACCTTGGCCAATATGGTTGTCGCAGCCAGTGCACCAAATATTGAAAGGTAGTTCGAACCTAAACAGAAAGAAAGATTGAGCCCATGGTGTTATGATAGACACAATAATACACAAAGACTTTACCGCACAATCAGGATGCCCTTGTCTAACTTTCGAGCTCGATCACCTAAAGGATGCTTTCCAACAAACTTATTTGCTGTTCCCTATCAAATCACCATCAATAAATAGAGGAAGGCATGTCAGAATATTCAATTTATTCTTAATCAGTGGATCAAGAATATTATCCAACTTACTTTATCAGGAGTCCACTCAGGTGGGTAATATTTATTTGTCGGTTGCATGTTTTCAGAAAAGACAGAAAACCTGCAAAAGCAAATTCTCTCCCTCCAAAAAAAAAAAAAAAAAAAAAAGCGAACATAGCTCGTTTTAACCTCCGCACTAATTATTTGCCGTTTAAATTGACACATTCAAAACATCACCATAACATTGACCCTGGGGCAATGACTAGGGCGGCATGATATATTTATATTTATATTGGACATCCAAATTTGGTTGGAAATTCTGGAACGTTATACTGGTTATTTATTAGCTGTTAGGTTTGTGTATTCAGTGGCACCATCCTTGGTCAGTCAAGTCAACCCATGGTTTATTCTTTTATGCTCATAAAGAGCGTGTCAGTAAGTTATCCAAATAGAGTTTGAACCAATAAAATACTCACCTCTAATTTTATCATTATTCTTTATTGAACTTAGTTTTTTTTTTTTTATTCAAACAACTGGTAAATCAAAAAGAGGAAACAACCACTTTTGAAACGAACCATACCCACGCTTGTATTATGATGGATACTCCTTTATTATATAACCCACTTTCCCTCCCCCGTTCTTTTTTTATTTACACAATAAAAATATTATGTATGAAATTTGACATTTGATGATGACGATGATATTGATGCAGATGTTGATGATGATGATGATGGTGGTGGTGGATGATGAAGATCATCATGTTTGATGATTGTACAAAGGGGTGTGTATGGACAATAAACCTGGACTAAAACCATCTTGTTTAGATTATTACCATCGCGGGGCATGATTGGGTCTCAAATAAGGGTCTGTGCACCGTCACTTTTTGTTTTTCCAAGAAGTCGAAGATTTGGGCATATGCGTCGCCACTTATTCTATGTACATATTTATTTTTTTTCCCATGAATCGATGGTTTCATTTTTTATTTTTTTTCATGGCGCCTTGTTAAATAATCAAAATCACTTGAACCAATTGAATAATATGGTTTATATAAAAATAGCTTTTTTTTTTCAGTACAAGGTTGTCCTTCGTCCTGGGTGTGGAAAATAACTCGAATTTAAACGGCGACCCACTTTCCCTACTTGTATCACCTCTTTGAAAAAAAAAATCTTCAATTGAGAATCATAAAACGTGATGCCCACAAAACAAAACAAAAAAAAAGACACAAAAATAGATTGGATAGACATTTGATACCATTTGCTTTATAATATAATATTTACTTGTTTTTATTAATGGATACAACACGGTAAAATAGAGGAGACAAAATGGCAATAAGAATAAGAATAATATTAAAAAAAAATAGAGACAATTCAAAATGATATACTATTTTGGGGTACTAAAATAAAGGGAGAGGTAGAAGGGAAATGGAGGAAGGATCTAAACTACTTTACATCAAGGCAATGGCAGCAGCACCGACAACAGCGACGGCAGAGACGGCAACAGGGGCGACCTTACCACCAGCATTGGAGGGTTGGGAAGAAGCAGCAGCGGAAGAAGCAGCAGCTGAAGAAGAGCCAGCGGCACTGTTGGAGGGCTTGGAGGAAGAACCGGAAGAGGCAGCAGGAGTAGAACCAGAGGAAGCAGCAGAGCCGGAAGAAGCAGGAGGAGCAGTGCCATCAGCAGCCTTAATGGTGAATTGACCAGTGTAGGCAAGGTCAGGGGAGATACCAAAGACGAAAGCATCTGATTAATCAAAATCAATTACCATGGTCAGTTCATCAGCAAAGTTGCAAGTCGACGACAAGTTTCCCTCTTTTTTTTCCATTTTATCAACTTACAATCAGAACCAGGAGCAACAGTGGCGGGGATGTTCCATGTAAGTTGCATATCCTTAGCATTTACGTTGGTGGCAACGCTCATGACGGGTTGAAGAGCAGTGCTGGGACCCTTGGACAATTGAATTTGAGGGATCACATCAACAGTAGGGTTGACCCTTTTTGATTTTTTTTAAAAAGAAATAACAAGTCAGTAATATACTCATGCAAAAAACGAATGAAAACTAAACCTACCATGTGATGAGAGCTTGACCACCAGCAGTGTAGACGTTGTTATCAAGAGGAGAGGTAACACTGATAATTTGAGCAGTGGCGAGAGCAGCAGTGGCAATAGCAACGAGGATAGACTTGAACATGATTATGTATGATAAGGTAGAAAAGAGAAATAGGTATTAAAGGAAAGTGATTGGGGGAGGAGTAAAGAAGAAGAAAAGAGATGACAGGTAAAATAAAAAAGGGTGAATTTTATAGTAATATTTCAAATGCCGATGTCGGTATTTGAACATGATCGAATAACTTTTCCATGATTTCTCTGTGACACCAGTAAAAGTAATGAAAAAGAAAGTCTAATCCTTTTGTCTGCAGATATCTACTATTTTAGATATTGACGAGTCTTTTTTCAAAGATAAAATAAACCCAGGAGGTTTTTTTTTTACTCTCTATTTATAAATGGTCAAAATCATGATGCTTTTTTTTTTGGTGTATTGGAAAAAGTCAACTTCTGATAAAACGTGGGATTTCCTTTGCCCTGAGTTTTCCTTTTTATCTTGGAGCAGGAGGTTGTGCGAAAGGACCAGACTGAAATTGAAGGGAATATCAAAGAGGTTGTTTTAAATACCCCGATGGTTGTACGGCTATATTTAGAGTAACACAAGGAAATTGGAATTTGTCAAAAAAGAGATGATAATTATTGATACTGAAGGGGAAACATTCAAGCGTTTATCATATTAAATAAAATGACCCCATTCAATTTTATGTTAGAAAGGTTAAAGGAATAAGAAAAGTCGGCATAGCCCAAAGAGAAAGAGAAAGAGAAAGAAAGAGAGAGTAATAAGGGATTTTGTCAAACATGACCAGAAATGATGATGTTACCATGGCACATACAATACTTTTTATATGAAAGAAAGGGATAAAATGATGATGATAATGTAGGCAGCTAGCTAGTCTGTGCAGCAACAAAACTGAGACAGATGTAGGTTCTATCCATCAAATAAATAGGTATTGCTTGTATGTTTATGCTTTTTCGTGCATAAAATGGATTTCCCCTAGATGGATTTTCCTACCTTTGGGGAAGTCTCATAAGCCCAGCTTTTTTTTTTATTTATCTTTTTCGGACTCCACTTAGTTTCTTTCACTTTTTTTTTTTTTTTTTTTTTTTTGGCCCCTTTAGTTTTACCTGTGTGTGTTTTTATATTTTCTACGCATCTATCCTCCGTTTCTCCCTCTCTTTTACTCTTTTTCCTCTTTTATTTATATTCTTCCTTCTCCATTTCTCTATGGAACTGGCTAATGCATATGCAACGGCAACTGATCTACCTCCATTATCACCTCAGGATGCGCCTTTAGATGACCTGCAGTTCACAGATGAAGAATTCACTGAAGCTGACGTTCTTCCTTTTTTGCTACAAGCTCAAGATATCATAGCCAAATTGGAATCAAGAGTCGTTGAATTAGAAACTGATCTTTCTGTAAGTAGAACATAACTTTTAACTTGAAGAACAAAGAAATAAATGATGACGACTTACCGTTTTCCTTTTCTATATCTATAGTCTATTCATCGCAAATATGAACACGATAGACACGATTGGTTGGTCGGATTATCTCAAAAGGATCAGTTTATTCATCACTTGTCAAGCAAACTCCAAAAACAGGAATTCAATGGAAAACAGGCTATTGTGCTCCTCAACGATTGTATCAGCAATACCACTGGTGAAGGCGATATCGATGTCACTTCTACTTTATCATTGTGTCTCAGCTATTTAAGAAACACCGGTAACAAGACTACCAATATGGGTGATGAAGAAGACTTTGAACTAGAAGAAGGTGAACTGGAACGACGACAAGCAGCTGCTAATGAATGGAAACAATGCCCGCCTGCTCCATCTTTGTCGACTTCAACAACTTGGCAACCTGTAAATTTGATGGATGGCCTGGATTCACCATCACATGGAAATAGTATTGATGGCTCCGATTCATCACGTGTGGATACCGACTCTTCAGCAACAAACATACTGCATGCAATAAACAATGATGATGTCTTATCTTCTAACACATCCATCTCATCAATGACAAGAATACAATCTGAAGATAGTGCTGCAATGAATTCAACAACACCCGCTACAACCGTTACAGCAATCAATGACAACGATGACGACGATCTTCGTCTGCACCCACATCAGCACCAGCACCAACAACATCGACCTCTTTCATCTCGTCCTCAATTGATGACTACTACTCCTGCGTCTATGGATCATTGCGCAAATTGTCGACAGCTATTGACACAGTTGGATCAGCAAATCGAACAAAAAGCGTACTTGAAACGGGATCTTGGAGCTTTGGCGTCTGCATTGGCTGAAGAGGAACAAGTACGTGAGTCTGTGGAACAATCTCGCTTGGATTTGGTGGATGACATACAAGAAATCACAACGTCCCTCTTTGGCTCCTTGAATCAAGTAGTGATGGACGAAGTCACTGAACGGGAAGGATTGCTACGTTTGAATCGGGAATTAGACGGTGCCTTGGTAAATGTGCTTCAATCATGGGATGTGCGTGATCAACGATTGAAAGAAATGAAGGAACTTTTGGTGGATCTGGATGCTTCTGCCCACCAAACAGCAACAACCGAACGACCTCTTGCACTTGGTCAAGGCGTGGATGAATGCGGCCCTGCTTCTCACTTGTCTCTTTATCAACCAACTCGTCATACTCATACCCTTTCTTCTTTATCTGGCGCATTATTGGACGAAACTCTTTCCCTCAGCTCTTCTTCCTACGACAAAACAACGATTCGACTAGACGGTGTCAACTTCCGTGAATTCCAGGGACATCTGAAAGCACTGACGAACAGCATTAGCAGCAGTAAAGCATCGCCTTCATCAGCAACGACCACAGCAAAAGCAACATCAGCGTCAGGAAATCAATACCTTCCTTCGTCTCCGTTTATGAAGCGTGTAGTGGCTGAAGATGTCGAACCTTGTCTCTTCCAAAACAACGGTACGTCTTGGTGGAAATCTCCTTGGTTTAAACGGAAATTGATGGATGCGATCGCCAACAACAATTGTGAAATCCAGCATGCCGTCCGCCCTGTTCCTCATAGCGCTGGTATGACAACTCAAACAACAACAACGCTCTCGTCCTCCTCAACATCATCATCCTGTACCTTACCAAGCGTTGCATCAATTGATATGCCCATGCCACCCAAAACAAAATGTACTTGCTGCGGACTTCTCAGAGTGTGTGAATTCAAAATGCGCCTCCATCTTCCCACTGCCGCAACAACAACCTCGACTACTTCGTCCTTCATGTCAAAGATGACCTTGCAGAAACAGCAACAGCAACAACAGCAACAGCAACAGCAACCCTGGCTTCCAATTGATCGATTCTGTAGAGATCGGTTGGTGGCAGTGTGTGACTTTTATGGCTTCCTCTCTCACCTTCCTCAGGCTGTGACTCAAAATACACCGGTGTTGGTCATGTTCAAGCAATCCTTAATATTTAGGCGGAAAATGGCTATGGCGAAAGTTGGTAGTGTGGCGCTCTTTACTTCCTCATCCTCATCGTCTTCACCATCCGCAGCTGGGGATTACAACCTGATGGAGGGACTTCGTTCAGCCTCGTGGCGTCAAAGCACCTCGGTCAAACGGCGCTCTCGGTCATCAAAAAGGGAAAGCATTGTATTAGATCATTCTGGCAATGGAAGTGACACCGGCAGTGTAGTTAGTCTTAGTGATATTCAAGGTCTGGATGGTACAAGCCAAATCATGATCGTCCATTGATTTTTTTCTCCCCTTTTTCTTTTACCCCCCTTCCCTACCTTGACATATATTCCTATTTATCTTTTTCTCCATCATATACACCTTCTCTACCTCTTTCGTTATATATTTATCTTGTATATACCCATTGTTACCCCCCCCTCCCTCCCTTCCGATCCTTCTTTTGACTATTTTACATCGCTTCCCCTTCAAAAAATTTGCTAGTTTACCTTTTGTAGAATAAAGCGCTTTTTTTTCAATCCCCATTCCTTAACCCGCCGCAGTTCAGTGGCTGTTGATTTATATTTTGACATTTTTTCGTATTTGTTTATTCCTCTCTCACTCTCTCTTTATTCATCAGCAACCAACAACAGCATGGGCTCGAAAGGACAACGAGGTAGGAACCGTAGCCGTGGCCGTGGACGTGGCCGTGGTCGTGGTAGCAGTCATAGAAGTGGTGGCCATCGTGGTGCCTTTGGTGGTGGTCAAGTCCGCACAACACATCCCTCTATTCATGAACCCACTAGACGCCATTCTTTGGAAGATGACGGGGACGATTTTTTGGTTTTTGGGCAATTTGATATCGCAACCGATAGTGATTCTGATGATTTGACTGACAGTCGCTCGAAACGTAAGTGAATAGTCACGTTATGGCGAAAAGAAATGACCATGGCAACAAAGCATATGTGCTTACAACTTGTCACTGAATAGATTCTAGAAGAAAGGCCAAAATTAAGAAAACACAAGCCAAACAATCCGAACTTTTTGGTGTAATGGGATTCCAGTCACAATGTCAAGTGGATCTAGTAGGCAGCAGCAATGGCAGCAACAGCAAATCTAAGTCCATTGGTACAAGAAAGTCACCGAAAGGTGGCGGTAGGAAAGGCGTTGCTGAATATTCACACATTACAGATACGTCCACTCATTTTGTGCGATCGCTAGCTCGGTGGAACGACCAATTGTCTGATACGGAAGATACCAAGAAAGAGAACGATAGCCATAGTGACGACGACGACGGCGACGACGACGATGAAAGAGATATTGATCTGAACAACCTTCATTTGGATGTAGGCAATTTGGATATCAATGACGACGACCTTAATGAGTTGACATCATATCGACAACCACCGTGCAACACTTTGTCTCCTTCTCTTGATGGTGCAGACACATCGAATGACTCGGAGGACAGCGACAGTGACAACGAAGATAGAGTAGATCTGGAGGACGAATTGACGGATCATGACATTATGCAAATTGTACTTCAGCATGAGGATGATGATGCCATTCGTGACTATTTGGATGGCTTGACAACGGCCCAACTCGATCGACTGGATGTCTTTTTTGAGCAACATGCAGGCGAACTGGATGATGATGATGATGATGATGATGATGATGACGAGGACGACGATACAGAAGAAAGCTGTGATGATGACTACGATCTTTCAACTTATGAACAACGCTATCTATCCAACCATGGATTGGACGATGATGAAAAGGATGAAATATCTCCTGATCGGTTTAGAATCTCATTGGAAGAAGCATTAGAAAATGTCCCTACGGGTCTTAAACCAGGTAACCAAAAGAAAGAAAATAGTGATGGAGGACAAGGCAAATATATTTATTAAAAAAATGGGTTTCCTTTTATTATCTATAGGTGTGCGAAATTGGATCTCCCATGACAAAAAGGAGGCAAAGCGACAGAAACGATTGGAAAAAAAGGAAAGGAAAAGGGAAGCCAAGGCCAAGAAACAACCCAATAAAGACAAAGCCAAACGTGGCGGACCCAACCCTGAACCCTCAGAACTTTTGAAAATTGACAGGTAAAAAAATAAAACAAGAAAACAAAAAAGAACATGGTTTCATTCATTTTCTCTTCTTTCTTCTTTTTTTTTTTTAGCCGTATTCGTGATTTTATTAATGACGATCAACTGAATAGGTAAAAAGACTCTTGGAAAAATTCTTCCCTCCATTAGGTTTTTTGTGCTGATTGGTGTTTTTGTTTTTTTTTTTTACCGTAGTTATCAATTTGCTCCTATGTCCAAAAACTGTCGTAGGCAACTTCATTTGTTATCCACTGCATACAATCTTAAATCGTCTAGTGTTGGCACTGGAAAAATAAGGTAGGTTACACCCTTTCTCCTCCGCTTCTCTCGTATGATTTATTCAATCAATCCTTCTTTTTTCTTTACAGAACTCCGATTATCACCAAAACCGAAAGGACATTTATACCTCAAGATCGACGCTACATTGATCGATTTATTGTAGAAGCGCAATCCACCATCACAGCACAGAACAACATCGCAAGAAAACATCAGATGCCAACTCCTTCATCTCGCAACAGTAGCAGCATCGGTGGCGGTGGACAATCCAAAGGAAAGAAAGGGAAATCAAGGAAAGATCGCGATCAGAAGCAGCAACCGTCTTTAGGCAAGAAAAAATCAAATGCCGGTACCGGTACTGGTGATTTGGGACCGTCCTCACATGGCACTGTTGTGGCATCCAATGCCGCTCCCATCACTGGATCAAATGTGGGTCATCGTTTATTAACTTCAATGGGGTAAGTATCTTCTCTCGATTTATTTCTAGGACAAAACAAAAAACTGATATTTGATTCTTTATATTGTATCATAGTTGGAAAGAAGGCAGTGGTCTGGGTTCCAATCAAGAGGGCATCACTGATCCAATTGAAGCAATCATCCGTGGCAAACGAAGAGGTCTTGGTGCTTAGTATAGATCAACCCATCAGATTAGTTTAGAATTTTGATCTGGTTACTTTAATGTTATTAATAAAAACATGTCGATTCTGGGTTATTCATTTTAGTATGACTTCAGGTACCATGTTAGGAAAAAAAGAAAGATATGGGTTTTTATTATTTTATATAGTATGGTATGGCTGGGCGGATTGATTTACTCGAAGAACCACATAGTTCTCGGTAGATACGGTGCCATTCGGCAGGAATATAGAAAAAAGGGGAGAGGAGCAAAGGATGTTTGTTTTACTCAACAACAACAAAAGGCCTTATCACATAACGTGATAGTAAAAGTGAAAGAACAAGGTTGGGCCGTGGGGCATTTCTTATTGTGTTAAAAAAAAAAAAAAAAAAAAAAAAAAAAAAAAAAAAAAAAAAAAAACGCCAGATGCATTTGTTGGCCGATGTTGGATGAAGAATAGAGCAATTGCAGCACCATAACGTTTACTATCGCGCACAAAAAATAAAAGTGAATGTCATCCAATCTCCCTTATAGTACCTCCAATAGAGCCTTCTGTTAAATTCCCTGTTGGAACGAACCCCTTCGTTAATTTTAGTATTCGCCAATTCTGCTTCAATAAATTATATTCTTTTTATTAACCATCCTCTGACCCATAGTAAAGTGATAAAAGTCGTCAATGTATCTGTTTTGGACACGCCCTATCAAACGCCTGCTTTCACAAGTTCAGGTATGTATTGTCATGTATTTTTATTATTAACGGGACATTGTTTCTAAGCATATCATGCACTAAATACGTAAGGCACTCTATACAGTACACCCATCATCTCCATCAAACAATTTTAGAACAAAAAAAGTCGCATAGATATTTGGAGTACAGCGTTTATTGAATAAAAAAAAAATAAAAACGGTGTTTCACGTCTATATACAGAAAAATAATGTAAAATGAATTGAATAGAATGGGGGATAACTAAAAGTCTAAGGAAATAGGTATGAGATTGGAGAAGGAAAGCGGGGAGGGGGAGGGGGGAAATACTAATCAGGCAACCCAATCACGTTTACGCACCTTGCGAAGCTCTTGTTTTGCCGAAGTGCGTTGAATCCTAGCTTCTTCCTTGTCAGCCACTAACATCGCCCGGGCAGTTTTCTTCTGTTTCTTGAGATTGACAGCCTTTTTCTTGATCACTGATTTGCTTGGTTTGGACACAGTCGTGGGTGAGGCGATCGTCTGTTTTCGTAGCTTGAGCAAATGAAGTTCAGCCTCCATACGTTCCTTGGCTAATGAATAACAATAATTTTTAAACAATAATAACATTCAGCGTTCCGTTATATGGTTTGTTTTGTGTGTATATGTATGTATATACCAGTGTATATCTGTTTTTACCTGACTTGGCAGCTTCTGGATCCAAAGAGTCAGCATGTTTGGAGACATTCTTTGGATTGATTTGATCTACCAAAATAAAATAAATAAAAATACATTTCAGATTAGTTGGCCCTCCAAAACATATACCTTGACACTTTTTCCCTTTGTTCTTACATTTTTCTTTGGGCTTGGTTGCCTTTCCCATCGTTAATACAAAAAAAAAAAAAAAAAAAAGATAAAGCGAGAAAAGTAGAGTCCTGATAAAGTTCGAAGATGGCAATTTTTTTGATTTTTTTATTCGAATCCCGATATCAATTTAAAAAAATGTGGCTAAGCTTCCCAAAATCAAAAAATTCATGCATCGCCGCCCAGCACCATCACTACTCCATCACTAGTAAATCAGTATTGTCGTTGGCTGAATTCAACATGAACCTTAACACATTTCATTTGAATACCACATTTGTTTCAAAATCACACAGTAGTTTATTTCGAATCAAATATATAAAACAACAATAAAAAAACTATATCTACCAAGGGAGTAAGTCAACTATAAAGCAGTCATCATTCCTTCGTCAACAGCGCCTGTATCGTAAGCTTCTACAACACGTTTGTGGCTCATGTAAACGTTGATGTAGTAAGTCACCAAGGAGACGACGGCAATCCTATATATATAATAGAATGTTGTTAGTGCTAATAGATTCCTTCGGGTTCTACTTACAATGCACCATTCCCGCTAAAAGAGTCGTTGCTTTTAATGGATTTTCGACCGTTCAAAAGGGAAGAAAGGCCAAAATAACCGGAGACCCAAGGAAGCGCCTTGACTTTATTCTATTATAAAAAAAAATCGACAACACAATATTTTCAATAAGGGCTCCTATCTATATTAATTTATTGCCGGTATCTTTCAAGCCTACCCGTAAAAAAACACCACCCATGGCTTGAGAGAAGACAACTGAGACTTGAGAATCAAATTAAAGACTTCTTTTTTTTTCACTTACCAGTAACCATGGCGATATTGCCATTCCAGTCAGAGGCTTCTTCTTCGGTTGCAGGAGGAATATGGAAGGCGACAACTTTATCAGGACGTCGAGGATCTCTAGAAGACATAATAATAGACAATCAAGATGGGAGTTGGGTTGGGAAAGGAAAAAAAAAATAGATATTTTGAGCCTTTAGCTGTAAAGCGGAGAAACATGGGATCCAATGAGAGGTCCAGATTACCACCGTCGCTGTCGCCACCACACAACTACGAGACAAAAAATGGAAACAAAAAATTCCACAACAGAATGTATATATTTTTTTCGATGTAGTATACAAAATAGTTGATTTATTTTTTTTTAAAAAAAAGGTATGACGGTATGATGAAGATGGGCAAAAATATAGACATGTAAAAATAAAAAAATAAAAAATACAATGAAAAAATTATACTAAAAAGTCTACTATAGATACAAATCAAACGAATTTGGGAGCATTTGAACCAAAGGCGTATAAAAGACCGGACAAAAGACCAGCAGCAGGGAGGGTAAGGATCCAAGAAAAGAAGCACCAGCCGATCATCTTCCAGTTCACGGCCCTCCAGTTTCCGTTACAGAGACCAATACCAGCAGTCGCGCCAGTAATACAATGAGTGGTGGAGACAGGTAACCCAAGTTTAGAGCAAGTCAGCACAGTCAATGCAGCAGCTAATTCAGCACAAAAGCCTCGAGACGGAGTAAAGTAGGTAATATTATTTCCCATCTTTCGCATCACCTAAAGGAAAAAAATCAAGGTGGTATGTTAAATAAATGATGATGATAATGTCGATCGTTTGTTCAATTGATTTCTTGTGTATATGCCTTACCTTGTATCCCATGGTAATCAAACCAATGTCAATGGCAACACCACCATATGCCAAAACCCATATAGGGACAGGCACAGAACCAGCAACGTCCACTCGAGCATTTTGCCAAATGTCGAAAATAGAAGCCAGGGGACCAACAGCATTGGCAACATCATTGGAACCGTGAGAGAAGGAAGCCATACAAGCCGTCAAGACTTGTAAAAAGGAGAAGAGATATTCCGCATCGTCGTCATAGAGGATTGCAGCAGCATGAACCTTTTTAAGGTGGTCACTGTCCAAATTTCGAACATCTTGGCGAAGACCATGCATGGCGGCATTGATAGCTTTCGTCTTGAGTTGTGATAATTTGGATTTGATATCGCCATTTGTTGGTTCTTGTTCAGTGGTTTCTATCGATTCTTCAAGCACCTCTTCTTTTGTGTCGTCCTTGATCTTTTCGTTGATAATGTTTTCATCACCAGCAGAAGGTGAGGGGGAGGTAACAGCGGCAGTGGCAGTAGGAGCATGCATTTCAGGATCAGCTTGTTGGAGTGTTGGGCGTTTGGATAAGATAGGAATGACAAAGACATGATACCAGCGCAAATCTTCGTGATCCTTAACACGACGGCAGACCCAGGGCACAAAGAAAAACCAGGCGAAGGCGGCAAAGAAGGCACCGACACCAAAGGAAATACCAACAACAGTACCAACAGACATGCTAGCAGCATCGGTACCAGGAGCACCCTTGTAGATGATGTAAAAGGCATTGATTGTCATAGTGAAGAAGAAGTAAATAGGAACCATGCGGACACCCCACTTGAAACTGTCGGCCCTTCTTAAAACAACGTGCTTTGTAATGGTATATAGTAGAGCAGCAACAAGACCAGCAGCCACAGGGGATAAAAACCAAGAGGTGATAATAGATGAGATGCCACCCCATTCCCATTTGAGAGAGCCACCACCAAAGCTAATATATCATAACAAAATTAAGTTAGTGAGCAAATATCTTCGCAGTATATAAAATAAAAATAAATACTTACGCAGCAATACCAACACCACAAATGGCACCAACAATAGAATGAGTGGTACTGACAGGCCAGCCTCTCGTAGAAGCAAACACAACCCAAACTGCAGATCCAAAAACAGCGCATAACATGGCCAGCATAAGCATTTCTGGTTGATCAGCGAAGTTCGCAACAGACAGGATACCACCTTTGATAGTTTCAGAAGTACCAGAACCCAAGAGTAAAGCACCCAAGAATTCAGTGAAACAAGCAATAATGGAAGCTTGAATAAGTGTCAAGGAGCCAGAGGAGATGGAAGTCGCAAAGGCGTTCGAGACATCGTTGGCACCAATGCCATACTATTAACAATAAAGAATGGTAAGTATTTAAGATAACACAAGTGAAAGAGAAAGAAGGAGCGTGTGTGTGTGTGTGTGCGTCACTTACAGCATCTAAGAAGGCAAAGACCATACCGACTCCGAATATCCAAGTATAATCACCTGGTTGCATCATACTATGTAGGAGGTGTGAATGTGTGAGTAGAAGAGATAAAAGTAAAGAGTGTTGTTGGGTGCTTTGGTTGTTGCATAAGTTCGTGGTATTTATATCTAAAAGTACAAGTCAGCATTTTGAGAATACTAGGAAAAAAAAGAAAGAAAAGAAGGGTAAGCAAAAAGTATTGAGTAGGTTTTAGCATTTTCAAAAAAAGAAAATCCAGATATCCGCCAATCATATTTGAGAATTAATCCACGTCGCCCTTTTTCTGTCCCTTTTTTTCACAGAATTCATGGAAATCCCCGATGTTTCTCGTTTGACAGCTAGATCAAACACTTGGAATACCGTGTCAAGCAAGATCCAGCGAAAAGAAAATGACAATCAATGCATCAACTGTCTTTGGTCACTTCAATTCATGCCCAGTTGTACTGATTCTGGTCCCCTTCCATCACAGTAACCAATCACTATCCAGTTTTATCAATTTTTTTTTTTTTTTTGGCAATCAATCAATAAAGTAGGACAAAAGACAAAATGCAAAAAAAAAAAAAATAGAAATCAAAGATTTTTTTTTATTTAAACAAAAAGCATAATATATCTATATCGGTACAGGACACCAGTCGATATCACATGTCGTCTTCCCCCAATCATCAGCTACCAATACACACACGAGCTCCTAACTACCACCATAACAAAAATTCATGACAAAACATTGTGTCAAAGACATAAATTTGGTCACACACGCAGAGAAACACAAACACTACACATACACACATACACACATACACACATACACACATACACACATACACACATACACACATACACACATACACACATACACACATACACACATACACACATACACACATACACACATACACACATACACACATACACACATACACACATACACACATACACACATACACACATACACACGCACAATATTCACAATTACATTCACTACCTTCAATCGGCACACCACCCATCTACACATAGCTTGTATATCCATTCCTATATCGCTGTCCAGATCGATCACCGTCCATCTATCCGCCAAACACCATCAATATCATTCGCTCAATCGCTACGCAGGCATTATCCTGGTCAGCTAATAAGAGTATAATCTCAGCAACAAAAGAATACGTAAAGTAATTCAATTGAGGCACCCCTTTGAGTCAATGATACAACCATAACAACAGTCATGGGAACATTTTTATTCCTAATAGTCTATAAATGATGAGAATAAATAATAATAATAAATGGCAGTTTGTATTTGTTTGTTAGTTTGATTCATATACTTAGGCTTGCGATTGGAGCTCTTGTTTTCTGGCACCAAAAAGAATTTCCATATCTTCCAAACTTCGACCCTTGGTTTCTGGAATAAAACTGACGCCAATCAAGCAAACCACACAGCATGCCCCAAAGAAAAAGTAAACACCAGATACCGAAGATGCCATAAATAGAGGGACGCAGTAAGTGATCAGAATAGAGAATGCCCAGTTTAAGCTATACGTGATCGCGAGACCTTTTGCACGGCAACGCATATTGAAGATCTATGAAAATAAAAACAAAAAATTAAAACCTATTGTCACAATGATAACGGGTGATTTTTGTATTTTGTATCTTACTTCAGCAGGATATACATAAGAAGCCATACCATAGCTGAAGGCAAAGGAAGCGGTGAAGATATAAACAAAGGCAATGATGGTATTCCGGGCATTGGTATTAGTGACAATCACATTGCCAGTATCGACATCCACAATAGCATAACGTGCAAACATAGCCCCAACAATAAACATTGAAATACCCATGGATGCCGCACCCATTTGAAAAACAGGCACACGACCAATACGATCAATCAAAAATTGTAAAGATATAGCCGCCGCAATCAACGATAAAATACCCGATGCACCACTGGCAGCAATAGAGGAGGACACGTCACTGAGACCGGCATTGACGAGAATTTGAGGGGCATAATACCAGATGGCTACACTACCAGTAAATGATGTTGAGATGGAGATGAAGAAGGCGATCATGGTGCGTCTGAGGTTGGTGCCCACAAAGAGTTCCTTGTAGGTACGTTTGCCAAGAGATTGTTCAAATTCGATTTCACCACTGATTTCCTTGTATTCGTTTTGTATTAAAGAATGGTCGGCAGGAAGTTCATTCAATTCAGCCAAGACCAACAATGCTTCATCTTTTCGACCCATATCCAAAAGCCATCGAGGGGTAAAAGGAAGTGTGATGGCATAGACACCAAAAATGACACCACAGAAAAGCTGGATCATCCAAGGAGCACGCCATGACCAGTCCGAATCCAAATTATTGGTACCAAATGTCACAAAATAGCCAACCACTTGTCCAAATGTGCTCATCAGAGTGAATAGACTAATAAGTCGGCCTCGGATATCAGGTGGACTAATTTCAGAATGATATCTACGAAAAAAAAAAAAAAATTAATATACGAATATGGGTAATGCATAGCCACTTACAAAGGAATGGCGGATCCTAAAATGCCCGCACCAAACCCAGTAACAAGGCGACCAGCACAAAGTAAGGCAAAATTATATCCGATAATCTGGAAAAGCACCCCAATACAAAAGATGGCACTTGACCCAACAATAGAGTACTTGCGACTAAATCGATCTGATAATCGTCATCATTAGTATTTCCTTGTGACCATCCCCTTTCCCTAATTTTATATATATGCTTACCACAAAAATAGCCAGAGAAGAAAGCACCCAATGCAGCAGTCATCAAGTAGAAGGCCAATAGCAGACCTTGAAGATAAACGTAAGTTTCTTGAGTAAAAAACTTGGCTTTAAATATTTCCATTGCACTAAAGAAGATTACAATGATCAGTGGATTGTGTGTGTGTGTGTGTATGTGCTTTGTTACCCTTACAGGATAGATGAAATACAACCAGTGTCATATCCACATAGAGCACCGCCAAACGCAGCTACAGTAGAAGAAAGATAAACCGATTTCCGGAAGGGTTTGATACTACCATCCACTGAGCAGATCGACTCTGTTTGCGATTTTGTTGCAAGATAGTTTGGTTGATCTTGATCTAAAGGAAGTTTAGATGTTGCCATGCTTGTTGAAGAAAGAGAAAGAAAGAAAGAAAAAGAAAAAAAGAAAAATGAAGGTAGCATTTTTTAAGATGTAAAAAAATTTTGACTTTTGAAGTGCCGCTATTCTGATTCACCTGTGCCCAGGTTTTTCATCACGGGGATACACGAGAACAATCCACCTGTTGCCCACCAAAGACTTGAAAAGTAGTTCTTTTTTTTTTGGAAGTAAACCCCTCTACATCTGTATACACATACTGATAAATCAATGCTAACGTCAATTAGTATTGCTACTTTACCTTCAATGTTTGTTTTATTGTCTTGCAAACAAACAAAACCAATCGTGCGTTTTTAAATGTCAGATGGTTTGTTGTACGACCGCTTTTTTAAAAAATAGATGGGGTCCAGATATACTTCTTTTGTTGTTTTTTATCAAACTCTATCAATGTTATGGCGACAATGTCAAGTTACTTCTTGAACCCTTGCTAATTTACACATGGCCCGGGTAGAAAAAACAAAAAAAAAGATCAAAATACAGGAAGCTATAATACGATGTACTTTTTTTAAGTGCTTAATACAGCAATACTGGAAAATGGCTCTCACTTCAAGATTCTAAATTCAAAATCAACAATCCGTCTTACGAAAATGCCTACAGTGTTCTGCCATTCCACTTTGCTCTGCCTATTTACTAAGGGTGCAACGAAGCATGGGTTTAGCTATATATGTGCCCCAAAAATCATGGAACAGCGAAAACATTTAATACCCAAAAATCTTCTACTGTAACAAGAGACTATGATTGAATGCTGAAGAATACCTTCGAACATACTCGGTGAGTCGCATGCTTGTACCCCTGAACATATCGGGCTTTAAAATGGCCGTGTGATTTTTCTAGCACAACGATGTTTTTTCAAATGCCTTTCCCCACATTTTTTTTTCTCGCCCTCTCTTTTATTTTTTCTTTGTCTTTTTATTGTTCTGACGCTAAATGAAAACCTTACGTCTACTCCCTGTGGGTAATTCATATTATTAATAAAAACTCTCTTTTCTCTTATTTATTGTTTCTCTTCTTTCCTTTCTTACTCTCTTTCTTCCTTTTTTTTTTTTTTTTATTTCTCGTCTCCTTATTTAACAGCATCTTCAAGGCTCATGTCAACTTCAACAAAGCTACCTATCCGTCCCTCTGCAACGTAAGTCATTATCTTGTCTGACATCTTCTATCATTTTGTTATTGATGCTGTATTCTTCTTTAGTCTTATTGTAGCAGCTCCTGTCCCAACTAATTCTCAAGAGCAAGGAAAATGCGATTACCGTGTATTGATGATGAAACGGTAAGACTATTACTGTTCCGCTGAAAATGGGCTATACGTGATCCTTACAATTTATGCGTATTTTTTTTTCTTCAATGGTATATTAGCAATGGCAAGAGTAGCTTCATACACGCTCACGTATTTCCTGGTGGAATAGTAGATGAACAGGATAGCGAAGCCAAGTGGAAGGACAGCTTATCGAACGTCACTTTGTCCAAGGAAAACATGTACGGTTTGGTATATACAAATACAGTATAATGAAAAAAAAGCATAGTAGCGAGTAATTACAATGAGCTCATTTCTTTTTTTTTTTTTCCTCCGTCGATTTAGGCTGACACACAAGATTTGTGCTATTCGTGAAACATTTGAAGAATCGGGCTTGCTTTTGACAACGCCTCCAGCACATACAGTTCCTGAACTAGACACCGAGGTTTGGAGACACCGCGTCCACGATGATGCTTCTCAATTCAAATACATGTGTGAACACTTTAGGCTACAACCAGCTGTGGATCGACTGATTCCTTTTGCCAACTGGATTACGCCGGCCTTTGAAAAGAAACGATACGACACCCTTTTCTTCTTGACCGTCTTGCACCAAACTGTGGATGAACAACACCGTGAAACTGTCAAGGTCTCTGCTGATGGCAAGGAAACCGTGCAGTTGGATTGGTTTAACCCACAAGAAGGTAATGTGAAAAAAAAAATTGATGAATGGAACAGGTTATTGACGATTATTATCGCTGTTGTATATATGTTAACCGATAGCGCTAGAAAATTATGACCAACGGAAGATTGTGATGTTTCCACCTCAATGGTACTCGTTTTACTGTCTGAATGGTATCCAACATCATCGAGATTTATTGGACAATGTGGGTGTAGGTGCGCTTCGAATGAAATCAGGAGAACCTATTACGATTCGACCTCAGCTCAACAAGGTGGACGACAATGACGATGCTGGACGTCAAGGCTATACTGGCTTCTTGGCTTATCCTGGTGACGAAACTTACTCAACCGCCGGCGAAGATACCTCCAAGGACTTTGTGCATCTGCGCCCTTCTCAAAAAGGGCATCACCACCGGTTGTACTTTAAGGGGAAAATTCAAAATGTGGCTCTGGAACGAAATGTCGACATCTCCACCTTGGTCAAATCTTCCCTGTAGTTTTTAGATTCATTGTGCCTATTTGTTTAGTGGGTCTTCATTTTATTTTAGTATTATTCCATTTGTTGGTTTTAGAATATTTATCTGTTTTGTATTAAGATTACTTTAAACTATACAATAAAAACATGATTTGTCCTTGTTCCAAATTAGTTTGTACCCCTTTGTGTGTGTGTATATGATGAATGAGCTGTATGGCGATTGGGCTCTTAGTGGGTTATGTACATGGGATAAGAAATCGAGCTTGATGTAGTGGTCATATTTGTGTCGATGTGTCAGAAGGGACTCATATCAATGTATTGTGATGGGAAAATCAATTAAAAAGTAGAAAAAGTCATATATTCAATCGTAGAGGTAAAATAAGATATTGAATGTATCGTATATCATTTTTCAGAATAAAGTTTCAACTGCAAAATAATCAAAATTATGATATAACGAAAACAGATCGATGACAAACAATGTGGTATAATTTTCTATCAAAAGAGACAACAATGATGTAAAATGGTCATGTGGACAATCAAAATGGTCTAAAGTCGATGATGATTTTATTTAAAAAAAAAAAAAAAAAAAAGACTAATAGCATAATGCGGATGAGAAGGTATGTACAAAAGATATTTGAATACAGAATATAAAAAGAATGCTGAAATATAAATGGGATGTATATATGTAACACTACAATGAAATGTAAGGAATGGAGAGGTTGAAATGAGTGCATAAAGGGGGAGAGGATGAAGTGGCGGTTCTATATACAGTACTACACTACTAATTAAAAAGATGAATAAACAAATGAAATAATCAAGGGTAATAGGAGGTTTTGGCATGGATGGCATATTGGTGGATAGAGTGAGGTAAAGAGTCATCATCACCGTCATTGTTGTTTTCACCGTTGGTAATCGAGTCCAAAAGAGCACCAATTTGTTCAACGCTAGTCCAGCCATGATGGTCTTGTTGCACCGAGAGGAGATCCATGCGCAATTGACTATGAGGCGGTAACAGGAAGGTATTGAAATGGTTCAAAACGGCTCGAATATGGTTGTCGGTCATGATCAATAATTGGGGTAAATCTTGCTGTACAATATCAACCAAGGTAGAATGCATGTTTTCTTTGATGTAATTGTCTACTACTGTCGAAAATTTCCTCGTCAGGGGTCGTAAGCAAGCGAATGAAATCATCACATCATCATTATCACGTTGTTGTTGTTGTTGCTGTTGTTGCTCTTGGTGTTGGAGGTCGTCAGTGGTTGGCATCCTCATCAATGGACAATAGGTTGAGAGTGTCGTCTCCATAAAGGACCGCAGCGAGATGGAATCCAAGGCCACAAACGAGCTATGACTATACCACATGTTAGGCAATTGGTCTTCGACATATGAGCCTACTGCACCTTGGAGTTGTTCCTTGAGTAATCGAACATCAACATCGCTATCAGTGTCATCTTCTTGCTGTATCCATCGCAGTTGCTGTTGTTGCTGGCCGACAGTTTCTTTTCCTAGTGAATTGTATGGGCCGTTGTTGTTACGTTGTTGTCTAATCAGCTGGACTGAATCTTGTATTTGCGCAGCCAGTGCTTTGGAGAGAGTAGTAACAGCGTTTTCGAGATGCTCAGCCATGATATGGGCAGAGAGAAGCTGAGTAAAGCGATTTAGATCCACGTAAAAGTCAGCATCGTCAATATCGTTCGGTTGTAATTGAGTAGTTGGTATTGAGTCGTCAGTCTGAGTGAAGGAAGAAGACCATCGCGGTTGTTGCGGAATGTCATCGTGTTTGTTGGCAAAGGCACTGGCGGGGTCTATATTGTTGCGATCATTGCTGTCAACATTAGGCTGGACTACTGGTAATGCGGATACTGAAGATAAAACGAGTAATAATGGACCCACAATGCTATTCAAAATAGGAATGAGAAGCATGAATCAAGTGAATCGTTCAATAAAGGGAATATGGAAATTTTTGAAGAAGAAGAAGAAAAAGAAGAATATAAAAAAAGACTTTTTTTTTCACTGAAATAGCTTCGCATCGGAGTTTGATATGCGGTTTTTTTTTTCACAAATATGAGAGCTGGGTCATAACACACCAAAAAAAGAGAAGAGCCATTTTTAACATAGCACAGATCACTTATCTCCTACTCAAAATTGAACAAAACTGCCTTTTTCTGGTAGACTGGTAATGATGATCCTAATTACAAGCAACATTGGGTAAATATGCATTTAGTTGATATTTGAATATTAAGTGAATATTTCTTTTAATTTATAGGTTTAGAAATTGCTTTCAAAGAAAGTAAGGTTGCTCTCATCGTCTCAAATAATAATAAATGATACGATCGAACAATGATAATAAAAAAATGGATCATCACTTGATAAGGAAAAACAAAGTAAATCCGTTTAGCCCTTTTTTATTTTTGGTCATTTCTATACCCTCCTCCTCCCTCCTTCATAATATATAACAATAAAAAAACACAAGATACATGCAGCAATGATATAATAAATATATATGTATATATATTTTATTTAAACCTATTCTTTATATTCTATACTAAATGATATCTATCTACTAAATAGAATAATGACAGGTCGATCATCATATAACGAAATATCGTAACAGAAGATTCGGGTCCAACCAAATATGCTAAGCAAATATTACCATGAAGCACCTACATATAAAGAAAATCCAATATTTTCATTTTTCAAACACTTGATCGTACTCTTTTTCTTTTTTTTTTTTTTTTTACCTGTTTCGTTTGTCCAAGAATAGCATCAGCAGTATCGACGGTATGCCCTAAAAATAACTATAAGTAGGATTTCCTTCTTTACGAATAAAGTTCGCTTTCATGATTTTACCTGGATTATGTTATATGTGGTCCAGACACCGCGCTTTTCTTGGCTTTAGAGGCTCAGTAGAATACCCATAAACAGTAGATCACAACCATTGATAGACCGACTTTACCCGCTTCTAATCGGACACTAAAAATAATAGAAGAATATCAGTAATTGGATCATTATCAAACGTTGACATATGAGTGTGTGTTCGTTTTTTTCAGCCCGTAGTTTCCTTACAAGATATACCAGGTCATATAATTTTCCATGGCAAAATGCAATCCTTCTCCTTCCCCTCCTATGTCAGTGACACCGTGCAGCATTCATATTGGAAAAATAAATAGGTTATTTATATTCATTTCATATTACTATTTTTTTTTTTTTGCTTACCATTTACTGTCTATCACCAATCGGAGTACCTAGAAAATAAATATTGAAAAAAAAATTAGTGTATGTTACAGATGGTTAGTTTCTTGATTTACTTTCCCCTTTGTAAGAACAGGGTTCCTTTTACCAAAGGATTCAACGAGTACCATTTGCTGGGTTAAAAAGCAATTTGTCCATTTCAAAACCCGCTTCAAGGTGAATGTTCATGGCAAACGATAGTAGTCAAAGAAAAAAGATAGATAATGATGGTTGAAAACGGTCTTCCCCAAAAAAGTGTAACAAAGTATGTTTGGCAGTTTTCACTTACCTCTGGAGGTTGCTCACATAGCAGCAACGTTATTCTTCCCGATACGGTCCAGACTCTGCCAGAATAATCGCACACTGACACACTAAAATAAAAAAGAAGTTTCTTGGTTAACCATTGAATATAAATATAAATGCTAATAATTACCTACGACTCACAATCCACCTACCCCCCATCTTGAATAATGCTAATTGTCTTTCAAAAAGGTCCCGACTGCTTCCAGTTTGAGAGTGTAGGTCACCAAAGTTCCATTTTGAGGCGTTGATTGTGAGATCCGCGTTTTCCATCGAAAATTGGACATGTTATTCCTGTACACTGATGATTGCTCTGAGTCCAAAGTCCTATAGGATGAGAGAGGTGATATAAATAAGCAAAGATTAGTCTTGTGTTTACGAATTTGAATACGCCCTTTTTTTCTGACACATACCATCTAATTAGCAAAACTTGGAACGTACAAAATAATAATACTTGCAGGAAGAAAGCGGAAATATTCCTCCGCCATCGATGTGACTCCATTGTCATGTTGCTGCTTAGATCATACGGAGCATATGAATCGGACCTAAACATACATAATAGACATGCGTATGGCAAATATAAACAACATAACTCCTAATATAAGTAATCTATTCATACGGTATGTTTGTGAAAGCATAGTATAACTTACATATGTTAATGGATCATCATCGTTTGTCATTATGAGCTGTAGTATGTGCTGTTGAAGCAGGGCAGTATACCATCAGTTCCCTTATCATGCTGACGATTGTGGCCAAAAAATGAAAAGAAATCAATGGTTGTCAGCGGAACGTTATATTTTTACACTAGACCTTTTCCTTTTTTTTTCTTACCGGAATTGTATATCTACCCCCTTGCTTCTTCGTCCTACATTCGAGTTCATGAAACCAAAAATGATAAAACGAAAGTAATGATAAGTGGAGCGTTCACAAAGCAATTAAAGATAGAAAAAGTTGACAATTGTACCACTTACTAACGTACCACCAGTTGATATGAAGAGCTACAATGAATCATCCAAAACTTTTAATGAATGATGTGCAGGTGACTAGGATGTCGCATTGTTCCTACTTGCATATATGAGATTTCATCAGCAATCTTCCTATCCCAATCGGTAAATAAGAGCCTCTGTCAGTAAGGTTCCGAAAAACAGTAATATTTACGCTTACTTACACAAGGACATACAAGAGTATGTTTGAGTAAAAAAGCATTCTGCCAGTGTCAATCCCTCAGCCAATAAAACTATTGCCTTGTTGCTGTAGTAAGCCATCAGCTGGATTTTAAAACACTCAGTTTTGTCAAGTATGTACATAAACTGGCTTTCCTATAGACAAGAGAGAGAGCAAGAGAGAAAGAAGTTTAGTGTCTTGTATATCGTAAATTCAGTGTGAAAAAGAATACAGTATGTCACAGTAATTAGACTTTTCTGCCTGGTACATTGCTTGCATGACACGTTCGCTTACCTATGAACCTATGCACCGATCTCATCCCGACCCACTCATATATGAGTATGTGCTATGATCCATCAATTCCCGCTGTCTTGCCTTTTTTGGTTTACCTAAAAGCCTTTCAAGTGCTATCCATCAATATGTGGGTGTTATGGTACATGCCTGATCAGCGTATTCCTTGAATCTTGCCATGCTAAAAAAGCTATCCATCACCCAAGGATGAGTATATCACGGTTCCTCACTTTCCTTCGTCTATACGTCGTCAGTATCCCTGTCTTCCTCCAAGCGTCGAAGATATCTTGGCTATTTCCTAAAAGTAACAGGACTATAAAAATAAAGAGTTGAGATTAGTACGTTACAGTAATGAATCAAGGGATGGAAGAATTTGCCCACCTAGAAGACACAAAGATATTTCAAGATATGTTTCATGGTAGAAACCACCCACGTCGCGAAGAAATACCAGAATGAATTTTTCTCAGTACATCTACCGTGCGTAAAGTCTACCACGTTGTTGAGGCTCGAAGCGCATTCACTGGAACTACATTCGTGCAGCAAGAAGAGACACGAAGAAAAAATTGGAACAAAAAAAAAAAGTCAAGATAAATAACGCCCCTGAAATTGATTTTTGTACATACAAAAGACGACTACCCCTTTTATTCTAATAGTATAGTATAAAATATAAAACAATAATAATAATAACAATAATAATAATGATAAATGCTAACAACTAGTTATATTTAATGATCTTCATCAGCATCACAGTGAGCAGCATAAGCCTTTTCATCCATCAAACCTTCCAATTCATCAGTATTAGCGAGCTTAATCTTGGCCAACCAACCTATGAAACATCCATCATCGTTAATAAACAGCCACTGAACACGCCTTCACATATATTATATATAGAAATTACCATCTTCTTCAGGGCTGTTGTTGATCAAGGAAGGTTCATCAGCTAAAGCTTCATTGACATCCACTACTTCACCAGTGACAGGAGAGTAGATATCACTAGCAGCCTTCACAGATTCGACGACACCAATTTGAGCTACTCACACATGCACACACACAAAAAAGACGTCAGAATAGACTCACCTACATTTTACTAATATCGTATATTAATTTTTGCTTACCTTCCCGAGCAACTTCATCACCAACGGTGGGGGTTTCAACGAAGACAACATCACCTAAAGCCTTTTGGGCGTGATCGGTAATACCAATGGTACCAACACCGTTATCAATGGAGATCCATTCATGGTCAGAGGTATACTTCTTGGCTAGAGGAAGAAGATAGAGAAGAAACCAGATACATATACAAAAGAGATGGAAAGGTGAGGAGTTAAAGAAAAGAAAAAGAAGACAGGATGCTTTTGTCACTTACTGGCATAGCCACGGATAGCAGCCAAAGTAGCAGTGTTGCGAATCACAGGAGCATAAGGAGTGAAAACACGAGAAGTCAAAAGACGAAGAGCCATGGTTGTATTTTGTTTTTTGGATAAGAGAGAGGGGAGTGAGGAAGAAAAAGAAAAGAAAAAGAAAACGAAATAATAGGATGACCCCAGCTATTAATATTGATTCGTTTTCTTTTCTCCACCGAGTCCAAGTGCGCATTACCATAAAAAAAACGACTTGACGAATCAAATGCTCTTGTGCAAGATCGAGTGGCGGAATTTTAACTACAGATCTGTTTTTTTTTTTTTTGGTCAACCCATCTCTCGTTATGGAGTCTCTCTATATTATCATACATACTGGTCTGTTTAGATTATGCCACAGTTTAATAGCCATTGCTGTTCATTTTTTGACTCTATTATGAAAGGTAATAGTGGACCGGCGATCCTTTGTAACAAAAAATATAAATTGAGGGGAAGAAGATTTTTGAACGCCGCTCTAAGCGTGTTTTTCTACATTATCACCCCATACAATGGATGTCCTGTTTTACATATAAATGAAAAATATTCAGGCTGGTGCTATTCCTGACATTAAGCTGATATTATAAACTGAGCAAATGAGAGATTTCATCAATGACAATGCTCTTGGATTGTATTTTATCATATGTTACTCTGCCATGACTACCGAGCCAACTTACTTTTTTTTATGGCCTAGCTTTTACTTTGCGGACCTGAAAAAGACAAAAAAACATACGATGTAGTCATTGTTCACTATACTATATTACAAGCTGATTTAAAAACAACCAATGTCCAATGGAATTCGATAGTGCTTTGAGAAACTAGAGACAGGTACCTGAAACAATATCAATGACTTTATATATTTATTTTTCTTCTATATGGAATTTGAGTGTACTTCTCCACCCCCCCCTGGACAGGAAGCCTCCAGGGTGGGCGGAGTGTATAATTGATTCCGAAAAAAAAAAAAAAAACTACTATAAAAAATTTTTTTTAATCAGTTCCTTTTTCTTTTTGTTTTTTTTTTTTTTTTTTTTTTCATTCAAAACTCCCCCCACTCTCTTACATTACTTTATATAAAAATCATGGTTGACGGTAACGCTACTGCTGGTGCTAAGCTCTTCAAGACCCGTTGTGCTCAATGCCACACTGTTGAAGCTGGAGGTGCCCACAAGGTCGGTCCCAACTTGAACGGTATCTTTGGTCGCAAGTCTGGCCAAGCTGCCGGTTTCTCTTACACTGCTGCCAACGTCAACAAGGGTGTTACCTGGGACGAACAAACCTTGTTCGACTACCTCGAAAACCCTAAGAAGTACATTCCTGGTACCAAGATGGCCTTTGCTGGTTTCAAGAAGGTAAGGGGAAGGTTTTTGGAGTGGAAATGCGAGTATTTTAGGAAAAGAGAAATCCATAGATTGGTTTGGCTGATTGATTTATTGATTCATTTATTTATTGATTATATATAGCCCAAGGATCGTGCCGATGTCGTTGCTCACTTGAAGGAAGTCTGTTAAGTATCTGACTGACTGGATATCTAGATAGTACATTTTTACCTCCTATTAATAATATATTATATTATTTCATTGTACAATTGACACTCCTCCATATTTTCATCTCATTATATTAGAAATAAACTTGGAAATTTAGATTTGTTATATTTTATTGCTACTTTTTTGTTTGTTGTTACTTTGTTTCGGTAGAAGGATATGGAGTTCTCAAAGATGACTATGTCGTAGAAATTGGGCATGGGCGCTGTTGTTATGGGGCAAGATTCGGGACAATCCCCATTTGCACTCCCAAGTTCCGAAAAAAAAAAAAAATTGAGGGATGAAGCTCATTTACCACTGTGTTTTAAGTTTCAATTGAGACGAAGTGTAATTTTTCATGGACGATGGAAACTGAAAATTAAGACGACATTTACATAGTTTTGAGACGCCTGTTATGATTGATTTCTTGCTCATCCCAATTTAATTTTTTTACCCCTCCCAATTTATTTACTTTTTTCCCATCCCAATTTTATTATACCACCGTCTTAATTTATTTTACCCTTGTCTCAATTCAAAGTTAATAATAAACTGTAGATAGATAACACATTACCCTTTCAAACTGATAAGTGAAATAAAAAAGTTGTACTGTCTTCACCTTCTTCTTGTCTTTACTAGTATCATGTTATGAATGTATGTTAATGTATTTATCCCCCCCCCTTTCATTATTCATCATCTCATAGGTTTATCTTCTTGCTATTTTGATGTATATGTAATGTATTTGAGAAAATCTGATCTAGGTCGATTGTGATTGAGCAAGTGCTTTTTCCCCAAACTTATCAATGGGCTTCAATTATGTATTGCATTTTCATCCCTTATTTTCTTTTTCATCCACCATGATAGGAATCACCACAAAAAAGGAATGTTTCAAATTCCGCCCACGTGAATTTTAGTTTTATTTTTCGACCTCTTTCTTTTCTTTTTCTTTTTCATTTTCGTTTTCTCTTTACCATTGGAACTTTTTTAGGGTTGTAACGATCTTAGATTAGTGTCAGGACTAGCTTAGAAGAGTTTTCAGCTCAGGGATTACAAGATGATGGGGAAACTCTGCATTTTGAATCTAGAATCTGAGGGCATCAATAATTGGCTTTTTGGAGCCTTCATTAGCTTATCTTTATGTTATTTTGTATCCCCATCTGAATAAAATATGTGTCTTTTTGTTTACTTCAATGAAAAATGTCCAACAGTTTTTTTTTTTATTCTTTTTGAAGTTTTGTGCATGAGATTCCTGTTTAACATGGCCCTTTTAGATTAATGTTGACCGTTGCTCTACGTCAATGAAAAACAGTTCTTTGGTCTTTCTCAAGCGCTGCATTGTATATAATAATATGTTTTACCATCGTCCCATTAGATCAATGTTGACCATTCGTTACATCTCACAACAGGCTTCCTCATGCTGTCTCCATTAGCTGTTACAAAGAATCTCGCTCGTTTAGTTAGTATATATCATTATGCTTCAAATAAAATGTGTCTTTTTATTAACTATGCTTTGACCCAATATATAATGAGCAATGGTGCTATTGCAGATGTTTTATGAGTCTGTTTGAAGTATTTGCTTCCTAGCTAACCCACTATGACTACATCCTCTCCCAGAGTTACAGTGACTTGTCGACAGTTCTGGAGTACTTGATATCGAATGTAGGCTTATTGCTGCTCGACCAGTCATGCCAATAAAACTAGTGTGTGCTGTGAATGTTGTCTTCTCTATGAAATATATTATAGCAGCTATTAGGTATATATCCAGTTCAATATCCTTATTGCGTAGAGCAATAGAAAAAGTCGGCTGGGTCTCAATGAGATGTTTACCAAAATGTGTGATAATGGAGGGGTCAATGCCCGCTCTATATTTTTTACTGTTCACACTAAAACGCCGATCGATACACAAAAGGGGTACTCTAAGGATTACCCAATAAAGTGTAAAATAGCGGAGGCATCTAATGTCATGCTGTCAAAATTTTCCACTTCAACAACGTCTTCTACTGGAACCCGGTAGCTCTTTTTTTTTTTAAAAAATGTGAGAGTGTTTAATTGTTTTTCCTTTTTGAATCTAGGAGTGCAAAGTGACAGCACTTCAAGCCTCGTCCAGAAAAACCAGGCGTGACAGCACACAAAGGAGCATATACTGTATACATACATATTCCTTTATTTTCTTTATTGCCTTCTACTTTCTGTGTTCTGCAACCAATAAATAGCATTGTATTTACCCAATTTCATATAACAGGAGGGTGACTTCCGAAGGTATGGGGATAAAAAACTTTGCAATGATCTCGACATCACCTTTGGGTTTTCTCAATCGTGCAGGTAAATTAGATTGTGTGTCATTTCAAAAACCGCCAGTCGAAAAAAAATATTTGCCACTCTCCTTTTTTTTCCAATTCTTCTTATTTACCATCTTCCTTCCTTGAAACGTATTCTATTATATATACATTATATGTATCATATATAAACACATATACATCCTCCTCCACTTCATTCCTTTTTTTTCGATTTCAAGAGACATATACCAATCCTATTCAACCCCTCCTCTTTAAAAAAAATACAAACGGCTTACCTTTTCCCATCTAAGAAAAGTGTAGCCCTTTTTTATTTTACTATTTCGAATCTATACCCTTGATTTCAGTCAGTCCATTCATTCCAATCTTCCTTCCCTTGCCCTCTTACTTGATTATTATCATACTCATCACACCAATCCCGAAAGTCTCAATAACAAGTACACTTTTTTTGACCTGCGTCCCTTTGTATGATGGATACTACCAATATTGACAAGAGAACGAAACGAAACAGTATGCTGGCTTATGTTCCTGTGCATAGACGGAACGATGTTAGTGACTCTGGGCAACAGCGATCGAACCAACAACAACAACAACGCTATTCTACAGCTGATGACCAAGGAAACAAGCGGAGCTCATTTAATCAAAAAATGAATGGCAGCAATGGTGCTAGATACAGCTCTGATATCTCCTCCAATGGCAATGGTATTGGTAATGACAGCAAATCGATGCAACGATACTCACAACAACAACAGCAGCAACAAGGATGGCGTAAAGGACAAAACAATGTGAATGGTGGTGGATCTGTCGAACAAGACGATTACCTTGAAGAAAGCAACATCCATTTCAACTCTACAAATAATCATCGGTATTCCAGCAACAGCCATCGTACCTCTATGTCCTCTTTTGATCCTCGAATGTCTATGTTGGACTCCTTACCTCATGATGATCATCGACAAAGTACTGGACCTGAAGATTGGAATGAATTGTTGCGTCAATATGATCGACCAGATGAAGAAGCTGCTATCTTGACAAGAAAGAACAAACGTGCCAGTCGTATCATGGACCCATTTAATGAACCTCCAAGTAAGACACCAAAAAAAAAAAAAAAAAAGATGTGGATGTATATGCTTATCGACACGATATTTGTATTATTATGAATGATTTTCTTTAGCTCAAGTGCCAGTAGTTGGTGAACCTACTGTGGTGTTGGACTGTCGGGACTTCCCCAAATCATTCAAGACCCACCACCTGCATGATATTTTTCGGGAATATGAAAACATTCGTGGCGGATATCGTATCAAGTGGATAGATGATACCCGGGCCTTGATTATCTTCGAGCATCCTGCTACAGGTAATACATATATATATATATATATATTATAAAACCTGAGGACTTACGAACATTTACTCTTTATTTTATAGCAAAAAAGGCTTATATCAACAACGTTTCTAATGCTTATGCCAAAATCCGTCCTTATGAAGGACCCGCCGACATTTTATCAGGTAACAAACCCCTTCATGTCATCATGTAAAAAATGTACCTCTATTGGTGCTCACTACCCTTTTCTTCTTCTGTTTCTTAGGCCCAGCGCCACAGATGAACCGCCGGTCAGCAAGCTACAACATGAAACGACAAAGCGGAACCATATCAGAACCCTTAAAATGAAAAGGGACGCAATGGTAGTGTCGGGTGAAACGTATGCATTCAGTTGTAGCCCCTTCTTTCCCTTTTTTTTTTTTTTTATCTTTTACATTGATCTAGCCTTTTATTTCTTCTATTTCTTTTATTATGTATTGAAAACATCAAATAAAAAAAAGTGTTTTGTTTTGAAAATCTTGACAGTGTGATTTTGATTTGATAACAATGTTGAACAATAGAATGAATTAGATGCGGATATGGGAATGATTGTGGAATAGCGGAAACTCATCACGGTAATTTACAGTTTCTGATGATAATGTTGATACTCTAGTGAAGCGGGTAGTAGATCATGATAGTAAAGAGGTGGCATAAAAAACAACGACTCAATAGAAACAATCCTATTTTGTATAATATTTCCTTCCCCCCTTTTTTTTTGTTTTCCGATCTTCAAATCGTGCATTTATTTTTCATTATCAACAATTGTATATGTAGTAAATTTATCTTTATTCATATCCCATTCATGATCAATTATTATGATTCCCTCGCAAAAGATTCACAAGTAAAAAAATAAAAAAATAAAATAAACTACGGCACGACTCTGGGACACACTCATTTTGCACTCGCACATTCAAAAAAAAAAAAATTATACGGAATTTAATAATAATAATGAAAGGTGTCGTGTGCCAGAGTAGGAATAGTTGTTGTTGAGGTGTGATTTGATGTATACAGTAGGTCTATTCAAACGAAGGTTGCAAAAGTTTTGAAAGGATACCATAGCCTAGGTCCATTAGTATTCATTGATAGAGCAATGATAACCTATATTTCATATGAAATAATCCAAGACTGCCAACTAGTCGTTTGGGGATTGAGAGAGGTGAAGGGGGAGCAAATGTGAACAAAACGAGTGAACTAGAAAGTACGTACTCCATAAGGCACTCTCAAAAGACAAACAATAGCGCCATTTCTCATATCATATTATTCATATTATACGTAATTAATAAAAAGGAATATTTTATTGAAGTGTATTGATAGGTGCTAAATAAGGACAGGGTTCATTGCTACAAGTGATCTAGCGAAAGAATCTGATGGAGGTAATAAGTGGGAGATTAACAGGAAGACTAATTGGAATTTATAGGGAAGGTCAGCTCTAATCTAAAGGCACACAAAAAAGTTATCTAAGAATCTGCAAAGGACATAATAGTGACTGGAGGGATATTTGATATTGAAGCGGAACATCGGTCTATACTAATAAAACAGGGTGATGGGAGTAAAGGAATGATCTATCGTACAAGGCATGAGAAAAAATTTTGAGACATTTTTCATTAAAGCATATAAAAAAGAGATACATGTTATTGGTAAATAGATATAAACTATGGACAAACAAACACTAAATTAAGATAACGAAGACTTCAAAAGACTAACTAATGGTGATTCCTAATCCCGAATCAAAAATGAAAGGGTGTCCCCATGCGCCTTGTAATCCCTGAGCTGAAACCCATTCTAAACTAGACCTGACGCTAATCTAAGATCGACACAACCCTAAAAATATTCCATTGGTGAAGAAAAAAAGAAATCGAGAAGAAAGAGGGCAAAAAAAAAAAAGAACGAAAATAAATATTCACGTGGGCGGGGTTTTTTTTTTTTTTTTTTTTTTTTGCTTCTCCTGTTTTTTACAACAGCAACCCACCACTATTCAACATCACCTATACCCCCTTCATGATATCAATCGGGAGCTTGGTGGCTCATTAATTTTTATACAACTGTCCCGATATCTCGGTACTCACATGTTGCTGTTAATTGGTTTTCCTCTGTAGTATAATTGCTCACCCTTTCACTGTACTGCACAGTAATATGGTATGCCACACACCGTAGAATAGGATACCCTTTTATTGTAGATTAATTTATACCCCCTCTTCACAGTAGAATAGCTTTTCACTCATTGTAAATTTGTTTAGTCTCTTAATTACCTTGATTATGTTTAGTTTACAATAAAAAAAGCGTTCTATCTGTGTATCTCAACATTTCTTGTTTTCAATAAATAGAAAATAAAAAATTTCACAACCAGATTTGGCTTCGTGGCGTAATGGATTAACGCACCGGACTCCTATGGGACTTGAGCGATCCGGAGACTGCGGGTTCGAGTCCCGTCGAAGTCGGACAACCTTTTGCAGTAATCTTTTTGAACTTCGCAAGTTTTTTAATATCAAGTGTTACGGCTATTTTTGTCTTGTTGCGGCTAAATTTGTGATTTTAGTCCAACTGGATTGTGTTTTTGTAGGTTTTTTATGTTTTTCTGGGTTGAATAGGATGTCTTGAGTTATCCTTTAGTATAGCTTTTGCTTGTTTAGAGCTTGAAAATAAATTTGTTCCTTGGGCGGAATTTGAAATATCTTGTTCCTGAATCGGACAAAAATAGAATTGATAGTAGTGAGCACCAGAACTTTTGTAGATAAAGTCCAACTGTAGAGAAAGTTTATAAAAAATAAACTTGGAAAAGTAAAATAAAATAAAAAAGAAAAGTATTGACCTTTGTTGGTTCAATAAAAATAAGTGTATAACACACAGTAAAAATAAAAAAAAGGACTTGTAGTCACAAAAAATAAAAGAAAGTTTCTATATAGACGATAGAAACAAAATAAAAATAAGACAGTGATTTGGTGGTTAAAAAACCTTTGTACTGAATTTTATAAAAAAGGTTGAGTAAATATAACGAAGATAAGAACTAAGGAAAAAAAGAGAATTGAAAAAAAGTGGGATATATATATATAGAAATAAAATTTTAAAACGGGCTAAAAAAGACGCCGGTGTAAAAAATACGACGGTTGAAAAAAGACATCGGGGTAAAAAATACGACGGTTGAAAAAAGACGCTGGGGTAATGTGTAACAATAAACAAAAAACTTAAGGAGCTTATTGATGTTGATGTTGTTGATGTTGATGTTGATGTTGTTGATGTTGTTGTTGGGAGCGGACTCAGGCCGATCCTCGACAGTCTACTGGGCTGTATGTAACTGGCTTGTGTTTTTGTAGGGTGTTGGGGCTAATTTTCATTGCTTGATTGTAGCTGGAAATTGTTTTTGTAGGTTTTTATTTTTTATAGAGTGAGCACCAGAACTTTTTAGGATTAAGTTCAGCCGATTGTAGCTTCAAGGGGCTTAAAGATAATATAGGGCTAGACTTGAAAGTCCAAGTGAGGATGTATTATTTTTAAAGATGAAAATAATAAGGTCAAAAAAATAAGTAGTGACTTGGATCAAGTCAAAAAAAATAAAGTGAAGCGAGATTCAGACTCAGCTGTCAAAAATATATAATAAGAATATTCCTAAGTGTGGAATCAAAGGAAGCCAACAAGTTGGGAGGTTTAAAAAAACCTTGATAATGAATTTTTAATATATTAAAAAGAGCATGGTCCAAATCCTTATCTAAGATAATGATCTAAGATAAACATCTAAGATAAACATCTATGACTTTGAAATTTACTACCTTTTCTCCAATCACACCACGTAGAACCTCCCTGACTTTGTATTTTCCATCCATTTCCTCCACTCACATCACTGTATCCATTTCGCTGTTACAATGTTGGGGGGGGTGTTATTTCTAGATAAACTCTAAGTAGCATTTTGCACAACGAGCTGCAGTTTTTTTTTTTTCTACGCATAAACCCCACACCCCCACACACTCTGTTTTTCCACGCACATATGCCATGCCCATTCAGCGAGACAATGAAAGGCATAAAAGAGAATAATAGTAAATAGACAAGACATGTTTAATTCTGATATAGATGCAATATAAACGCTAAGTTGAGCTAATGACACTATTCTAAAATGAATGCTAATTTGAGGACGGTCAAAGATCACGAATCCAAAATGGAAGGGTTTCCCCATGATGTTTGTATTGCACTTTTCAAAAGGCCCCTGATTCAATTTCTAACCACTAATCCAAGATCACTAAATCCGCAGTTGAAGTTGATGTTCTAAAAAAAAAAACGAAAGAAAGAGGAAGAAAAAAAAAAAGGTGAGAAAATTTAAATCCATGAGAGGCGGAGTGTGAATGGTTCCGTCACCCTATTTTTCGACCTTCCATTTTTTTTTAAAAAGGTATCCATTGACGACGCGCTGAGCACGACGGTTGGGCCCCAAGGGGCTGCCCACCATAGTGCGAAATGGCGGAGGCCTTAATCCCTTCCCTGTTTTTTTTTTTTTTTTTTTTTTTTTTTTAGCACACATAAAAAACCCATTGCCGATGCGCTGAGCACGACGGTCGGGCCCCAAGGGGCTGCCCACCAAAGTGCGAAATGGCGGAGGCTCTAATCCCTTCCATATTTTTTTTAAGCACTCATAAAAAACCTATTGACGACGCGCTGAACACGACGGCTGGGCCACAAGGGGTCGCCCACCAAAGAAATGGCGGAGCCGCCCATCCCATCAAAACCCACACTTCCAATAAAAAAATCCCCCTTTGATACCCAATAAATCGATAAATTTCCAAAGCTCCAGCAGAGCGCCAGGGCGTTTATTTCAAAACAAATAAATAATAATAAGACTAGGAAACGATAAAAAATCAAATGGTGCAACAGCTGACATGGTACAAAAAAAAATATTGATAAAAGTAGTGATCTATACATCTAAACTAGTTGAGAGGGGTAACTAAACGAACTAAACTACATAGAAACAGTATCTAGAAAGTGCCTGATAACTGCCTTCCCGTCAGATGTAGTATGAATACCTTGTCTACAAACAATACTTCCATGGGCATTAAAAGAATGAAGGCAGACTAGGACTGTTTGCCAAGGTAATTTCGAGAGATTCTTTTGAATATCTACGGTATGAGAATCAAATATATATTGTGTTGATTGCTTCTTCATGGAATCGGATGGGATAACATTACACCAATTGCCTACGTAAAAAATAAACCATTAATACCAAATAAAAAAAAAAGAATTTCCCCTTATTTACCTAGCAGACGAGTTGATTTGTGTTCGGGGGTAACTTCAATATTAGACACCATGTTCATAGCATCCAAAGTGCCAAATAAGAGCGTAGCCGGTTGCCGATGATCATGATCCATGCTCGTATTTGATGATGACGTTACTGAATGTGCTAAGGACGGACTAGCTGATCCACTGACTACAGGTAATAGCGCCGATCTGAGAGCCTTTGACACACGGAGCCGAGACATCATGCCTTGAATCCCAATATACAGTAGAGCAAAGGTGATAAATATAGGGAATATGATAGGTATCAACACATAAAAAAGCGCTGTTCGGATACTTGTTGACATGGGTTGTTTCCTACGATGCCTTGCCTTTTTCGATTTATCTACAATATCGCAACCCGTAATAATTGATGGGTATTCTTGGTCAATAGTCCTGTTTTTTTTAAAAACAACAAACAAACCGTTAAATAAAGAAAAGCTAAGGGATTTGTGACTTCCCCTTATGTTCTCAAACTTACAAATCAACATTTTCCAGGTTCCTGAAGTACTCGGTCGTCATCAATGCCGCTACAAACCCACATCACACCCCCCCAAAAAAAAGAAGGATTTCTATGAGATAATCTGCGTAAATTATGAGAGGGAAGTCCACTTTCCGCGACCCTCGCCTCATGGGAAAAAGAGAATTCTTACCGGTCCAGTAGGGTACAGTCCGATCGTTTTTCACATTGGCATAAGTTCTGATGATATCAAATTTTCCCAGTGCTTGATAGTAAGGTCGATCTATATAAAGGAGATGAGTACATACTGACCCAAGATAAATGAATTTGTTTCAATGTCCCTTACTGGGGGATGCTAGTATCACCAATAGCGGTATATCATCTTCGAACCGATCAATTAGTTGTAGTTGTTCGCCAGTCCGAGATACCAATTTGCCGCTGAAAAAATTGAATACTCGAGAAAACAAAGAGTTCTCAGGTCGACGGACACCCAGGTGTGGTGTTGCAAAGGTAACAAAAAACTATATCAGGATAAACTGGCTTTGTTAATATAACTACCAAACGTTTTAACTTGTTCCTAATTACCCCCGGTTTGACATGGTTGAAGAATCCCTCTTGATCTAGTAGCCCAATGGCATATCTTGCTATCAATCCACCCAAGGAGTATCCGATCATACAAAGCTTCTTGACTGACTTGTTTTTCTTAGAAAGTTCTTGCACTTCGGAGTGAATCTGATCAAAAAATAAAAGTAGTATATATATAAAGAGGATAAATATATTTGATATAGTAATTTTGCTTGTTTATCTCTTTGACTGTCTTGCCTTGTCTGCCAGTCGTTGGCCACATAAATCAACGCCATCGTAAGTATATTTCCCTTCGTTTACTTTTGAGTTTAGCTATCCGGATAAATTGAAACCATTAGTGAGTTCAGTGCTATAATACTGGATATTGTGTAGTGTACTTACCACTACAATAGATTCTTCTTGGAGTTTTTCTCGTAAGCTTCGTTCAATATATCCCATATGTGAGCTTTTCCCCCAAAGCCCATGCTGTAAGACAACAAGAGTTATATCAGGCATAACGTTAAGTCCAATATAATATAAGAAGAAAAAAAAGTCTAAGGAAAAAAAAAATCTTGTGAATTTATATTTCAAGTCATATGTATTCCTAAAATGGAACATTACGTCGACAGGTAACCATATTTGAGAACAATAAAAAAATAATATAAAACGTTGTTTATTTATAAAAATAACAAAATAATGAGGGAGTAGGGGTACTAACTAATCTACTTTGATACTGCCATAGGTCTTACGTAAAAGAAGAGACAGGCCAAGTAACCAGTGGCACCAGTAAGAAGAGCCAATAACATGCTGATAATAGCAGAGTAGCCCAGGTAGAGAATCGTGCTTGTAAGTGTATTGATTTCCAACTTGGTAAGATAATATAAAATAGAGTAGAGATAGACATAGAGGCCACATGCAGCGGAAGTCAAAAAGGCACGCCAAGACCAGTGATAATCTTCATTGCATAAATGGAAGTAGCACATCAGCACCGTCACTTGAGCACATGTCAAAAGGAGAACGCCGAATACCAAGAAGAGGAAACCAATTCCGTAATAAATGCGATGGAACCAGATACTGTTCATTACAAAATACAGTTCAATGAAGATGGCACAGAAGGGAAGGATACCGCCCATAAGAATAGAAGGAATGCTTCTGAGGTACACAGGTTGATCAGGGATTTGTCGTGGAATTTGATTGGTACGGACAGGATGTTCAATTCGAGGTTTACGGAAACCAACATACGACCCAGCAACGTTTAAAGGCACAGAGATAATGGTCCAAAGTCCTAAAACAGCTAACATAGTTCCAAATGGTACTGCACCTGATGAATCAGATCCGATCAAAAAGAAGTTCAATCCAGTCAAACCAGCCATGATAACACTACCATATAAAATAAAATATCAAAAGTTAACTAAAACACGCCCTACTCCTCACATCTCTTAAGATCAACTTACCCAGGGAAGAGAGTTGCTGACATTAAAATGTTCATCTTCCATGCTTCACCGCCATTCATCTTGTATAAACGAGCAGAAGAATAACCTGAGATACAACTGAACACCATAAAGAAGATGACCATCATCGTGCCCAAAGATCCACGGTTGGAAGGAGAGAGAAATCCAAGAATAGCAAATACTATGTGTATGGGATGACGTTTAGTCGGCTGATGGGTTTCACTTGAATATTCCCTTTTTTCTATATGATTTACCTAATGTCAGTCCAGTCATAGCAATCAGTTGACAGCCGCTACCCACAAGAACCGATAGAAGCATAGGACGAGTGGGTGGGCGGAAAACATCACCATGAACTAACTTCCAACCGTAGTCTTCTTGTACGTCTTCCTATTGTCAGCATTATATGTAAGTATTAATGCAACTTTTTCATATTTCAAAAAGCAAAAGAAATTACCTGAGCTTCAATGGCATTATAGCGAGAGATATCTTTATGTAATGCACGAAGTAAAATCATAGCCACCATACCAGTCAAGAATAAGACGATCACAATGGAGTTAACAAGAGAGAACCAGTGAATGGAGGGATCCAAAATATGAAGGTAGCTATCCCATCGAGTAGCCCAAGCAGTTTTAGACGCCTATTAAACGCATAGGAAGAAAGAAATAAAGAAAAAAAAAAATGAGTAAACAGTAACAGAACAATCCTATAATATATTTCAATCAAATTAACTATTTCATTTCACTTACAGTCCAAACAACATCATATGTATAAGCAATCTTGTCAGATCCATCTTCTTTCAAATGGAAAGTCAAATCATTATCATCGCATGTAGCAGAAGTTCCATCAGCGCTAACCTTACGGTCCTTGCTTACCGGATACACCAAAACACCAACTACACGGTTTTTGTTGTCGGCACGCTTATGATAGTGAATATTGATGACAAGATGGTTGTTGAGTGCAGCCTTTTTGTCGGCCATAGTACCCATGTCGAATCCAATACGGTAGAAGTTTTCACCAGTATGATCGTCCTTTACTTCGTAAGCAATAGGAAGTCCATCCACAATACCATTAATACCATAGTCATCGGCAATCAGCCCATTGATAAATTTGGCATCTTCAGCTGGAATCTTGTCAGTAACACATAATACGTTACACGTTGTCGTTTGTCCCATGTTTAACTAGTATTTAAAGCAAATGTATCAGGTTAGACAAGAGGATATTCCAAGAGGATATTCATATTTTTCGGCTGATTTTTTTTTTATACCTTGAAAGGGGAAGTAAAGATACGATCGCCAAATAAGATACTACCCAAACTTTCAGCCTGTTTTTGAGGACCATCATCAGGAGTGCAGAAATGGAGTCGATCAAAATAGTAATCGTAGGAGATGACGGATTTCACTTGAGAGTTGGACATTGGGGTAAGGGAGTTGACATACAAAGGGACAGCTTCACCATCAGCATAATCATGAGGAGCCACACCAGGTAAATAAAAGGCTTGACTAAGTTCAAATAGTAAGACTAATAAAAAAAGAAGCCTATTGAGGTTTCCTCTTATCGTCATGATTGCAACAAAAAGATTGGATGAAAGTAATAAATAGATGAAAGGAACAAAATAAAATCACTTGAACCCACTAACACCTAAAAATTGAAATACCGAAGTTATTCTTGAATTTTCGATCCGGACGTTTTGATAGGATGATTTACTTCGCCTTCCTGCTCCTACTCCCCTTCTTTTTAGCCACTCATCCATACCAACAACAATGAAGTAAAGAAAACGACCAACGAATCCATCCAATACATCATCCATCATCCATCATCCATCTAATCATTTTTAATTTAGGCTTGAGATTTGTGCCTTCTCTGGATTCAAAATCTACCCTGCCAGGGGTAAGACCTATGTCCGTATCGATAGCAGGTAAACTAACCCTCCTAATCGGTTGAAATTTATAAGCATGCACTTTTTACTCACTCTTAAATTGAACCCCTCTATAGAGTACGTATACAATAAAAAAAACGATGATATTGACGATTCAAAACGAACGAACGACCAACCCCTTCGCGAAAAGACTGACCCTCTTTTGTTTTGTTTTGTTAGACTTTCCGCTTCATCAACGGTAAAGCTGAATCTTACTTCCTTCAACGTTTGAATCCTCGCAAGATTCGTTGGACCACCATTTACCGTCGTCTCAACAAGAAGGGTGTTACTGAAGAAGTCGCCAAGAAGCGTTCTCGCCGTACTGTCAAGCATGAACGTGCTATTGCTGGTGCCTCGTGGGATGCTATCCGTGCTAAGCGTAACCAGAAGCCCGATGCTCGTGCTGCTGCTCGTCAAGCTGCTATCGCCAAATCAAAGGAATCTAAGAAGGCTGCTCAAGCTGCCAAGAAGGCCTAATCTCACACGTACTTCGTTTCCTTTGATCTCGACTTTTTTTTTGTCCCTCTGATTTCCTTGATATTTTTTACTCCGCATCCTATTTTTTTTTTTTTTTTTTGTGAATAAAAATGGCGGTTTTTTTTTTTTTTTTTATTATAATTACTGTTCTTCTTTTTTTTTTTTTTTGCTTTGTTATATCCATGGATTCTACTATTGATCAATTTCGGGCATGTCCTGTTGGTTTATTAACGAACGACTGTTACGACAATATCGGCACCTTCATCGACGAAGCTTCTGAAGCGGGCCATGACTTCGTGGCCACTCCTATTGCTCATCCTGGCTTTCGACGCGTACTCCACGAAGACAAAAAGGATATCAACAAGGATGCTGTCAATCTTTGGCGTGATGGTCCAGTGTTTGATCGTCAAGATCTTATACTTCAAACTGCAGGTAAACAACAACCGTAGATCTGAAAGAAATGACTGACTTGTTGTTTGTTTGCCTCTTTGATAGCCTGTTCTGATATCATTGTGGGCATGTTAGCGGAATGGCTTCGTTTAGATTCTACTGATGAAGACATTCGTGTCAATTCGGAATTGGTATGTCAGGTTTCTACTTGCCAAGTGATATATATATAAACTGGTACTCAATTTTTTTTTTTTTTTTTTTTTTTTTTTGTGTGTGTGTCTGTGTGTCTGTGTGTCTGTGTGTCTGCCTGTGTGTCTGTGTGTGTAGGCTTTGAAGCAAGAACTCGCTTGGGCAAGTCACTTGGGTCTGTTATCGGTTATCTTCCCTCCATTACCGAAAGGTAACCTGGCTAACACAGCTCGCTCCATTAACCATGCTGTCGGATCCTTATCCTTCACTCAGGTAAAGTCAATACTATAAAGCTGCCTTTTGTTTTTTCTTACGGACAGCTTTTACTGTGTAGATCTGGATGCAAGTACCTACTACCACCAAAGACACTGAAATAGAAAATGAACCATGGAAACAGTGGAACAAGCTCCGTGTATTGACTGAACAAAATACCAAGATACAAGTTGCTCTTGAACTCACTGAAAATTTACCAGCTGACGATATTCTGGAAATGTGGCTTGCTGAACCTGTCAAAGCTTTGATCATTCCTGCTGAAATATTTATCTCCAATGCAAAAGGTTATCCTGTCTTACCAAGGCGACATCAAGAATTTGCGAAGAAAGTGATGGACAAGGTAACATGACGAACGGCGGACGGGTGGGATGAGATCGCTGGCTTGACCTAATTTTTCGATTTTTTGTTGCCCATTTTTTAGCTTCGACCAAATATACTGGTAACTGTGCCTGCGACCCAAATTCATGCCAGTGCTACACCTTCTGCCTATCAGGAATATATTCGACACCTGAACCGAAATTTACCTGAATTAGATGAAGTGAATCAGTTTGCTACTGGTTATCAAGACTATCTTCAAGCTCCCTTACAACCGCTCATGGACAATTTGGACAACTCCACTTACGAAACATTCGAAAAGGATCCCATTAAGTACCAACAATATGAAGAAGTAAGTTAGAATAAATAATTACGATCATTACTGTTTACTAACTCGTATATCTTTGCTTTATTATTATTATAGGCCGTTTACCGGGCGCTGCTAGACCGTGCTCAACTAAAATTGGACGTGACAACGTATGTTTTTATTTTTATATATACGAAAAAAAGGCGGGGAAAAGGTTAGTCAGTTATGCGAAAAGTGACTTATTTGTATTACCATCGTTTGTTATAGTATGATAATGGTGGTGGGTGCCGGCCGAGGTCCTCTTGTCGATTGTTGTTTGCGCGCTGCTGCCAGATCTGAGCGCAAAATTCATATCTACGCTGTTGAAAAGAATCCAAATGCGTTTGTCACGTAAGTTTTTCTTTTCTTTTCTAATATATGCCTGTGATGGGACTGGTGCACTACCTCATGGTTTGATTTCATGACTTACCATTATTATTATTTTATAGATTACAAAACAAGAAGGAAAACGAATGGAAAGATAAGGTCGAATTGGTATTCGCTGACATGCGTCGCTGGAAACCGTCTAAGAAGTGTGATATCCTGGTTAGTGAACTTCTCGGATCCTTTGGTGATAATGAACTCTCTCCTGAATGTTTGGATGGGGCTCAAAAGTTCTTAAAAGGTATTGAAAAAAAAAATTAGCGAATTATTTGAATCTAGTCGATGTATATATTAACTTGCAAAACAAACGATATAGATGATGGAATATCCATTCCCGCGAACTACACCAGCTTTGCAGCACCTCTAGCATCAACAAAACTATACAATGAAGTTGCAGCATACAAGGATTTGGAACACTTTGAAACCCCTTATGTAGTCATGTTTCAACAAATATCTGAACTCGGTTCTTCCCAACCCCTTTGGACATTTGAACACCCTAATCACAAATTTCCTACCACGAATGACGACCCTATCAACAATCTTCACAACATTCGGTACAGTCAGGCGAAATTCACAGTACAGAAAACTATGACAATGCATGGCGTGGCTGGCTATTTTGAATCGGTCTTGTACAAGGACGTGATGATCTCTATTCACCCTGAAACTCACTCGCCTGGTATGTTCAGCTGGTTCCCCATCTTCTTTCCAATCCGAACCCCATTGCAAGTTCCTCAAGGTGCTCAAGTGACATTGGACTTTTGGAGGCAAACTGATAAAAAGAAAATATGGTATGAATGGGCTGTCACAGTGTCGAAGGATGGCGAAGACTTAGCGATTTCTCCTATTCATAACGTTGGTGGACGATCTTACTGGGTGGGGTTGTAGTTACTTATTAGATTGCGATTTTTTTATTTGTTTTATGATTGTATTATACATTTTATTGTTTAGAATAAAGCCCACGTTTTTTTTTTTGCTCTTACTAGCAAGCGACACAATCGCATTCTTGATGCGCGGCGTCCGGGAGGGGGGGTGACTTACATTACTCAGTGCGTCAAACGGAACGATCATCGCCAATGGAATCATTTGAAAAGGATTTTATTGCAGTGTTTATAGTTATAGAAATTATCATGGGATCCACTTTCATTATTTATTTATTTATTTATTTATTTATTTATTGAATAAAAAAAAGTATATTTATCTCTCTTTTGCTTTTGCTATTGCTTTTGCTTTTGCTTTTGTTTGCCATTGTTTCGTTTGGATTTGTCTATGATATATATGTATACTTGATCATATGATAGTCGAAAAAAGAACTTGGCGTCATATATAAGGGATCCTTCCAAAGTAGTAGGCTCTTACTGCAAATTACTAATAACCGAAGTACAATCGCTTCTATCTTCCAGCAGCAACAGTCAATTAATTGTAGAATGCTCTAAAGTTTATGCCTATAAGCTCACAGCTAAAGCCTACAGCCATAATAACCGCCTCTACGCTATAGCCCACCATTCAAACACACATTTACTTGGACATCAAAATTCACTTGGAACCGCCCCCTACCCACTGAAATAGTTGTAATAAAAAGACAAGAGTAAAAACTAAGTGATACAATTGATATGGTTTTTATTTAATTGATAAAATGTCAAGTCTTTTTATAATAAAATGAAGATATTTGTGGCTATGGAGGGGAGCATGATAACGGTATATTTGAGACTACGAATAATTGAGGCTGTGTGCTATCTAATGTGTTGAATGACAAGTGTGAGAATAAATGGGGAATTCAGGGGTAAAAAATAGAATGAAAAGATAAGGCGGATATACAAATGATGATGGTATAGGTATTTTGATGTACATATTGCTAATCAGGAACCAGGAATACGACACCCACATTCGCCTCTTCACCATACCTTTGTTTCTTCCAATAACTCCCCTTACTCACCCCAAAAGTGCCGCCACGCCGCTAAAAATATAATAAATCTGGAATATCTCGACCGCGGAGCCTTCCAAAAGTAGTGATATCGCTATAGGCTTTCCAACGCAATAAAACAATAATATGTAGAATAGTCTACCGCAATAGAATAGTATGTAAAATAGCCTATCACAATAGAATAGCTTTGCCATTCCATTGTTCATTGCAAAATTAAAAAGCTTTTATTGAATCATGGTAGTCAATACTATACTAAAAGGAAAGAAGATGTAAAAATATGTGCCGCTAATAGTAGTTGAGAGAGGTGCTAGTCAAGATGAATGGTGCAGAAGAAGGAAAATGTACAATAAAAAAGGAATCTCTAAAAGGGATCTCCAATGTAATGAAGTTTAAACGCGCATCATTGAAGTTTAAATACACATGTTTTCAAGCAAAAACATGTTGTTTCTCAAGCAAAGACAAGTTTCATTGAAGCAGAGATATGTTTTATTGAAGAAAACAGCGTACTAAGCTAATGAAGACATTCCCCAAGATCCTAAAACTTGTAATCCCTTTTCTAAAACCCTTCCAAACTAGTCCTAACAGAAAGCCAAGGCCACCAGGTCCACAACGAGCTAAAAATAGTGAGAAAAAAATGTTGTTTTTTTTTTTTTAAAAAAAAAAAAAAAAAAAAGAAAGGGAAAGAAAGAGAAAGAGAGAAAGAGATATGGGGAATGCCGCGTAAAAAAAGAGGGAGCGGCTTTTGAAATATAATTGGACCAGCCAAATATCAATTATATTGATCTCAACAGAAATAGATGTCCCAACCAAATATATTTTCTAAAGTAAAACAAAATATCGTAATACGGGTTTTGGTTTCAAAAAAGAAAGAGAATATCCTACTCTACATGTCTGGAATCCAGAACAGTAAATGTTTCCACTTTTGGGTAGGAGATAAACGATGCAATATTTCCACTTTGGGTAGCAGATAAACGATGCAATATTTCCACTTTGGGTAGCAGATAAACGATGCAATGTTTCCACTTTGGGTAGCAGATAAACGATGCAATATTCCACTTTGAGTAGCGGATAAACGATGCAATATTTCCACTTTGGGTAGCAGATAAACGATGCAATATTTCCACTTGGGTAGCAGATAAACGATGCAATATTTCCACTTTGGGTAGCAGATAAACGATGCAATGTTTCCACTTTGGGTAGCAGATAAACGATGCAATATTTCCACTTTGAGTAGCAGATAAACGATGCAATATTTCCACTTTGAGTAGCAAATAAACGATGCAATATTTCCACCTCGGGTAGCAGATAAAAGGAAACATTGCATCGTTTATCTGCTACCCAAAGTGGAAACATTTACTGTTCTGGATTCCAGACATGTAGAGTAGGATATTCTCTTTCTTTTTGAAACCAAAACCCGTATTACGATATTTTGTTTTACTTTAGAAAATATATTTGGTTGGGACATCTATTTCTGTTGAGATCAATATAATTGATATTTGGCTGGTCCAATTATATTTCAAAAGCCGCTCCCTCTTTTTTTACGCGGCATTCCCCATATCTCTTTCTCTCTTTCTCTTTCTTTCCTTTTCTTTTTTTTTTTTTTTTTTTTTAAAAAAAAAAACAACATTTTTTTCTCACTATATTTAGCTCGTTGTGGACCTGGTGGCCTTGGCTTTCTGTTAGGACTAGTTTAGAAGGGTTTCAGAAAAGCAATTTCAAGATGCATGGGGAAACCCTTTCACTTTGATTCTAGGATCTTGGAATGTCTTGATTAGCTTAGTTTGCATATTTTTCTTTAATAAACATATCTTTGCTTCAATAAAGCTTGTATTTACTTCAAAAAACGACCTGTCTTAGCTTTGAAAAATGTGTATTTGCTTCAATGATGTATGTTTAAATTTCATTAGAAGCTTGGAGATCCTTTTAGAGATCCCTTTTTTATTTTACATCGTTCCGTCTTCTACACCATTCGGATTATAGTCATAAAATAGGGCTCTTAACAATACCTAAATGAGGAGCATTGGTATTGAGCAATACCATGTTAGCGGAATTAGCAATACCAATTGTCGTATTTGTCATCCTCTATATTTACATTATAAATCAATCTCGTAATATTGATAAAATAGAAGACGTTATAAAAATAAGTGATATAACAGATATGGTTTTTATTGAATAAAATGAGGAAGGGTTTTTATAATAAAATGAGGAAAAGAAGGCTGTGCTAGTTGTGGCTGTGGATATGGTCGAAGAATGGTAATTTGAGGCTATGGGAAGTTGGTTATCTGTAGATATAAGTTGTCGTATTCCTGGTTCTGCTTAGCAATATTTACATCAAAAGCATCTATGCCATCATCATTTGTATATCCGACTTATCTCTTCACTCTATTTTCTACCCCTGAATTCCCCACTTATTCTCACACTTGTCATTCAACACATCAGATAGCACACAGCCTCAATTATCCGTAGTCTCAAATACACCGTTATCATGCTCCCATCCACAGCCACAAATATCTTCATTTTATTATAAAAAGACTTGACATTTTATCAATTAAATAAAAAAACCATATCAATTGTATCACTTATTTTACTCTTGTCTTTTTATTATCTCATATCCATTTCATAAGTGTATATGCCTAAGTAGTGGATACTCGAGGCTGTGTCTTATACCTGTATAGGAATGACAAGTGTGATAGTGTGGAAAATGATTAGTGACAGATGACAAATACGACAAATCTATCAAATATAGCAAATGTCAGACTCAGATCAGGCACTAACTGTCATATTCATTCTCGATCTGTCAGTAAACCAATAATCATTCAATCATCTAATCACAGTCCAATGATTTATTCCCTCATCTCTATCTTATCCAATAATACTTTAGTAGTAGAAATTTATTATTCCAATAACCGCTTCCCCAATTTTATTATAAAGCCTTCCATCATTTTACTAAAATAAAAATATAACTTTGTCTCACTTACTTTGACTTTGACTTCTACTACACAAACATTACACCAATACCTTAACGGGACAATACTAATATCAAGCATTGGTATTGATCAATACCTGTTAGCGGGATTAGCAATATCAAAACCTTAGCGGGACAATACCACTACTAGGTACTGGTATTGATCAAAACGTTTTAGCGGGATTAGCAATACCAATACCTTAACGGGACAATGCCAATATTAAGTATTGGTTTTGATCAATACCTGTTACCGAGGCTAATATATCACAAAAGGTCATGCAAAAAATCAAAACAAAAAGAAAATACCCATTTCATTTTGGTGGAAACTAATTACAAAACCATGAGATTTTTTATTTTTCAGCATTAAATAAAGACGTTGTTTTATAAATGATAATGTCTAATTTATTAATATATTAAAAAGAGAATGGTGTCTACTTATCTAAGATAACGATCTAAGATAAACATCTAAGATAAACATCTATGACTTTGAAATTTCCATCCATTTCCTCCACTCACATCACGTAAATCCTCTCTGACTTTGTATTTTCCATCCATTTCCTCCACTCATATCACCGTGTCCATGTCGCTGTTACAATGCTGGGGTTATTTCTAGATAAACTCTTAAGTAGCATTTTACACAACGAGCTGCAGTTTTTTTTTTTTCTACGCATAAACCCACACCCCCACACACTCTGTTTTTCCACGCACATATGCCATGCCCATTCAGCGAGACAATGAAAGGCATAAAAGAGAATAATAGTAAATAGACAAGACATGTTTAATTCTGATATAGATGCAATATAAACGCTAAGTTGAGCTAATGACACTATTCTAAAATGAATGCTAATTTGAGGACGGTCAAAGATCACGAATCCAAAATGGAAGGGTTTCCCCATGATGTTTGTATTGCACTTTTCAAAAGGCCCCTGATTCAAGTTCTAACCACTAATCCAAGATCACTAAATCCACAGTTGAAGTTGATGTTAAAAAAAAAAAAAAAAGAAAGAAGGAGGAAGAAAAAAAATGGCCAACAGAAAATTTGAATCCATGGAGGCGGAGTGCGAATGGCTCAGTCACCCTATTTTTCGATCTTCCATTTTTCACCACACACAAAAAAAAGTATCTATTGACGACGCGCTGAGCACGACGGTTGGGCCCCAAGGGGCCGCCACCAAAGTGCGAAATGGCGGAGGCTCTAATCCCTTCACTATTTTTTTTTTCAGCACACATAAAAAACCCATTGACGACGCGCTGAGCACGACGGTTGGGCCCAAGGGGCTGCCCACCATAGTGCGAAATGGCGGAGGCTAATGGCGGAGGCTCTAATCCCTTCACTATTTTTTTTCTTTTCAGCACACAAATAAGAACCCATTGACGACGCGCTGAGCACGACGGTTGGGCCCCAAGGGGCCGCCCACCATAGTGCGAAATGGCGGAGGCTTTAATCCTAAAAACTGTAACACCCAGTAAATCGAAAGATTTCCAAAAGCTCCAGCGGAGCGCCAGAGCGTTTATTAATATATTAAAAAGAAAGAGGTGTCTACTTATCTAAGATAACGATCTAAGATAAACATCTAAGATAAACATCTATGACTTTGAAATTTCCATCATTTCCTCCAATCATATCAAGTAAAACCTTTCTGACTTGATATTTTCCATCCATTTCCTCCACTCATATCACTGTATCCATGTTATTTCTAGATAAACCATAAGTAGCATTTTACACGACGAGCTGCGGTTTTTTTTTCTACGCATAAACCCCACCCCCCCCCCACACACACTCTGTTTTTCCACGCACATACTGTATATAGACGCACTTTTTTTTTTCTATGAATATGTAATACACATTCAATGAAGCTCATAATGTAAAAATTACATCAGAGATACTAAATATAATAAAAAGAAAATATTTATTCGGTCGTAGTTACAAACGATGACAAACTATTACTAAACTAATGAGTGCAAATCCACTGTCGTTCCCAAATCCTACATCCAAAATGAAAGGGGTTTCACATGATGTTTGTTTTGCGTTTTTTAAAACGCCCCTAATTCAAGTTCTAACACTAATCCTAGATCACCAGTTCCCCAATGAGCCTTGCCATCATATCATTCAGACTATCATGAAGGAAAAAAATAAAAAAGAAAGAAAAAGAGAGGGAATTTTTTTCTTTTTTTACCTGGCACCGCAACGTAGTCCCGGGCCATCTTTGATAAAACTGGGAAAAGATCTTGGTTTGCCTTCCACCACCCCAAGACATCACGGGAGACTGCGTTTAGTTCCATTGAGCGACGGTGATAAATATCAACTTCATTGACTCGTTCTTCGACTCCGTGCTGCAATTCGACTGCCGTAAGCGTGCTGTAACACTCGTGGTATCGCTTCTCCATTAACCACAGACGTTTCGTGATCGTCGTTCTGCGGTTGTCCATACTGTTGTGGAAATTTTTGGTAATGGTCATCTAATTGCTGTCGACATAATTGGATAAATTCCAATTCCCAGTTATTTCGATCTGTATAATCAATGCTGAGCCCAGGATCAAGTGCTGTCAAAAAAAAATTAAAAATCTGTTTTTTGACCACTCTTTTTTCTTATTACTTACAAAAAGCTACCATAGAAAAAGGCGAATCGTCTGTCTTGACATAGTATTGCTGTAACTTTGAAAAACATACTTCAGCGGCCCTTTTGAGAGGTGAGTTGTCATTGCTTTGGTTGTCAATAAACTGGTCCAATGCATCCATAAGAAAATTGTATGCAGGAATAACGATGTTGATGTTTGTATAATCTTGCCCAGATATAAATTTTGTTGCTTCTTCGAAATCCTAAATAAACCCGGTTAGTGCCCTATCAATTATGAACAGTGATATATAACGCTACCTCTAATAAAATTCGCATTTTGCCCAAGTATGTCCATTCTTCTTCAGATAACAAGTACGGTTGGAGGTCAACGCCGGTTGAAGTGATCATTGTAAGAGGCGTCCGTAATTCGATTGCTGTATTTATCATATGGTATGTGGAATTCCAGCGAGTTACAACATCCAATATTGGTTTGATTTTTTTGACACCATTGCACTCATCGCGCAATCTGAGGAAGTGGCTCATTTTTTTATTTGACAGTCTTATTGATTTAATGCATTTTCGAAGCTGTAATAAAACAAAAGATTTAGCGCTGAGTATATTAAAATAATTATGGAAACTTCACTTACATTTTTCAGACATGTTGGGATGTTTTCATTTTCTATGCCGTCCGCTGTCGGTGCGCAACACAACGTGGAGAGAGCTGATTGAATGGCTAGGTTCATGATATGGGTCAAGCATCACACATGGTGTTTTTTATGATTGAAGTCAATACCTTCCAACATCCACTTGTTGTCGAGTGCTTTCATCATTGTGGTATTGTTGGACGCATTATCTGTTACCACCGCTAGAATCTATAAAAAATCGTTGGTGAGACTGGTATGCGTAGTCATTGTTACAGCAAGCGTCTACCTTCTTTTTGATACCGAGTTCAGTCAATGAGTTATCCAGATAAGTTGAGATGTGTTCGCCTGAATGTTTATTTTCAATATGTATGAAATCCAAAACAGTGCTGTTCAGCTTAAATTTTTTGTCTACATAGTGTCCAGTTACACCCATAAAGGAAAGGTTATTGGGAGACGTCCACATGTCCAAAGTAATTGAGATTTTGGAGTCCACCAACTCAAAAAAAAAAAAGGTAGAAGGTAAGATAACTATGTTATTCAAAAAGAAAAGGAAAAAAAACTTGCCTGAAGATGCGATATCAAGTTTGACCGATTGTTGTTGTAATTGTTGATGATATGTGATCGTATCGTGACAGCTGTTGGGACAGCTACCGACGGATTCAGGTACGATAATAACGATTTGAAAAAAGGTGATTGAACAACAGTAAACGGCTGGTCGTCTCTTACCAACCATTCTGCCAAAAGTACGTTGAATTTATCACTATCGAAAGCAAATTGCCTATATCACACTCAAATTTTAGTCAACTGATATATGCCTTTTCTTCTTCTTCTTTGTACTTACCTTTGGAAGATTTCATTAATAGTGGGTTGTACTTTGTCATCTACATCCTTAATCGTTTTGTAGATTTCGTAGCGCTTCGCCTTGAGGTGCTTCCATTGACCGGAGGTGGATTTGTTTGTGCATTTGACAGTAAATAATCTGAAAATCAATGGTTAACAAAACTTGTACCATTCTATTTAATATGTCTATTACCTGTTATTTTCCATACACAACATGCAACTGGCAGTATTTCCATCTTCGTATAAGTCAAACTACGTCCATACCGGGCTACTTCGTTGTCGTTTTCTTGGAGATTGAGTTAGAAATTGAGGCGGCGATTGAGCTGACGATGGAATTGAGGATTGCGTTGAGGATTGAGTTCCTGGTTGACTTAATGAAGTTATGGCTTGAGATAAAGATCGAGCTGTTTGAGCTGTCATTTGACTTGGTGAATGAAGTGAGATTGGAAATGGAGATTCAGTTGTCAGATGTGTTACTGATTGAGATCCTGATGGTGAAGTAATGGGCTCCAAGTTAAAATCTAGGCCACCATGATCTAGGTCTTCTTGCGATAGCATAGGGGTAAAAGAATTAAATGCAGTGGGATACATAACAAAAATAAGATAAAAGTAATAAAAAGAAAGCAAAAAAAATACTTCGTTTATTTTTATATTGTTTATAACTTCAAATGCCGCCTGCCATATCTATCAAAATCTAAAACTTTATCGGGATTTTCGAAACAATACCACTAGTAAGATTGGTATTGATCAATACCTCTTAGCGGGATTAGCAATACCAAAACCTTAGCGGGACAATACCATTAGTAGGTATTGGTATTGATCGGTACCAGGTATTGAGGACTTTTTCTCAATATCATAATCGGGACGGGACCAAATTAAGAGCCCTACAAAATAGACACTCCATAGTAATTTGTTTTCTAAATTAGTAGACGGATAATGTGTTTATCCGTCCGAGAGTGGTACCGGTCGACGCGGAATTGTTTAGAGTAAGTTACAAATAAGTTTAAGATTCATCGGCCGACATTTTGGTAAATCGAAATATGGATTTAAATGTCGATTGCTGATCCTGATGACGATCTATTTGTGTTTCCTGTGTCGATCTGCGCACGGACGTTTGTTCCAGAAATTTGGGACCCGTTCCGACAACTTTCATTTTTCAATAAATCTGAAATTAATAAAAAAAAAAAAAATATTGAAAACCTGAATTGTTGAAATAAACACAAAGGTACAGTGACTCTCAAAATCCTTCGCATGTTTTGACATTTTCCATAAATTGTATTTGTAGTCCCCCTCCTTTCTTCTTTTTCTAATAAAGCGCACAAAAAAAACAATCCAAATCAAAATATAGTTGAATAGCTTTTTATTGGTGCATTGTTTTTTGCATAAATATAAAATAGAATAATAAAAAACTGCGATTAAAAAAAAGATGTCTGCCAAAAAAGGAAAATGAATTTTGTAAAAAAAAAAAAAAGAAAAAGAAAAGAGTCTACCACTTCGTGTAGCCGCCCTTTGCCTTTATCAAAGCTTCAATACGCTTTGGCATCCCTTCTATCAGCTTCCCACATAATTCGGGCGTGATTTCACGTTCCCAAACTTCAGCAATACGATCCCAATGATCGTCTTCATCCTTGGGACCGGTGTCGTAATCAGCAAGCTTTCGTTTCAATATAAACCACAAGTTTTCTATTGGATTCATATCTGGTGAATACGAGGGCCAATCCATTAACTTGATGCGGTTTTTAGTCATCCATTTTTTCGTAAATGCTGACGTATGTTTCGGATCATTGTCTTGTTGAAGGATTGCATCCTGCTTTCGCACACCGTAATACTTAAGCGTAGTCTTGTAGTCTTCGTTCAGTATTTTGCAATACAGTTCTGAATCCATACCGCCTTTGATCTTCGCCAAGTACCAGGGCCATCCCACATAAAACAACCCCACATAATAATGTTGCCTAAGCCATGCTTGTACGACCAGTTGACATTATGGTCGCGCAACGGTTCACCCTTCTTGATCCATGTCCACTGCTTTCCGTCCGAACCAAAACGGTTTATCTTCGTTTCGTCGCTGAAAACCACTTTTTTCCAGTCGTCGACCGTCCAAGAACGATACTTTTTGGCCCATGCAAGACGGTTTTTTTTTCTGATCGGTGTTAATGGCAATGCTGGCTTTTTCGTCTTCGCATTCAGATTGTTAGATTTCAACAATCGTCGAATCGTGTGTGCCGAAACGTGTTCACCTTCAGCTCGTAGACCCTTTTGGGCTTCGACTGCCGTCTTGTACTTGCCGGAAAGAAACGCCCTTATCACCTTTCTACCCAAAGATGTGCTGATGATGTTGGGTCTGCCGGCATGATTGGGGGATGGGATGGACAATTCCTTCGCAATCTTGCTAACAGTACTCAACGAAACGTTCACAGACTTTGAGATATCGGTATAAGGCGTACCTGAACGAAGTTTGGCTTCGATATCGCGTTTTTTTTCGAATGATATAGCACGCATGATGTCAATGAGTTATTACTGGTAAAGAAGTGTAATGATGTACGAAGAAGATGGGAAATGAGTCTTTTTTTTCCCTTTTTTTTTTGTTTACGGTCATTTTTTGGGTCTAAGCACATTCCTGGCTGAAAAAAATTCCGTATACTCCGTCCAAAAAAAAAAAAAAAAAAAAGCTCATCCAAACGGCAAAATCCTTCGAATGCATAATTTTTTTCAGATCCCCATTATGATGACATGATGAAAGCAAATCACCAACTACAATATGTCATTCGAAAGCTTGTATAAAGCGCTTTAATATCATGTTAAAAAAAAAATAGATTTTATTATCGCATTATGAAGAAAATTAGGGTCAAAGGAAAAATGTCAAAACATGCGAAGGATTTTGAGAGTTACTGTAAGTACTGTAAGTGATACAATTGGTTACTCTTTTTATTTAATATTCAAACATGTCATATTTATATCTTTTTTCTATAGCTACTGTAAGTGAGTCATAATGAAATGGTTACAAATTGGGATAATCTGAAGTGATGCTGGGTAAGTAATTTAGCAGGTGATGAAGTATGAATAAAATAAGGTATAGAGTAGTACCTGTCAAAATGTCAAAGTAAAAAAATGAGAAGCGGGGTATAAATAAATAAAGATGTGGAAGATGGGAAATAGGTTCGGGTATCACAAATACAACAATTGTCATTGTTGTATTTTTCATATGAATGTAGCAATGAAATAAAATAAAGTGTGACATTGATGTGAATCATGAACAATGCAAGTGAAATAAAAATAAATTCAAATACAGTGCTACAATGCAAGGGCTCAGATCATATATGGGTATCATGATATGATTTCACTTTTTCATGTCTTTGAAAAAGAAACCCATTTATTATATCAAACCGTAGTAGTAGATACCATAATCACATCATTATAAAAAGATGCTTGATTTATATCAAATAAAGGTTATCAACATTCTCATCTTATTTATTTTTTTTTATTTTACTTTTATTTTATTTTATTTTTATAAAAAACCTAAACTACAACCGTCATTTTCTCATTTTCCAGAAATAAAATCATAAATCTGTTAATTCCACTCCAATAAAATTGAAATTACATCAGAATATGTAGTTTAAAAAGCCCTTTCGATTGGTGTAACGTACGTCACTGTATCTAAACTATGTATAAAGTTAGACACTTAAAGCGATTTTTCGATTCACGACAAATGTCGGCCGATAAATCTTAAACTTATGTGTAACATACTCTAAATCATTCAGCGTCGTTCGGTACCACTCTTGGCCGGATAAACCCATTATCCGTCTAATAATTTGAAAAACAAATTACTATGGAGTATCTACAGTATACCATCATCATTTGTATATCCGCCTTATCTCTTCACTCTATTTTTTACCTCTGAATTCCCCACTTAATCTCACACTTGTCATTCAACACATCAGATAGCACATAGCCTCAATTATCCGTAGTCTCAAATATACCGTTATCATGCTCCCATCCACAGCCAGAAATATCTTCATTTTATTGATTAAATAAAAACCATATCAATTGTATCACTTACTTTACTTTTGTCCCTTATATTACAACCATTTCAACTTTACTCAGTAGTCAAATAATAGTACAGTACAAAGGTTTTTTTATAACCATCAAGTTATTTTTTATTTCTACTTTGCCATAGAAATCCACTTTATTTTATTTTCAGAGTCAGTTATACTTTTTTTTATTTTTATTGAACCAGTTAAGGTCAATACTTCTACTTTATTTTATTTTATCAAGTTTTCTTTTTTAAACTTCCTTTATTTCAAGTTGGACTTTATCTACAAAAGATCTGGTGCTCACTACTTATTATCAATAACATATCTGGTACTTTCTACTTATATCAAATAATATATTTGGTGCTCTCTATTTTCAAGACTACAAGTCAAGTAAACAAAAAAATACATTTCAAATTCCGATTCAGGGGAAAAATATGTTTGATCGTCGCTACAAATCTACTGCAAATCCGTTCAAGCAAGAACAATCATACATTTATACTCTATACAGTTGGTGTAAAATATAACAAAAGCATTAACAAAAGGTTAATACAACACCGTTTCGGCTTATATAAATCAAACATATCATAACATATTTGGTGTTCACTACTTATAACAACTCAAAAATACCCGTAACAACATCCATAGAAATAAAAAATGTAGCCGAAGTACAGTACTACTCAATTCATCTACAAAATAAACCTCATGAGAGGTAAAAATGCGCGGTCGGGGAATCGAACCCCGGCCCTTCGCGTGGCAGGCGAAGATTATACCACTTAACCAACCGCGCCTTGATGAATTTTTTAAAAAAAGTTAATAGAAATAGTTAAGGCAAGGGTTTACTTCCAAATGGGGTAATCGGTTCAATACTTTAGCTCAGAGTAGGTAAGTAAAGTATTCAAAGATAGTTACAAATAGATTTAGATGTAGGATATAAGTTATCTTTTTATTGAAGAATAAAATATATAGATATTTATACTATTTCGTCTTTATTGTTATTTGAAATGGGGAACTAATAGGAATAAAGGTTATTAAAGAAATATACAGTATAAACTATACTATATAAGTTAGACAAAGGGGAAGTGAAACTACATGATTCATGTTATTGGTGTTCTCGCTGCCATTTAGGAACCAACGAGGAGTGTCGCTTCTTCCGGCGCTTGGTTCCAGTCGAAACCACCAATGGCACACCACGGCTGTCCAGGGCAGCTTCACCAGCGAAGCCGACAAAATGACAAGTTGGAAGGTGATATGTATTTTGCGGTCAAGCGGGGATACAATATCATTCGGCCCGTATATATTCGACGGTGATTGACTCTCCACTGACAGGCGGCGGGTTTTGAATCCTTTTATTTTGATCGCACATTTGCATTTTTTATTTTTTTCTTTCTTTTCCCTTTTTCCCTCTCACTTTTCCCCATTCATTCATTGTTGACATTGTCTCAGTTCCCATTACTTTTATTTTATTATCATTTCTTACATTGTCTCAGTTCCCATTACTTCTATCTTATTTTTATCTCTTACATTGACTCAGTTCCCTTCTTTTGTTACTTATTTTATTTGACTGTTTCAGTTCCCATTACTTTTATATTTTTGTTTCTATTTTATTTTTACACCACTTGTATCGGCAACACAAGTAACTTCCCCATTCACTCTTTTCACAATTAGTATAGGCATTCTAGTATTTAGTCTTTTCATTTTGACATTCTGGAATAAAAAAACAACTTTTCTTCTCTCTATTTTTTTATTTTTTTATTTTTTTGACTTGCTTTATATTTTGTTGGCGTTTCTCTCTTTCTCTTGTTATTCCTTATCTATTCTCTCTTTGTTACGGAATATTGGCTCTTATTGATAGAATATTTACTAGATTGAACATCAGAAAAGTAAGATATTCAGTGCTCTGCATAGATAAAGGACCTTCTATACATCAATTATTAATAACAGAAAATTCCAAACGTCTCAGAATTGTGAGTTTGCGACCTGGTCCTTGTGCTTTTTGGACCCCCCTCAAGACTTGTGAATTGGCTGGCGACCTCTCCCCCAATGAAATTTAGTTATTATTTGAAACTCCTCCCGCATTGCCCCTCTTTTATTTATCTCAAAAAAAAAAGACACTCTTTCTCTTTTTCTCTTCCCTTTTATTCATTTCTATTACACTCACTGTCTTCACTTCATTCTTACCCTTTTATTTTCCCCTTCTTTTTTATTATTTTGCTTTAATGTGCTGTAGTTTATTTTTTATTTAAGTTTATTGATCTTTATACATTGTTAAACCAGCCTTAGGTTAGGTGACATAATTATTTTTGTGTCTCCTCATTAGAATAGTTTTTAGCAAGACAAACTTCAATCAAATAAACCACATCTTATTCTCCTTCAGTCATTTTGCCCCTAACCCATTTTTTATTACTGTCAGCATGTGTCAGTTTGCAGGCGATAGAAATAGTAGAGTCAGGGATGTCTTCCAAATAGGGTAATAGGTCCAGTACTTTAGTTTACAGTATGTTAATAAAGTATGCAGCTGTAGTCACAAGTAGATTTAGATATATAATATAAGTTGTCTGTTTATTGAAGAATAAAATACAGTGATATTTATACTATTCCTACTTTATTGTTATTTCAAATGGGGAACTAATAAGAATAAAGGTTACTAAAGAAATATACAGTATAAACTATACTATATAAGTTAGACAAAGGGGAAGTGAAACTACATGCTTTATGCTATTGGTGTTGTTGCTGCCATGTGGGAACCAACGAAGAGTGTCTCTTTTTACGGCACTTGGTTCCAGACGAAGCCACCAATGGCACACCATGGCTATCCTGGGCAGTTTCACCAGCGACGCCAACAAATGAGAGATCGTAAGGTTGTATATGAAGTACTTGGGACAATAAGGCAAATCAGATCAGGAGACGATTATTCACGAGAAAACAAGGTCCTTTATGTTTAAATCTTAATAAAATAGTCAGAGAATCCAGTGTTCTTTTCAGTAAATACTGATAGAGAAATAAAATTGAGTAGGAAGAGTTGTTTTTTATTCATGTATTTGATAATAGAGTATAAATATACTAAGGTACGACTAAGAGAAAGTAGTATGCAACTAAACTAATAAGAAGAGAGCGTAGAATATAATATAATATAGAGGAGGAGATAAGAATAAGAATATGAGATGTCAAAAGTTGAATGGAATGAATAATGTATCAGTTGGAGGAAGAAAAAAAAGAGAAGAAGAAACTAATTCAGTCGGAAATTCCGTTATCCGCTCCAGTCCATTGGAGTTGAAATATCACTATTATTCTAAAATCTTTACCACCACTGCGTGTCATGAAAATAAATTTCATTAGTATTATTTGTAGTACGTACAAAAGAAAAGCACATGATTTATCTGATTGGGATGGATGAGTGATTTATTTTACCGAAACAGAAGTTGATCAAAGAGAGTAACAATTGAATAATAAATTAACGGAGTGAGTAGAAGAGGTATTTGTTTCAATAATAATACTAAGAGAGAGATATATATACACGCGGAATTTAAATACTAGTGGCGATTCATGACACTGTGGTTGAACTGCATAAATTCAAAACAGAGGGAAGAACGTTCAAACTACACTTGCACATAGGGATTCCAAAAAAAAAAACCAGGAACTAAAACCAAATTAGAATCCGGTCTTTGTTTGGTTTTGGTTTTAGCTCAAACCGAACGCAATTGATTTAGGTCTTGGGATCAGGAAACCAAACCAAACCAGTTTTTTTTTTTTTTTTTCAGGGTCATACTATGAAAATAAAATCAATTTTTTGTTAGATAATATAGTTTTGGGTATGGGTTTTGTGTAAAGTTAGATGGTCGGGCTTGCTTCATGTCAAGAAATTTTGATAAAAAGTCAGACGATTTTTTTTCTTTTACTCTTTCTCTCCTTTTTTTTTCATTCCTTTTTTTTTTTTTTTTTTTTTCATTAAAGTTTCATAAAGCGATGGCAAACTTGGATTAGTTGTTTGAACTTGAATTAGATGCATTCTGAAAATCCATTGTAAACATCGTGGGGAACACTTTCATTTTGGATGGAGGATTTGGACACACCATTAAATTAGGACGACATCTTGGAAATGAGAATCATAAAACCTTCATTATCTGGCTTAGTGTTAGTTGTCTTAGTTTATCTCAACATTTGAATATAGTATGTCTAGTCTTTCTTATTATTAGCATCATTAGTCTCTCTCATATGATTATAGTAGTTGCCTTCAACAGTAGATCTCATTTAGTTCAACGATGGCGATCCACGAGTTTATGCTGGCTTATACAATACTTCAATAAAATATAACATTCATTTTTACCCATTTTTTTCAAATTCATGTTGACATAAGGTCAACCCTCTTTTTTTTTTTAATTCTATAATACTCATAGTTTTTCTTCAGACCTTCTCTAGTACAGTACGATCAATTTATACCATAGCGAAAACAACATAATCCTTGTCTCGACACAATTCAATCTAGCTGGTACACAAACTCGATGGAGTAGGATAGTGACACTTATTAGTTTAGCTTTTTTATTCGAAAGCAAACAAATTTGTATTTAGTTTAATCTACTATTTCTTGATGATTACTACTATGTATCCCCCAATAAAAAAAATCCTTGTTTTTTATTAAGCCAAAACAAAAAAAGTGTTGTGTATAATGTATGGTCTTTATTGTTGTTGATCATTTTGATATAAATCTAATGGTAAATTCAATGTCCACTATTATTAATCCTCCAAAAAAAGTCACTAGCTTGAATATATCTATGATTGGTATTGATGGGGTCAAAAAAATGATGCGTTGCATGAACGAAGTGTAACACAGGGTTTAAACATCAGACGAAAGTCAACACTGTAAAATTGACAGACTGACATCAACCAATCTAATTTTAGGACATATGATATATATATATATAAATGTAGAGTTATCATTTGATGACGGAATGTGTGAAGGGTAAAAAAACAAAGATCACTTTATTTTGTTGGGATACATAAAACAAAAAAAAAAGGGGGGGCATCAATGCTAAATACTATAACTACGCTAACATGTATCATAAATCTAATCTAAGTCTAACATACACTGCCGTTGATTTTTCCTTTGTTTTTTTTCTTCTTGTTCTTTTTGTTAGATCCGGAAGAAGGGCCTCCACCAATTTTGCTTTCCACTACGCACCGCTGGCATTCACAGGTAAAATAATAATCTTGCAGAAGTTTTTGGCGTCGGTTTGCCACCGGTAAGCTCGTGTCCACGTAGCCAATGGTCAAACATTCATGAGGAAGCACCGTGGCGATAGTACGAATAAACATTTGCCGAAACTTTCCACGAGGTTGAGTAAATACTGATGGATATACCTTACGAATTTCCTGTTGTTCTTTGTTGTTGACATTTTCATTGGATAGGCTACAGTCAACAGGTTCGCTTTGTTGTTGTTGATCATCACTCAAATCCATTGTTACTAGTTCGTCTTCGATCCCCTCTTCCGTCCATTGTTCTACTTCGCAATTGTATGTACAGTCATGATTAAATAAGGATGCCAAAGGATATAATGCTTAAAAAAAAGGTAGAAGTCATTTGAGTAAATCTCTCCATTGCCGCACCCTGTGCCCCTCCCTTTTTTTTTTTGAATTACCCCGTCCCACCACCACATCCAGACGATTTTCAAGATAAATTCCAAATCCATTCGATTCGATTTTTGACACAAGATGCATAATATCCACGTCAGTTTCATGAGGAAAAAGCCAATCCATTGGTGACAGGAATTTCCATAAAAAGCATTGAATTCGGTTCCATTCCTGTTTCATTTCCGGCGACCAGTCATCATAGTGTGATTCTAAATGATGCACCAAATCATAAGAGCACGTCATTTTGTTCATATCACCACCGTTATCACGGTGATCCGTCTTCCCTCTTACATGCCGCTGCCAATAAACCATGATCACCAGTTTCGCTACACTTTTCATATGTCGGTCCACTTTCTTCAGCGACGCCAGTCTCCGTAATATGTCACAGCACCATTGATCATGATCCGACAAATACAAGTCCGCACAAATGGTACTGCAAAAATAAACTTGATCGCATCCAAGACAATGTGTCGTAAAGCTTTTGGTGGGATGGGCAGCTAAGCATCGTGCACATAATCGTTTCTTGTAGCTATCAAAAATAGCTTCGATCATTAAAATAAAATAATAACTTTAGTAAAAAAAAAAAAAAAAATCAACCAGGATATAGACAGAGATCTTACCGGTTGAATAAGGATACACCTATTGAAGAAGAAAAGAAGCAAAGTGAATACCAGTGTTAGGCTCGATTTGATGGTTTAGTAGATGCTTACAGACAATAAAGTAGTTGATGGTTCAATACTTTGACTTGCTAGACATTCTCGCCCTTTCCCCTCTGTTGTTTTGGTATATATAGTCGATGGAAGATCATATAGGGATAAGGCGGAATCTATGACCATCACTAAAAGGAAAAGAAAAAATATGAAAAAGCGAAAATTGTTCCCACCAAAAAAAAAAAAAAAAAAAAAAAGGCGCCACGACGATCGGCGTTTAAAGTGCCATTCAAGGGCCAGTTCAGTTATTATTGGATCATGTCAAATTGTATAATGGTCATTTATTTCTACAATAAGACGTATTAGTAGTAGTAAGATATAGGTATAAACGATATATGGGGAAAGAAAAAGAAAAAGAAAAAACTATACAACAAAGGGGGATTATATAAACTAGAGGAGGAGAGGGGAGAGCATGGAAATTATTTGTATACAGTGGTAAAAAAAAAAAAAAAAAAAAAAAAAAAAAATAGAGCAGATGCTCAGTTTCATTTCACAGATGGATAACTGTAAAAAGGAATAGGGTAATACGGTGCAGGACATAAAAGTGAAGGTGGGGAAGAAGAGGGCAGTAATGGTGGCGGTGAATCAGGTATATGAGGATGATTGGCATGCTGGGTAAGAGGGCTCAAGCTTGAATCAGAGTCAGATTGAGCAGGTGATGCTGGCAAGGGCGATGAAGAGAATACCAATACATTGTCACTATGATGAGAGGAAAAAAAAAAGGTTTACTTGCCTATTAATCATGTCAACCTGCTATCTTTCACTCCTTTTTTTTTTTGAAGGCTTCTACCACTGTTTCCTTACCTTTTTCGCTTCTCAACATGACAGGTCAACAGATGTCGTGATAAAGTCGTTTTTCTTGTAAACGATTTTTCACATTTTTCGCATGCATAAGGCCGAGTACCAGAATGTGTTCTTCGATGACGTGCAAGTGAGGAAGACTAGATTGAAAAAAAGGAAATATAAAAAAGAGAAGAATAAGTAATTCGCACATTTTAAGGGAAAATACTAAATAACGGAAGGTGATGATGTGTTTCTACGCTGAGGGAGGGAGTTCTTTTTAAATTTTTATCTACTTACATCACTAAACGCCTTCTTACAAAACGGATGCTCACAAGTATGAGGTCGTTCTTTTGTATGTGTACGTCTGTGGACGGTGAGGGCTGAACGTTGGATAAATTGTTTGGTGCACCCAGGCCAATCACAGGCAAAAGGTCGTTCGTTGGTATGTATGCGTCGGTGTCTTGCAAGATCGGATCGTCGAGAAAAGGATTTTCCGCAGGCGTCCCATTCACAGGTAAAGGCTCGTTTGTTGTTATGGCGGTTAGGTTGAGGTTGGTGGTCGGGTATAGATCTTGCTTGTTGAGTAGGTGGAATAGGTGAAGTATTTGCTAGAGTATGATATGTACGTGTAGACTCTTCTTGGTTTAAAAGTAAAGGTATATTCATTGGATATATAAAACGTAAATATAAAAAGAAGTAAAAAAAAAGACAAAGAGAAAAAAGAAGCGAGAAAAAAAGGGAGGAGGCGGGGAAATTATTTTTATATCGGCAAGGCGATGCCAAAAAAATTGGGTCGATCACGGGTGAGAGCTATGATAATAAGGGGGTGGATTACAAAGGCGAACGGAGTTTTTTTTATTATGATTATTATTATAAACATCAAGTTTTGGGCGTTTTGAAAGCAGGATGGAGGGTGGGTCATAAAATGATGAGGGGCACGAGCCAAAAGCGATGAAAACAAAATAAACATATCATGTGATACAATGTGTCTTGAAACACAATACCGTACTGCGTACCTTTTATTATTAAACTAACATTGGATGATGGACCTATGATAATGATAATGATGATGATGACGATGATGATGAAGACAAAGGTCAAAATAAAAAAAAGGGTTGGAATATATGATACCAACAAACGTTACCTGTGACACAATGACCGTTCACTTTACAATAATGATTGTTACCGAAATACAGTGCCATAGATTATTCAATCACTAACATCATGTGTGTAACCAGCAATTCAAAAAAAAAGAAGTAGTTCAACAATACTACGAAATTTGGGATATGATATATGTTTTTTTATTGAGACAAAAGTTGATTACAAAACAACAAAAACAACAACAACAACAACAGCAACAACAACAACAAAAAAAAAGAGAAACAAAGAAGGGTGACAATATAAAAGATGGAGAGTATATAAACTATATATAAATAAAATGATGAATAAAATAAATCAAGACAAAAAAAAAGGTTCCCCCTAATAATCTATTTTTGCAATTCTTGAATGCTGTATAATCTAGCCAGACTTGGACCAGCGAATTGGTTGAGTTGCTTGGTGAAGTTGTGCATTTGGGCGTTGAGAATCATTGAATCCAGACGACTTGGTTCAGCGGGAAGTTTAAACAAAGTATTGACTTCATCTTCAGGCAACGGCTTTTGTCCTTGTGCCACACGTTGTACATTTTCTTGTTTCTAAATAATTCATCAAAACAAATATCAGTGAGTTCAGTCAGTTCAGTATACCGAAACATCAAAAAAAAAAAAAAAAACCAACAACAACAACAAATAAACCTCCCTAAATAACAAAAAAAAAAAAAAAACCTACTCTTCTTGTGAGCCATGCTTGCATCTTAGTTTGTTCACGGGCCACACTTCGTTGCCAATATTGATAATTATTTTGTTCTTGTTGTTGAGCATCTGAGCAATCCAAAAGATATTGCATGTTTTTTTGCATGAAGGGATCCAATTCCAAATCTAATACATCAAAGTTGGGAGCAAGAGGTCGAGATTCTTCAATTTCCGATTGAGTAGATTTTTGAGAAGCAAAGGTGGATAATGATTCAAGACGGTCTGCATCCAGTGTGGGCATTTCAATGTTGTGGAGCATCAATGTCACCAAATGAGAGTTGTGGATTTCGACAGGTAATTCTTCAAAGATATTGATGAATAACAGTTTAGCTTCGGCAAGACTATATACATGTAGATTATCAATAACTCTGTTCCTGCTATAACCCTTCCTATCACCATCAAACTAATTGTCTTACCTTTCAGTAGTGAATTTCTTGGCTTCATAAGCTTTCATAAAGTCCTTTTTCAATCGGAAAGCTCGTAAACTCAAGTTGCTTTGAGCAGTGCTTTTGGAGACATCATGGATCAACACCACAGACTGTTCGCTTAAGGAGTTTTGGTAGCTGTATTGGGTTTCAATCAAGTTTAGGTCGACAAAGTTGCCAAGATGAGCAGAGCGATACCAACCTACTGTATTATTGTCCACATTGGTTGCACGAAGACAGCGCATCATCTCTAATTGATACTGAGCTATTTGAGTTGAATATTAAAAAATAAGTCAGTCACTCATCATGAGAAGATTGTGTGTTCAAAGAAGTCCTAGTCCTACCACTGGCATTTTCGTCATCGTCAGAAGGAAAGGGGAAGCAGTTGGTGACTTCCAAAGTGCCCTTATCGTCCAAACCAAGCAATTGGCCAGTGACATCGCTAGGATAGGATTCGCGACAGTGTTTGATGATTTTCAGAACAACCTTCAGCACAATAAAATTTTTCGTTAGTTCATTCTATATAAATGGCAATGTAGCCAGCAGAGTGATTCTTACCAAACCATCAAGTTGAACAACATTGAGGGGCTCAGATTGGAAGCTAGCCATTTTTTTTTTTATGTAGGGAAGAAGGGGGAAACTTAACCAAAAACAAAATTTTTCATTTTCAGTGACTTGCCAACTGCTAACCGTCAATTGACAAAAAAATCGAGCGGCAATTAAAATTACATACACTGCAGAGATCAAACAAGTACAAGAAGAATATATTCTTTATTTTTCAAATGTGTATAAATAACAAATCTATCACTACAAATGATAAATTACTAATATAGACCATAATCTGTAGAAGGAGTTCGTTTTGATATCCATTCATCCAGTAATTCATCTTCCCAGTCTTCTATTGTTACTTCGTTTGCTAAATATTGATCCGCCTTGAGCCTGTCAGGCACTCTACTACCATCTATACCCCAATCCTTATCCCAAGTGTTGATTGTTGATCTATAATATCAAAGAATTGATTACATTTCTAAAATATCATATACCACCAGCATCCAATATATATATGTATATATATTACTTACTCGTCATGTAACCAGATGCCACTGGATTTTTGAAGGTATAAGGATGAATATTTTGCTTCCAACTGGATCGCCATTTCGATAATTCGTTCAATGTCTATGTCTTGGGGTATATGCGTCACTTTAGAATGTAGATATTCCGGATCTGTGGAAAGGAGTTCATCTTTTCGAAGTAGTGTGATCTATGATTCCAAACCCCCCAAAAAAACTAGGTTCAGTCGATTTGTCTATAGAGTTTTATTCATACTTACTGCGCTGGAGACATATAAGGGCATCATAACAGAGCTGGCAATAAACAAATCGAATAATCTAGTGATCTTGCCAAAGTCAGTCAGATCATGACTAAACCAAGTTAGAACCCAGCTCAAGGCAAAAAAAGGCATGATATTGTTCCTTTACATATATATATGTATGAATAAATAGTTCGTCGAGTTGGTTTCTGTATATTATCAACGTTTTTCTTTTACCTTTCCATAAAACCCATCAATTTAATATCTTCATGTTCAATAATAGACATCATCAGGCGTAGCTGTTTTGATATGGGATCAAACGAATCAAGCATCGCATCTGTGCAGAAGACAAAAAAAAGAAAAAAAAAAGGTCAAGGGTACTATAAACTAAACCATAATAGACATAACGTGATCACATCATGAAAATAATGCTGCCACTGCCACACAACATACACGTGTCATGTTACATTGACACACAATAATAAAAAGGATATCTAGTAAAGAAGAGTGCCACATTTTCAGCAGCAGGAATAGCCGCTTTCTTTCCCAGGACCAATAAAAAGACTGTGCAGATATCATGAAAACCCTGTCAACAATAGAATAATTCAGTCAATAATTTACCTACATGGATTCAACCATATTTTTCTTACCTGATAATATTTTAATCTAGGATTTCGCCAAAGAATTTCCACAATCATGCTTTTCAGTTCTTGTTGTTTGTGCGCCTTTAAATTAGGAGTGATATCTACCCACCGCCACCAACAATAAAAATGTTTAGCGCCAGTTTGTTTGTCAGTCATCGTCTATCCCGGAAATATTTTTATCATTTATTACCTTGAGGATAATAGTAAAGTGATCGTTCAACATCTTGGATATTTGTACCGGATCAGCAATACCGTTAGCTATATGAAAATAACCATATGAGGCTCTAAATGGTCGTTCACCGTAGTTATTTTTTCTTACCACTGCCCTTTTCATCAATATAGGTTCCTTGGTGGGTTCGAAGTAATATAGGCCTAGTTCACCATTTTTTTACAGTAAAAAAAAAAAAAAAGAAAAAGAAAAAGAAAAAGAAAGGTATTGTCAGGTTTTTTTAGTCTAACAGGCACTCCCCTTACTAATCTTCCTACCAGATCAATCTGCGCAGACCATCCCGTACAAAGCCTTCAGGTTCACGAGCCATCCTTCGTAAAGTAGTAAAGTCATTGGTGAGTACTGCTCGTTTTAAAAGGTTCAATCGTTGGGTGCGCGCCATGGTTTTAGCTATTGCAAGAAAGTTAGTCTCATATTGCTTATTGTTTTTATTTTCCGGAAGACTTACCCAGCGACATCTTTACACCTGTAGTAGTCTTCGTCAAGTCATGCATAAGTAAAATTTGTGAAGAGAGAGTTGAAAAAAGTACATAAATGTGTTCGATGTTTTTTTTTTTTTTGGTTCAATTCATAAGAAGAGGCGCTTTGTTGCTTTCCAGTTTGTTTGCTTGCAGAACACAAAAGAGAGGAAAATGGATAAAAAGGGAGCACTATTTTTATTTCATTTTGTAATTTGAAATTCCGTCTAGTCGCTCTCCCCTTTTGAATTTTTTTGTCACTGCGTCCATGTAATAAATTATAAAGCTTTGCACTTTCAATGATCATACCTTCCTTACTGTATAGTATTTATGTAATTTATCGTAATAATTTAGTGCGAAATATATTAAAAACGGAAAAATGGATGAACCCCAAACAGAAACATGATGGGAAAAAGGTATAATTTTTTCGATATGATAGGTCATGCAAAGCGGATGAACATCCATCAACCTTACCCACCAACCCGAGTTTCAGATTTTATCATGCTCAACGTAACCATGAAGTGATTTTCATACTCAATATTATTTAGTTAATACTGTACGACTATCATGCTTCCTTTAATCAAACGTATAGTGTTTATCATGGTGTTATCTTTCTCAAACATTCCAGAGTTGAGTACGTTGTGTTTCCTTTTCGTGCGCAGATCTAAGGTTCAAGTGGAGTCAGAACTGTTACCATGACAACACACGTTTTTGGCTTATTGTCACCTTTTTAAATGCCGCCCATTTATATAAATACCCCTTCGCATTTCTTTCCCTTTTTCTTTCCACTTCTTTCACTTTTTTTTTCTACCTTGTTTTCCCCCACCTCCCCATTACCTTTTTTTTTTCTCATCATCCCCTTTTGTTTATTACTGATTTATCCATTACTATCAATGTTCTCTCAGAGTCAGCAAAACCAAAATTTATTGAATTGCCTTACTTGCCAGGAAAAAGGTAACTAGAAATATAAAATGAATTAGCCACTTGACCAAAAATGATCTCCTAAAAAAAAGCATGCTCATTTTTTGCTCTTCATTTTTAAATAGAAGTGACAACCTCAATTGAAAATGGATTTATGGATTTCAACTCATGGTCGTCCTCGTATTCTACAGATGCTGCGGTCGCTACACCACTCTTTCAACACCTTGTGTATGAAGACTCCCCTGTCATGACTACTCCTTTTCTGGATAGCGGTTGTTTTTCACCCATTCAAACCTCCTCTTTTTCAAATATTTCTCTTCACAATGTCCCACAAGCAATCAATACTCCAGCGGAACAGCACCTTGGTTTGGAAGTAGACAACATCAGCGAAAGTGGTCCTATTTTTACAGGCAATCCAATGGAACTGTTGATCAACAAATCAAAAGGTGTCAATTCAAGTCCAATTCCTTCTTCCCCTTCTGATGGAATCACCACTCCTCTATTTGGACCTATTGTATCCGCTGCCTGCTATGATGGTGGCTCTGCAAAACAGGAATATCATGTACATCAGCAAGAAATCGATGCGTTTTTACAAGAAAGCCACCCATTTGAAATGAATCCGGACTTGAAGGATTGGCCCTGTTTCCATGGCGGTGACGTTTCCCTGTTTCAAGAATTGGAAGGCATGATTAATACTACCACCACCACCGCTAGCCCTTTGTCTCCATCATCACCATCTTCAACGAATAATCATCATCAAGTACACGACCAACAATATCCAACCACCCAATACAGCCCCAACACATCACCATCTACTACTACTACAGCAGAAAAGCGCGCGACTAGCAGAAAAACAGCCACCTCGGAAAAGAACAAAAGAAAACGAATCAATAGTGAAGGACAACCAACAGAAAACCACCAAAATGACGACGACGAGGATGGTGATAACAAGAACAACAAACGGCAATCAGCAAACAAGACGCAAAAGATAGACCGAAATGAAAAACGTTATGGGTGCCCTATTTGTCGACGAAAATTCTCGCGGAGGTACAATCTCAATACTCATATTCGCACGCATAATGTCAACAGAATCAAGGAATTTGAATGTGATGTATGCGGCTTTGGATTTGACAGGAAACATGATAGAGATAGACATATGGTATCGGTCCATCGTGGTGAACGTGATTACTCTTGCAACCAGTGTGCTGCCACTTTCTGCCGTCGTGATGCCTTGGCTCGTCATGCTCTCAAGTCCCACCCTGAATTTTAGCGGCTTCCCTACAGTCCTTTAGTTTATCTTAGTTTTAGTATCCCCATGCTCTCCCTTTTTTTCTTTTATGATTCCCTCCTCCACTTCACATAACCCTCTTTCATTTTTTCCCTTCCTCTGTAGTTATCCCATGTTTACCTTTGTTTTTCGTTCTTATTTTTTTCTTCCTCATATTCATTCTAGTTCATTTTTATTCAAATTGTCACATTTTACTACCTTACATCATCCCATCGAAATTCTACACATTATATTCATGCCCCTTTATTAATTTTATGTTCCTGTAAATAAAAAAATAAAATAAAAAGCTTATCAAACCAAAAGGACCGATTCTTTATTACAATGTGTGTATATGAAAAACAAAACAAAACAAACAAACGTACTCTTCTAAACCTCAAATATTTATACAGTATATCCATTCACCCTTCCGTTGTCAAATTTATGTTTCCATCAATGATAAAAATAAACCAACAAACGATACAAGAGGCCTATTTAAATCACAAACATCAATTCTCCAAATAACACCGCTCCATCTTACCCCAAAAGTCAATTGTTGTGTCAGATGTGTATGAGATATTCGTTTATTTTTTATTTTTATTTTATTATTATTCAAATCACTATAATATAATATCCAATTCAAACCAAAAAACTAAACGTATGCTATTCATAGCGTTGGACTACTACGCTATTTAATAATTGTGCATCCACTAATGATTGATCCTCATTTCCAAGCTGCTTGACTGGGAATGTTGTTTGCAAGACATAAGATCTTTGACCATTTTGTTGACTAGAAGTGTGATTTTTTTTTTTTTTTTTTTTTTTTTTTTTTTTTTTTTTTTGTTGTTGTAGAAAAATGAGTATTTTCAAATATTATGTTATGGTTTGGTCTTTTTTTTCTTTACCTATCAATGTACCGTCGAAGATCGCCCACAGTATGATTGTGATTGAATTTTCCAACAAGCCTAAAAAGAAATAAATAAATTGAGTAATTTTTTTCTATTAATAATATGCTTGTGATTTTACCGGGATCCATCGCCAAGACGAATTTGCACAGATGTGGTAGGTTGACTAGCGTCTAGTTCAGGAGCAACTGCGGAGGTGGAGGGAGCAGCCGAAGTGTTTGCAGTATTGGAAGAACTAGAAGGCGAGGCGGGGGGAGCCGGACTACCAAGTCGATTGCCACTTCCTTCAAATGGCTTGGGAGGGGCCTTGGGAGGGGCGACATAATCTTCATCTTGTCTCCTTGCCACTCTGACATCAACAGGTTGTCCATGTCTTACATTCAACAAAGACAAAGGTGCACGTCTAAAATTTATAATGGGATATGAGTCGCTTTGTTCATATTCTCTCCCTCTCTCTCTTTTTTTTTTTTTTTTTTTTTTTTTTTTTTTGTTTCACTTACCCGCTGTTGATGGAATCCAACATGGCAGAATTAGCAGGATCATCATAACGTAATAAAGGTCCATCATCCACGCTGAATCCGTTTCTCCAGAATGTCAAATATCTTGTCACCTGCATAATAAATAAAGAGAAAAAAACCATAAGCCTTCATTTGATCCCCTTTTCATTTTTTTTTCTTTGCCCCCCCTCCTCCTTTGGCTTGATTATGTTTGTTCATACCGATGGAAGTGATTCTGCAGTGGGTTCAGAGGTGGAAGGATCATTCACAACCACTGAAGGTTCATCTTCGCTGCCCAATGTATGCCCCGATCCAGTGAAATAAGATGGTTTCGATTTCTTTTCGTCTTCGGAATCATCAGGTGCCGGTCCTCCACTGGTATTCATAAGACAAGTGACGAATGAGTATACGTCCTTTTATTTTTTTTTATCCTTTACTTACGCAGCCGCCTTTTTCAAGATTTCATCTACAAGGTTGTTGCCTTTACCACGTTTGGAAGGATCTTGTACGAGCATACCACTAGATTGAATACATAGTAACAAAAAGGAAAGGAATGATTACTCTCAGTTCTAGTTGGGACTAGGAGGGGGTTGGGTACTTACGATTTTTCTCCGCCAGCAAAGAAGTTTTGAGGTTCGTCATCACTGCCATCTTGAGCTGCAACATCATTCAAAGTTCTAATGTTTGATCTGTATCGGAATAAACCAAATGTTAGTTCCCTTTTTCTCTTTGGTATCTACTACTTTAATATTTTCATACGATTTCGCTTTTGACGCGTTGTTGGATCGCTTTGTGGGAATAGATGTTGGAGCTTGTGGTATAGAGTCAGTTTGGGGAGCAGATGCAGAAGTAGAAGCGGGAGCTGAAGCAGCACTAGAAGCAGCATTGGATGTTCCAGTTTCAGACCCTTCATTGCTATTGTCGTAGAATTGAGTGACAGCCATCTATGGTAACATGAAGGAAACATACGCCAGACAATGAGAACACAGTGGTGATTGTTATTTTTTATTTTTATTTTATTTTATTTTTTGTGGTACTTACTTCAAGATCCCAGTTCGACATTTCTAGAAAAAATTTAGCTTGATCTTCGGATACACTAGTCATTCCAGTGAATTGTTCAATAAGTTCGTTATGATCAGCCATGTTTCTAAAAAGTGTTTTCAAGGAAAAGAAGTAGTGCAGGAAAAATCACCTTGCGTAATGGATAAAAATATATATATAATTTCAATTTCCGCTATCTTTGGCTTTCTTTTTTCCTTACTGATTTTTCCCACCACTTCTTTTCCCTTTTCAATTTTTTTTTTCTTTTTCTCCTTTTTCGTTTTGTTTGACCATGCAACCTTTCTCCACCAAAGTCGAATATCAATGCCACGGAGAAAAGACCGTTTGTTATTTAGATCACCAAGTCCAGGGATTAGACGCATACCTGAACCAACTTCTCCACCGCCACCTCCACGAATTCAAAGAACTAGACCCTTAGAGTAAGATGAAGAAACTCCTCACTTTATATTATAATTTATCTAATTGTATTTTATGTCCATAGATTACCATCCAGAACGTAAGTTTGTACTATATGGATATTAACTCCCCTTCCAAAAAAAGAAAAATATATGCGACTCTTTTAATAATGATATGCTTCTCCACTTTTTATTCTGATAACTAACGATTTGTATTTATTATCAGGACTGTGGCCAATTTGAATGAGGTAAAATAAAAGAATACTATTTAACAAATATGGAAAAATCCCCTTGTTTTTTGACACCTTACTCCGAACTGTATCCTTTTATACATATAGCGTTTAACATCAACTTTATATGCAAATTCATCTACCACATCGTCTTCATGCTCCCCTATTGGTCAATCACAACCAAGATCATCTTCTCCCTCATCAGCATCGTCGTCACCATCAAAATCATCTTCGCCATCTTCAACAGCTTCGTCTTCTTCTCCACAACGTCTTTATGAATCATGCTTGTACCGCCTTTACGACAGAAACGATTCCAATAGGACAGCAACTTCAATATCATCATCAAATCAGCCTTTATCTGGATGGGAAGCCCTTCTTGCTTCATCAGATACATCAGATACCTCAGATACATCTTCACAAAATTCATATCAGCACCTCTCCATTACGCCGATCTCATCACCACAGCGAACCACATCACAAACTTCACCCTGTCGAATATCATCATCTTCATCACCAACTCAACAGAATACCCCAAAATCAATAGCTAATATAGTTCCTACAGCTTCTCCCCATCGACCCTCATCGCAGCAATATACCTCTTGTATAACATCCCCATCATCACCCCCATCATCATCATCAAACACACCAATTTCATCATCACGTCGAGCATCATCACAATCACCAAGGAAACATAAAGTTGGATTGGACCGTAAATGTAAGTTTTCGTTTATCACCATGATGAAAAGAGAATTTATTTTATTTTATTATCATTATAGATCCGTCCAAACGATCACCTCAACGATTATCAGATAGTCACCCACCACCAAGCTCCCTGATAATGACCCGCCCCCAAAGATATTCTAACACACCAACTGTGGACTCTGATACCAGTGAAGAAGAAGTGGAACCTGACACGAAGCCACGACCCCTTTGGATGAATCGATTGCGATCAAGACAGAACAAGAAAAATAACTTGTCTCCCAACAACGCAACCAACAATAACAGTAACAACAATAGCAACAGCAGTAGTAACAACAGCAATAACAACAACAACAGCAACAGCAACAGCCACAACAACAGAAAAAGTAGCGCCAACGTGGGTAGTGGAAATGATAGTAATAGTCATGGAAGAGGTGGTGGTAAAAGTCACATCCGGAAATCCAGAACATCTATCAACAACGCCAACAAAACCAAGCAAATGGAGTCATCATCACCATCATCAGCAGCTACTCCGTCTTCATTCATCAAAAGGCAGTTACGGTCAAGAAGAATCATGGCGTCAATGGACACCAAAAAGAGTGGAAAATGATATCGCTCTTTTTATTGTTTGTATTTGTTTATATCATAGTATCCGGTTTTAGTTTTTGGCTCTTTAGTACTGATAGAACTGCCCTTCCCTTCTCTCTCTGCCTCAACCCACCAATGCCTTGACCTTCCCTAGCCAATTTTACTTTGCCCGCTCTTTATACATGTTTTATCCCCCCCCCTTCATCCTTATCCATACCATCCTTTGTATTTAATAAAAACCCATTGTCTTTATCTCTTTTACTGTGTCTCTTTTTTATATCGCTCTTTCTTTTTGAGTAACTCTATTTAGTGTTTTTATGCTAAGATCTTCTCTTCTTTATTTTTGTAATGTGTATATATGTGTATGTGAATGTGAAGTCTCATTTTCAGTCTGCCCTGAATCATAAACTCGCGGTTAATGAGTTAGGTACAAAAAATATGTAATTTTCAGGCACTTTTTCAAGAAGTAATGGATGTCTGGTTTAAGGAACGCTGGATGGTCCACTATAAACTACATTCAATGCAAGTCTACATCATTTATATGGTATCTCCGCAGAACTCGAACCATCTAAAATCGCTTGTAGTACGGCTTCCAGCCTGAAGCCACGGCTAAAAAAAGCTGCGTAGTGTTTTGCTTTTTTTTTTTTTTTTTGGCTCATGGCTTTGGTCAAGAGAATGACATTTTATTTTCAAGGATATATAATGGATATGAGAAAATCTGGTCTATGTAGGCCGACTGTGAGTGAACAAGTGCTTGATCCTCAAAACTCTCCAATGTGTTTCAACAATTGCATTTTTATGCTCCCATAACTGTTTATTTTTTGGTGCTCATCCGCAATCTCACACGAGCCACTTCAAAAAAGCATTTCAAATCCAGCACACATGAATTTTTTATTTTTGGCTCCATTTTTATTTCTATTTTTCGTCTCTTTCTTTTATTTTTTTTTCTTCACCATTCAACTTCTATGGGGTTACGTTGGACTTAGAATAGTGTCAGGACTAGTTAGAAGGTATTTCAGCTCAGGGATTACTAGTTGCTTAGGGAAACCCTTTCATTTTGGATGTAGGATTTAGAACCACCATTTGTTGACTTTTTGAAGTCTTCATTAGCTTTGCCTAGTGATAGTTTGTCCATTCTCTCTATCTATTTACCAATAAAATATTTCTCTTTTTACATGTTTAAATGAAAATGTTCCATTAGTCTCCGTCTCATGCCTTGTACAGTATATTCACTATTTACTACACTCACCCTTTTTGCTTAATGTAAACCATTGTTGTGCTTCAATAACAAATGTCCCTCCAGCTTTTTTTACACCTTGTTCACTATATTAGATACCGTTTTACGATCTTGACGTTAGATTAGAGCTGACCATTCCTCTAAGCTCCCATTATCTCCTAGTTCATCTCTCACATGCTACCTCCATCAGATCCTTCTAATAGATCTTTTGTGACAATGAACCTCTCGTATTTTTTTTTTAGCACCTATCAATATACTTTAATAAAACATGCCTTTTTATTAGTTAACCATCCTATGACCCATATGATAGTGAAAAATATCGTTATATTGACCTTTTATGAGCGCTTAATCGAGCACATGCTTTCCCCATGTTACCCACTTTCGCTCACCTCCTTAAAAAGACAAACAACTGGTTGACAGTCCTGGGTCATTTAATATGAAATGTAGGGATACTGTCCTCCTACTAACCAATACTAATGACGCTAGGCCAAGTCACCAGTATAACATTCACTCCAAAATATTATAGTTTTCGCATGGCGAGACATACTGTATGCATCAGTTCATTGTTTTTATTACGTATGGCGTAATAATGATAATAGACGCCAATAAAGACACAAACGAAAATCACTGAAGCTCTTAAAAAGATGCCCACCAAAATGCGAAATGGCGTAACGTAGGTGTCAATACCCACACTAAATTTATCCCCTCCCCATAGAACAAATAGGTGTTACTAACTAAAGTGTAAAATATGGTGAGTGTTTAATCCCAGCGCATCAAAACGCACAATTCAACAACAACGCCAAACAACAACAGCCCCTCTGGCACCCAATAGATCTGATTTTTTGAGTTTTGGAATGATTAATCCCGTGTAATCTTTGCTTTTTGGATTTGGGAGTGTAAAATAAGAGTGTTTCCAGCCTTGCCCCAAAACTCCAGCGAGTTTGCGGCATTTAACCGTTAAAGTCTGTTATGATAGGCAATGGTGACCATAGACACCCTAGTTATTTTGCGCTCTGATGGGTGACCCTTTGAGACTAACCGATCGTGTTCATCGTCCGACCAAACTACTTTTTTGTGTGTATGGAGAAAGAAAAAACCCAAAACAAAACAGAATAGCAGTGATACCATCGTCTTTTCGCGCTTTGGTAGACTGGCCTTCGGTCGTAAAACTAGTTTTCTTTAGGTTTTTAAATTCCTTTTCAATTTACCATACGCAATCAATAAAATAATAAACAAATAAATTGTGTGTCCAGTTTAGAGAAAGCTATACTATTTTAAGGAAACAAATACGCTTGCGGCATGACCGAGGTTGATCGATATGAAGAATAGAACGGAAAATGGAGCCACGCCGCAAATGAGTTGCTGGGACTCTGAGGGAGAAGTAGTTACAGTAAGTGAGTGAGAGAGCAGGATATTCACAAAATAGCCACAATAACGGCTTTGATCATTATATAATTTTCAGAGAGCGGGTAACAAATAGACATACTTTATTAGACGAAATATGGTAAATGCTAAACTAAAAGCATAGGCTCGTTGTAAAAGCGATGAGTTGATGGAAGCATGAAGATGACTGACGGGAGATCTGGTAAATGTTCAGTACTAATCTAAAGGGACAAATGTAAAAAGAGATCTGACATACTGTACAAGACATGAGAAAGATCTAAATGGTGTCCTTTATTGAAATATAATAACTGTCAACCCAAAGCTAAAAGGAAACAGGTTGATCTATTTGTACACGACATGAGATTAACTAAAGAAACTGTTTTTGCATTGAGACAAGTAAAAAAAGACACATTTATTTGTATATACAAACAATGGACAAAGTAACTCTAAGCTAAGCTAATGAAGGCTCCAAAAAGTCAACTAATGGTGGTTCTAAATCCTGAATCCAAAATGAAAGGGTTTCCCCATGCATCTTGTCATCCCTAAGCTGAAACCCCTTATAACTAGTCCTGAGTCTGATCTAAGATCACCATGACCTCAAATAAGTTGAATGGTGGAAAGAAGAATGAAGGGAAAAAGAAAAAGAAAAGAAAAGGAGGGTGAAAAATAAAAAATGGGAGAAAATAAACATTCATGTGGGCGGATTTTGAAATTTTCCTGGAGGTTGATTTGTGCGAATTTTTTTTTTCTGCAAATCAATACCAAACAACACCACCAACGTGAGGTTTTTTTTTTTGCTCATGGCAGTAACCGTCACCATTCAAAATTGATAGTATGGTGGCTTTTTTAACTAGATGCTTTTGAAGTCAAGATGGAACAATTAGCTCTAATTTAGTTTGTCCCTGGGTAGAATACTTACCATCGTTGATTAGACCTGTTTATCTTTCAATACTATACAACAGGGCGTACCCACCTTCCCCAATAACCCTGACTTTAAGTTGGTGTCATAGTGCTATCATTAGACTAACTCAGTTTTGTTGCTCTGGTTTATATCTACATCTGAATAAAATATGCCTGTGTTTTTATTTCTACATTGTCTTCACGCGTTTAGTTTGTCTTATCAAGGGTATACCTATGTTATACAGTACCTGTACGAATAGAAAAATAAAGCTGTTGTATTCGTCCAAAAAAAAAAAGTGTTGGGTGTGAGGCAACTTTGACCAACCGTCGTGCCCAGCGCTCTGTCTACGATATGCACAGTACCACGGGCCTTAAAAATAGGGGTAAAAAGAAATTTGATGGATTGGTTTTTAAAATATGGCTGTGGTGAGTGCATGAATGAAATACAATGAAGGACACATAAATAAATAAGCAACTATGAGCTCATTATGATATGATGATTGAAGTTCACTCTAAAGCGTTGGAGACAATGTTTTTGTTTAATAACAATCGACAGACCGGATGGTCTCACGTGCGTTGTATATATACTGAAAAAAGAATTGTCATTCGCTTGTTTAAAGATACGAGTAAAAATCGGGTTTGCACTATGACTATATATTCTACAGTACTGTACAGTATAGCTCTATAAAATGGAGAAGTGGTTCGGAACAAATTTAATGACGGGGAAAACTAAATACTATAACGAGAAAACGAAATTCACCTTCAACAAAAAGTAGAAAAAAGTAGACAATCTGAGTTTCAACGCCAATAAAATATTTTGGTGGAAGTGAAAAGTGACACTGGAAAATATCAATCAAAACAATCTACAAGAGCTTCGTTTTATTGATAAATATTATATACTAAACTGACACTATCCAACTAAATACCAAGAGCCATCACTAACCAACAAAAGAGAAAAAAACAAGAATGAGTATGAATATAAGAGCCTTGCTTTTGAACTTTCTCGATAAATTTATCGAAGGAAGATAATGACTCAGGTTTCTGTTCGTTGTATCATCAAAAAAAAACTTATGCGTGGTGCATGAAACATTGTCATCTTTGTCACCATCTTCCTTGTTTCATCAGCATATAAAATTCTATAAAGTTTTATACTTACATTTTTTCCAAATAAACAAAAAAAAAAAAAAAGAAGAGACGGGTATGAAAGATACCAACGAACCAACAGCCCCACTATTTTTATAGTCTGCGAGAAAAATTTTTTTTTCGTTAAAATGGGACTCTTTTTTCTTTCAAACACAATTTGTCGGAGCCTGGTATGGTATCCAATCCAAATATAGTAACAAAAAAAAGTAGAATATGAGGTAGAAAAGTTGTACTTTATTGGTTGTTTCATAAATAAAATAATGGTAATGATGCTAATACTAATACTAAAAGTAACCAAACTATCATACTCTAAAATTCAGATGGTTCAAAAGGCATGAAGTTGCTGCATTTTTGCTGATCGTCAGCCGCCCTGGAGCTTGTACACCAAGTGTGAAACGTCACCTGTCTCTGGAAAGGCATGCACTTGATGATCACAGCCTAAAAACGAGGATTATGCCAACTACATAAAGTTTATCAATGCCGGTTATTACCCATCTCGAGGTAGCCCCCCCTTTTTTTTCTCTCTCTCTCTGACCACTTTTTTTTTTATTGCCTGTTTTATTGAGGTATCAAGTTCTGTCAAAATAGATAAATTAATATGATACAAATTACCAGAATTCTTCTCCCGCCCCTCCCTTTTTCTCCATCAGCAGTAAATTTAGATTTGATCATGACTGCCGATGTCTAGCAATCAAACAGAAACATTATTCCATATTTGTATGTATATATTTACCTAGTCATTCTTGAATCTTCTATACAACTTGCTTGGTAACCTTGCTTTTAAAAACCCATTGCTTGTCAGTCAATCGTGCGATGAATCCTACAGATAGAAAAAGATTGTTTAGTCGTCCCACAGACCAAAAGTCCGTTTCCTCCTAACTTTTTTTTTTTTTTTTTGAACTCGGTAGTTCTCCCTAATAATCCTTCTTATCTCCTTCGATGTTCATAGATCTTGTTTTGTCAGATTCACTTACCTTATAGCATTATTGGACTAGCCGCCAGTAGTTGCAAATACAGATTTCCCGTAGATTGACAGTTAACGACATGATCCATGAAGGATTTGTGTATGAAAGAGTGTGTAAAGAGTATAACAAGAACACCAAGGTAATAAAACGAATGGGAAGAAAAATAAGAAGAAGAGAAGGAGTATTGTAGATTGATGATAGGGGGGGATCCGAAAAAAATCAAAGCATGAAACGTGATATCGGCGATTGAAGAAGTTGTAAAGTGATAGTATAGAGGATATGTTTATTGTGATCAAGTAATTGTTTATAAGAAAAAATAATAAAAAGTGTATATTCATCTTCCTCATAACATGTAACAAAACAAAAGATAAAAAGATGAAAAGAATAGAAGAATATATATATATAAAGATGCTATATATTAGAAGGCTAAATAGAACTAGCTACTATCACTAACCCCTCTTTCCCTTTCATTTGGCAGAGTTCATGTTCTTCTTTCCCACCGAATTAACCGAGCACCTATGATCAAGCAATCATATCAGTAAATATGTATAATAGATAGATAAACTAGGTGTGTGTGTGTGTGTGTGTGTGTGTGTGTGTGTGTGTGTGCGTTTGATAACTTACATCCAAATTCTGGTCTTATAAATCTTGAATAAATCTCGGACAAGTTCCCTAAAGTCCACTCTTCTTTCGGCAATGAAGTAAAAAGTCAATTTGCGACGATCCCTGATTTTTCGCAAATGGAAATAAAAATAACATGTCAATCAGGTTCTATCATCATTCTTGATTTTTTTTTTTTTTGTGTAATAAACTATTACCATTGATATTCGGCATCCACAATGTCCATCAGTAGATTTTTTTGCTTGCTTTTCGTTTGACAGATTAACAGAGCTTTTTGTTCATCGTGACGTTTGGTAACCAATAAGGTAATTTCAGAGGGCGTGGCAAGTCGACAAATTTGTTTCGGTAAGGGTGCAGCAGCAGAGGAGGAAGAAGAGGAGGAGGAGGAGGAAGAGAGAGAGGAAGAAGGTGAAGGAGGATGGTCCAATAGGAGTGCTGAAGAGGAGGAAGAGTGGTGTATATTTTCAGTGGTACCCATTAAAGTTGCAGTTGCTGGTGAGTTTGAGGTGGCTGCCAATAAAAGCTGGACTTGATCTAATGGTAAATCCTTGGCCACTACTTTTCCGAGATCCCTACCACGGTCGGCTTCCACAATCACCCAATCGTCTTGACTTACAGTACTTTTACTGTAATAGATTTCAGCACGACCTGACTTGAATTCCACCATACACCAAGATACAGATGACTGCTGATGCTGCTGGTATAGCTGTTGCTGTTGTTGCCCTTGACTTGTATCCACTGAATCCAAAAGTTCAAACGGTAATAAGCTATTTTCCTCTTCCATTGGAGTCAAAACAGTAGGTGTACTACAAGATGTTGTCGTATTGTTGAGTGAGGAAGCATGTCGCATCATGGTGGCACTAGTGTAGTTCATTTGGGGATAAGTCAGAGGAGATGGAGGAGGATATTGGTAATTTGATGTAGATTGGTAGTAATCAGGTGACAATAATGATGCTGAATGTGCTGCTGCTGCTGCTGCTGCCGCCGCCGCTGCTGATGATGATGATGTTGATGACACCAATGGTCCAGCCAAAGAATGACGACGATAAGATTGAAAGGATTCCTCGGGAACACTAAACAAAGTAAGGTTACTTCAGATGAAAAGCACCAAAAAGGGGTAAATTACCTTGACAGTGCATTGGATTGATCCTGAGTTGTTTCGTAAGCAACGGGAGCCAAGGAAAAACGGCGGAGAGGAGGAGGACGGGGTAAAGCATCCTGAGTAGATGGGAAGGAGCGTGTCATGGAATTGGAATTGGAATAAAAAGAAGGGGAGGTTGCCATATTGCCGCCATTAGTGAATTGATAATGTTGATTATTGCTGTTGCTGTTGCTGTTACTATTGCTGTTGCTGTTGCTGTTGCTGTTGCTGTTGCTGTTGGGATTGTTCCAAATAGATCCAAATAAATCTGTTGAATTTGAAGAACTGGAAGATATACTGCTGCTCCAAGAACCTTGTCTTTCATTGCTGTTCCGAGTAAAAGGTTGTTCAAGTGCCAAAGAGTGTCTACGGTAAGGTAAAATATTTTTCAGGTCACCACCAATACCAAGATCGCATGGTGCATTGCTGTAGGTCTAGTGGACAAGTTATAAAAAGCAAAAAAAAAAAAAAAAAAAAAAAAAAAAGAAGGAATTGGAATTTTTTAGATACTGGATACACGCTTTATTCGTATTCGAAGACCGCTGACTGTACCTTTTGAGAGTCCCAAGGGTTGACAAAGGTCGGATTCTATGCGTAAAATAAAAGAAAAAGAAAAAGAGAGAGATAAGTGAGTAGGTTGAATATCGTTTTTTTATGTATATAAGTATTTACCTGTTCCAAAAAGTTGACCATAGATATGAGAAAAAGTGATAACAATTAATAAAGGATAAGCAAAAGAAAAATCAATCCATAAAGGCTATCTGTACCTTTATATCCTTTTTTTTTTTTTTTTTGTTCTTAAAAGTTTCAAGGAGTTTTCTTGTTCACAACCTCCCCACAAAAGGAGATGGGAGGGGATTATTTTATTTTATTTTATTTTGTTCAATGCTGTATTGAGGAGAGAGAGAGGGGAGAGGGGAAAGAGGGTGATAAAATAAAAGCAAAGAGAATAAATAAAATACACTAATAAGTAGAGCCAAAAGTATAAGTGTAAGAATAATAAAAAGTGCATGAATAAATATAGTATAGGCACAACATAGATAAAGATAGAGAGAGATAGAGAGAGAGTAGGGGTAAACAGTAAAGTATCAAAGAAAATTCTACATTCATCCGCCAAATGTCTAGTTCCACCAAAAAAGACATACTGATGATCCATCAATCAATATATCCTTTTTTTCGTTTCCGTTTCCGTTTCCGTTTTTTGGTCATTGTCCAAAAGAAGAGCAGCATAAGGTTAGGCAAAAACCATTTCATCATGCTATCATAGTAGGATCTGCCATGGATTCAATAGGCATGAACCAATCCTACAAAATGTAAGTGAGCACAAGGTCACACAATGAATGCCATAATCATTTTTAATCACTCACTCCGCGAGTCATCGTCTTTGGTTGTATGAGCTCGGCGTCTAGAAGCTGTCAGTTGCTGCTTTTGCTTTTGCTGTTGTCTTTGCTTTCTTGGGGTTCTTCGATTCTTGCTTGTCGCAGGTACAGGCTGCTGCTGCTTCAAACAGCTTTTCAAACACGTATTTCCTTCATCATCATCTTGCTTGGAAGTACAGGTACAAGAGGCCACAATCTCGGAAATGATAGAGTCATCCAAAAGCTCTTGATTCAAAGTTCGGTTTTGATAAGCTTCGCGTCGCAATTTATCAGCATTCTCTTTGACTTGTTTTTCCGTGGGTAAAACATGGATGGTGTTGTGTTCAAGGTCGAAACTGACACGTCTTGACTATAATATAATATGATATAATAAATTAATAAAAAGGAAAATGGTATTTATAGTACTATTTACCTTTTGTATACTGGTTGACATAATGGTAGATAATAAGGTAAAGTAGAGATAATAAGATAAAAGATAAAAGAAAAAAAGAAAAAAGGAAGGAAATGGAAGCGGTGAGAAAAAAAAAAAATTCAGTGACTACAATATCTCTCATCACTATTAGTATCAAGCATTGGACCAATGGTAGCGAAGTATTGGATTGTTTCAAAGATTGCCAAATCGCCGAGGGATATTTTTAATTTTTTATTCTATATAGAATCAAGCAAACTGTTGCTTTCGCAGTGGAGTTTTGTACCACCATGTAAAAAATAATCATCCTTGATTTGGTGCCTAGCTGTCCTACAATTTTTAACAACTTTCTTTATTTTTCCCTTTCTTTTATTATTTATTATATTATTCAACACATTATTTTTCTCATTCTTTCTTTTTCTTCTTCTTTATCTATTTACATGACATGACTTTTCATGGATCCGACTCCCATGTCAAGACACCAGCTCCGTCTTATCACTCTCCAGATCGACTCGCACGTTGCAAAGCATTCTTCACGACATCAGCCTCCAACTTGTTTTCAGTGTCAAACGACTTCACAACACTTACACCACAAAAAGGGCTCAAAAGTAACTCTTGGTTTTTCTCTACAAATTCACCAACTTCACTGCCTACTGAAAAATATGGGACCAACAAAACTGCACAAAGACTGGTTTCCACACCAAACGAAAAACTTTTGAATATGACTAGGCAGCAACCGATTCATGATACATACAATAACAGCAAACATGTGGATTCAGCCTTCGGATCGATTCATTCCCTTTTATCTTCACCAAAACTATACCGAGCGTGTCAACGATCTTATAGCAGCAATAGCGTCAAAGTCCGATCAATACAAGTGACACCTTCTAGCTTTACAAAAGTGAGGATGTTAGGAAAGGGTGATGTGGGAAAAGTCTACATGGTAAAACAAAAGGATACTGGAAAACTTTATGCGATGAAAGGTAATTAAGTATAAAAAGGTCGGGAAAGAAACGCCGATAATAATGATTAATATCATATTTTGCATAGTACTCTCGAAACGTGAAATGGTCAAGAGGAATAAAATACAAAGAGCATTGGCTGAGCAAGAAATTCTCACTACGTCAAATCATCCCTTCATTGTTACTTTGTATCATTCCTTCCAAAGCCAAGATTACCTTTATTTTGTCATGGAATATTGCACTGGCGGTGAATTCTTCCGAGGTAATATAATCCCCCATTGATGATCAACCTGTATTGATTTATTTTTAATATTTGTCTTTGTCTGATTTATAGCATTGCAGCTACGTCCTGGAAAATGTCTGAATGAAGATGAAGCAAAATTCTACGCTGCAGAGGTGACTGCCGCTTTAGAATATCTCCATCTCCATGGTTTTATTTATCGTGATCTCAAACCTGAAAGTAAGTAAACTACACCAATAGTAAATAATGCAATATCAAGGTGTAGGCTCATCATTTTTATTTCCTTTTAGATATATTGCTTCATCAAACTGGCCATATTATGTTAACTGATTTTGATCTCAGCAAAGGGTCAAGTCCTCCTGGTCAACCTGGCGTCGTCAAATCACAGCTACCCCACATGGTAATTTTTTGTTAATTTGATTTCGTTTGTACTACTTTTCATTGATCCATCCGCGTTTTTCTTCTTTTTTCTGAATAGCCTCCATCCATCAATACAAGAAGTTGTGTACACCATCTACGCACAAATAGCTTTGTTGGCACTGAAGGTAAAAAAAAAGAATTGAACAAGTTATCGGTGAAACAGGATTAAGGGATAATTAATTGTTTGTTATTCCGTTATCATCAGAATATATTGCTCCGGAAGTGATCAAAGGATGCGGCCATACAAGTGGCGTTGATTGGTGGACGCTTGGTATTTTGATCTATGAAATGCTGGTAAGAAATTTAAACATAAAGATCAATCACTTTCTCATTCTACATACTGGATTTAGTATGGGACCACACCATTTAAAGGGTTGAACCGAAACGAAACATTTGCTAGTATCATGCATCATAACGTTATATTCCATGACCAACCTTTACCATACCAAACCCCTCTTTCAAGTCCATGTCGCCATTTAATACGAAAGCTCTTACAAAAGGATGAACATAAACGACTTGGATCCCGTGCCGGTGCCTCGGATGTAAAGGTAAGTCAAACATAATATATTATGATCTTCAATTATTTATATGGTATTGACCTATCTTTCTCTAGTCTCACCCATTCTTCAAATCCGTCAATTTTGCCTTACTCCGACATTTGGAACCACCTATCTTACCTCTTATTCAACATCCTGATGGAGTAGACGCATTAAACTTTCGTAAAATGGCTGCTGAAAGCATTAGCTTGGATTTAGACATGGATCGTGCTATCACAAATATCTCTTTTACAACATCCGCTCAAGATACACCCAATTCCTACCGTCGCAACCCCTTTGAAAACTTCAGTTCTATTACTCTTTACCATGATGGTGACTCGGAACCCGATACATTTTAGTTTGGTATTATTATCATCCTGTTTTCCCCGCCCCCCTTCATTTCTCCTTACATACACATACATTTTTACATACTGCCTATTTCATATTTATATATTTTTTTGCACTGCCAACACCCTTTTTTATATATCTGCTTTCACTTTATCCGCATGAAATTGATCAAACAATAAAAACCTTACCCATTTTTCAAACCCAGTGCTTTATTTTCTTTTGTGTGGATGATGACGGTGGCCACCATGTTTTTTTTCCATCCCCCCCTTGGAGGAGATTAAAAAAAAACTGTTTTTTTTCTGCCAATTTTTTTTTTTTTTATTAGCTTTTCTCTTTTCTTTTTTTTTTTCTGTTTCTCTGAACAACTTCAATCATGCTTCGAAACATCACCCGTCTCGCTCGACCTTTGACCCTTCAACGTAGCGTTTTGTCTGCTGTAAGCATTAAAAAACACCGTCTTCATCATTTGCTCGTTTTGTTCTGCACCTGTCACTTTTTATTCTTGTCTCCCCTCGTTATGGTTCACTCTTTGCGTTGTTTTTCCTACAAGAAAAAGCATAAAGTGATCGTATCGAAAAAAAAAGTGAACCGGCTTTAGCAGCATACAACAATACGGCAACTTCATCATTGATTTTTTTGTAACCATAATTAACTCGCCCTTTTTCTTTATTTTCACTATTAGACTCGTCTCAACCTTGGTGCTGTTACCACCGCTGCTCGTACTTATGCTACTGCCAAGCCTTCTACCTCTGAAGTCTCCTCCATTCTTGAAGAACGTATCTTGGGCTCCTCTTCTGAAGCCAACCTCCAAGAAACCGGTCGCGTCTTGTCCATTGGTGATGGTATTGCTCGTGTCTATGGTTTGAAGAACGTCCAAGCCGAAGAAATGGTTGAATTTTCCAGCGGTCTCAAGGTAATAAGTTGATTGGACTGGGGAGGAGAAGGTTTAGCAATGATTGTATTTAAATGTTTATCTATATATATTATATCTAGGGTATGGCCCTTAACTTGGAAGCTGATAACGTCGGTATTGTGGTGTTCGGTAATGATCGTTTGATCAAGGAAGGTGACACTGTCAAGCGTACCGGTGCTATTGTGGATGTCCCCGTTGGTCCTGGTATTTTGGGTCGTGTGGTTGATGCTCTCGGTAACCCCATTGATGGTAAAGGTCCTTTGGAGACTGCTGGTCGCTCTCGTGTCCAAGTCAAGGCTCCTGGTATTTTACCCCGTCACTCTGTCAACGAACCTATGCAAACTGGTATTAAGTCTGTCGACTCCATGGTACCCATTGGTCGTGGTCAACGTGAATTGATTATTGGTGATCGTCAAACTGGTAAGACTGCCGTTGCACTTGACACCATCCTCAACCAAAAGAACTGGAACAACGGATCTGACGAAGCCAAGAAGTTGTACTGTATCTACGTTGCCGTTGGTCAAAAGCGTTCCACCGTTGCGCAGTTGGTCCGTACTTTGGAAGAAAACGATGCCATGAAATACACCATCGTTGTTGCTGCCACTGCTTCTGAAGCCGCTCCTCTTCAATACCTTGCTCCTTTCTCTGGTGCTGCCTTTGGTGAATGGTTCCGTGACAACGGTCGTCACTCTTTGATCATCTATGACGATTTGTCCAAGCAAGCTGTTGCCTACCGTCAAATGTCTCTTTTGCTCCGTCGTCCTCCTGGTCGTGAAGCTTACCCTGGTGATGTGTTCTACCTCCACTCCCGTTTGTTGGAACGTGCTGCCAAGATGAACAAGGACTTTGGTTACGGTTCTATGACTGCTTTGCCCATCATTGAAACCCAAGGTGGCGATGTGTCTGCTTATATCCCTACCAACGTCATTTCCATTACTGATGGTCAAATTTTCTTGGAAGCTGAACTCTTCTTCAAGGGTATCCGTCCCTCCATCAACGTCGGTCTCTCCGTGTCTCGTGTCGGTTCCGCTGCCCAAACCAAGGCCATGAAGCAAGTTGCCGGTTCCCTCAAGCTCTTCTTGGCCCAATACCGTGAAGTCGCTGCCTTCGCCCAATTCGGTTCTGACTTGGATGCCTCCACTCAATTCTTGTTGAACCGTGGTGCCCGTTTGACCGAATTGTTGAAGCAACCTCAATACTCTCCTTTGTCTATTCAAGTCCAAGTCCCCATTGTCTTTGCTGGTGTCAACGGTTTCCTTGATAAGATCCCCGTCCAAAAGGTCGTTGACTGGGAAAAGGACTTCATCTCTTACATCTCTGCCGAACACAAGTCCGTTCTTGAAGAAATCCGTACACAAGGTGTTCTCTCCAAGGATTTGGAAGGCAAGCTCCGTGAAATTTGCGACACCCACACCAAGTCCTTCATCGCTTAAATGGTCACTGACCCCTCTTCCATTCTTGTCTTTTGATTCCGCTTATCTTTTGGTTTTTCCCTCATCTCCTTTATATATGCTGTTATTTTATTTTAGTCTTAGTTAGTTTATTTATTTATTAGTAGTGATACTGTAGGCATTACTTCTGCTTTTTTTTATTTTTCACATTTTTACACAAATATTATCTTGTCCATTTATGAATCCAATTGTTAGAACATCAAACATAATAAAATCATGTTGTATATCAAAAAAAAAAAAAAAAAAAAGGATCTTTTTCGGGTTATTTGTGAGGCTAAATGGAAATATTTGGATTGGGTAATTTATGGCTATGTAAAGTATAATGCATGATTACATTATGACTTCCTTTTCTTTCAAATACTTCGTGTAATGTCATTTGTATCGTGATATTTCCTATTTTTTTTTTTTATTAATGAATGCCATACAAGTCATTCTGTTCTGGGGAATAAAAAAGGCCAAAAGCAGTGATTATGATGCAGCAGCAAGAAGGTTAAAAAGAATTGCGCTTACGAAAATGCTACCGTATAATTATATTATTATTTTTTTTACTTGGCAATAATATAATATGATAGCGAAGGTAAAATTGAACAATGTTACAGTACGGGCACTCAATAACGACACCAACAGGAAAACAAATTTGCATCGTTATTGTGAGTAATATTGTTACTCTTATGCTATATTTAACAATGACAAAAGGTTTGGGGAAACCAACGAGATGCCACAAACACATTTCAAATTCCGCGCGCGTGATTTTTATTTTCGCCCTTTTTTTTTTTGGCTCTCTGTCTTTTCATTCCTTTTTTTCCCATCCTTTTTTCTTCACCATTGTAACTTCTTTGAGGTTATGGTGAATTTAGATTAGCGTCAAGATTAGTTGAGAAGGGGTTTCAGCGCAGGGATTACAACATGCATGTAGAGACGCTTTCTTTTTGGATCTAGGAATTAAGATCACCATTAGTCAAATTTTCGGGGTCTTCTTCATAGTTTAGTTTAGTTTTAGTTTGCACATATGTTGATCTATATCTGAATAAAATATATCTTTTTACATACTCCAATGAAAAGTGGTTTATTATTCTCTCTCTTGCCTCGGACGATAGAACCCTTTTTACCATCGCCCATTCAGATTAGGGTTGAAAGTTGTTATGTTTTCCTTTATAGTCCTTCTCATGTCTTGTCTTCCCTGTACAATATATTAGATTCCTTTTTATATTCGTCCCTTTTGTTGGGCATTTCTCATATCCTCCACCAGTCTCCTTCTTGCTGCCTCAAATAGAGATTTTGTAATATGTTTTCGACGTGTCTTAGTGCCGTGGGTTATATTTGCAGGTATTTCTTTAATCGATTTTATAGTTTCCATTGTGCTTTGTCAGTATTCAGCACGTCCATGACGACGATAAGGGAAAAATGGGAATTGTTAGTCTATATTTTAAAATTTTTGGCATGAAATATGACTTCCTCGGCGTTATACTACAGATAGCTGCTCTTGAGCGGGTTAGGAATGTATACAAAGCATGCATGATATATTTTTGCCAATAATAAATTGTCGATTCTGTAGAATTACTCTATACATCTTCTAGACCATGTTGAATCCCAATTCATCGTTCGAAAGGTCATTGAAAGGACGAGTTTCTTAGTTATGTTTAGCACTGTGCCACCCCTCCCCACTCACCATACACGATGGTACCTGGGACGTCCAATATATATATATATATATATATATATATATATCTTCATTCGAATTACCATATTGCATAGGCAACAATCAATGTTTTAAGAAGGATGTTGCGATTCCAGGGTTTATAGTATGATGATATTGACTGCGTTTAGATCTGTAGGATCTGTGCTAGGTGCTTCCCAGACGAATTAGTGGACCATAAATATGCTATCATAGAGCCCCCAATCTAGTTTATATTATTATTACTGTTTATAATTGTGACATGTGCTGTACAGATCATACTGCACATTACATTACAGCTCGCTATAAAATGTATGATGTATGGTGATATGCGGGTTTTCCAAAACAGGGACGTCTGGTTACACGAGACATTTTTTTTTTCTATTCCCCCTTGTCTTTTTTTTTTTCCCTTTCTTCTTTTTTATTCAGCACAAAAAAAGATGACCACGATTCTTGAATTTTGCACACCACCTATACCTGGCGAGATACATAAATACTATGGAGATGCTCACAATGCTTTTATCAAGTTACCACAATTCGCTAGTCCCACCACTCCTGCCAAAGTCCTTCCAACAACACCCAAGATGAAAAAGAAACCAACTGAACAGAAAACAATTCACGACTTAGCTGCAGTAGGCAATCTGATTTTACTCAAGCAAATATTACTCTTACTTCCTGATCCACTCAAAGCCGTCAATGATCCACAAACTTCTACTGGCTTTACTCCCCTTCACTATGCTGCTGCTCGTGGTCACTTGAAGATTGTTGAATGCCTTGTGGATGAATATTCTGTATCTGTAGATGCTAGGGACAAGGAAGGAGAGGTAAGCGTATTTATTATTGTTGCAGACACCAATCTTATTTTCATTTTTTAACTTTTTATCATTCTTTTTATTTAGACGGCACTTCACAAAGCAGCTTATAATGGTCGTTATCATATTGTCAACTACTTGCAAACAAAAAATGCCAACATACACCAAAAAGACAAGGATGGATGGACCGCTCTCCACAATGCCTGTGCTCGTGGATGCCTGCCTATCGTACGTTTACTGATTAATCAAGGGGCACGTGTTGACGTACGTAGCAAAATGGGGCATACTCCTCTTAGTAAGTTCCAAAAGTAACAACAGAAAATAACCCAATAAATATTATACTTACTGCTTTTGTTCATCTAGTCAATGCGGCCTCAAAGGGATATATCTCTATTGTTGAATATCTTTTGGACGAAGCTCATGCAAACCCATTGATCAAGAACAATATTGGTGAAGCTGCTTATGATGCCAGTGCTGCCTCTCGGGAAGCTTACATTTGTGAAATATTGGAAAAGGCAGGAAAAAAATGGTGGCATACTCGACGAATGGATGGTAAATTGAAACATTATATAAATTTGACTTTAACAAAGAGAACTTTTATGGATATCTAATTCGATTTCTTTGGCTTTTTTACATGTTTAGGTGCCGATACTTCATCTCCTGTAACTAGTCCGTATTACGATGTGCTTGATTATCATGTGACGGTCATGGTCGTTCTTCACGAAAACCAGCGAGCTACTTCCTACCTTGGTCTCTCTCGTCCTCAGTTTAGTGCTTCTTACTTGACCAAACAAGATGTTCGAGGCGCATGGTCTTTACATCCTTCTGGTGCTCCTTCCTCCAAGGATGAAGTGGAACCTCCGCGACAAAATAATGGCACCGGCAAAGCAAACTGGTTTTGGATTACTGACTGGCAAATTGATCTCAGCGACCCTCGAATTGATCCTACCTCTGGATGGCAGTACGCTCGCTCTTTTGAAGAAAACGATGAAAATTGGACTCCGGTGGCCCCTACTGGTGGAAATGGATGGGTTAGACGTCGACGTTGGGTACGGGTGATGAACCGCCAAATGGACTTTGCAAACAATCACCGAAATATTACCTCTAATGGTTATGGATTGAATATCACGCAAGATGATTATTTGGCAACCGCCGAAGAAATGGTTCTACTGCCTCCTACTACAACCAACACAGCTGCTGATGAAAACGACCCCAACAAAAGAAATAGTAATGATTATGGTGCCAACAACGAAGCTGATGGTTCGGGACAATTGCGTATACAGGCCTTGACGAAAGAATTACGCATTTACGAAGAATCTGTACAGTTACTTTTGGCAGGCGCTAAAGGTAACAACACTTAGACACAAAAAAAAAAAGTAGATATGTAATTGATTTTATTATTATTATAAAAATAGATGATATGAACCAATACCGGAAAGATCGTGCCAATACGTTGATCAAGGTCCATTCTGCAAAAATCGATAAACTCAACGCTGAAATAGCCATACTTGCTCCTCAACTTGCTACACCTATCTCACCAAGACCTCTCGAGCACAATGCGGAACTTGCCAGGGAACTTGGATTTGCTTCCAATAACAGCAGTAAATATCAAGAAAACCACGATGACAATGATCGATACCCCAACAAGGCCAATGGGAACGACTTCGATGCTAACCCTTGGACTCGTGATACTGTAGGTGATCGGTCTTCCTTCCAACCACGTGCTCTACGACGACTTGATGGAGATGATGACAATAGCAACAGCAGCAGCAGCAGTTTAATGCATCAAGTTGATTTTGACAACAGAATTAATCATAACAGTAGCAGCAACGGTGACCATGTATTACACGATTCTGGAACAGTCAGAGCATTCGAATGGGAAGCCGACCTTAATGTCAAGGATTGCAGACGATGTGATCGACGATTTGGATTATTGAACAGACGCCATCATTGTCGACGTTGTGGGTTGATTGTATGTGACCGATGCTCTACTTCTCGCGCGTATTTGCCTGCTTCTCAAATATTGCAAAATCCAAATGGACCATTGGAACCCTCTCATGTTTTGGAATCTCAACATCAACGTATTTGTGACAAGTGCTATGCCGATTTGGGAATCAATGCCTAGATTAGATTATTTATCTCCCCTTTTCCCCTTATTTATTCATTATATACAATACATTAGCTTAGTTCAGTTTTAGCGTTCATTATTATATATATTCACTCTTATGATACCTCCTTATGTTTTTTTAAATAAAATAAAAAAAATACCATTTACAACTCAAATAAAAACAAACAAAATTTGACATGATGATTTGCAAATGGGGAAGTATAGAGGGTAATATTGACATAGACATGGATTTAAAAAAAAATATATGTAGCACCCAAATCAAGAAGTTCAAATAATAATCCAAAAAAAAAAAAATAGAAATGGGACGACGATGTTCTTTTTTTTTTTTTTGGTGTGTATGTGTGTTTCCTTACCATTATTAATTTTGTCTAAAGATGAGAAAAAATATACTATATCCTCACAACCCCTGCCTTATCAACAAACCCTACAAACGCGATAACCAGTACCAGTATTCATTGCAGCGCCAGCAGCGATGAAAACAGTAATTTGGAAAATGCTATTAGTAAATCCAGGGACGCCCTACACTTATCAATATCGTACAGAAATGCCCACAAGTGTCTCATCCTCCTATTATTCTCGTGGTGCATTGGAGCTCATTGTTAAACAAAGTGAGGGTCCTTCATACCCCCTGGTGACGATAAAGATGAAGAAGAAACTGCCCACGATGCTACTAATAGTAATCGAGATGGAGGATATCGGAGTTTTTGTATATGATAAAATCAGGGGTAAATAATATAAAAATAAACTAAATGTGGTATCACAAATGCAATAAAACAAACTACAATTGTAGCATTCTTGATTGTGTGACGGGTTAGAGGAAGGTTAATAAAAAAACATATTTTATCGAAGCATATTCGTAGATACTAAGGATATGACATTTTGCCCCATCCCATCTTATGGTTCCATCCCATATCGCATCATAAGTAGTGATACTGCATAAATATGTTACCATATGTATATAGCATTAACAGTCAAACAAAGATTATATCAGGTTCACAACTTGCTTTTTATCCTAACACCAGCAGCACTGTCGCATTCTGGTGGCATTTCGGTGGATTTCGGTGGCGCGGTACTTCCGGCGTCTCAAGGAAAAACGTACTCTAATGAAATCACTCACAATCCTTTGAAAAAGAACTTGTACGTTTTGTAGTTATAGAACACCCACGAGCGTATGCAGAAGATCTTATTCCATTTTGTAGTTAGAAATTACTAGGATACAAATTTCAATTACTATTTATTTATTTATTTTGAATAAAAACTGTTTTATTATCACCCGTGCATATGCTTTTGCCTTTGTTTGATTTTGATTTTTCTTCCTTTGGAGGGATGAACAACGGCACTCTGGAAGTACAGTACTGTTTAGGTCGGCCTTGCAGCCAATTTTTATTTCCACTGCCAAAAAACTCTCTGACCAAAAAAGCGGGATTTCAATTGAATTTTTAAAGGTTGTGCTTTCTTTCTTTTCTCCTTTTCTTTTCTCCTTTTTTTTTTTCCCCAATGCTGTCCTCCGAGGGTCTGGTGATCATGGAGTGGGATTTTTTTTTTTAGATTTAAAGGGTTTTGAAAAAGGGCATGACAAAGGACATGGGGAAACCCTTTCATTTTGGATGTAGGATTTTAGTACATATCTAAATTGTTTAGGTGATGAATGGTAAGGTGTGTTTGGTGGCCTGGATTTATTTAGAAATAAGCTGAATGATTGGCAACATATCTTCGGTGCGGAATAGTGATATGACGACGGGCTCAAGTTGTCATTCAGTGATTCTGATATGGATTGGCGACTTGCTGGTGGAAACTACGACGCTGGACAAAGCGACTATGGTTTTGGAATAGCCAGCTTGCTTTTCTAGGTGATATTCTACATATCCATATGTCAAACAACTTGATGACTTGGCTCAATATGGCGTATATGGCTTCCATTAGAAATAACATATATACAGTAGATTAGATATAGGAGTGTTAGCTTTATTAGTGTACAGATGACTATATTGAAATAAAATATTGTTGTTTTACTATTTACTTTTTGTCTCCACACAGTTTTATCGCCTTTTATGCGCTGTATACTTTTTGAAAGGAGCTGAGAAGTCGAGAAAAAGTGCTGACTATAGTGGTTGCTGAAAAGTGTTTGTTATGATGAAAGCTGAAAGGTGTCGACTATGTGGACGCTGAAAATTATCGACTGTGGTTGATACTGAATGGTGTTCACTATGATGGACGCTGGACGCTGAAAGCTGTTGACTTCTATGGAGGCCCAAGAACGTTGGCTGTGATGGACACTCAGAAATGTTCCCTTTGGCGGATTTTAAGAGGGATATCCACTTAATTTAGAGAACTGTTAATGGTGGGTGGAGACGGTGGGCGATGGAAACGTGTGGGCTTTGGCAGGTGGTGAAAAATGCTGGCTATGATGAAAAATGGGAATTCACGTGGTTTAGAAGTTTTCGCAGTGATTTGTTATATATAAAAATAAAGCATCAAGCGATAACGTTATTATTGGGTGCCTTACCGAAAATGTATTGGAATCTACTCCAATAAACATGTAAAACGTTTATGAGTAGCATTCTCAATAGTGGCTACTATTTTATCAAGCAAGAACTTGTTACGGATTTACACAAAAGCAAGAAGGGAGGCGGGATTTGAAATTGCTCTACAAAACGATTTTTTTTTCTGAAGTTTTTGTGTTTTTTTTCCCTCTTTCCTCAAACCTTTTTTTTTCGTTTTTTGATCGTAAAAATGGGCGTCGTTGAGAAGATTCAAGATATTGAAAATGAAATCAAGCGTACACAAAAGAATAAAGGTAAGCTTATCTCTATAATATTGCCATTTTGGATATTTACTGACGAACCATAATGTTATTTTGTTTGCCCTCTAGCCACGGAATACCATCTTGGGTTACTGAAAGCTAAACTCGCAAAATATCGTATCCAACTTATTGAAGGATCCCAAACCAAATCGGAAAAGGTACTATTGAAACGTCATTGATGGTCTTTAATGTTTATCAGGAAATACTAACTTTTTTGCTCCTTTTTTTTTTGTCTTCTTCGCCTGACGGTGCGTAGGGCCAAGGCTTTGAAGTTCAACAATGTTAGTAACAATAAAATAAAAAACAGGGCGGGGATAAATATCACTTGATATCACAGCGACTAACTAATGTTTATATGATATTATTTGCTTGATATATAGCTGGTGATGCTCGTGTGGTTATGATTGGGTTTCCTTCAGTGGGTAAATCGACTTTATTGACGAAAATTACGGACCAAGAATCCATTGCTGCGGGTTATGAGTTTACGACTTTGACATGCGTTCCTGGGAAAATTCAATACAATGGTGCGACCATCCAATTACTCGATTTACCTGGGATTATTGGTGGTGCGTCCCAAGGTAAAGGGCGTGGTAAGCAAGTCATCTCAGTGGCAAGAACAGCGGATATCGTATTGATGATGTTGGATGCCACCAAGTCTGCTCAACAAAGGTAAAGAACATCACATCTACCGAAAACATTATGATCGGCAATCTCACCTATTTTCCCCTTTTCTTTTTTCTATTAGACCTCAATTAGAAGCTGAATTAGAAGCTATTGGTATCCGTTTGAATCAATCCTTCCCCAATGTCTCGTTCAAAATCAAAAAAGCTGGCGGTATTAGTTTCAATGCGGTTGTGAAATTGCACTATCTGGATCAAAAGATGGTACACAATATTTTACATGATTACAGTAAGTTTAACAAAAAAAAAATTAAAAAAGACATGTGAACTGATAACAAACAATGCTTATTATATATAGAAATCTTCAATGCCGATGTAGTGATTCGTGAAGATATTACAGTGGAACAGTTTATTGATGTTGTGCTTGGCAATCGTCGATATGTAAAATGTCTTTACGTAAGTTGACCAAATAATAATTAAAAAAAATGGAAAACTGATATGGCCTTTGACTTCTATTATAGTGTTACAACAAGATTGATCAAATCTCTATGGAAGAAGTGAATCGATTGGCACATCAACCAGACACAGTGGTGGTATCATGTGAAGATGATTTGAATTTGGATTATCTTGTACAATGTATTTGGAAAAAACTGGATCTGATGCGTGTGTATACCAAGAAACGTGGGCAAGCACCTGACTTTGAAGATGGGTTGATTGTACGAAATGGTGCCACTGTTGAAAACGTGTGTCATGCTATTCATAGGTCTTTGGCTCAAACTTTCCGATATGCATTGGTTTGGGTAAGCTAAAAAATGAAAACCAACGACATCAGATGAAACTGACGTTTTTTTTTTTTGTAAATGATTCATATCAGGGTACATCCACGAAACATAATCCTCAGCGGGTCGGCATGTCTCATTTAGTCCACGATGAAGATGTGATTCAAGTTGTTAAAAAATAAACGATTTTATTTAGTGTATAGTACTTTTATATGTGTTTATGTTTTATTTTGTTTTTCAATTAGTGTCATATTGTTTTAGTAACGGTATATAGGGGAGACCGAGGTATTTGATGTATAGAGAGGGGTTGTAGTTTACTATTTTGGGGTTTATTACAATAAATAAAAACAATTTGTCTTAATTTATCTTTTTCTGTTTATGTTGCCTTTCTTATATTGTTGTGTTTGTTTTCAAGTCTTCATGTCCAAAGAGCTTGTCTTCCTTTTCTTTCTGTCGTTCAAAACATCAATCATAGAAAACATTTGCAAGAAGAATGTTGCCAACTTTTTTATATTTTTATTTTATTAAGTCAATAGTGTTATGATATAAAATAGATATTATTCTTGAAAATAAATAGGTATGGGTTAAAAAAAGACGGAAAACAGTGATCTACCACTATTACTACACACGTTGGCTGGCCATTTCAGTCAAAACCACGACTTCTTGATGCTGTTTGATTTCCAATTTGACAGGCTTATCACCATTACCACGTTGTAAAAGTTTCTCCAAGCTTTGAATTTCAGCGGGATGGGAAGTAGCCCATTGAACAACGCCAGCAACTACAGTGACATCCTGCATCAACAAGAAAAGGGGGAATGGTATATGAGACAATGAGTCAATAAAAAAAAAAAAAAAAAAAAAAAAAGGTACAATGTACTTACAATAGCAGAGATAGTCATGGACATCAAACCGCGAGGAGTACCGTTGAAAAGAATGATGACACTGTAATTAGCGATGGTCATAATTGCGGAGATAATTGCGACAACGATATTTCGCTTGGCCATCATATGCAAAGAGGAAGATTGATGGGAAGTTTGCTGAGCGGTATTGGGCCAGTAGGTGTACTTGATAAAGATACCGGTGAACATGAGGTTAATACAAAAGTCATACGCCAAGATGGCCACGGAGGCAGGCATTTGATACCCGATCGAGCAGAAAAAGGGATATTCGGCACTGACCAATGTTTCTCGATACACCACCATCATGATCACAAATCCAATATATGGCACCATCATGCAAAGATTACAAATATAAAGTGATGATGACATTCTGTTGCACTTTGGTACTGAGATTACATAGGCCTATCAAAAAGAAACAAAAAAAAAAATATAGAAAGAGGACGAAAATAAGTCCAGTGATAAAAAAAAAAAAATTGAAAAATATTTACTATACCTTTTCAGCGAAGTAAAGGTACAAAATCACTTTGGTAATGGTATGAAGAATAACAACGTTGAAAAAGCCCACCAAGCAAGAAATGTAATTTCCATTGTTTGTGCTGGTAGACATGCAAGAGATCAAATTAAATGCCCAACTGAGACCATACAATACTAATAAAAGACCACGAATGTAACGCACTGGGCCTTCAATGCTGGCAATCTTTCTACCAAAGAATAAAGATAAAGCGGTAATGCATGCTACAATCACAATTTCTGAAATGATCTCGAAATTATCGGGGGAATACATTTTTTTTATATATATGAATCAAATCAAATAGAAGTAAAGAAAAAGTAGGTAATGAAAAAGTAAAGAAAATGAAAAGCTTAAATACTGTAACTCTGAAAGCTTTTTTCCTTTTTTCTTCTTTTTTTTGTATTTAAAAAGGAGTTGATTAAGGAGAAAGATTATTTTGAAGGAGTAAATATGAGATAGTTGGCAACGCATATCATTTACTCCATTCTTCTCTTTTACTGTGTTATGCTTTATTAGGAAACCTGGAGTGATAATAAGGTTGAAGTAAAATGACTCCGAGTCCTATGATGCCCTCCCTCTCTTTTTATTTCCCCAGAATGCCAAGTATGGGTGTAATATTTTATATATATATTTGAGTTTTTATATGGGTGCACTATAATTATTTGATAAAACTTGTTTGTAATGAAATAAAAAAATTTACTTTATTCCAATATCACGAAATTTTAAGATTCAGTGACATGGTATGTCAGCAATAACTGTAAAGCACTGTACTTACAGTAGTGTACAATACGGTATCCGTACGGTTGTTTACGCATTGAAATGTCAAGCACCCAAGTTCAGGTACAAAAATGGAATATTTCAAATGCCGCTGCTTTTGTCAGTTTTACTGGCTGGAAATTTTCTGTTTTTCTATTTTTCTCCCTTCAGTCCTTATTTTTCTCTCTCCTTCCGTTTCTTGACATGACCAACAATACCAACGTTAGTGTACTTTTTGTTTGCTTGGGTAAGTAAAAATATCAGTAGATAAATAAAATGTCGTTGATTGGATAACATAGAGACTCAACTTTTTTTTTAGGGAACATTTGTCGCTCACCCATGGCTGAAGCTGTCTTCGCTCATACAGTCCAACAACATCAACTTGCAGATCACTTCACCAAGATTGATTCTGCTGGCACTGCTGGCTATCATGTAAGAAAACACAAAAGAGATAGTTGGGCGAATGATGGATTTGATTTACTCTATAACACTGAAAAAAATTTAACTGAATCTCTTCTGTTAGGTGGGTGATAAACCTGATAGTCGTAGTGCGGCAACTTGTCGAAACCACGGTGTACCTGTCAATCATCGTGCACAAAAGGTAAAGCAACAATGAATCGACGCTTGTTTGATTCTTATTGTTCTCTTTTTTTTTTTTTTTTTTTTTTGTTTCTTTGAACAGGTGACTAGCCGCCACTTCGATGAATTTGATTATATTTTGTGTATGGATGAATCCAATTTGGAGGACTTGCAGGTAATAAAAAGAACCCACCCCATATGAATAGCCACCTTTTTCCTATCATCACAACTGACAAAAACATGTTTTTATTATTATTTTTATTATTATTGTCTCCCTCCTTTGGACTCGTTTGATAACAGTATAAAAAACCGGCAGGATCAAAAGCCGAGGTGTCCCTTTTTGGAGACTTTGACCCTCAAGGGGACCGCATTATCCGTGATCCTTACTATGGCGCATTGGATGGGTTTGAACACAACTTCAAACAAGTTACCCGTGCTAGTGAAGGTTTCTTGAATCATCTTGGCTTACTGTAGAGCTAGAAAAATAGTTGGATAGTTTATAGATTGTAGCTAGTATAGATGTGTATCTTAGTTTTATCATCTTTTTATTGTTTATCCGGTTTGTGTGATCAATAAAAAATATTTTTGTCTGTGAAAAAAACGCGGCGAAATATATTCGTATATGTGTTCCTTCACTCCTTTTTGATCTCTTAGTTTGAATAGGAGACATTTTTGTGTCTATGTGTGAGTGGAGTTGTGTGTGTGAAAATGTCGATCCTGTTGCTGTGAAATACACTTTAAATAATGGATATTCCCTTTGAACCTAAAGGAAGGAGGCGGTATGGTATATCCTTGCTCCTTTTTGATATCTATATAAAAATAAAAATAAAAAGATGGCGTACAAGACAAAACTGACAAAACAAGAGAGAGGACAAGGCAATTGTATATTATTGGATAGATCAGTTTTATTAAATAAAAATGTTGCGTTTCTAAACTAATAACAATAAGATAAAAAAAAAAGAGAAAATAAAAGGTTCTACAATAAAACAATCAATGAAATATAAAGACAAGAAATGTACATGATGAAAGGATAAAAAAAAAAGGAAGGAAGGATGATGTGTGTATTGGAAGTGGTTGGTACTTGATTTAACGCTTGACCCTAAAAAAACATGAGATGAATATTGTCCTTATTTACAATTCATGATTGTCATCGTGGTACTTACCAGGTATACTTCGCGCGAGCCTTTCGTTGACCTTCCTTTTTACGTTCCACCACTCTAGGATCACGAGTAATACACCCAGCTATTAAAGAATATAAAGGAGAAAATAAGGTTATTCCATGTTACGTCCACATCCTCTCGTTGCTCTTTTTTTTTTTTTTACCTTTTCGCAGAGTAGGTTTCAATTCATTGTCATGAATCAACAAGGCTTTACCGACACCCAACTTGATAGCTTCGGCTTGACCTGTAGTACCACCACCTGTGACAATAGTCCATACATTGTACTTTTCGGCCAATTCTGTGACAGCCAAAGGCAATACGACTTGGTCACGGTCCACGGGTCGTTGGAAGTAGTCTTGTAATTCCATGCCATTAACCAGCACCTTGCCTTCACCTTTCACCACCCAACAACGAGCACTAGATTCCTTTCTTCGTCCAACGGCGTAAGCACGACCCATATCATCTAGCGCTTTCGTTACACCACCGTTAATATTTTGCTGTTGTTGTTGTTGTTGTTTTAATGCTGAACTATCGAACCGTTCGTAGACTGTCAAAACTTGAGCGACCTGCGATGGCAAGGGACGAGGTAAAGAAGCCAACTGATTCAAGTGAAGGGTGATCTTTCGCCATTGAGAAGTCTTGAGAGGAATCGCCAACATTTCCGACATTTTGTCACGTAATTTCCAAGTATAGGTTTTTTCTTCGGGTAAGGAGGTTGTATCAAGATCCACCACTGGTTTCCAGTCAGCATGTTGTTTGTAGAGAGCATCCAATTCAATCAACAAATCATTGTATTTAAAGTTGCCGGTAAAATACGATAACGATTGAGGTTTTTCACGGTCGGCAAGGACATCGTCAAATGCAGCAGTGGTTTTTTGAGGTTGAAGACTGGCCATGGAGCGTGTAATGGTTCGTAAGGGGGTGGTCATTTTCGACATGGTGTTGACCTTGACCATAGTACTGGCCATGGGAAGGGCTCGTCGTAACATATTTGTTTTTGATATAAAAAGGTAAAGAAAACAAAAATAAAATTGCGGTGAACACTTTTTTTTTGAAAGGGGAGGGGCCAAATCATAAAGTCACAAAAAAACCCCGCTCAAGAGGTGAGAAAAAATTGGTGGCTGAGGGAAAGTAAAAGGGGAATATGTGGGATTTTTTTGCATTGATTTTTTTTTTTTTTTTTCTTCTATCTTTTCTTTTCAATACCAACCATGCGTGCCAAAACAAGCCGACTTTATAAAAAAGCTATGCATTCGTACGGCATTGGCTTTGGTTTCCGTGCCCCTTATCAGATCTTATGTAAGTCGCAGATTTATTAACCTCTTTATTCTGATATTAATCAAGTAAAATATTTTTGATATATTCAGTGGATAGCAGCTTTATTAAACTGGCCACCGAACAACGTCTTTCTTTACAAGAAGATCTTCAAATGTTATTGTCAAGCCCTACTCGACCATGTATGTTATGGATACATTCAACCAAAAAAAAAAGAGACACATCTCACACTCTTTCTTTTATATATTATTTATAGTGGTAACGGCGTGTGTTGTCAATGAAATTCATAAACAAGGTGATCACCGTGCAGCTTCAGTAGCGAAAACATTTGAAAGTCGAAAATGCAAACATCACCATCCTGTCTCCAGTGCCCAATGTCTCATGGATTTACTGGGCTCCGATAATGCCAACAACTACTGTATCGCCACTCAAAATAATGTGATTCGAAAACACATTCGTGATATGCCTGGTGTTCCTGTACTAAAGGTGCAAAAAGGTATGATTATTTTAGAATCATTATCAACAGCAACAAAGGATGCTATTCAAAAGGTAAGATATTTAAACCACATGTATATATTATAAAATCTCACACATTTCTATTGTAGAAAGAAAAGGCAAAGACCTTACCCTCCTCTTCTGAAGCTCAACACTTGAAGATTGCAAAAATGATACAACCTCCACCTTCCTCTAATGCTACTACTGCTGCTGCTGCTGCTGCTGCTGCTACTGGTCCTGCTCACAAGAAACGGAAAGTGAAGGGTGTCAACCCTCTCAGTATGAAGAAAAAAAAGAAACAAGCCCCACCTCCTCCAAAGAAGAAACAGGTCAAATCATCATCATTACCATCTTCCAAAACTGGCGAAAAACGAAAGCGAACCTCTGATGATACCAAGGATTCATGATTTTATATAACATGGTAGAAGGGAATGTATTTCTAGTTAGATTAGTCGCCCTTTTTTTACTTTTTTTTTATCAATGCCATTATTATCGTCATCATCGTCAATATATTTATCATGAATAAAGACTGAATCTATTTTTATTATGTTCCTGAAAAATATCTACATTCATTTTGCAATTTGACACACTATTTGTGAATGAATTTTATAGGACAGATATATCGGAGTCACTCAATCGTGGGGTTGAAATCAGCCCAACATTTCTGCTCAGTGCAGTTACAAAGATACGTTACACAGACACCTAGAGAACTTGTATATTTCTCTTCTTAATATACAATGTACACTGTCTTCTTATTACATGGAAAGGGGTAACATCTTCAACAGTTAAATTATATTTTTCAAAAATGATCTCAATATTGTGATAATTTTATCACTTGGTAAATCTAGGTCTTAAAAAGCTATTTGAATCTCCGTCTTCTCCCCCCCTTTGAATCATGGGATTTTTTTTTTTTTACTCTTTTTCCGTTTATCTTTTTCTTTCTTTTATTTATATTTATACTTAAACCTTTTATTTTTATTCATCATCTATACATTCACTTTAAAATTGAATCCACTTTCATTTTCTTTAGATAGTGAAAAGAAAAAATGTACTCCCCCACTCAACAAGACTTTAACCTAGACTCGGATTCGTTTCAACAAGCTATGACGTCGCAGCATACTACTGTAGGAGCAATGCCAATGCGTGCTTCACATCAGCAGCATCACCATCAACAACAACAACAACAACAACAACAACAACAACAACAACAGCAACAGCAGCAGCAACAACACCAACAACACCAACACCAACAACAACACCAACGTAACAGTGGGGTATTTAGTCATCCGTCTTCGTATCACCATCCACACCAACGACAAAATAGTTTCGGTGCTGCAGCGTCCATTGCTATGAGTCCACCTCGAGGTATTCCTTTTACTACCGTAGATCCCGCAGCTTCAAACTGGTTTGGTACTAGTCTAGATTCTAGCTCTTCATTTGGTCAGTCCCCTCCCTCTATGTTTACTACTGGCTCCGGTGCTGGTGCTGGTGCTGGTAGAAATGATTTGATTGTTTCCCCCTCCAATTCTACCAGTCATTTGGATGGCTTTGTAGGTAACGAAGATGATGATGGACAACAACGGAAGTAAGTGTTTGGAAAAAAAAAAATACAGAAATTTTCTTGATGTTTAGTACTGAGTGGCCAACTCATTCGTCTTTATTTTTATTTTTTTTAATCCGGAATAGCTTGCAAGAAATATTTGAAAAACGACGAAGGCGAAGAGAATCACATAACGCAGTGGAACGTCGAAGAAGGGATAACATCAATGAACGGATTCAAGGTAACCAAACTATACTATATTTTTGATTTACTTTATTTTCTCACGCTTTGATAACTTTATGGGTGGGTGGGGTGATAGAACTATCGACTCTTTTACCTGAACATTTATTGGAAAATGCACCTAGTAGTTCCAATGTCAACAACTCAAGTATTCAAAATGGGGGCAAGGCAATCAACAAAGGCACTATTTTGAAACTTTCTGTGGATCATATCAAGGATTTACGGGAAGAAGTGGGACGATACAAGGATCGGGTACAAGAGCTGGAACGAATGATCGAAATGGCCAAGGGCGGTAACAGTGGTAGTGGCGGCAACAGTGGACAATCATACATCAAGGAAGAGCAATATCATCGACCATCACCTACGACGTCATCTACTCTCGGCAATGCGAATGGCACTACCAACAACAACAATAATAATAACAGTGGTGGTAGTGGTGGTGGTGGTGGTGCGACAGCCGCCGCTTATATGATCAATCAACCTCCTCAGCCTTCTGGGTTGAAAAACGATATGCATCTATTTGATCACGGTGGCTCTTCAGCAGTCAACAACAACAACAATGGAAACCAGCAGCTCAGACACGAACGGGTTGGTTCGCTTCAATTTCAACAACAATTTGGAAATTTACACATCGCAAGTGATGATCCCGCTTCTCAACCTTAGTTTTTATCTAGTAGTACCTTTTTTTATGTGTTTATCCTCCCCTCTCCCCTTTTTGTTAGGTTGCGTGTATCAATCAAAACTTTTTATATTATCCTATGTTTTAGCTTCTGTATTATCCTTTTATTATTATATATATACTCCTTTGTTTATTGATATATATCTATATGAACGATTATAAAATAAAAACCTTCTTTATATCTTTTTTTTTTTTTTTTGTATGTGTTGTATTTGTGTTTGTGTTTGTCTTTCTTCTATCAGAGCAAAGCCTTTTTTTTTTTTTTACGTGCAACGATATCATCATGCAGGCATTTATGAACCGCCGTATCGCCGCTTCAACTGTTTCTTTTTTCTGATTTGCTCACACAAATGATCGTCAATGAAACAAATGCAAACTTTGAATATCTTGCAACCTTCTTCCTTCCGATGATGATAATGTTTATATTTCATCAAAATAAAGGTCACGGGGGGGTGGAAAGCGTTGGGAGACTCCAGCACTACCGATCTATTGACATCACCCCTTCTGTATAACCAAACAGAAAGCGCCCTTAACTTTTTCAATAACCGCGTTTTGATGTCATCATTGGCAAAAACATTATATACTACATATAAAATCGTAGATCAAGTGGGTATGGTCATGATGATGGACCCTGATCGGGTGTTGAATGATCCCATGAAATTCCATGAAATATCACTGATGAACGATATCTATACTTTTTCTTCTGCATTTATGGTTTTTGGGCGTAATGTTAACCAATATTTTTTTTTTCTGATATGGAGACGGCTCATTGCAGGACAAGGCTCGGGACACTCGTTCGTATTCTGAAAAAAATAATCAGCTGGGAGTTAAAGGACGGGGGCGTTCCCTGTTGAAAGGAGGATGTCGGTTGGATAGGTAATGACGCTCCTGTTTGGGTTTTCATGTTGTTTGCTTATATCATACCATACGCAATAAAAAGACTAAATTAAATATATACAGTAGTGGGGACTATATAATTTTATAGTGAAATATACGCTCGCGATATGACCCTGGTTCATTAATCATTGGTGGAGTAAAAGAAAGCAATTTCACATATTAAACAATATAAGGTGCAAACCAGTTGCTAAGACTTATGTCATAGCCGTAGAGCTAGAAATCTGGTTTTGATAAGACACTCTCAGTGGTCAGATATTGCTAATAAATAATGGTATATATTTTATTTGAAACGTAAGGATAAACAGTATGCTAAACTAAAGGGTGTAGAGTTCATTGTAACAAGAAGCTTATTGTAGGTAGTATAAGGAATACCATAGGAAGAACTAAAAACTAATTAACACTAGTCTAAATAAACAATTGTAAAACGGATCTTACATACAGCACAAAGCATAAGACGAAATTGATACCTTTTCATTGAATCGTAATTGTACATCTGACGGGGGATGTAGTACAAATGGATCTATTGTACGAGACATGAGAGAGACTAATGAGACATGTTTCATTAAAGCAAGCAAAAAAAGACATCTTTTATTCAAATGTAGGTACAAACCATAGACAAACTAACACTAAACTAAGCTAGTGGAGGCTCCAAAAGCCAACCAGGGGTGGTCCAAAATCCTGCACCCAAAATGAAAGATTTTCCCCATGCATCTTGTAATTCCTGTTCTGAAACCCCTTCTAAACTAATCCTGACACTAATCTAAGTCCAAAATAGCCTCAAAGAAGTTAAATGTTGAAGAAAAGAAGAAAAAGAAAGAAAGAGGACGAAAATAAAATAAAAATGGGCGAAAAATAAAAAGTCAGGTGTGCGGAATTTCAAATGTTGCCGTGGTGGACGATGGAAACTTTAAATTTAGACGACATTTACATATTTTTTGAGACGCAGAAAAAAAAAATGAGATGCATCCAAAAGAATTGGGATGAAACAGCTGCCCAGAAATTTACATTAGCCATCATTTATTTTAGGTGATTCCAAATAATGTGATCCTAGTAAAAACGCGAATGGTAGATACTGGAATGAGCCCAATTGCAATATATTTTTAGCTGCAAAAATTCCCCATGAAATTTCATGCTATTATGTTGATGATAGTGATCGTTTCTTTTGCTGTTGTTGCTGTCCCTCTGCCATGCTGACTATTCTCTGTCTTTTCGCCTTCCTTTTCTTTTCATATGGTATTGACGCGATTGAAGGACTAAACTCTGAAACAGTCTAACATTAAAATATCTACTTGCCATTTCCGCCTCCGTTTCTTCCAGCAGCATGTGCCTATCACTTTTTCTCAGCCTCTTTTTCAGCTGTATCTGTATCTGTCATAAATGCGGTGAATATTGCAGTTTCATTGTTAATGTAAGTTTTTTAAAACGATGAATATCAACAGTTTAAAAAATGAATGTCGAAGTACTTTTATTTTTTTCCAATTCTTTCATCCTTGTAGCCCATCCCCAATTTATTTTTTTCCCTTAATAAACTGGTACATATATCTTCTTGACTTGTCGTGTCGGTGATTCAAATAAAAACATGTATGTTACTCCCTTCCGTTATTTTTTTTTTTCTTTTTCTTTTTGACTCATTATGTTTAGCTGCTTTGGTCAACGGCCTTGCCCTTTCTGTGATGTATCCGCTGAAAACGGTTTTGCTGTGGTTCAGGAAGTAATAATAAAAGAAAAGATACTGTCTGGAAATACCAGCAAATCCTTGCTCATCCTTTCTTTTTGAATTGTAGACTGAAGACTTGATAGTGTTCAAGGATCGCTCCCCGGCGGCCAGTCTTCATCTATTAGTGATTCCTCGAAAGCATATCGGTACAGTCAAGAATCTTGAAAAAAAAGACATTCCGCTTTGTAAGTTCATAGAAAATAAAAACAGGGGCATGGATTTGTGTCATATTGAAATTCAACTTGTTGTGTCTTTGTTTATGATCAGTACAAAAGATGATTGGATTGGGTCAACAGCTATTAAAAGAACAAGGATATCAAATAGATGATGATAAGGAACAATTCAGGTAAATAATTAAATGATTTGATTTGATCTGACTGCTGTATAATATTAACTCATTTTACAATTATTTATATACTATATAAAAGGTTAGGATTCCATGCACCTCCTTTTAACTCTGTGAATCACTTACATATGCATGTCATTGGACTTCCCTTCAAGAATGGTTGGCGAAAATGGAAGTATATGTCTGGTCGGATCTGGTACTTGGACGCATCATCCGTCCTGGGCCACTTACACGCGCTGGAGTCCTGATCCTTTTTTTTGGTTTTAAAAGTCCTACCTCTCCTTCTCCTTTTTCTTCCCTTCTCTTCTCTTTTTTTTTTTTTATCGTCATTCTATCTACACCTACATTCACATAATACATATATTATATATCCTTCTATATTACACGTTATATATTTCCTGTCGCTACAGTTTACCTTCGGTATGGAATAGTCAATTTTTAGAATAATAAAAACAAACTTTGCAAACTTGCTTTACAGCTTGACAAACGGACTTTTTATCACTCAATATGTCTAAACATTTTATTTTTATCTTTTACAATAGTGCCATGTCATTTTTTCAATATTTTAGGACTTTCTTTGCGCCAAGCTTTTACGACAACTTCAAAACAACCACAGCTACTAGCTGCACCACCACGCCTACAATTTGCACCACTGTTACTACAGAACCAATATTTGGAACACCGTTGACTTCTTCCTCTTCATGTGGCGAACCGTTGAATAGGGCCAAAACAAAGAAAGAACATATACCAGTTTATCCCGGACTTGAACGATACAAACTTTTGGAAAAACTCGGGGAGTAAGTCGTCGTTTAAAACATTGTTTATTTATGCTTCATTGTCTAATCTTTTTGTTTTGATGATCATTCTTATCAATAGTGGTGCCTTCTCGGATGTTTACAAAGCTTTAGAACAAAATACCCAGGAAAAGGTGGCTATCAAGATTATTAGAAAATTGGAAATGAACACTGGCCAAGTAAGGTTGTTCTCTTTTGTGTTTTAGATCATGGGGTTGTTTTTTTTTTTTTTTTTAAACCTTCTTTTTTTTCATCTGATGGTCTTAAAAGAGATCCAGAGTCCTTAGGGAAGTCCAGATTATGCGCTCTCTTCAACATGATTCTATTATATCTTTATACAACTTTATGGAAACTAATCAAGTAAATATGTCGATCCACAGAAAAAGAAGGGATTATTTGTATCACTCATCCATAATTTCACATTTTTTTTATAGTTTTACTTTCTCATTCTGGAACTATGCGAAGGTGGTGAACTATTCCATCAAATTATCCATCTCACCTACTTTAGTGAAGACCTTGCACGACACTGTATTTGGCAAATTGCCGAAGCTATACGTTATTTGCATGAAGAAAAAGGGGTTGTCCACAGGTAATTGTTTATTAGAGTTTACTTTTATTCCTTTTTTTCTTTTTTTTTTTCTTTTTATGAGTGGTAATCTTTTTTCTTTTCTTTACTGTATTTATACTAACCACAAATACTTCTTCTTTTTCAGGGATATCAAGCCCGAGAATTTATTATTTACTCCGATACCTTTTATTGAAAACCATGGACGTTCGCAGCTATTGCAACCACAAGACGATGATGATGAGGAACTCAAAGTGGATGAAGGAGGATTTATACTAAACTATGGTGGTGGCGGTATTGGCAAGGTTAAATTGGCGGACTTTGGGCTCTCGAAACTGATGATCAATGATGAAAAAGTGAAAACACCGTGCGGGACATTGGCTTACACTGCTCCTGAAATTGTACGTGATGAACATTACTCAAAATCTGTGGACATGTGGGCTCTAGGTTGTGTTCTTTACACCATGTTATGTGGCTTCCCTCCCTTTTATGATGATTCCGTTGATGTCCTGACCGACCAGGTGGCTAGGGGTCATTATGAATTTCTGTCTCCGTGGTGGGATTTTATTTCGGACGATGCAAAGGATCTTATCACTCATGTGCTCTGTTTGGACCCGGATGACCGGTACGACATTCATCAATTTATGCAACACCCTTGGATGGCCAACCAGGTAATGATAAAAATTGAAAGGACTGTGAATGGACCTGATGATCTCATTTGCGTTGTTTTGTTTTTTTAACAAAAAAAAATAAAGATACCTTCTTCAGATGGTCAACCTCGAAGTATTGCTAGTTCATTGATTCCACCTCCGTCAACAACAACATCTGTGGCAAAAGAGAACATCGCAGCAACAAAATCTCGGGATATTACATGCCGTGACCAACGTGATAGATTTACAACTTCCGTCTCTTCCATGAAAGAAATCATTAACTTATCCTACAAGGCACTCAGAAAATCAGACGAACAGAAACTGCGAGGCATATTTGATTATACTTTGAAAAATATTATTAGTGGAAACAACAATCATAACGAGGCTGATATTAATGATGGAGATATTGAAGAGGATGATGATGACAGCGACTATGAAGACAGCATCGATGACACCCCGCGAGACGATATTATATTGCCAGACAATGACCGATCCCCGTCTGAAAAGCATCATCACCACATTTATGAACATAAACGACTTGACGACGACATTTCAAAACCATCCAGAATGAATAGCAACAACGATACATTTGACATGGACATCGTCATTGGAGACAGCATGGTACCAACTCTCCTTTCTAACCACCAATCGATCCAAACACCATTGGTCAACGGAACAAGAAAAAAGGAAAATCATCATCGATCCAAAAAGGTCTTCTCATTTGATTTGGACTTGGACAAGGCATCACTTCTTGAAAGAAGAAGAAAAGATCAATCGGCTTCGCTATCACCCTCACCGCTGGTTCGGATTACTTGATTATTCATTTCTTCCTATTTCCCTCTAGCGAAATTAGTTATATATTCCCCCTATTCTTTCCTTTTAGTATTTTTAGTTATATATCTTTGGATATTTGTATATCCGTTCTTTGAACCCGTCCACTTCCACTTCATTTCTTATCCTTAATAAAAATAAAAATTATATCATGAATTTTTATTGGCTTTTTTTTTTTTATGCCGCGAGGGAGATTATACTTTTGTGAATAATCTGCTGTGGCAAGAGTCACAAAATGCGTCACCTCCGGTTCGCGTCCCAAACTTTTTTTTTTCTCAGCGCACTTTTCAATCTTGCCTCTTTTTTTTTTTTTTTTTTTTTTTTACCTCCTTCTTCCTCTCCATTTTCAACCGTTTTGGTGGTCTTTCGCAATTGTTTATTACGGTAAGTCCATCAAATACCCACAATACCCTACAGACTATTTAAGATGGATCAATTTAAATCTTCTCTTTATCTCATATTTAACCTTCCATTTTACTCACATATATATTTCATTGTACTTATCTCCGCCTTCCTTCATCGATCTCCACCAAACCCTCCCTCTCATAGAAATCACCCCTCTGTTATAACTACTACCATTTCAACGACAACAACACTATCAACCAAATCAATACTCACTAATCACGACGCTATTACAACACGCCAAGACATTTGACCACACAACATGGACGTTGCCACTCTTCTCGCCAACACTTTATCTCCCGGTAAGATACCTTTTCTTTTTGTAGTCATGGAACAAGATACCAATTTCTTCTCTTATTCTTTTATTGATGACACATAGATCGTACTTCTCGGGATGAGGCCACTCAAAAACTGGAACTACTAGCCCAAGAAAATTATGTAAGCACTTAGTTGATCAAGTGAATAGATTGTCGTCCCAAGATCGAAATGACTAACCTCGGTTGGGGGGTGTCTCTTTTTTTTGGGGGGTGGGGTCTGTATATGACATAGACAAGCTACGCACTCTTACTGTCACAAGCTTTGGCCAACGAGCAAGTATCGGACGATATTCGCCTATCTGCTGGTCTTGCGTTGAAAAACACTTTATCTTCAAAGGTAACAATAAAATGGGTGTTTGGGTGATTGCCATTGAAGGGAGAACTTGATGATACTAATCATTGTGTATAATCCATAGGAATTTGTACGTCGTGAAGAACAAGGCCGCCGTTGGTTATTATTAGATGAAAATAGTCGTATACAAATCAAGCAAACTGTAAGTAATAGTATTATAAAGGAGGAGAAGGGGGGTATATGGTAGAAGGGTATAGCAGCTGATTGACAATATGTCTACTTCCTTTATATATATATGACTCTCTTAGGCTTTACTGACTCTTGCCTCACAAAAGAAAATCGCTGGTCAAAGTGCAAGTCAGGTAATATTATCATGTTGTTTTCTTTTTGTTTTTGTTTTTTTGTTTTTTTGTTTTTTTTTGGTGTTTTTGGGTGAATTTGTTGCCTAATTTTAGGGTACTCCATTTATATTCGGTATGATAGGTAGTTGCTGCAATTGCTGAAATCGAACTTCCACAAGGCCAATGGCAAGATCTGATCCCTGTTCTACTTGACTATGTAACCAACACTGACAATGCTAATCTCAAGCAAGCGACTTTGAAAACTATTGGTTTTATATGCGAAACTGTGGTAAGTGGTATTGATATACATGCTTATTCAAAGCTTGCTTTACTGATGACGCTTATTATCATATTGCTATTATTTCCACTGATAGCATCCCAAGGTTTTATCTGGCCGTTCGAATGAAATTCTCACTGCGGTTGTCCAAGGTGCCCGAAAGGAAGAACAACAGTAAGTGCAGACGCCTCCCTCCCATCCGGTTATTAGACCTTGTCTCACTTTATCCACTTTTGTTGTTAACCTATAGTAATGATGTACGACTGGAAGCTACCAAGGCGTTATACAACTCTCTTGAATTTGTCAAAGATAACTTTGAACGAGAGGTAAATAAGATGAACGATTGAGATGCACAACTTGGGTGTCTGATTTTGATTGATTGTTTCCTTTTGTTTTATTCATGTATAGGGTGAACGTAACTTTATCATGCAAGTTGTTTGTGAAGCTACCCAAAGTGAATCAAGTGAAATCAAGGTTAGCGCTTATGAATGCTTGGTCCGTATTATGCAACTTTATTATGATATGATGCACCTTTACATGGAAAAGGCTCTGTTTTCTGTAAGTAATAATTTATGATACCACGATTACACTGGGTTTCATTCACCTTTATTTACTTTATATGTCTTTGCATCTTAGTTGACTGTGTCTGGTATGAAAGATGATGACGAAAAGGTGGTCTTACAAGCAATCGAATTCTGGTCCACTGTTTGTGACGTTGAAATTGAGCTGAATGAAGAAATTGAAGACGTAAGTCAATATACAAATCATAAAACTATTAGACGACAATGTATTGATTTTCGGTGAGAACGGTTTATTATTATCATTTATTATCAGGCGAGGGATGTTGGCGAACAACCTGATCGAATTTGCCACAATTTTGCCGGATTGGCCTTGAATGACATTTTACCTGTTTTATTGTGGCGTCTTACCAAAAACGATGAAGACGAAGATGAAGATGAATGGAATATGTCGATGGCTGCTGCTACTTGTCTTTCTCTCTTGGCTCAATGTGTCCGCGACCCAGTGATCGCTCCCATCCTTGCGTATGTGGAAACTAATATTCAAAACGGTGATTGGAGATTCCGTGAAGCTGCCGTAATGGCCTTTGGATCAATTTTGGACGGTCCCTCTGCGGATATGTTGGCTCCTCTGGTCGATCAGGTAATTATATATAAGATATAGGGGCGAGGGCAGTGTGAATGGCTTTACTCACTCCTTTCTTTTTTGTTTTTCTGATGAACATAGGCACTTCCTACGCTGATTACTATGATGCAGGATCCGGTGGTCAATGTCAAAGACACTGTTGCTTGGACTCTGGGGCGTGTTTGTGAATTACTTCCTGAGTGTATCAAGCATGATGTGCACCTGCAAAATTTGGTAGCCTCTTTACTCCAAGGTCTTCAAGATAATCCTCGCATTGTTGGCAACTGCTGTTGGTCATTGATGAATCTTGCTGAACAACTTGGCCCCATTCCAGGCTCTGGAGAAGCAACCAATCCCTTGTCCCCCTACTTCGAAGGTATCGTTACTGCCCTCTTGCAATTTACTGAACGCAGCAATAATGAAGCCAATTGTCGAACTTCTGCTTATGAAGCGGTCTCTTCTTTGATCATGTACTCCTCCAGTGATTGTATTCCCATAGTGCAAAAGGTTGTTTTGGCTATCTTAGATCGACTGGAAGCTTCTATTATTACGGAAGTAAGTCATACTACTATATAGGATGATGATGATGACAATGGTGAGGTATACTGACATGCTTGATAATTTTACATAGAACCAAATTCTCGATGCAGACGATCGTGCGGAACATTCTGAATTGCAATCCAGCTTACTTGGCGTCCTTACCAATAGTATTCGTCGCTTGCCTCAAGATATTGCTCATGTGTCCGATCGTATCATGACTGTTGTTCTTCAACTCTTGAATGCATCATCTAAGCAAGCAACAACTACCGAAGACGCCTTTTTGACCATTGGAGCAATGACCACCGTGCTTGAAGGTGATTTCAGTCGATATGCCGATACATTTGTGCCCATCCTTTGTGCTGCTCTTCAAAATACTCAAGAATACCAGTTGTGTCTCATTGCTGTGGGAATTATTGGTGATATATGCCGTGCTCTGGGTCAAGCTGCCACTCCTTACTGTAATGAATTCATGCAACTACTGGTGTCAAACTTACAGAGCCCTACTCTTCATCGTAGCGTCAAGCCCTGTATCCTCTCCTGTTTTGGTGATATAGCATTGGCTATTGGTGACAAATTTGGACCCTATCTTGAAGTAGTTATCTTGGTGTTACAACAAGCTGGCACTATGCGCGCTGACAGCGACAATTATGAAATGATGGATTATGTCAATTCTTTATTGGAAGGCAATGTCGAAGCGTATGTTGGAATTGTGCAAGGAATGAGCAACACACCAAGTGGTAAGGGAAAGAAGTGGGGGAGGTTGAAAAGAATTAATGCATGACATGATTTAATGTGTGTGTGTGTTTTTTTTTATATTTTTATCAAGGGCAAATGCTCCTGCCGTATATGGATAGCATATTCTCATTTATTGGTTCTCTTTCCATGTATCAAAACCGATCGGACGACTTGACGCGCGCGCTTATTGGGTTAGTTGGGTAAGTATGAAAATGGAAAAAATATGAAATGGGATTAGGCATTTATCCGCTTTATAATATTTTTTATTCGTAGTGATCTGGCGGAAACTTTTGGTGGCCACGTGAAACAATACTTTATTGCTGACTGGGTGAACAAGCTTTTGAAGGAAGGTCGAGTCGGTCGCCACACAAGCAAGGCAACACGGGACACTTCACGATGGGCCAAAGAAATGGTTAAATATGCCATTCAGCAATGATTGGGTTATCTTGGTTGAATCCCCGTTGCCTTCTACTAATCACATTCTCTCTTACCCTATCTCAATTGTATCCATACATGTACTTTTTTTTTTTATTGATTCTGTAGCAGAATCCCCTCACACACATCCCCTCATTCCCCAATCCCTCACCCATTTTCTTATTATTGTTACTATAATTATTCTCATACAGCATTTGTTTCAGTCTTACCCCTTATCTCCCCTCACCAATAAATAAAGATTGAAATTATTGTCCTCCTAAATATTTTTACTGTTGTCTTCGCTACTATTATTTTACTCTATGTATGTCTGTGTACGTGTGCGAAGAGTTAATGTGTGTGTATGTGCATGTAGGGTTTTTAAATGATTTAATGGTTTGGTTTTGGTTGTTGCCAAACTCAAATCAAAACCAATAATAGATACATCAAAAAAAAAAAAAAGAGATTTGACCTTACGTCAACATGGATTTGAAAAAATGTCTAAAAATAAAAGATATATTTTTATTGAAGGATTGAATAAACCAACGTAAACTAATGGATGATCAACGTTGTTCTAAATGAGAGAAGGGATGAAAGTAAAATGAAAAGATCTACTGTTGTAGACAACCACTATAATCATATGAGAGGGACTAATGGTGCTGATGGTAAAAGACTAGGTATACTATTTTCTAATGTTGAGATAAATTAAGACAACTAATACTAAGCTAAATAATGAAGGTTAATGACGCCCATCTCCCAAGATGTGGTCCTAATCTAAAAATGTGTCCAAATCCCACACCCAAAATGAAAGGGTTCCCCATGATGTTTACAATGCATTTTTCAGAATGCCCCTAACTCAAGTTCTGACGACTATTCCAAGTTTGCCATTGCTTCAAGAAACTTTAATGAAAAAAAAAAAAAAAAAAAAAAAAAAAAAAAAAAAAAAAAAAAAAATGCAAAAAAAAAAAAAAAAAAAATCGTCGGACCTTTTATCAAAAATTCTTGATATGAAGCAAGCCTGGTCGTCCAACTTTACACAAAACCCATACCCAAGGCTTTATAACTATCCAACAAAAAAATTAAATTTATTTTCATAGTATGCCCCTGAAAAAAAAATCTGGTTTAGTTTGGTTTTAGTTCCTGGGGGGGGGGGGGTGTTCAAGTGCCTGTTTTCGCCACTAGTATTTTAATTCCGCTTGTAAGTATATATCTCTCTTACTATCATTATTCCCTTGTCCTCTTAAAACAAATACCTTTTCTACTCAGTCCGTTAATTTATTGTTTAATTGTAACTGTCTTTGATAAACTTCTGTTTTTAGTACAATAAATCACTCATCCATCCCAATCAATGTTAATAAATCGCGTGGTTTCGGTTTGGACATACTACAAATAGCACTAATGAATTTTTTTTCATCAAGGCGCGGTTGGTTAAGTGGTATAATCTTCGCCTGCCACGCGAAGGGCCGGGGTTCGATTCCCCGACCGCGCATTTTTGCTTCTCATGAGGTTTATTTTGTAGATGAATTGAGTAGTAGAGTACTTCGGCTACTGTTGCGGCTAAATATGTGATTTTAGTCCAACTGGATTGTGTTTTTGTAGGTTTTTTTATGTTTTTCTGGGTTGAATAGGATGTCTTGAGTGATCCTTTGGTGTAGCTTTGATCGTTTAGAGCTTTGAAAATAAATTTGTTCCTTCGGCGGAATTTGAAATATCTTGTTCCTGAATTGGACAAAAATAGAATTGATAGTAGTGAGCACCAGAACTTTTGTAGATAAAGTCCAACTGTAGAGAAAGTTTATAAAAAATAAACTTGAAAGAGTAAAAAAAATAAAAAGAAAAGTATTGACCTTTGTTGGTTCAATAAAAATAAGTGTATAACACACAGTAAAAAAATAAAAAAGGACTTGTAGTCACAAAAAATAAAAGAAAGTTTCTATATAGACGATAGAAACAAAATAAAAATAAGACAGTGATTTGGTGGTTAAAAACCTTTGTACTGAATTTTATAAAAAAAGGTTGAGATAAATATATAAAAATAAATAGCTAAAGAAAAAAATAAAATTGTTGCGGGGGAAGTGGAGGTATTTATACTAATCAAAAAAAGAGGCTAACTATATATGAGGGGGTGGTGCAGGACGACACTTGTCGACACTTGTCAACATCGGTCAGCATGAAAACCAGTCACTGCATAGCCAGAGGTCAGGGGATGGTCAGAGGCCGATCCTCGACATCCTGGGGGCCAGGAGAAGACTGTCCTCCAGTCGTAACGCATCTTGAGAAATTGATTTATGATTTTTCGTTTCGTTTGTTGTTTGTTGTTCGGTGTTGAGGTAAGATAATATTTCAATTTCGAAATAATGTAGAGTCAGGTAAAAAGTGAGCACCAAAATAAAAGTGAGTACTGAAATATGTATATATCGTTTGTTATAATAATGTAGAGTCAGGTATCGTTTTTCGCGATCTGTAGCGTCTTCTGAGTATTGCAATTTCTTTAGATAACGTTTGATTTGATTGATCGTTCGTTCGTCCATGTTGATAATTTCTTTTGTTGTGGTAGTTGAGCTTTTTACGACGTCGCACTTGTTGGTCGCATCTTCGGGGAATTTCAATCGTTCAAGATAATATTTGAGTTGATTAATTTTTCGTTCTTCCATCGTTGTTATTTGTCGAGTCACCAGATATGTGATTGTAGAATTCGTTAAGTGCCAAATGCGTGAGAATAGAATGAGCACCAAATATAAATATAGAGTTTGACAGAGTATCAGTTGTGTTGTGTGTATCAGATAAAAGTAAGATAATGTGAGTTAATTTAGAGGATAGCTTTTTACGACGTCGTCCCTTTTTTGGTCGCATGGTTTTTTTTTTTTTTTTTTTTTTTTTTTTTTTTTTTTTTTTTTTTTTTAAGTGGTTAAATTGAGGATCGATCAGTATCCCAGACGTGATAGGAAATCAGCGGCTTCCTGTTTTCGTCCATTTCGATACTTAATTTCAAAGTCATATTCAGCCAAGTATTGGATCCATCTTGCTACAATGCCAGATACTTTGGGTGATTGTACCAACCATCGTAAAGGTGAGTGGTCTGATATGACAGTGAATTTTTTGCCAAGTAAATAAGGTCTGAATAGTTGCAGGCTCCATACTAGGGCGAGACATTCCAATTTAGTAGCACCGTAGTTTTGTTCACTGTTTTTTAATCCGCGACTTGCATAAATCACAGGGTGTTCTTTGCCATCGTCGTCTAGCTGCGATAAGATGGTACCAATTCCTTTTTGAGAGGCGTCGCACACAATAATAAAGGGTTTCGAAAAATCAGCACGTCGAAGTATAGGTGCTTGTGTTAATTTTTGTTTCAAAAGGTTAAAGGCATCGGTTGCTTTTTGGTTCCAGGTAATATTTTTTGTCGTCTTGGTTTGTTCATGTAACGGTCTTGCAATGGCAGCAAAGTTTTTTATGAATCTCCGATAGTAAGAGGCCAATCCAATAAAGCCCCTGATTTGTTTAAGGGTTTTAGGCGGTGGGAATTCCTGAATTTTTTTTATTTTTTCTTCATCCGTCTTTATTCCATTTTTTGTTATCACGTAGCCCAAAAATTTCAATTCGTCTTTGAAGAATACGCACTTGTCAATGTTGAATAATAATCCTCCTTGTCGTGCACACATGAATACTTGTCGTAGATCCTGTATGTGTTGTATATAGGTTTTGGAATGGATGTTTAGGTCGTCAATGTAAGCAACAAGGCACTTGTTTAGTAATGGACCAAAGCATAGGTCTATTAGGCGTTGAAAGGTAGCAGGACTATTTACTAACCCCATAGGCAGCATTTCGTATTGATAGGTTCCAAACTTTGTTACGAATCCAGTTAATTCTTTGGTTTCTTTTTCAATGGTACTTGGTGGAAACCAGAACGTAGGTCTAGTGCTGTGAATATTCTTGAACTGCCTAGTTCATCAATCAAGTCGTCAATTTTTGGCAAAGGGTAAGCGTCAACTTTGGTCAAAGCGTTTAGTTTGCGATAGTCAACAACCATTCGGTAATCACCATTCTTCTTCTTGACTAATATTATAGGGCGGTATACGGTGTGCTTGCTGGTTTGATGATTCCCAGGTCACATAATCGGTCCAACTCTTGCTTCAAGTATTCTTGTCCACGGTGCCATTCGGTATGGTCTATGTCGGATAGGTGGTGCATTTTCTTCAGGATAATTTCATGTTCCAGTAGTGTGGTCTTGCCCATTCTGTCATTGTGCCAGTCAAATACATCTTGGAATTCTGTAAGTAGATGTATAAAGGACTTGCGTATATCAGGCGGTACATCTCCTAACTGTAGTTTTTCTTCCTTTGTAGGGTCCAATTCTTGTGATGGTTGTATAGTGTCGTCGTCTTTTATCTCCATCTGTGCTAATTCGTATCCTGTGGATTGTTCGTCGTCTTCTTCTATTTCAAACTTTGTCATTCGATGCGCAATGATAGTGTTCGGTGGGTAACTTTTGTCGTTGTCCGTTATGTTGATATCTATGAACTGATTGTCTTTCAAATATTTTTCATAGGTGACATCTGGTTGCATGTGGATGATAGTTGGTAGAGCGTTATCATTGGGTGTATTTAAATCAACGGTGCACATGGTGTATGGTGGAAGGGTGAATCCATTTTCTTTGGTACTGATGGTTACTTCGGTGTCCGATACATGGTTTATTCGGAAAGCGTAGTCTTGGTCTTCAGCAGGTGTGATTTGACACAATTCTTGATCTTCATCGTCTTTGTCGTCGTGTTCCCATTCTTCTTCTTCTGTTTCTTCATCGGTGATTTCATCTTCATCACTTGTATCTTGATCGTCCACTATTGGTGTTGGTTTGACAGGGATTGGTTGACTTGGTGGTGGATTCTCTTCTTCATAGATAACGTGGGATGCTTTCAAGGTAACCGGCTTTGATGATGCTTTGATGTATGTGATAGGAATAATCATCTTCTTGTGTTTATAGGTTACAGTTAGTGTTCCCATTTTGATGTTGATAATGGCTTGTGCATGATTCAACCAATCGATTCCTAGGATTAGGTGAGATGGGCATTGTGGCAGTACTTCCATGTTAGTGGGTATACTAATGCCTTCGGTTATTTTGATAGGGACATCAAGGACTATTCCAAGGGTAGGTTGTCTGGTTCCATTACCAAGGGTGAATACATTGGTAGATGGGGTATCGATTTCCATTCCCAGCATCTTCAACATGGTTCTTGACATACATGATTTGGCGGCACCACAATCTATCAAGGCTTTGATTTTTCTGTCCCCAATATATACTTCAGCATATGCGGCAGTTGTCACAACTTCTCCTTCTTCCATGGCGTTCAATGTTATAGGCGGCTTTCTTCTTTTGGGTCGACAGACATCACGTAGCTGTTTCTTTAGGTATGGTGATGCTTCGAGTAGATCTCCAACTTCAATATCGGCTTTACGGGTAAGGACATCGTCAGCGATACTATATTTAATAGCGGGATGTGTAGGTACTGATCTTTGTTTCTTTTCAACCGTTTCTTGTGTAGGAATATTTTGTTGTGGTGGTTGTGTTGATGAGGATGGTGTGTCTTCCAATCCATTGGTTCTTCTTTTCTTTGCTGATTTTGGATCATGTAGGACATCAGGTGATCTGTCTTTTCTGGTAGCAACGTAGAAATCTATATCTTCTTCATCATCTCTTCTTCTTCTAATAAAAGGTTAGTATGTTTATTTTTATCTTTATACTTGTTTCGAATATCCATGGTGGTTAGGTTATGGGTTTGTTGTTGAGTATTGTTTTTGTTATCTTTATGTGGTTGGTTATGTGTGGATTTGTTAGGCGGGTTTTCCAACTGACCATCAACTGCAGTTGCCCGTGCTAGTTTTTTGACTGATGATTTTGTTGAGTGGGTTGTTGTGTTTGATGTTGTTGGTATTGTGGATTGTGTTGATACTGTTGATTGTTGTATGAGCGTCGGTTATTGTAATTGGGACGGCGGTTTTGATTCATGGGGGGTGATGGATGATAACCATCGTAGTCACCGTAGTTAGGATCAAAGACGGGGTCTTGATTTTGGTTATTGTAATTGCGTTGGCCATTATTGTGATGATACGAGTTTTGATTATAATGTGGGGCATTGTATTGTCGGGTTTGATGACGTGGGTTATTGTATCGAGGGTTGTGTGGTTGGTTGTATGTCCCATTTTGATTTTTTGAGAAGTTATTGAATTCTTCTTTGATGATACTTCTGATGGATTTTTGTATATCTTTCATGTCCAGTGGGTTTGTTGAAGTGATAGCGTTCAAACTGGGTGAGTTTGTAGCGGTTTGATAGGGAGACATTTGAATGGTATCTGCGGGATGAGCAATACGTCGTGGGTGGAAGGGATTGTCAGCCATTGTAACCTGTTGAGGGTTATGTGCAGTCCAATAACCTTCGGCGGCTTTGAGCCATGCGTCAATGTCTTTACAGCCAAGTGATATGCAGTGTTGTTGTATGATAGGATGTACTCCTGCACGGAATCGGCTTTGGATCATTGAATCGGAATCAATTTCGGCAAGTTCAGCAGCTTCAAACAGTCTTGCGTAGAATGTTCTTGGATGTTCGTCAATACCTTGCACCATGTTGTTGAAGGCATACTCATATGTTTGTATGAGTTCAGGGGTGATATATTGATCCATTAATTTTTTCATGACTTCGGAGTATGAAAGTGGGTTTTTTACATTTTTTTGTATTTTGTTGACGAAGGTTCTTGCGGCGTGATATAATTGTGTCTTGAGTATAATCAGCTTGCGATCTTCATCATTGATGTTTGAGAGTGCAAAGTAGTTATCCAGTGTTTGTTTAAAATTTCTGAAGTCTTCTCCTTCGAATCCAGAAAATGGCATTAGCTTCATTTTCGGTTGGTAGATAGGTCCGTTGGCCAACACAGTTTGTTCGTTCATCTTGTTTTTGGTTTCCAATTTGTATTTTTGAAAGTTTTGATAAATATTTCGGAGGTAGGGTTTGTAAGTGTGGACGTTGCGTCTTGAAATCTTGGCAGAGTTTACTTGAGTTTGAGGTTATTAAAAGATTTGAGTGATGTTTCCTTGGAAATTTGAGTAGATAACCCCTGTAGTGAGCACCAAATATGTTGCGGCTAAATATGTGATTTTAGTCCAACTGGATTGTGTTTTTGTAGGTTTTTTTATGTTTTTCTGGGTTGAATAGGATGTCTTGAGTGATCCTTTGGTGTAGCTTTGATCGTTTAGAGCTTTGAAAATAAATTTGTTCCTTCGGCGGAATTTGAAATATCTTGTTCCTGAATTGGACAAAAATAGAATTGATAGTAGTGAGCACCAGAACTTTTGTAGATAAAGTCCAACTGTAGAGAAAGTTTATAAAAAATAAACTTGAAAGAGTAAAAAAAATAAAAAGAAAAGTATTGACCTTTGTTGGTTCAATAAAAATAAGTGTATAACACACAGTAAAAAAATAAAAAAGGACTTGTAGTCACAAAAAATAAAAGAAAGTTTCTATATAGACGATAGAAACAAAATAAAAATAAGACAGTGATTTGGTGGTTAAAAACCTTTGTACTGAATTTTATAAAAAAAGGTTGAGATAAATATATAAAAATAAATAGCTAAAGAAAAAAATAAAATTGTTGCGGGGGAAGTGGAGGTATTTATACTAATCAAAAAAAGAGGCTAACTATATATGAGGGGGTGGTGCAGGACGACACTTGTCGACACTTGTCAACATCGGTCAGCATGAAAACCAGTCACTGCATAGCCAGAGGTCAGGGGATGGTCAGAGGCCGATCCTCGACACTACATTTTTTATTTCTATGGATGTAGTTACGGGTATTTTTGAGTTGTGTTACGGCTAATTTTGGTTGCTAAGTCGTAACTGGAAATTGTTTTTGTAGGTTTTTATTTTTTTATAGAGTGAGCACCAGAACTTTTTAGGATTAAGTTCAACCGATTGTAGCTTCAAAGGCTTAAAGATAATAAAGGACTAACTTGAAAGTCCAAGTGAGGGTGTATTATTTTCAAAGATGAAAATAATAAGGTCAATAAAATAAGTAGTGACTTAGATCAAGTCAAAAAAATAAAGAGAAGCGAGATTCAGACTCAGCTATCAAAAATATATAATAAAAATATTCCAAAGTGTGGAATAAAAGGAAGCCAACAAGTTGGGAGGTTTAAAAAAAACCTTTATAATAAATTTATTTAAAAAATAATAAAGATGGTGATCAAAGATAATATAAATTCCAAGATAATTTTCTTTTTCTTTTTCAATGTTTTTTCAAAGGTATTTATACTAAAATTTATTTTATGCGAAACATCTGGTACTGAACGTCGGGTTATGAACGTCGAGTTATGAACGTCGGGTTATGAACGTCGAGTTATGAACGTCGGGTACTGATCTTCACCATTTGTTTCATCCCAAACAATTCTCAAGGTTGAGTTCAGCCGTCACAGTTGTTATAAGTAGTGTCACGGCTAATTTGGGTAAGAAGCTTGTAACAGAGTTGTTGCGGCTAAATTTGTGATTTTAGTCCAACTGGATTGTGTTTTTGTAGGTTTTTTATGTTTTTCTGGGTTGAATAGGATGTCTTGAGTGTTACGGCCAATTTGGGTATGTAGCTTGTAACAGAGTAGTGTTTTTGTAGGTTTTTATATTTTTCTGGGTTGAATAGGATGTCTTGAGTTATCCTTTAATATAACTTTTGCTTGTTTAGAGCTTGAAAATAAATTTGTTCCTTGGGCGGAATTTGAAATATCTTGTTCCTGATTTGAACAAAAATAGAATTGAGAGTAGTGAGCACCAGAACTTTTGTAGATAAAGTCCAACTGTAGAGAAAGTTTATAAAAAATAAACTTGGAAAAGTAAAATAAAATAAAAAAGAAAAGTATTGGCCTTTGTTGGTTCAATAAAAATATAGTGTATAACACACAGTAAAAATAAAAAAAGAGGACTTGTAGTCAAAAATAAAAAAGGGTTTCTATAATCCAATAGAAACAGTAGATAATTTGGTGGTATAATAACCTTTGTACTAAGTTTTATTTGTTAATTGAGAAAACTGATAAAAAACTAAAGAGAAAAGAAAAGAAAAGGATAATAATAAAAAGTTGCGATATATATACTAAATAAAAGTTGATAAATATAAGGGTTCTGTTTTTGTGGTTTTTTGTCTATATATGAATTTTGCATTGTTTTTGTTTACATTGATGGCGGTATTTCATTTTTTATATTTATGGGGGACTACACATCTGTGAGGCCCCAGCTGATCAACTGGTTGACATTGAAAATGTCCGCAGCAATGATGCTGGCGGTGTCGTTGATGATGTTGTTGTTGTTGTCGGATTCGGACTCAGACCGATCCTCGACAGTAGTAAACACCAAATATGTACGGTTTTCTTAAGTTTATATACGCCGAAACGGTGTGGTATTAACCTTTTGTTAATGCTTTTGTTATATTTTACACCAAATGTATAGTGTATAAGTGTTTGCTTGTTCTTGCTTGAACGGATTTGCAGTAGATTTGTAGCGAGGATCAAAAAATATTTTACCCTGAATCGGAATTTGAAATGTACTTTTTTGTTTACTTGACTTGTAGTCCTGAAAATAGATAGCACCAAATATATTATTTGATATAAGTAGAAAGTACCAGATATGTTATTGGTAATAATTAGTGAGCACCAGAACTTTTGTAGATAAAGTCCAACTTGAAATAAAAGAAGTTTTTAAAAGAAAACTTGATAAAAGAAAATAAAGTAGAAGTATTGGCCTTAGCTGGTTCAATAAAAAAATAAAAAAGAGTATAGCTGACTCTGAAAATAAAATAAAGTGGATTTCTATAGCAAAATAGAAATAAGAGATAACTTGATGGTTATAAAAAAACCTTTCGTACTAAACTTTTATTTGACCAGTGAGTAAAGTAAGTTAAAAAAAAAACTAAAGAAAAATAATTTCTACCAAAAATTTTGGCCTTTTTATACTGTTTTGAAAGTTGCGGAGTATGTAGGTAGATGAGGAGGGCGAAGAAGTAGAAGTCGACGATGATGGCGGAACTGTGGCATATTCACGCACTTGTGGCCCAAACCATTCGCCCATATCAAACAAATTAGCCAAGTCTAGACCGGCGTTGACAGCGGTGTTACGGCTAATTTTGGTTGCTAGGTCGTAACTGGAATTTGTTTTTGTAGGCTTTTATTTTTTATAGTGAGCACCAGAACTTTTTAGTACGAAGTCCAACCGATTGTAGCTGCAAAGGCTCAAAAATAAAACAGGACTAGGCTTGAAAGTCCAAGAGGTGATGTATTATTTTCAAAAGTGAAAGTAATAAAGTCGATAAAATAAATAATGACTTAGATCAAGTCAAAAAAAATAAAGTAAAACAACATTCAGACTCAGCTGTCAAAAATTTATGAAGGTATTTATACTAAATTTTTATAATGTTTCGTGCGTCGCGCACGAAACCCAACTATGCGTGAGGCACACACATATAATCCCGATCAGATCTTCCAATCATGCGTCTTCAATCGTTGCCCAGGTGATAACTTCATTCCATCCAAACAACTCTCCAAGGTTGAGGTCATCCGTTACAGAGGTTAATTTTGGTCCTTCAGGCTGTGTAAAATAAGCAGACCATTTGTGCATCCTTCACTGCCTCTTTTTTCTTTTCTTTTTTGCCAATTTTTAAAACCATTCAAGAGAAGGATATCACCCGTATACTAGGCCTCCCCAGTATATTTGATGGAGCGCTGAATACGGTGGTTGGTCGATGCTGTCTACCTATACCTGGCCTTTTCGTTTTACATTTATGCATAAGTTTACTTTCTTTTTTTCACGCCCAGTATGCCATTATTTTGGAAGTGTGATGATGTTTTGAACTTGACTGTAGAAAACTGAAACAAGTAAACTTTACGGTCGTCCGGTCCGTAATGAAGAGCACCGTTTCAATAATAAATACGCTAGTGGAAATTATATGAAAATATTGCATTGAGATAAATAGAAGAAAAAACTAGAAAAAAAAAAAAAAGATAGGAACCAAGGGACTACAAACTATAAACTATCATACAATACAGTCTGGACTACCAATTCATTTTTTGTGTTAGTTTTCCATTTTTGGTATTTGGGCCCTTGGGGCGGGTGCCTGCGATTTCTTATTTATGGCGGTGATTCATTTTTTTTATTTTTATTTTTTTATTTACTTTATTTCATCCATCTACACATTATGCACCATGGGACAATCCTCTTCTTAATACTACTGTGCTTTTCTGTTTCCAGTTTTGCTTCCACTGGGGATGAAGAGCCTAATTTTTTATCATGTGTCAACCTATGCTCCCACTCTCAGTGTCCAACCAAGCTTCCTTTGCAACTGCAGTTATTTTTCTGGTCATGGTAATTTCGCGTGTATAAAATACTTTATTGTAGAATAACATCTCCCTCTCTCTCTCTTCTTTTATTTTGTATCTTTAGTAAGGAAAACTGCCAGTATGAATGTATGCATGCTATTACTGATAAGGCCATTGAACACGGTGAAAAGGTGCTACAGTACTATGGAAAATGGTAAACAAAAAAAAAAAAACAAAAAAAACAACGTTATTAGACATTGCCTTTGACCTTCTCCTGCTTTTATTTTTTATTTTTTTTTTATGAATAATACAGGCCATTCTATCGCTGGTTAGGCATTCAAGAACCGGCATCTGTCCTCTTCTCGATCGGCAATGGTTGGGTGCATTACCATTATTACCGTCTTTTGAAGCGACGTATTCCATCTAACTACTATTTGAAAACTGCGATCTTGATGTATGCCATGGTTGGTGTGAATGCGTGGGTGTGGAGTACGGTGTTTCACTGCCGGGACAATGCTTGGACGGAAAAGCTGGACTATTTTAGTGCCGGGTTACTGATACTGTACTCATTTTATTATGCTGTTCGCCGCATCTTCTACCTCAAAAAGACTCCATGGCTCTTGGTGACAGGGTGTGTGATATGCTATCTGATGCATATAATGTATCTCTCCTTTATCCGGTTTGACTATGATTACAACATGATATCGTCGGTGGTAGTGGGCGTATTTCAATTGGTGCTATGGATGGGCTGGTCTGCGTGGCAGTATCTTCGACCACAGAATGAATGGACAAGTAGATCCGGATTTGCTTACATGGCTTTCGTCTCTGTCGTGGGGGTTGGCGCTGCTATGGCTCTTGAACTACTTGACTTCCCCCCTCATGCACGTTTGTTGGATGCTCATAGTTTTTGGCATTTGTCAACGATCCCTTTGATGGTGGTGTGGTACCGTTTTGTCTTGGCCGATGTCAAACACGAAATCAAGCATTACAAATCCTCTGTCACTGCCTTTAGCATTCCCAAGTAATGATTAAATGTATATTTTTGTAGTATGTGGTAGATTATAGTACATGTTTGTATGTGTGTGCTGTTGTATATAGTTGCTCTATTGAAATAAAAAATGAATGAAAAAATTTACACAACAAATTGGATCCTTTTGTGTGTGTGTGTGTGTGCGTGTGTGTGTGTGCTTGTTCGTCATGTAAGGAACGTGTTGGATTAGCTATTCGTACAGGAAAAAAAGAGTTGAGATGCTCCCGCTTAAAAAAGAAGAATTGTGCGTAAGTCGCTATATCTACACAATTGAGCCACAATTGGAGCAAGGTGAATGAAAGAGGAAGACTTTGCAAATGACAAGGTTTTTATTGATAATTGTAAGAATAAGGGAATAAAACTATTGATAATACTAAAGAATCATAGTTACGCTCCACGAATTTGACAGTAGCAATACCGATACCAGTGACCACTAGACATGTACGACATTGCTTGACCTTATTTGATATTACTTGTATTGATAATTTTGATATCACCAACACTAGAATTCAATGGAGCCCACTGCGAGAATTTGAAGATAACACCGGAATACAATCGTTACCTTGGTAACATCGTCTTGGTGGTCAAATAGTTGTATATCATTTTCAAATTGGCTTTATATAGGTCCATATATCATGAGGCTAAAAAAACAGAAGGAAAATACCAACCTATCTTTGAAATTGTTTTCTCTTGAGAATATTGATACATTTGCCTTTTAACCGCGCTTGAATAAAGAAATTGTTATGATAGCTATTGTGGCTGACTCGTCAATATTAGCCAGTCGCTGGGATTCACGGGATGGGACGGGGGCGTGGGAGTAGCCATGCAGATAAGCTGTAAAGTAGGTGTTAGATAGGATACTCACGAAGTAGCCTCAATAATCGCTTTGATCGTTATACAATAGGTCATTGGACGGATAATAAATAAAAGGGGGGTTAGCTTGGAAGGAATATGGTACAGACTAATTTCAAGCGTGCGATTCATTGTTATGAGGGATCTATTGGAGGCATGAAGATCGGTATACTGCAAAAAACATGAGAATGACTAAACCGATTTTTTTTATTGGAACATGACAACTGTCAGCACTATTCTAAATCTATGAAAATTGTAACGATGGAATCTATTGCAAAAGACATAAAAGAGACAAGTGGGACATATTTTATTGATTCATGTAATAAGAGATAAATTTTGTTTATTTATAAATAACAAACTATGAACAGAGTAGTATTAAACTAAGCTAATGAAGACTCCAGAAAGCTGATTAATGGTATCTCCAGATCCTATATTCAAAATGAAAGGGTTTCCCCATGCATCTTGTAATCTCTGAGCTGAAAACCCTTCTAAACTAGCCCTGGCACTAATCTAATATCACCATAACCTCAAAAAAGTTGATTGGTGAAGAAAAAAAAAATAAAAAAGGAGAAATAGAAAGTAAAAAGAATGGGCCGCCAGAAATAAATTGAGAGTACACAAAAATTCACGTGTCCGGGATTTGAAATATTTTCTGGCGGTCGCTTTGAAGACGGGTTGGCAGGGTTTTTTTTTTTTTTTTTTTTTTGCTCGTTGGATACAACAGGGAGCATCATGATTATCTCTTCTCATGACAGAAAACCACCCTTCAACCAAAACTCTAATCTACCTATTTTTGAAATTAACAAAATTATGGATAATGATTTGAGTGCGTAGGAGGCGATCATGCTGATAGTAAACGGGGTGAATGATAGACTAGAAGATACTGGAGTGATTTTCAATTATCGATCATGTTATTTTAAATCAGTTTCATATTAAAGAAGGCAAAAAAGAAGATGATGAAGAGAATTTAATTTTTATTAAAGTAATAGCAAGAGTATATATACACAGGAAGAGGAAGGGAGGGTTTTTTTTTTCAAAAAGGGGGGAAGGGGGAACTTTCAGCTAAAGTGGCGTATATGACAAAAATTGAATACACTAGAGGGAATAAAAATAATAAAATAAGGTAGACATATATGTATATACAATAATGAAGGCTACGAGCTAAACTACATAGGGCAATACGACGATAATTGAGAACTTGATTTTTGAGCCAATTTCATCTGCTAACGGAAAGAATCCACTTGACTTTTCTATGGCGTGCGGGGAGAAGGAAAGGTATTTGTCTTTCCGATATATATAGGAGCCAATGTTTCTTTCGAGGCGAGACATGAGAGTCGAGACATGCCTTGTAAAGCTTCAAATTCATCCCAGGTAACATCAACCCCAACATTTCCAACACCATGATTGACGGATAGATCTTGGATAGATAGTGCCAATTCCCAATGAGATAGCTTGCGGCTAGTCGTACTAAGACCAGAAGAGAGAAAATGACTACTGGGAAGATGGATAGACGATGCTGAAGAAATTGGTGATGAGGACAAAGAGGAGTCGTTGCTGTAGCCTGTCGGAGTAACTGGCGGTAAAGATAAGAGAGAATCATCATATATATGGAGCTCTTTTGGGGAAGGTAAAAAGGTCGAATGCTGGCGATGGCGTATATATTTGCTATTGAATGATGGAAAGCAATCCATAGACGGGGTGATTGGTGATTGGTAGTAGATTGATTCAGTAATGGTCGGGAGTTGTTGTTGTTGTTGTTGTTGAAAATCCATGTCAGACAACACAGGCGAATCTGGTAAAACAATATGGGAGGGAGTTGAAGGTGATGATAACATGGGTGGTGAAAGTATGTTTTCCAATCCTTTTGGTGCCTTTGCTTTGTCAGTATCAGGTCCATTGATAATAGGTGCCACAGTCTTCAATGATTTTGTTTTGTTTTGTTTCTTGCTCGGAGCTCGTTTTTTGTTATGGTGTTTGCTGTGAGTGGAAGTATGCTGTACCATATTATCAAACCGGCTAAAGGCACGCCCACAACCCGGTACCACGCACCTGAATGGTTTCTATTTACCAAATGAAAAATAAAAACTTAGTATGTTATTAATGGGTAAGCAGTATATATGATACGTACCTCGCCTGTGTGTTTTCTTGCGTGACGGGCTAGGTGTTCGCTCCGTGTAAATACCATGTTACAATCACCGAACCCAGTGCATTGGAAGAGCTTCGGCTCAACATGTCGCTGCTGAGATTGTCTTTTGGAAGGTGTCATAAGTTGAGTAAAGATATGTAATATAATAGTAGTTTATAAAAAAGAGTAACAGTGTTAAAAAAACGGCTTTGTTTTTTTTAAAAAAAGAATAATAATAATAATAATAATAAAAAAAGGATAAAGGAGAAACAGGAACCAAGAAGCAATTTATAGAATAAACGAAAAAAACATTTGAATTCCCGACGGCGAAGTACCAGGGCGAGTGATCATCCCATCAGCATGAATAGCTTTTCCTGAATGTTTCACTGGTGGTAAAATAATGGAATAATAGAAAAATGGAATAGTTTTATTACGAAAAAAAAAAAAAATAGATACATATATAAAACCAGACTACAACTAAACTAATCCAGGTACATCCATATAACGAGACCTCTAATATCAAATGACAAAAGTAAACGACAAGAATCAGCAATCAAATCAGTTTGTTTATTTTTTTTTCTTTTACAATACAATGTACCATGATACCATGCTATAAAAGTAATACAGTAACATCTGATTTTACTCCAGCTACCCGAGCAGCCAATAGCACCTAAAAAAAGGTAATGTAAAAATCAGTAACAGAGTATGCAGTTGAATATGTGTGTCCAAATACCTTCTATAACTTGTCTGACGTTACCATATTATATCACCGTTTTGTAGATTGTCGAGATTGTTCCTTTTGTTTCTATTAAAAGACATAATCTAGTTAGTATCAGTTTCTACTTTACCATGACGACTAAAGAGTATCATGACTTACACCATAATGGTCTTTTTTTTTTTTATCATCGTGGTCCTGAAAAAAGCTTACACTAATATGACCTGACACTCGTCGTTCCTTAATTTCTTGACCAATCCAGATCTTTTCGGTAGTACATTTTGCCCCGATCCAGCACATTCCAGTCAAGAGTCCTATCCAAATTCAAATGTCAGTGCCTTTTGATCAAACACATAGCTGTCATTTTCTTTTCCCTACTTCCTTTCACTACCAGCATTGATGGTATTCCTGATGAGCTAATAAAAATAGTATTAAAAATAATAAGTAAGTCCTTTTTTTCTTTTTTTTTCTTCTTTCCTTTTTTGAGTGAGTATGCCAAAGTTATTTTTATTTTTTGTCCCCGCCCAGCAGGATCCTACTACCTTCCATACTCGATTTCATACCCATCGAAAATGTTCAATTGTGTCTCATCCGGCTTGGAAAAACCCCTTGATAATGTATTTCCCCTGGCGCATCGGAAGTAAACGTAACGATACATCGATCATTGTGAGTAAAAATAGTAAAGTAAAATTGACAGATGTTCGTATGAACCGAGCACATAGTTTTGGTTACTTCTCGTTCATTATTTCAAGTATGTCATCCCTGTTCAAATCTGCTTTCATATATGAAAATAGCAAACGACTTTAGTAGTGTTTTTTTCTTTCCTTTTCCAATTTGTTTGTTGTTTTGTTTTTTATACGTACCTGAAATACACATTTAAAAAAATCGACGTGGTACAAAACGGCACACCTAAAATGATCGCACTACCTATCTGAGCCATACAAAAAAAATAAGCATAATGATACTATTTTTTTCAAACTGATCGTCACACCCTAGAATAAAGACATTACCATGGCATTCTAATGATCAAAAGTGGTAGGTACATAACAAAAGGTTGCTTGGTTTCATATCAATACGCATTCCCCAAGCCAGTAGTTGATTCGTTCCGGTAAATCCATTCACCGACACCTGTTTTTGACTCCGTCCAAACTAGAGACATCAGCTTCCCAGAGACCACAAGCGCTTTAGAGGGTACTGACCAATATCCAGAAAGAGAAGCATGTATCATGGTGTTGAATTTCCATTGGCCCCTTTCACTTCCTCATAAAAGAGACAGAAAGAGAAAGGGTGTTCTAGAGGAGATTGCTATACTGATGTATATGGATTGACTTGTGTGTCGAACTAACAAGACGGTGTAATATAATAAAAAAAATGAGAAAATAATGGTTTTCAAGACAATATTTTATGTTCATACTAATTGTGTCAAATGTCAGAGGAGGGAAAACAATCAGCCATCATCCTGTCAACCCCCCCCCCAGCCAGCTTTATTTTCAAAAATAATCAAATAATAAAATCTACATATCCCTCCAAATGAGTTTGATTCTTGCCAAGTGGTGATTTTTGAACCATTTTGTGATATCAGAAGACATACGGGTTGGTCCAGAAGAAAGGCACAATGTATTCAGTTCCATCAAGTCACTTTGCCAATTAATTGCTGTGGTGAGTGCATCCAGTTTCAACCAAGAGTGATATCCCATATCCCAGAATTTCAATTTCCGTAATCCCTGCGATAAAATCTTCAATATTTCCAGTCCTTGGCATTTATCAAAACAGCACGCAGAGTATAACCAGTTGAGATGAGGAAGGGTTGAGACCACGAGATGTGCAAATGCTATCCAACAGAGATGAGTGGGTGATGATGACGCTGGGCGCATGAATGATATATTGAGAGATACTAAAGTACGACCAAGGAAAGGGCTTGATAATGAATACGTGGGGCAGGCAGCGATGGTTGAAGGTTCTTTTCGTAAAAAAATGGTCGCTATATGAGATAGATATTTCCATTTTCCAATTTCCTCTTGAGAATCCAAGTCAAGCACAACAGCAGGTGGAGGGTCATAATCATCAGTGGTGTTGTTTTCCAGAGTGGTGGTTGTATGATCATGATCCCATAGTAAATCTTCCCAATCATCCACAGGTTCGACTACCATCGAAGCGCAAGAAGATGCTACCTTGTCGAGTTTCCAAAAAGCGCGGATCAATCTTTCCAAAGAGACATTGCTGGCTTCCAACCATAGTTCTTCGTATTCAGTCTTTTCAAACATCCCCATCGTAGCACCTGTCACCAGCCGTTGACTATTGTAATTGTCACCATCATCATAGTCATCACCATCAAAGAAGCACCATTCAAAAAGTATCCGTTGTTTGACATGACTGGGCATTTTCTTGATTTGATCGATCCACCGTGAGGAGTCATTTACAGCGGTAGCAATAGTAAAATGATGAGCCAATTGCCTACAGCAGGTTCGTACCAAGCTAGGAATAGTTGATGCTGTCCGTTCAAGCTTTTTATCCTGTTTTCGATAGTTCTGGCATGATAAATTGGTAAGTGGTGTTTCTGGGCGAAGGACTGGACGCCTTGTTGACCATGAAGGTGGAGGAGGAGGCCCTGCGGCAGGTCTCGGTAACTGCTGGATTGGCAAGGGAGGTTGTGGATACGACTGCTGCTCATCGATAGAAAAATTCAAAGCCGGCCAAGGATACACATGACCAATAGTTTGCTGTTGTTGTTCACCAGAAGAAGGTCCACCACGATCTTTTCGTTCCCGGTTCGCCACTGATCGTGCCTGTTCTATGCGTAGTTTAGCTAGTTTTTCGGATACTGATATAGTCGTTGGTGTTTTTGGTGAAGAAGAATTAGGTACTGACTGGTTGGTTGATATATAATGGCGAAGTTTGGTTTCTATATCCTTTTTGTGTTTCATAACAGTGGCTGTATAAAATACGGTGTGGTAATATGTAAAAAGACAGAAACTGCGGTGTCCACGCTTTTCCCCTCACTTTTAAGCGGGATTTCAATTTCCGATGGGCAAAACCTGAAAATCATTCTTGAATTTTGATGGAATCTTTCTCTTTTAGCCGATATACAGCTGCATCATGGTAAAATATCCAAAAGAATGATGATCTATTGGAAAGATAAATGGATGATTGGAAACGAGGATGAGAATGGATGGATGAATGGATGAATGGATAAATGGATGAATGGATGGATACTAGATATATGTGGTTGGATGGCGGGTTTGGTGTGCTCCTGGGTGTGTGCGAATGGAAGAATTGAATGTGAATGTGAATGTGAATGACTTACTGATCAACTTCTTTTTGGTATTACTATATTTTTAGTCTCTCGTTGTACCTGAACGAAACCAATTCCAACATATCATTCGTCTCCTGAATACCAACGTCGACGGCAAGGACAAGATCGTCATTGCCTTGACTTCCGTTAAAGGTGTCGGTCGCCGTTTCGCTAACGTTGCCTGCAAGAAGGCTGATGTTGACTTGAACAAGCGTGCTGGTGAATTGACCAACGAAGAATTGGAACGTATTGTCACCATTTTGCAAAACCCTGCTCAATACAAGATCCCCAACTGGTTCCTCAACAGACAAAAGGATATCATCGATGGCAAATACTCCCAAGTTATCTCTAACGTGTTGGATACCAAGATGCGTGAAGATTTGGAACGTATGAAGAAGATCCGTGTCCATCGTGGTCTCCGTCACTACTGGGGTCTCCGTGTCCGTGGTCAACACACCAAGACTACTGGCCGTCGTGGTAGAACCGTCGGTGTCTCCAAGAAGAAATAAGCTTGTAAGTATTGCCCCTCTTCTCATCCTTATGAAACTGCTTAGCCTTATGATGATTATACAAAAACATACTCTTATCTACATTATCTGATCATTGTTGAAGAGAAAATTTGTTTCTGAAGGCTGCTGTTCTTGTTTTTTGTGATTCTTCATATGTTGAATTTGACTAACATTTCTTTTTCTTTTTGATAGTTTGATCGGATGCGACTCTTTTTAGGATTACTGTTATGAATTAGTTGTTTTTTATCAAAATGAAATAAAATATATATTATCATTTGGCTGTAGATTTATATTACAAAATACCATGCTATGAATGAAGAGGGATTAAGGAGAGGGGGGGGGAGATATTGCATGAATGGGGAGTTCCTTATTATTGCAACCACGTTATGGGGTTATCTGGCTTCGAAATTGGGTTCGTGGTTTGGTTACAGTTTGGGTATTTGGATGCAGGATCTCATTCTGGGTGTGAATAGGAAGTTCCAAAACTGAAGCAAAATTTATTTTATCTTTAAAAATAAAAAATTCTATGTTCTCTATTAATACGAACTATATTGTTGGGTCAAAGCTTTAGTTCTAGGCATTTTGGTTTTATGAAGAATTTTCAAAAGTAGGTGCAATTGATCGGCTTGTATATCTGTAAGGAATAATTATATTGATACCAAGGAAAAAAGGTATTAATATACATAGTATACACTTTGTCAAAGAGTAGTTTCAACAAAATCAGGTTAATGGAAATGGTTCAAATTGAATTTTATTAGCGGAAACAGATGTCCGATCTTTATACTGCTTCATTGTCCCCCAGTTGTGCCAATGAAACAATTCAAACCCAGGCCTCAAACTCTCACACATATAGTATACCTCTGCATCTTTTCCCTATATCGTCCCTTAATAACGTTACCCTAGTATGTGTTGTCATGATATATATATCAGTACATATGCATCTGAAATCTTTTGTTTTTCATCTAAATGAAAAAGGTTATCTAGAAAATGTCAGAGCTGCAGTTCAACGAGAGCCCACAGAAAATGTTTCAAATCCCGCACACATTTATTTTCTCTCCTGCCTTTTTTTATTTTTTGGCTCTCTTTCTTTCTGATTACTTTTTCCCCAATATTTTCTCTTCACCATTCAGCTTCTATGGGGTTATTTTGGACCTAGAATTGCATTAGGACTAGTTTAGAAGGGGTTTCAGCTCAGGGATTACAAGATGCATGGGGAACCCCTTTCATTTTGGATTCATAATTTTGGAGCCACCATTAGTTAGCTTTAGTTAGCTTATTGAAGTCTTCATTGTCATAGTTTAGTTTTAGTTTTAGTTTGTCCATAGCTCGTATCTACATCTGAATAAAATATGTCTCTCTTTTCTTGTTCCATTGAAATATGTTTTATTAGTCTTTCTCATGCTTTGTGCTGTAGATCCGGTTTTTACTACTATCAACCCCTTGAAGTGTTGACCGTTGCCGTGCTTCAATATCAGTCATCGCCTTTCATTTTTCTCGCGCAGTATACAGTAGATTAGTTCCCATCCTATTGTCACTCCTTTAGGTTAGTCTTCACCATTACTTAACTTTCACCTTAGTCTCCCTCGTATTTCCTCCAATAGAACCATCCCATTCAATCCCTTTTACATTGAGTCCTTCGCCTTTAGTTTTAGTATATGTCACTGCATCAATAAAACATTCCTTTTTTATTAACCGTACTCTGACCCGCCGGGTAGTAAGCGATGTCGCTATTGTAGTTATTTTGAGTGTCCTATCAAACACTTGTTCTCTAATTTACCCAGAATGGTTATTTTTTCCTTGCATACCGCAGGACCACTTTTACAGTCTTAGATCACTTGCTATTAAATAAAGACATGCTCCTGCTCGCCCACTTTTATGAACGGATCTATTCCGTATTGCGCATGTAGCGGCCGCTGCTATAGTGCATATGACAATGCTTTTTAAATTAGCTATGACTAACTATTCCACTTCCCAAGGCGCAGCAGTTAGTTGCGAGTTCTAGGTTACTTTATATGAAACGTGGCTGTATTCCACTCTACCATTCATATTAAGCAACATTGTTCATGCCACCAACGTGACTTACACTAGATTGAGACTCCCTGCATCTAATCAGCTCGTTATATAAATATACTCATAATGAGTAGATATACATGCGACATGATTGAATTGTGCAAAAATTTCCAGTAACGACGTTATTTCATTCATTTGACATAAAATAACTCCTCTTCCCCCCCCCTCCACAAATATCCAAGACAAAAATTCAGCAAATAAAAAACCGTCGTACATTTATTTTATTTTATTATATTTGGCAGGGATAATACTAAAAAATAGAATAATAATACTATAATAAATAAAAAACGAGTATATGTCTAAAACCACTAATAAATGCTAAACTACAATGACATGACTCCACAAGACTGCTGGTGTCTCCCATCGTTCATCGCATTTTCCATCAATTCCACACGATAACGATAAATTATGCATAATCGCCACTGTCGTCATCCTATGAATGATGTTGTTGTTGATGATGGAACCACCGAAGATCCAAGAGGATTGAAAACAGCTGATGTAGCGTAGTATGATTGAGAGATAAAAGATAACTTGGCTAAACTATTGATGAGGATATTATGACTAATAATCGTTGAATACCTGCAAATGGCCCGCTAATATATACGCTAAACTAAGGATCACCCCAGCTCCTGCCAAACAATACATCAAGGGAACTGCAAAAATATAATGTGATGGAAACCGCTGAATCCAACCATATCCTACGAGTCCCAATCCCAAACAATATAAGACGGCCAGATATTCGGCAACAGGTATGAATAGGATGCGATAATAACGATGGTCGTTCATTCCAAATCCAACTACCACCAAAATAATAAATAGAAGATACAACAACATGGTTTGCCAAGAAGTAAAAGATTGCCACCGTCGAAGTAATGCAGTGTCGTATACTTGATTGGTGATGAATACCATTAAAAACCCGTAAAAGAATATCTGCCAACCGGTCCCAGGTTGAAAGTAGGCTGTGATGGACCCATGTATCAATACCCATAACTCCAAGAAGAGCGTCCAATACTTATTCTTATGGCTTGTATGCAAGAAATTGGTGGATTGCCAGAGTAATAGACATTGATAAATAAAGCCATGATAATGAGCAAGAGTTCCTTCCTACAAATACAGCAAGTAAGATAAATAACTACTACCTTTTAATTTATTTTGTATAAGATCTTACCGCTGGATGATAATGAAAATTGAAGACAGTTCCAAAACTGAGCATGTACGCGTGATACTTTTTGATGAATTGCCAAACAACGTTGTAAGCAATGGAGTCTATCGGTTTTTTAGGAAACCCGAAGGCAATACCACGTCTAAAAATTGTGCCAAAAAAAAAAAAAAAAAAAAAGAAAATAAAAAAAGGAAAGGAAGATGTCATTAATCTTCCGCTTTAGTATCGCATAATTGTTCTGTGCTCCATATTCTCTTACCTGGGTATAGCCAAAATCAATGCCATCACTAAAATCATAATCACCGTTCCTTGAGTGAGAGCCTCTGACACGTCAATAGCAAGACCATCATAGAATAAGTGTGACTGAATCAGTTTGTAAATAGCCATCGCTACATTGAGATAAACCATAGCCCAGTTCCACCAACGGTAAGTAGAAGAGTATTGCAACGCAGAAGGTTCTGTACCTCTTGCAGAGCGACGCTGTTGTAAAACGCGAGTGATGATATACCATTGACCGAGTTGATGAAAAATATAACCAAACCATGCAGATAGTCGAGCCCATTGTGCAGGTTTAGCAGATCTCCAGGCATATGCAAATGGTGTAATAGTTGATCCATCGTTCATTCGTCGTGAGCCTCGAATAGTGAATCGTCCAAAGCCCATGTCACCACGCCATGGTCGACTTGTCATCAAAGCTTGCTTCCATGAAGGTAATGGATAAACCGCCAAAAACAGGATAAGAGTTGCAAAACTAAAAGAAGTGACAATATAAAGAATAAAGGGGGACCATGATCTTGATGCCATTAAAAAAAAAAATAACTTGGGAAAAGAAAAAAGAAATATAACCAATAGGGAAAATAAAAAATGAGAAGTTCAAATTCCGAAAAGGTCATGGTTACACCTATCCGAAGTTCATTGGAAATCAGGAACAAAACAATCGATATTGTTCACTTTGCAAAACTCGGGTATAACAAATCCGCCGAGAAAATCCTAATCGTAAGGCTTCGGTTTTGTTGAAACAGGGGCAGTCAGGATAGGCATGACAAATAGCTAGGCAGACGCTTTTCAATCGGCGATACGTCTCACACTCGGGTAAAAAGAAAGAAAAAAAAAAAGCAGTAATCAGTTAAAGCAACCTACCGCGAATTATAAAATATCGATAAAAGTGGTACATCTCGCGTAAAAAAAAAAAAAAAAGGTGGTGCATGAGACCATAAAAAACCAACAACTTTAAGCATACTGATGAATTTTACGTCATATCTATTGGGCAAGGAAGCACAGTTACCAGCTAGTGCCATCGATAGCAACAAATCTGTGATCGGGGTTTTATGACCCGTTCAGCCAATCAAAAGAAGATTTGTAACGAATGATGTAAAAAGGTCGGGAAAATCAATCCCTTGAAATATATAAATTGTTGGGTCCTTTTTCATTCCTTTTTCTCCCTTTGTTTTTCTTTTTTTGCTATTCATACACTATTCTATTATTAAATAACCATCATGTCTGTTCTCGACCAAATCAAACAATTCACTACTATTGTAGCTGATTCTGGAGACTTTGAAAGTGAGTATACGTAAATAATAAAAAAGACAATAAATAAATAAAAAAAAAATAAGGCACAGAGGAAAAGGAAAACGCGGTAAACGTAAACTGGCAAAGAACGTTGTCAGACGATATCTCATACTTCATTTTTTTTTTCTTTTTTTGTTTCTAGCCATTGCTCAATACAAACCTCAAGATGCTACCACCAACCCTTCTTTGATTTTGGCTGCCTCTCAAAAACCCCAATACGCTGCTTTGATTGATGAAGCCATTCAATACGCCAAGGCCAAGGGTGGATCTGCTGAAGCTCAATTGGATGCTGCCAACGACAAGTTGTTAGTGAACTTTGGTAAGGAAATTCTCAAGATTGTCCCTGGTCGTGTGTCCACTGAGGTCGATGCTCGTTTGTCTTTCAACAAGGACGCTACCATCCAAAAGGCCTTGTCTTTGATTGCCTTGTATGAAGCCGAAGGTATTAAAAAGGAACGTGTGTTGATCAAGATTGCCTCTACCTGGGAAGGTATTCAAGCTGCCTCTGTGTTGGAAAAGGAACATGGCATTCACTGTAACTTGACCTTGTTGTTTGGTTTCCCTCAAGCCGTTGCCTGTGCCGAAGCTGGTGTTACTTTGATCTCTCCCTTTGTGGGCCGTATTTTGGATTGGTACAAGAAGGCCACTGGTGAAACTTACACCGCTGAAACTGACCCTGGTGTCGTCTCCGTGTCCAAGATCTACAACTACTACAAGCAATATGGTTACAAGACCATTGTGATGGGTGCTTCTTTCCGTAACACTGGTGAAATTGAACAATTGGCTGGTTGTGACTATTTGACTATCTCCCCTGCTCTCTTGGCTGAATTGCAAAAAGATACCAAGACCCTCGATCGTAAGCTTTCTCCCGAAAACGTCACTCCTTTGGACAAGGTCTCTTACTTCCAGGACGAAAAGGCCTTCCGTTGGGAAATGAATGAAGATGCTATGGCCACTGAAAAGTTGTCTGAAGGTATTCGCAACTTTGCCAAGGACGGTCTCAAGTTGGAAGCTGTGTTGAAGGACAAGCTTGCTTTGTAGATAAGTGTATAGTTTGTAGTTTGTAGTTATTTTTTACTTTTAGTCACTGGTTTAACTAGTTGACACTGCCGCCCTCTCATTATTTTTTATTTTATATATCTTCCAATCTCCATTTTAACATCAATTAGTTACCAAATTCACAAAACAAAAATAAAACAGTATAGTTTGTAAGAATCATTTATTGGGTTAATTTTCTAGTTTTGGTGGGAAGGGGGTTGAACATGTGTGTGTCTATGTGATATACCTTTCTGGTGTACTGTTGGATATGTCGTTTTTTTTTTTTTTTTTTTTTTTTTTTTTTTTTTTTTTTGTAGATAGTTTGGCCAACAACAATTGATCAAGATAAACACGGGGATGATCATGATGTTATGCCTTCTTCGTCCAATATCAAATGCCATTTCAATCTGGACCTTTTTAAATGCCACAAACCATATACCACACCCCTATTATGATTTTGTTTTACCGCTTCGCCTTTTTTTTTTTATCTTCCCCTATTCCCTTTTGCCCTTTACCCGTTTTTATTTTTATTTTTATGCAGACAACACATCAATAAAAATAGCGATTTATTAAATCAAGTAGCAAATTGCAAAAAGATATTTTATACATGATGTTTTATTTTTTTTTTTGTAATAAACAGACAGACAATAGAAACAAAACAAATAACCAAATAAAATACACTAAAAATCTAGTTCTACTTCGGAATATGACCTAAATATTATTGATCTTGCTCCAAAAACGCTGTCAAGCCATAAGGATGCAATGTTTGTGTCATCATAGTGTACCAATCAATAAAATCAGATTCATTCAAGCCCGCAGGTTGGTGACATCCAAATTGATTTCCGCCATTTTCAAGACCAGCGATTCCACATTCCATGCTTGATACTGCTGTGTTCACCATGAAGGTATCTGCAGGAGGAATGGTGTTGCTGATGCCTGAGGAAGGATGGTTCAAAGATGTTGCTAATGTCACTGGTATTGATTGCAGTTGATCATGATGATAGGAGTGAGTGAATCGATGTTGCTCCTGCATCACATTAGGCGGATGTAAATAAAGTAGCCCTTGCGAAGTCGGCTCTAAGCTGCTGTGAATATAGTCGATATCCTCATTGCTGTGTGGCTGTAGTTGTGGAGCCGTTTTTGACGCTAGCGGATGGCGCTTCAAAAATACTTTCAATCGGTGTCGTAAATTTTTGGTAGCCGTAGAAGGAGGTTGGTGAGTGTCTTGTAGATGAGATATTGCTAAGAGTTTACTCATAGCATCATGTATCTGTTTCGAAGAATCCATTTGATAGCTAAGCATGAGAAGGCGAGCGCTCGTTTCAAAGGCTGAGGTCATGATATCGTGAGGCAGTAGGGATATATCATGGCTGTTGTTGCTGCCAAACGTAAGAATTTGTTCAATATCATCGACCATGGCTAGTATGTCACTACGTACTTGATGTAACCGAATTGCAATGTCAGGGTTGGTTGGGTCCATCGAGGCTTTCGAGTAAGCACCTCTTCCTTTGGTTGCGGTTGGATTCAATTCCTCTTGATATTTTCGTGATCCACTTGTCAATGACGGTTGAAGGAATCGGAAATGAATTCGATAAAGTCGATAGGTAGTTTCAATGGTATAACGCTGTATTGCTGTCCATTTGTGTTGTTGTTGCTGTATAAATGCGTTAAAATCATCGAGCACCTTGTATATGCGTGTTTCCACATCGCTAATAGCACGTAATTGGGAAAGAGTTTGTGAACCATCAAAATTTGGGACGTAGGTCTTGAATCCATAAATGTTGAGGTAAGGTTTGGGTAAACACGCATGTAAAAATCCACTGTAATGTGTCACCACCGCGCCAGAGTAAAAGGATTCAATCATATAAGAATATCGGCTGGTATTATTGATGTTGTTGTGGAGCATATCAGATTGATAAGAGCAAGATTCGTAGATGTTCATCGGTGGAAAAAGGTGATCGCGGCATACAAGTGAATCATCTACAGAGGCACCAACTGTGAAAATAAATAAATGTAAGATATCCGGTCGCTATGTAAAATACTGAGGAACGGGGGGGGATCACTTACTTTCAATAACACCACCCGTAGACACCCTATAGACCGCCCAAAATGTCATATTAACCAGTTCAGCTTCAATAGGATCTGATGCCTTGAATGTCTTATCCCATAAACCAAGCTGTGCACCCACCAAGTAGCTTGTTGCCAGTAAGCTCATCCCCAGTTTAGAATAGCCCCAAAAAATTTCAAAAAATGCAAGCATTGCTATATAAATAAAATAAAATATAAATACGTAGCATTAGTATCTTTAACGTGATGTTTATTTTTTCTTTCTGTACCTATTGCTCGGTAGTCGCTGACAGAAGGACAGGTAGGTAGATTTTTCAACAATGAATGTGCATGAGTCAAAAAGGGATTTCTATTGATTTCAGTATCAGATTCCCATAAAGACATTGGTCGGCCTTGTAAAATTTGTGAGAAGCATAGAGTCGTACCATAGATGACAGAAAAAAGTAGCGGGTTTGCTGTGTCGGACCAATATTCCATCGTAAGTTCAGTTTTGTTGACAAGAATGGAATGAGGATGGACAAGGAAGAAGTCATGGATCAAATGAATTGCTTGTTCAGGTGGAAGTGATTGTAGAGGATCTGACGAGGTCTGCCGATCAAAATAATTGTGGTGTATATAGGACCTGACTGGTGCAGAAGTTGAATAAAGAAATGATTGCCAGGCTGAACAATGAAGTTCAGATGTTGAAGTTGGTGAAGTTGGAGTTGATGATGTTGGATTTGATGATGTTGACGAATATAGTACAGGTGACGCCGCAGGAAGATCGACAACAGCTTCATTTCTTTTACATTTTCGCCTTCGATGACCAATGCGCCTACTGGTCCCATTGTTCAAAGCACTTCCACAGCCATCCATCATCTGGAACATGTATACTGCAAGCGGAGGCACAGAGTTGGTTTCCATTTGTAATCGGCTATTTCGTTTGATCATCAGGTTCACCTTCATGGATATCCACCACGTAAAGATAAGTTGTAGATCGTTGAATTTGATACGAGGCTTTTCAAGTAAATGGTTATGCGTAGAGTTGAATCGGTTCCGAAGGGCTAGTCCACGTTGTAAGTAAAATCGGTAGATCGCTTGGAAGTATGTGTAAAGATGACGATGTTCCTGAGTAGCCTTTTTTGATAATATCCACCATTCCTTGTTGACAGTAAAACTGGTATTCACCGCATCTACTTTGATACTATCACTGTTGCTGTTGCTGTTGCTGTTGCTGTTGCTGTTGCTGTTGCTGTTGCTGTTGCTGTTGTTCAGAACACCATATTCAAAGATGAACTCTCTTATGGCCAGTTTCCGTGCATCGTTGTTTTTGGTTTTTCCATAAAAGACGGCGTTCTTCGGAGGACGACCCAGGGTGCCCTGACATGGATAGACACAGCTAATGTTGTTGGTTTTGAGGCAATGAGTACATGCAGGAGTTTTTTTATCGCATTTGACTTTTTTCGTTCGGCAAGATAAGCAGCTTATACGATGTTTCTGCATCAATGGTAAAATGAAAGTGTTGAATTGGTGCTGTAAGAAGTGTGTACAGGCTGGTTCTAATCTGGGAAAAAGAAAAAAAGGAACCACAAATTTTTACCCACAATAGGTCATGCCAAGAATATAAACCACCATATTTTAAGTGCCGCACCAATTGCCCAAATTGAGCCCAACTGTCATGGTTATATCATTTTCGCTAGATTTCATTTGAGCTTACACATGCAATCATCGTATTAGATCTCACTTGCTAAGCAATTAATATTTATTATCTCAATTTTATACCGAATTTTAATGAAACTCTTGTGTGGGCCAAGACTCGGGACACTCCCTCTTCATAAAAAAAAGGTCTTGCGGAACTTGAACATTTTACACATCAAGAGTTTGGTTTTGCTGACAGATTGACTTACTCAAATTTATACGAAAAAAGCTGTATATGTCATATTTGCCCCCTTTACTTATTATTTTATAAAATGAATGTTATCTTTCTCCTTCCATTCCTCATTATACCTTGTTCGCTTATATTGTTCTACAGGAGCATGTCTCGTTGTAAACCCACTTTCTTCTCATACGTAGCTTTGAACAAGCGAAAGACAATTTCTATTTTAAACATATGGAACTTATTTATGAGAAACTCTGGTCTGGATCGTTCTGATTTAACTTAAAAGGCTTTCTGATACGTTTTAACCATCTGGTTTAATGGATTTCCATTGTGAATAAAAAACAGTGTAGAGACGCACAATAGCGATATCATCCGGAAAGCGAAAATTGCACCTTCATTGCGGGTAATATCGTTACCCTGATGTTTGTATTCGTGATATATCTTGCAATAAGTGGATATATGGAGCTTTCGTTTTTATATATAGAAATGAAAACGGCTACCGAAAAAATTCAGCGAAGTGGTCAGAACTGCCGTTCAGGGGACGCCACAGGAAACCATTTCAAATCCCGCACACATGCATATGTATTATTTTTGGAATTTTTCGTTTGTCTTTCTTTACATTTTCACCATTATAATTTCTATGTGATTATGTTGATCTTAGATTAGTGTCGGGACTAGTTTAGAAGGGTTTTCATCTCAGGGATTACAAGATGCATGGGGAAACGCTTTCATTTTAGATTCAGGATTTAGGACCACCATTAGTTGGCTTTTTGGAATCTTCACTAGCTTAGTTAGTGTAAATTTGTCCATAGTTTGTATCTTAAACTGAATAAAATATGTCTCCTTTTGCTTGTTCCAATGAAATATGTCTCACTAGTCTCTGTCTTGCTTTGTGCAGTAGATCTCTTTTTTATCGTCGCCCCATTAGATTAGTGTTGCCGGCTGTTGTGCTCCAGTAAAAGATATTCCCTTACGGCCTTTATCATGCACTGTTCAATATATTAACTCTCATTTTACAGTCGTCCCTTTTAAATTAGCACCAACCATTATTCAGATCCCCTACTAGTGATTTTGATGCCACCACCAATAGATTCCTTGTTACAATGAACCCTGCTCTTTTAGTTTAGCATTTATCATATTTCTTCCAATAAAATATGCCCATTAATTACTCATTAGATTGTAGCAACATCATTATCACGTCTCTTTCTTGCGCGTCCTACCATACACTTGCATGCTATGCTCCTCGCTGTGATTACCCTCCCCTGAGTTCCAGCGACTGATAGACAGTCTTAGGTCTCTTGATATCAAACGCGACTTTATTCCTGATCGACTAATTCGGTTAATGAAACTCGGTTGTGCCCTGGGTGTAGCCGCCGCTGTAGACTACAGTACGCATTATACACATGCCCTTTTAATTATGTCTGAATTTATTTTTCTCATCGCAAATTGACGTTATACCCGTACCAAATCTTTTTTTTTTTTTTTTTTTTTTTTTTTTTTTTTCAAATACCAGTTTTTACTATACCACCGTCTTAGTTTACTTCATCTTCGCCGCAATTTAAAGTTAATAAACTGTACCTGTTTGCCACCGAACTCATGTTTCCCGCCTAACTGTATGTTTAAACGCCGCACGAATGAATATTTTTATGCTTTATGGTGTGATTTTGGACAGTAAGTTTCCATTAACAGAACCATTGCTATCTAATAAACAGTATCACTCGTTTTCTATTATAGTGATGTCGTTTCCCAACACCGGGAGTAGATCGAACCTTAAATGTGGCAAACGACCCAAAGAGTGCCGCGGGCACGGCACGTGAAATGGTACTGCACACTACCTGAGATAAGGAGGGACAATATGTCAAAAGCATATGAAAATAGACCCCTTGTGACAGTGTAAAAAAAAAAAATGAACGTTTCAGTGTATTCCATGTTTCGTAAAAAATTTAAAACTGACTCTGCCACGCCTTTTTTTTCTTTCTTTTCCCACCTTTTTTTTTTTTTTTTATTTTTGATCATTATTTAATGGTGTCGCTTGGCATTCTAGAGCCTACTTACTGTATGGACTATAGTATACAATCTTCAAACAATTCAATGCTACCTCTGCCTACTCAGGTTATATCTTCACCATCCTGCCCACCACCGCATTCATATTGCGCGAACAATCCCAGGGCAAAAGACGAGCTTATTCAAAAGGCCACTGCACGATTACGGTGTCGTTTGCTTCAGGAAGGACTTGGTGATGTACAGTCTAGAGTGTGTCAGATACGATCTCAACTAGATGACTTGCAAATTGAACTTTCTACCACTGAAAACGTTTTGTCCAAATTTGGGGAACCTGACGATCGACAATTACAAGCCTTGGAACGACGATTCAACTCACACCAGCAACAATTGGATCATGTTTTATCGACTTTTACGCTAACACCAACACCAGCACCAGCACCTCCGACTTTGAAATCATCTATATCAGCAAAGGCCGTTACAACTTCAACCTCTTTTTCTTCCACTTTATCCCGTATGTCATCGATTTTCAGTTCTCGTCAACAAAAACCAACCAGAAAGCATGTCAATCCAGTAAGGGCACCTCCTGTTCCTGAACTCATTCGTAACGACTACCAGCACAGCGACTACTCATCCAGCAGCATATCCTCTACCAGTGAAGAAGACGACAACAATATGGTCACTCCATTGATGCAAGGCGCAAGAGAAAAACGCACACGGCGGCGACAAAGGGTCAAACAACTTCGACGTGAATATCAACAACGCTTGCGGTTATACGACCCTGCTTGGAACGAAGATGGTGATTGGCAAAGTGCACGCAGTCCACCTTCTCCTTCCGTTGACATTTACCATCCTTTTCCACAATCACAATCATCATCACCGTCTCAACAACGGGAAAAATATCAACAGCCGCCCCAGAATAGTCACCAACAGCCAAATATCTCCTTATCAGTCAATGAGACAACTACAAGTCCTCCAACCAATAAAACAAAACCATCTGCATCAGCACCACCAACACCACCAAGCAAGAAAGACACAGCCATCACCACTCCTTCTCCATCACCAGCTGCAGCGAAGAAAATAATGACGACTTCTACAGCATCAACCCAACCGAAACCCGCCCCAGCACAGTGCCTATGCAAAAGGAAATCAACAAACAAGCCAGATCCTGTCAGACACCACAAAGCTGCATCTTCCAACTCACAAACATATCACAGCAAACAGCCTAAATGGGTCTCCTTGAATAATAAAAAGGCAGAAAAGCATTCAACGCCACCATCGCCAAACCAATCAACATCAATGCCAATGGATCATCATCCCCATCATCATTCTACCACAATACCTAACGACAAAACCGAGCCACCCATACCATCCAATGTTTCCGGTTGGCTTTTTGATCAACAGCAATTGCAGCTTCAGCAACAACATCAGCAGTATGACGACGATAGAATGACGATGACTCCTTGTGCCAAAGACATAGACCAGTTATCAGCCTATAGACGGAACAGTTCCTCGACAGGATCCATACCATCGACCATCTCTGGAAGCAATCGAAAAGGAGAACATCAACAGCAGCAGCAGCAGCAACAACAGCAACAACAAACCATGGATTTATTTGATGATGTACTGCGTTATCTGGATACGATCAGCGATTTTGGCAATGACTTTGGATTACAACAAGACATTTCACATCTTTTATCACCTTTCAACGAAAACCAAAGCGACCGACAGTCAACATCAACTTTTCGTTATTCCTGCGGACCACCTCAACCTTCATCGTCTTCCCCAACCTTTTATCAACAGCTTCAATTGTATACCATTTTGGCCAATCACGGCATGGCCTCCTTCTCGCACTATATTTTGGAATGTGTCGACAAAAGTCTCTCATGGTGTAAATTCATCAGTGTCTTGTTCCTGGCTTGCTTTATTAGTTTAGGTCGTGGGCCGGATCATATGCTGCTATCACTTGACGACATGGACTATTTGGATATTGTATATGGCCAGGATGAATATGTAGATGGTTACTATTTATAGTTGGAAATTATATCCTTCATTTACCCCCCTTTTTTTTTTTTTTTACATTATTATGATTATTATGTCCCCTCAATTGTATATTATATATTTCTTTCTTTTATTGTTATTACGTAGCCTTTTATACATGCCTTTTTATTTACTCAGGTTACAATCAACCAATTTTACATATTCTTAATTTAAATACATAAATATTTGATGATGGTCAATAAAAATTTCGGTCAGTGTTGGACTTCCTTTTTTTTTTTTTTTTTTTTTTTGGACATGAAATATGATGTTTGATGAAGTATTGTTTGATAAGATGATGGTTGTGCTGTGTCATAATTAGAATATGAAATCAATAGCTGAAACGCTAGAAACGGGGATCATTTCAATACATAAATGGTTGAGAAACGGATGGTATATGAGTGTGTGAGCGTGTGTGTGTGTGTGTGTGTGTGTGTGTGTGTGTTTATATTAGTTTTGAAGAACGGTTTCACCCTATCCTAAGGAATTTGATGACACCAAAAAAAAAAAAGACAGGGTCATGCTCTCTTCTGTCTGTTCGTGATTTGTGTCATCCCCATGACGCTAGAAAAAGTACCTTGTCAAACTTATATGGATTCTCCGAGTTTGTTTCCAGCAAAATTTCTGCATAGCCCATCTTTTTTTTTTTCCTATTCCTTCAAATCGCACACAAAATTTTCAAGTCAATGGACGACGGCTATAAATAAATGCACCAATGCAACGATGCACTTCTTGACTACGCATTGAAAAAACAACAACATTGAATCAAAGCAAAACAAGGACCATTTCAATTTAATAGTTTATTTGGAGAAAGAATAAAAATAAAATCGAATATAGAGAAAAAAAAAACAACATATCAAGTTCATAAAACTATACTATAATATAATATCGCTATTGAAGTGATGTAAAAGGGGGGGGGAGCAGGAGGAGAGTGAGGACGGGGTTCAATAATCTATTTTTCGAGTTCACCACAATCGACGATCTTGATTTCAGCAGAGGGACGACCAGTTTGAGAACCAAGTTCTTCCAATTTAGTCAAGACATCGTCACCATCGGTCATTTCGCCAAACACAGTGTGGGCGCCATCCAACCAAGGAGTCTTATCGAAAGTAATGAAGAATTGAGAGCCATTAGTGTTGGGACCAGCATTAGCCATTGACAGAAGACCCTTGCTAGTGTGCTTCAACTTGAAGTTTTCACTAACGAAATAAAGTTAGTTTTCTATCCTCCACCATATACTATATATATATATACTAACTGTCCCTGTCCTCCTCTTCCTCCTCACATCATCCGACCCGAATAATACTTACTCAGGGAAATTGCGACCATATATAGATTCACCACCAATACCTGAACCATGAGTGAAGTCACCACCTTGAGCCATGAATCCGGGGATGATACGATGGCTATGATAATAAAAGGAATTTCGATAGTGTTCGCGTTAAATAAATGAGCATTCGTTAAACACTGATCTTTTTCATCACTACAAAATAAACACTTACAACTTGCTATCCTTGTAATGAAGAGGCTTTCCAGATTGGCCTAGACCCTTTTCGCCAGTGCAGAGAGCGCGGAAATTTTCAGCAGTTTTGGGAACGGTGTCAGAAAAGAGCTATGGTCGAGGACGAAGGAAAGAGAAAGTTAGAGGGTTAAAACGGTAATATTCAGTATGTTAGTCAATTATTTATTACCTTGAAGGTCAATCTACCAGTAGGATTGCCATTGACAGCAATATCGAAAAAGACTTTGGGAATGTTCTTGGAGGCCATATTTTTTTTTAAGAGTATGGAGAAGGTAAAAAAAAGAAAAGACGAAATATATAGTCCGCGCTCTTTTATTTATTTGACGTTTGAGAGCAGTCGCACCCACAGGGGCCACAAAAAAAAAAAAAAGAAGCGGTGTATGAATATGACTGATGGGAGGGTGTTTCCTTTCTTGGTTGTGGCTTTCTTTCATTTGATTATGCTGCATTCTGCTTGGACCTTCACACGTCTACGTTTCAGCTGTTGCTTTATCAATGCAAAAATAGCAACAATACACTGGAGGAACAATCATTGAGCGTATAGTATTTTAAGTTTCAATTGAGATGAAGTGCAATTTTTTTTGGACGACGGGAATTGAAAATTGAGATGAACCTGCTAGTGAAATAAAATAACGTTGGTAGACACCACCAAATTTTTACTTTTACAATCCCGGTTCTATCACATGATACCTTCTCTTACCTTATATCATACTTCATTATTAAGTCTACGCGGCTCTCACCACGTTTCCCGTTATTGTGGATAGCTCATTTCTCTCTTTACATACCCATTACTTATTTGACTATCACATCCGTTTTTGTTAGTACAGTACAGTACAGTGCCCTAACAAAGAAAATGCACACTTTTTGAGATACCGCTTGGAAGTAACCAGAACCGTAAAAATGAAAAGCCATATTGCTCCTATTTCTTCGCGTATACGGTATATTCTTTTTTACTCAAACAATGGCTTTAACAACTGTACAAAAAGCACATGCAATTATCTACCATAAAGCTAGCGTAGAAGTAGGAGCAATATGGCTTTTCATTTTTACGGTTCTGGTTACTTCCAAGCGGTATCTCAAAAAGTGTGCATTTTCTTTGTTAGGGCACTGTACAGTATTCCCCGGTTTAACCAAGTTAGAATGATGAAAATTTTCCGTGTTATTTACCTTCAATAAAAATCCTCTTTTATGTCATTTATTCATTTTGCATGTACTACACTTTACATTTCACTTGCTTCTTTGTAAACCAGTTTATCATATTATATAGATAAAATCAACCCAAACGCATCATGCTTTATTCCGATATAAATAACTGTTTTGATACGAAGATAAAAAAACCTTGCTTCATCATTCTTTTTATTATGTCAGTTTATATAGCATATGTTGTTATCTAAACAGAATGTGTTTGATTATGGAGGTGTCTAAACTATATGTGTGCGTGAATATCTAAACTATGGGTAGGAGCGTGATTGAAAAGAATAATAATAGTAATAAAGGGGAAACTAAAATAAGCCAGGAACCATGATCCAGCGATGTTTCGGGTATGTAGGGAAGGTGGAAATATACCATGTTTTTGTTTCAGAGGCAGTGACAGATAAATTCAAAAAAGTCCAAAAAAGTCCAGATAGAAGTATGATGCTACGAGCTTGATATATAATACACAATGAAAGGTAAATCAAAACATCACAGGTATAATGAGGAGCCACTAAGAATTCAAACCAATCACCATGTGGAATTCGATAGCTATTCCTTTTTCCATCATCATCATCATCACCCTTGTTGTTTGTTCGTAAGGAAGCTAATATGCAATGGCATCTATATTGGTGTTTCGACGCGTACAAAAATAATATTGTTCCAATTGACGTAGTGACTATGGGTATATCTTGGTAACAGAAAGACCTCGACGCTGGATTGTAATCTATTAGAAATATATAAATAAAGAGTAGAGTCAAACACATGCCACTTTGTAGGGTGCCAAGCGAGGGAAGTTTACCTAGCCAAATTGGTAGAGCAGCAACCCCTTCCAACCAAGTTCCAAATACCATAGCCCCATAAAACCCAAGTCCAACAAAATAATGAGACAAATGCATACGAGCCAATGGAGAAGGTTTTTCAATAAACCATGACTCATAAAGGCGACGTGCAAGATGAAGAGTCAAAAGAAAAAGCCCAATGAGACACAACGACCAGTTGACACTTTGACTGCCCCGCGAGGAATCCCATTTTTGTAAAGAGAGAAGCAAGGGTCCAAGAAGTGGGGTTTGTTCTTTTTCCTTGAAAGTCATTGCCAGGGATAGTTCAAGCCAACAATACATGCTGAATAGGAAACCCACAACATAAAAATGAGCAAACCATGATTTTGGCACAGTCCACATGCGAAGATAACTCGCCCAGTTTGAGGTTGGTTGATCAGCTGTTGCATTTAACTTTCCATAAGCAAGTACTGACGCACGCAATTCAGAAACTTTCTTTGAAATAAGACTAAGGACTGCCAATAACCAAAGGCAGCCACTTATAAAGAAAATGAGAAACATACAAAAGAATGATAAAATAAAAAACAACAAGTAAAAACGGCGTTTCAATTGCTGTGCAACCTATATTGACATATTAACCTCTTTTATTCAGTATATATGACAATAAACATAGATGCAAAAGTGTACAAAACAAAAATATATAAATGGGTTGAATAAAAATAATGGTATAGAGTGAAATGCGTAAAATAAGAGGAAGGAAATATATACTAAAACTAGACAAGGGGGGAAGGGAAATTCAAGTAACAATGCTACCATCAATTTCTTGTTTTCATTATTCTTTTTATCAGTAGTAGACATGCAGAAGACCAAAGGAGATATTGATTAGTATTCCAGCAACTATACCTAATAAAAACGGATGAGCTATATGCATTCACTTAAGTCTCTTCTTCCTTTTTCCATATTTTACCCATTTGATGTCTTCTCGTGAAGATCGATTCGCGGAACCAAAATAGGCATATAATCCCTAGGAAGAAGCCAAGCATCAATCCCCACATCATTTCCTTGTACGTTCCTTGAGCAGCTATCAATCACGAAAAAAACAAGTTTTAGTCAAGAAATGCATTGTTCAATTCGATTGACTTTGATTATCTTACTTCCATCGGGTAGCGTTTCACCTGTATTATCCATCCATTGTTCTTCCAAATGCATTGCTTGCTCTGAGGATTCTATATACATATATATATATATATAAATAAACGAATATGAGTACATTATTTGAGGCGTACACCAATCTGCTACATACCATTGCCTGTATGTGGTGTCCCATTCATACGATGAAATTGAGTACGAATATTACGCACGTCCTCTTCTGAAAACCCTGCTTCTCGTAATCGATCGAATCCTATCGGTGTTGTCAGTTGTGGTTGATTCTATGCGAAAAAAAAGAAAGTATCCGTAGTCAGTGATATATTTTCTCCAGTTTCCAGTTGTACTTACGTTTGTAGTCCTTTTTTCCGGTTTGTAGTCAGATAATGAACAGTGGATAAAAACCGGTGCTGGGGGTGCCATCTTTTGCTTTGAATTAACACCTGCTGGTAGTTTTCCAATGTCATAATCTAACAAGGTTTTCCTATCATCCAAAACACGCCCATTATGGATAAGCCGAAGATATTTATTTTCAATATGTTTAGAAGATTGTTTGATCTAGTTGGACGAAAAAAATATATAGAAAGGTAAGAAAAGAATACATACAGGAGACCGAAAGAAATACTTGCCTTTTCCTTGACAGTTTGAAGGGTATCGGTAGGCGACAACGTCAATATAAGATCTTGTCTATCAGACCACCGTACACTGACATCAATCGAATCGTAATAGTCGTTGGTAAGTGACATATATATGTGGTCAGTAAAGGGTAATGTCAAGAGGAAAGAGGAAAGGAGGAAGATGCGAAGCCAAAAAAAAAAAAAAGGAATCATCAAACTTTATCTGGATTTAAAATTTATTACTAAAAAAATCCCGCAAAGGTTTTCATTTCTTTGCCTTTTTTCTATTGTTTTTTTCTTCTTCTTCTATCACCTTTTGTAGTATGACTTTATCACTACCAGATCTAATAGGTAAGATATTCAAACATGAAGCAAAACAGTAGATGAAGGAAAAAGATGTACCAATTATAACATTATTGATCCTTTTATTTTTTTTATTTTTTTTTGACAGAAACTGCTTGCAGTCCTGCTCGATTTGAAGCCGATGTCGCACTCAACCTCGAAATTTGTGAAAAGATCAATGCGAAAGGTGGTGGACTGTAAGTTTATAGCTCTTGTTTTTAATGTATTTATTGACGGGTTTACTTTCTTGACTTTATGCAGGCCTCGATTAGCGGCCATGACCATCGTTCGTCTTGTCAACAGCAAACGAGTCAACCAAGCCATGCTAGCATTGACGGTAATTAGAAGAATGATCATCATGATGATAGTATATCTTATAGCTCAACAATATTTCCCTTTAATGATATAGTTATTAGACCATTGTGTCAAGAATTGTGGATATCCATTTCACCTTCAAATTGCAACCAAAGAGTTCTTGAATGCGCTCGTACGAAAGTTTCCTGAACGTCCACCAGCGAGTTTTACACCTTCACCAGCACCGCGACTCAATGGTTCCCCTGACTTTTCTTGGAATCATTTTGACTATGTACCTCAACAACCGTCTGGTGCTAATCCAATTATGGCCCGTATTTTATATTTGATCAAGGAATGGAAAGTGGGTTTGGCTGAACTCTCGAGATACAAGAACGACCTTATTCACATCAAAGATATGTATCGACTGCTACGATACAAAGGCTATAAATTCCCTGAAATACGTGAAGCATCACTTTCCGCTTTGGCTCCTGTGGAGGTAAGTGGTCTTCCTTATTTTTTTTTTTTTTTTTTTACTTGCTGCAAGGTTTACTTGACTTCTTGTTTTCTTAGACACTACGATCTGCCGACGAACTTGAAGAAGAAGACCGCATTGCTCAATCTGCTGTGAGTTGTCTCTTTATGTTTATCCATAGATATCATCTAATCTTCACTTTTTTATATCTTTGAAACAATAGAAATTGCAAGAACTCATTCGTCGTGGTAGACCCCAAGATCTTGTAGAAGCAAATCGATTGATGAAAATTATGTCTGGTTACGTAAGTTTGGTCACCGTTCATCATTGTATTCATTTATTCTTATATCTTTTTTATATAAACTGGGCATTTAGGATCAGAGGAAACAAACCAATTACAACGAAATTTTTGCAGAAGAACTACACAAGATTGAAAATAAGGCGACCCTTTTGTATGAAATGTTGGAAAATGTCAAGGAAGGTGAAATTGTGGATGCCAACGAAATGATGAGGGTAAAAAAAAAAAGCAAACGGAACCACAAGCAAAAACAACATGACTTACTTTATGGAAACTCTTGGTTGAGTGTAGGAACTACAAAGTGCATGTGCCAGTGCTTTACCGAAGATCTCGAAAATGGTTAAAGATGAAGAGGATGAAGAAAAAATAGGTAATGAATGAGTTACATATAATACAAATAAGGTTATTCTCTTTACTCACTCGCTAATAATTAGAGGATTTGCTGCGTATCAATGATATTGTAAACAATGTTATTGCCAAATACCAAGATATCCAAAAGGGTCTATACAACACACATTACGAAGTCAATACTGACGGCCATGCGACACCCCAACCTGAAGAAAATCAAGGTATTAGTCTCATTGATTTGGACGACAATGGTATTTCCGCCAATTCACCTCAATATAATGCCGATCCAGAACAATCAGCAGCAAACGTTATGGATGAACTCACAGATCTTTTTGGTCAGCAAGTGAACACTTCAACAGCCCCTTCAACAACCCCTTCAACAACCTCTCGACAATTGCCTCCAAACTCTATTCTCTCTCAACCATTCAAACCCACATCATCATCATCTGTATCTTCGTCACAATCAACCCCAACTGCCGATGCTTTATTTGATTTTACTAGTAATACAGCACAGTCGGTTTCTTCACCACAAGACTTACAAACACAGGAACAGGGTAAACATTCAAAAAAAAAAAGGAAGGTAGATGAAAACTCAATATTCTTTTTTCGGTTACAGCTGTTCTTATTGACAAAAATGGATTATTGGTTCAGTTACATATTACACCGTCTGATCCTCTATGGCAAGTCAAAGCCTGCTTCTCAAACAAATCAAAGGCAGCAATGGAAAACATGACACTTCACTTGGCAGCACCAAAGGTAAGGTCTTTTTTCTTCTTCTTCTAACGATCAACCCTACTCATCCTCTTTTTTTTTTTTCCGGTTCAAAAAATAAACAACATAGGCGATGCAATTGAATATGGAGCCACCATCAAGTCAAATCATACCACCTAATTCGGATAATAGCGTCTTCCAGAATATCACCATTAGAAATTCAAATAACCAACCCCTTCGCTTACGATACAAGGCCACCTATGACCAGTTTGGCGTGCAAATGGAACAAACTGGGGAATTCTCGTCTTAGATTTATCTCTCTTTTTTTTTTTATGGTAGAATTGAGATTATTGCTTTTTTATTTTTATGAACTTTATCATTTTATAATAAAAATTTATTGTTTTTTGACGGTGATGAATCATATACTTGTTGTGTTATCTTTTGTGTAGCTACAAAAAAAAAAAAGCGCCGCGTTTAGAGTGGGATTTCAGGAAAGAGGGCAATGATATCCGGAGGTGACATATATAGGCTTTGGTTTTATCTGAATATTCTCAGTATTTGAGACCAAGTGCATCTTTCTTTTTTTTTTTTTTTTTTTTTTTTTGGGCCGACAAGGATTGAGTGATTATTTTCTTCCCAATTTTAGATATACAGTAGTCGTCTCGATCTGAAGTTGATAAACTGTACCTAAATGAACCTCAATCGTCATAATTTTTCACGTTCTGATATGTTTGCATATGGTCTCAATTCTGCGACCCTTGTACCTTTGGTAAATACCCGCTCCCGTATTTCTTGACAATTGCAAAATGTTTAGTGACTCAATTTTTGCCGGCTTACTAACTTCGCCCAGGACCAAATGTAGCGCGATTTCCAGAAATTCATTACACAATCACCCTAGTAGCCTTAGTAGCTTAGTTTAGCATAGTCTATTGTAGTATGATATTGGTCATTATTTTCTATTATAATTAATAAGACACAAAAATACTTGGAAATTCGATATGACCTTGCAAAATGAAGGTATGAAATACGTATGAGCACACAGAAGGATTGGTTGATATGCTATGTACAATATCAAAATAAAAGGTTCAGTCTAGGACGGCCAATGCTAATCCAACGGGCGAGTTGACGGATGTAAAAAAGGATCTACTGTTGAAATACAAATTAAACGAATGAGAGAGACATACTAATGATAAAAAGACAAGACATGATTTATTCAGATGTAAATAGAAAGCTCTGGCAACTAATACAAAACTAATCTACTGACGGTTCCATAGCACTATTTGCAACATAAAGCCTAATTTAATGATAGGCTCCAAATCGTCAGTCCAAAATGAAAGGGTTTCCCCATGAATTTTGTAATCCTGAGCTGAAAACCCCCTTCTAAACTAGTCCTGAAACTATTCTAACTTCAACATAACTCCATAGAAGCTCAATGATGAAGAAAAGAAATAGAGCCGAAAAAAAATAAAACATTTCACGTGGGCGGGTTTTGAAAGTTGCCTGATCTCTCATCAGGGATTGGGCGTTTTTTTTATTTTTATTTTTATTTTTCGCAACTAACCATATATCATGCAACATGATCGACATGGTAATTCTATTATCATGATTGAAACCGTCAAAATCCATCAGTGACGGCATCATGTCTTCCTCTCCTTTTTATAGCAAACCGCACTATTCAACAGTAGCGCCATGATTGCTCCCTCATCTTTATAAAATATGCCTCATCATTATCTTTGTTTCTCCTCAAGACAGCAAACCCCTACCATATAACATCGACACCTTCCCCTTTTTAAACCACTCACCATCCATTCATTCAAACGACCGCTGTATTGTGACATGGATCTCTCAAGTGTGTTCGCAATAGATTTGTATCATACAGTATTCGTTTTTTTCCTACATACACTTTTCCTTTTCCTATCAGACACACACACATATATATATAGTCAGAACCCGCAATAACAGATTTTTGTGGGAAACAAACTTGGATTGTTATCTAGATCTGCGGTTCAGTGAGAGGTTAAAAAGATTTTAAATCCCGCACACGTGAATTTTTTATTCTCACATTTTTATTTTCCGATGTCTCCCACACTTTCTCTCACTCTCTCTCTTTTTTTTTTTTCTTTTTTTTTTTTTTTTTTTTCACAATTGTGGCCTTTATGGGGGGGGTTCTGATGATCTTAGATTAGTGTTAAAAGTAGTTAGAAGGGGTTTCAGCTCAGGGATTACAAAATGCATAGGGAAACCCTTTCATTTTGGATTCAGATTTTGGAGACCACCGCTAGTTAGTTGGTTGGAGCCTTCACTTGCTTAGTTTATTGTTAGTTTGTCCATATTGTGAATATATTGAATAAAATAGGTGTCTTTTTACATGAAACCATGAAAAATGTCCCTTTAGTCTTTCTCATATTTGAACAGTGTTTTAGATCTTGCTTTCCACTTGTCCCTTAAGTTTAGCATTGACTATTCTTCAAATGTCCAATAGCCTACTTATGATACCTCTGAACGATCCCCTGTAACGATGAAACCGTTTAGTTTAATATATATCAGTATTCTTCTAATAAAAGATTTGCTTTTTTTTAAACCATCCTCTGACCCATTAAATAGCATGTAAAGTCATTAGTGTGGCTATTTTTTTTTTTTTTTTTTTTTGATTAATCCATAAGGCAAATTACGTCCGAGCTCAACCACTAGGATTCTTCCCCGTCAACAACAACTGGTTTGCAATTCAAGGTGACACTTGATATCAAACACGGCATTTCCCTCATTTCTTTTTCAGCTTAAATTTTATAGTCCCTATTTCTATCCACCAAAGTGTGAAACGGTGGTGATATGCAATCCCATACAATCAAAATTCAAACTTCACATGTCCAACCTGACGCACAGTAGATCTTTTTTTCGAATTCCGTCAATGTGAATTGTGTATCCTTATGTTCTTCAGCACAATAATATGTGTTAGGCATTTGCGTATTTTTATATAGCACCTTGACCAATGAGAAAGCGTGTTCATCGAATATCCACTTTCACATTACTACCTGCATACCATACCATACTATGAACTGTATGCATATATTGACATGACTTATCTGCCATATGTAAAAAATGATAACAAACTATTCTTATAGTAGTAACATAGATATGTTATTTTAGTGGTAGTTGTAGTTATAGTATAGTTGTGTATTTTATACATAAAAAATAAAAAGCACTCCTTTTTTTCCCTACTTTACGGGCCCTGATTATATCCTTTATTCGCGACCCCCCCTTTCATCACTATATAGCTGATTTGCTTTTATCCATTCTTCTTCTTCTTCTCCTTCTCCTTCCTCTCATATTTTACAAAAAATAAAAATCAGTTCGATACATCTTACATCATGGCTCATGTAAATAAACATAATATAACCGAATCTCCTGTATAGTTTTTTCCGACACTAATCAATAAAGCATCAATTATTATCATCATCATTAGAGACTTGGCGGACGTAGAAAGAATGTGAAAAAAGGATTCCAATTCACATTGATGGTTGTTGGTAATAAAATATATATAACTTTGTCATACAAAATGTAGCCATGGTGAAATTGTTGTTAAACAGTAATTTTTATTCTTATTCCATAGGTGCATCTGGTACTGGAAGGACGACATTTGTTAACACACTTTGTGATAACAATGTCCTTGCCAAGAAGATTTGCGACAATCCCGAAGAGGCACATAACGAAGAGGGAATCACTATCAAGCCTGTATCTGTAGGTAAGTGGTAGCATAGGCACAGTCATGCAAATAAGAATTATCTCTGTTTCTCTCTCTCCTTGTACATTCCCCCTATATTTCCTCCTTGAACTTGTTTTTATTACCATTCATTTTTTTTTATATTCCTAACCATTCTTGTTTTTTTTTTTTTTTTTTTTTTTCGTCCTATCTTTTTTACTATATTGATTTCTTTTTTATTAGAATTGGATGATGATGGCGTTAGGTAAGTTGGGTTTTTTAAACTCATTAACCATATATGGCTTTCTCTTTTTTTTTTTTTCTGGTGAATCATGCACAGGGGCAATGGTTTTTTTTCCTGCCCCTGATTTTTAAAGGGGCGACATAAAATGGTTTTGTTTTTGACACACATCTTTATTTTTTTCTTTGTGTTTGGAGTAGAATATCCTTGACCATTGTAGATACTCCAGGGTTCGGTGACAATATTGATAATGGTCATTGCTTCCAAGAAATTGTGGGCTATCTGGAGCGACAATATGATGATATTTTGGCCGAAGAATCTCGTATCAAGCGTAATCCTCGGTTTCGCGATAACCGTGTTCACGCCTTACTCTATTTTATTTCCCCCACTGGCCATGCGTAAGTTTGTAATCATTCAACTTGTATAATATGTATTTTATTCAACTATTTTATTTTCCTAGTCTTCGTGAAATTGATATCGAACTTATGCGACGTCTAAGTCCTCGTGTTAATGTTATCCCTGTGGTTGGCCGCGCTGATTCTTTGACCCCGCTAGAACTCAAGGACTTCAAGAGACGAGTAAGTAGTAGAATAGGACTAATGAAAGTACTAGTGAGTAAATATTATTTACCTTTTTTTTTTTTTTTTTTTTTTTTGTATAGATCATGGAAGATATCGAACATTACAATATACCTATCTACAACTTCCCATACGACGTTGAAGAGGACGATGAAGATACGATCGAAGAAAATAGTGAACTCCGTGCCTTACTTCCATTTTCTATTATTGGCAGCGACGAAGAAATTGTTGTTGGTGGTCGCACAGTTCGTGGACGACAATACCCTTGGGGTGCTGTGGAAGGTATATAAGAGAATAATTAACGAGGAAATAAATACTGATTAGATAACCTTGTATTTTCTCTTCTTTTTGTTTTTACCATAGTTGATAACCCTCAGCATTCTGATTTTGGCCGCTTGCGATCAGCGCTCTTAAGCACTCATCTTCAAGATTTGAAGGAAATTACCCATGACTTCTTGTATGAAAACTATCGTACCGAAAAACTCAGCCGAACAGTCAATGGTGGGGAGCAAGAGTAAGTATTTTCAACAAAATAAATCATCTACTAAGGGTGCCGGAATACATTACTCAATATATATGTATATATATAGTGATACAGCTGTCAATGCAGAAGACATGGCAAGCCAAAACGTCCGTATGAAAGAAGAACAGCTACGAAAAGAAGAAGAAAAAGTAAATTCACTCACAATATAACTTGCGATAATGAGTCTTTACACTGACCCTCTATTTGACTTTTAATACTTAGCTACGTGACATTGAACTAAAGGTGCAACGGGAAATTCAAGAAAAGCGCGCGGAACTGTTAAGCAAAGAAGAAGCATTAAGAAGTCTGGAAACAAGATTGGCTCAAGCTCAAATTGCCGATGCATAATGACCAACCGACTGGTTGGTCATTATGGTAGAGTAGATCCTGCCCTGCCCTGCCCTCTCAACCCTTTCCACTGCTTTACTCTACTAAACTATTACTATTACTATTATTATTATTATTATTATTATTATTATTACTATTATTATTATTACTTTGATACTTAATCATTCCTCTATTTACTTTTCTTTTCTTTTCTTTTTAATTAATATTCTTCTTTGATTTATATAAACGGTTTTCTTATCATCATCCATTTTTTGTCAAATGATGGGCAGTGTCAACTGATTCAAACTCAGGCTGCCTCCTTGTAAAATAGGTCACCTCCTTTTTTTTTTGTCTTTTTTTCTTCTCTCTTCCTTCCTCCTCTCTCCCCTAAAATAAATATGGCTTCCAATACTGAATTCAGCAATCCTCTTCGAAAATACAAGCTTGTATTTTTAGGTGAACAAAGTGGTAAGAAATATTTTATACAAAAAAGGAAGACATCCGCTCAATTCATACTTTTTCCTAGTTGGCAAAACTTCACTCATTACACGATTCATGTACGACACCTTTGACAATACCTATCAGGTAAGCAGGAGATATGCGTAGTGAATAACATGTATATGGGGATTTAGTGCATACATGCTCACCATCTCTTTTCTTTTCATTAGGCAACTATTGGCATTGACTTCTTATCAAAAACAATGTAAGTGACAACGCAAAAAAAAAAAAAAAAAAAAAAAAAAAAAGAGCCTCAAAGCTAGTAACTAGTAATAGCACTTTGGCTGATATACTTTTTGTGTATTTCTAATAGGTATCTTTCGGAACGTACCGTCCGTCTTCAATTATGGGATACAGCTGGACAGGTAATTTTTTTTTCATTTTATATATATATATATATATATATATTTCTAGGTAACAAAATGTGGGTACTAGGGAAAGCTCATCTAATTTTGATTTGGCTTGTCTGGTTTACAACAACAGGAACGATTCCGGTCATTAATTCCAAGCTATATTCGAGACTCTTCAGTGGCGGTAGTAGTCTATGATACAACAAGTAAGTATCTTGAAAAATGTGGGCAGGAACTAGAGGAAACTAGCTAACACAACTCATTTGTTTGTATTTTTTTTTCTTATTTTCTGATAGATCGTGTGTCTTTTATGAACACTGCAAAATGGATTGAAGATGTCCGGGCTGAAAGAGGGACTGATGTGATTATCGTGTTGGTTGGTAATAAGACGGATCTGAATGAAAAAAGGTAACAATAAAAAAAGCACACAAAAAACAGGCAGGAGGTAGGGGTTGGAAGAAGATTTATTAACAGAAAAGCAATTGACTTTTTGATGACAATCAGGGAAGTATCTGTAGAAGAAGGTGAAACAAAGGCCAAGGATCACAATGTAATGTTTATCGAGACAAGTGCAAAGGCTGGTCATAATGTAAGTATATACATATAATTTCCTTTCTTCATGGTGGTGCTATTTGATTGACACAAATCTTTTCTTACAGGTGAAGACTTTATTCCGACGCATTGCTCAAGCCCTCCCTGGCGCGAATACCAACACTGCAGACGGCAATAGCAAGGAACAAAGTAAGTGATCTACCTTTTTTTGAAAAAATCATTTTACTAACATACTATTTTTTTTGATATATATAGTGGAAAAGGTCGATCTTCACAACTCTGAAGGAAATGAAGTCAGTGGATGTGCCTGTTGATTTTGTCCCTTCTCATTCATTACCCCTTCTTTTTTTTAGTTGTATTCATTCACCACCTTTGACATCATATTCATATAGTTTAGTTTTTTCCCACTCACTCTACCTCTACTACCCCCTCCTGATTACCCCTTGTCTGTTTTTTTTATGTCATCTACAATTTGCCATATTTTTTTTTTTTTTTTTAATTCAAATAAATATACAAACAAAATTTTTATTAAGATGAATACAATTGTGTCAAAACAGGATACGATGATGTGAGAGGACGATACTAGACTACAGTTACTACTACTATGTATGGGGAGAATCTATACTAAAAATGGATAATGATGTTGATGTAAAGTATTTGCTTCTTAATGTTGTTGCTGGGATTTGGCAAAAGTAGCAGCTACAATAAGAGGGAAGACCAGAGAAGCTTCGGCATGGACCTTGACCATTTGACCATCGGCACGAATTTTGCCCCAAGAGACAGCCTCATCAGGACGGGCACCAGCGTCGCTTCCATCGTATTCTTGAGCTGTATTGATATACACCGAGAAGTCGGCCCCGTTGCGCATCAAGTTGGCATTGCAGATATGATGTTTGATTAAACCGCCACCAAGAATGATCATCCCCGTTTTCTTTGCAAACACCGCTTCATTGTTCATACTGCGAATGTCACCGGCAATATCCACAATCAATCCAGGGTTTTTGTACGAATGGAAATAGATCATATCACCGAGTGAGCCATCTGTAATCGCAGGACAATACACTGGGATGTCATTTTTGGCACACCAGTAGTAGATACTAGATTCATCGTTGATTTCTTCCCCAAGTCGTTTGATCATGCTTGAAGGAGTCCAGATTACACCCTGTAAGTGGCGGGTTTTGTTGTTGTCATATAAAACAAAACAAAACAGTCCATTAGTAAACAACTCCCATATGAATGATTCCTGACTTTGCTTATCTTTTCTTGGTTACCTTTGATTTCTGTTCTTCCAACATCTTGTCCAAAATAGGAACAACCCAATCTTCAAACTTGCAATAGTTGTTGTTGGGCACCAACAAGTTCCCGATCCGATTCAGTCCCTGTTTTCGAAGGTTGCTTCCTTTGAGATTGAAGTCGCCAAGGTAGGTAGGGGCAAGACATTTGATAAAATCTTCTTCCACACCACCAGCAGTCGCCACAATGACATCCACCATCTTGTGCTGCACCAAATATTTGATTACCTCGCGCACGCCGGAAGATACCAGATTGGAGGTATAGCCCAGGAAGATCTTGCACTTCGTTTGTTGACGCACTTTTGGATCTCGATATTCTTCAGGTTCATCGTCGGCCACTGGTTCGTCAGATAAACGCCATTGAATCTATATAAAAGGAGGAAGGGAAGGATCAGTGTTGTTTCTTAGTGAGTGAGTAAAGAGGCGGTTTACCATTTGTTCGACGATTTCAATAGCTTTGCCTAGATTACTTGCTTGGAAGCCCATGGCTTTGTAAGAAGAAAGGAGATCGGTCAAGGATAAGGATTGATTGAAGTCAGGGCCCTTGATCAGCAAGGAATCTTTAGGCATTTCCACTGATTCTACAAACACTGCCGCTTGGGCTCCATTAACATTATTGGTTGGTGTATCGCTGTTGGACATTTTTTTTTCGTTTTTCTTTTTTTGAAGCGAAAAAGGAGGAGAAAATTTTGTAGAAAAAAAAAAAAAATTAAATCGCGGAGTTTGACGATTTGTCATTTTTTCTAAAATACTGGCTACTTATACAATTTGGCCTTTCTCAACATCTAATACTTTATCATTTTGGGCATTCTACTTCTACCAGTCGAATAAACACAATTGCAATTCTCAGTCTGATAAATAGCGTTATGGTAAACTACTGATGATAGCGATGACATGATGCAAAAAAAAAAAAAAAAAAAAAAAAAAAAAAAAAAAAAAAAAAAAAAAAAAAAGTTGACTGAATGAGTATTAATACTCTGCTCGTATAGATATGATAAGGAATGGAAAACCATATAAAAATGACATATCACCGCTCGATCAAGAAAATTGCTATTATTGACAAGGTAATATATATTTGAACCACATCAACAATGATACCCTTTTGCACCTTAATTGGAACGAACTCTTCAATACGTAGGCAGCGTGACCTTCAGAAACGGGATATACGTGAATCGGATAGTGGCGGCATTGGCATTTGCCAAGCTATTTGTAATTATTGTTTTAGAAATGGGGCGAACGGAAAAACTCAATAATTAAGTGAAATGAAATATTTGACAATCAAGTACACAAGGAAGTGCCATTATGCGTACAGAAGGATGATCATGGGAAGGAAGCACTATCTCACTCTCTTGGGGTCAATGATTCCATCATTATTGTCAATAATAGCTTAGGATATTCATTTTTATATAATTTTTGCTTCATGTTTAGTTAGTTATATATTTTTTTATCTCAAAAAGTTGTACCAATAAAAACTAGAAAGAATGTTTCATAAGTGCCAAGACATCATCAGGCTCCATGATATGTACCAAAAAGAAACCTTATTTATTTTAAATTATATTTATACAAAGAAACAATACTATATTATATAATACATGGTGGCAGAATTGAGTGTGCATGGATGGATGGGAAACGGAAGAGGAACAGGGAATACATAGTAGTAGTGATGGTGTCGTTGTTTTGGTTGATTGATTTATATTCCGGTCGGTAATCGTACGTCATTTTTATGTTCATTATAAGCTGGTGGCGGCAGAGTAACAACTTCTTCGGGCTTAAATGGTGGGGGTTGGTCATAAGCGCATGTAGATGAAGAAGGACGTGGATTGCTGTTAGCGTTTAGCGTTGGGTATTCTTGTCCATAATAAGGGACGGTGCCTCTTCCTGAATTCGATGGCATATTTATGACTTGATGATTTGTTGTCGGAGGTCGACGAGCAGCAGTAGCTATTGTTTCCGAAGAGAGATATAAAAGCAATTTTTTTTTAACTAACTATTTTCATGTATCTTTACTATATGCCTGCTTACCTCCTTGAGTTTTAGCTTTGTTTGCCAAGTGCTTTCGTCTTTGAACGTAAAGATAATATCCGACACAGAGTAATACTGCAACTATACATAATACCAATGGCGGATTAAAAGACATAATTTGTATAAAGATGTGCGATAGAGTGTGTAGAAAAACTTAAATTGAAAAACGTAGGAGTCAAAAGAAATACGGTCAAATGGGTTTCTTTTTATAATGCAGTATCATGAGCCATTTAATCGGCGCTCAAATGATTCTTTCTCTCAAAGTGTATGTCATACAAGACTGAGCCTTTCTCTATTTTGAATTGCATTCTTATTTATATTTTATACTTTTCCTGGCCAATAATGGATATATACCATAGATAGAATGTTTTTTTATTTATTTCAAAGTATGTGCCTTATCTTTTTTTTTTCACTCCAATATTACATGGATCGTAGCAACATGAAAAGCAAAATGTGTAGTACATCTTTTTGATCCAAGTTTCTGGACTTTCCTTTGTTTCCCGACGGAGTTTTGATTAAAAATGGCTACGCAGTAGTTTACTGACTTTTTCGCTTTTAGGTACGCCAACGCTTACTGGATGAAGCTGCTCAGAACAAAGCATCAGAAGAAGCCAAACGGCAACGGAATCTCAAAAATTTGGCAAAAAGGTCCAAGTACAGAAACAACTGGATCGACAAAAAGAAAAATCCCAAACGTTGGATAAAATCAAATTACTCAAACGAAGTAAGTTTATCGTAGTGAAGATAATCGCAGTAGAATCAGAAACACCAGCTCTTGGTGCTCAATTGTCTCTTTTTTTTTTTTTTTTTGTGGCGCTTGTGGTTGTTGTATAGAGCGTAAGGATGGCAGCAATAATGAATCACTTACTTTGGATAATGACTTTGATGTAGCTTTGGACCAAGGCGATTTGGATAACAAACGACAGAAAAAAGGTAGAAAATCCGGTGGTGGAAAACCTACTAAACGACAAATCAAGGATACCAAGTATGGTTTTGGCCGCAACCGGGGAAAGCATCACAAGTCAAATACAGCAGAATCATCGGGTGATGTGGGTGGTTACCGGAAGAAGGGTTGTGCTCCAAATCGTGGCGGAAATGCTGAATGGAAATAGGCCAAAGCTTTTTTAGTTATGATTTCAGCTTTAGTTTTAGTTTATTTTTATCATTCATATGTTCATATTTCATTTTGTATTTTGTATTTTCTACCCTTTTTTATGCAATAAAAAACTGAATATGATCATCATTATTCTTCGGAGTTTAAGATCAATAAGCCACCGTGTGCCTGGGCAGGACTGCGGTGGAATTGGATTTTCCGCGGGCTGGTTAACAGCACGAATTTTTCTTGGGTGTTTTTTCTTTTCTTTTTTTCTTTTTATACACTATGCAACGACGATTCTTATCAAGTACCGCAACAGCAGCGAACTATTACAAAATTACCCTAAAAAGGTCCACCATTGGCCTCTCAAAAGATTACCGGGCCGCGGCTCACACCTTGGGATTATACCGACTACAACAAACAACGTATCAACCTGTCAATGCTAGTACGGCGGGTAGCATTTTGAAACTGAAGGAACTTGTCAAAGTCGAAAATATTGCTGCTATTCCTACCAAAGAAGACTTGTTGGCTGCTAAAACTCCTCGTGGATTCAAGGTGATTGGAAGCAAGCTTTAGATTATAGATAGATTATGCTAGTTTAGTTTTCTCTCTTCGCGGACACATGCTAGACGCTCCGCACATTGCTTTTTTGTATATTACCCTCTCAATTGCCCTTGATCACACACATTTAAATACATATAGTCAGGCACACCCCTCAATAGTCACCCACACTCCTTTTTTTTTTTTTTTTTGTGACATTTTTATATATCATGCCCCTGTGTACATCGTACTCAAACTATCTTGTGAATAAAGTAGAAAAATATTATCCGCTCATCGTCTATTTGATTTTTGTTGTGCATTGTTGTTTGTCTTTGTTGTTTTGCTTCTATGGTATAACCAATAGACTTAGCGTCATTTTAAGTAGCACTGGCAAACTGAACTCTGTCAAAACACAAAAATGACAGTGTCTCAATTTCAAGTTCAAATACTGTAACAAGAATAAAAATAAAAAAGAAACAGGATTCGCATGCACCGCATAAAAGCATATCAACTGCATGAAGACAAAAAGCAAGAAGTATCAAGGCAGTAGTATTTTTCTTGTTGTACAGTATTAAATATAAAGTCTCTTTAAATCTTTTAATACCAGCCAACTTAACTAGTGCTAACTCGGCCTTGCCTTTTGCCATCGTTTCACCCAATCACACTCCTCAATTCCATTCACTTCCCTTCAATTTACTTCATCCTTCACGAATTAGCTGTCTTTTGAACTCCTAGCTCCTGATGCTGTGCAACTAAGCGTGTGTATTTTAAATGGCAGTGATTTATGTCTCAATGAGGTAGAGAAATACACATCAGCATTTTTTTTTCCTTTTTAATTGATTCCTGATCTACGAAAGATGGTCCACAACGTATCGTCAACGTTTTTATATTGATTCCAGGTCAATTTGAGCAAAAATTTGAAATGGGCGCCATTTTTCGCTGGAGAATCAGTTCCCATCATCACGGCTCTATAGAACTATGCAGTGACATTTTTTTTTTTTTTTTTTTTTTTTTTTTTTTTGCAAAACCCTTGCCTATTTTCCTTTCAATACACACAAATATAGACAGTGTAAAGAAGTTGTCTTCATCTTTAAACCATTCATTTTCTCTCTCACACACGCACCAGAATCTTTTTATACCCACATATACCTTGCCCATTCAACATGACAATTAAACACATGAAAAAGAATAATGGTAAAAAAGACAAGACATATTTAATTGAAACGTAGACATAAACTATAACAACGAATACCAAGCTAATACTATTCTATGAAGACTAATCTAATGGTGGCCAAAATCCTAAATCCAAAATGAAAGGGTTTCCCCATGATGTTTGTTTTGCGCTTTTGAAAACGCCCCTAATTCAAGTTCTAACACCAACTTAGAACACCAACACCCCAATGAGCCTTGCCATCATATCATTCAGACTATCATGAAGGAAAAAAATAAAAAAGAAAGGAAAAGAGAGGGAAGAAAAAATAGGGGCCAAAAGAAAAAAAAATAGAAAGCAAAATGCGGAGCCTGAATCATCCAGCCTTTTTTTTATGTCAAATCAGGGAACTGTAAATAAAAATTAAATGAAGGGCCAATCGCCATGATTACCATAGTGCTCCGTAGTCCAACGTAATTCGCATAATTATTTTTACCTTCTAGTGGAAAGGCAGTTGCAACCCCTACATAATCAAACTCTAATCTCTCTAACGCCTTTCAAGTAAGCTATTATTTCAGCACACAAAAAACACCCATTGACGACGCGCTGAGCACGACGGTTGGGCCCCAAGGGGCTGCTTATTATAGTGCGAAATGGCGAAGGCTCTAATCCTATCCCATCAAAACCCACACTTTAATAAAAAAAACTGTGATACCCAATAAATCGAAAGATTTCCAAAAGCTCCAGCAAAGCGCCAGAGCGTTTATTTCAATATAATAGCTATTATATATATATATATATATATATATATATATATATATATATATATTATCATTACTATATCTAATCTACTGTGTGTATAATATCGCTATGGGATGCCATATATGTCATATTGCGCCAAATCAGTAAGTTGCTTGAACCATAGGTATATAGAATATTGCCGGAAAAAAGAAAGCCACCCATTGCAGATCCATAACCGCTTTGCTCAGCAACGTAGATTCCGTCACGAGTTGCCCAATCCAATCCAGAATCGCTGTATGATCACTTAAGCCCACCGGCATGTCACCATCCCATACCAGAAACATGCTAACTAAATCCTAAATACAAAAGGAAAGGGGCTCCCATGGCCTTTGACAAACTCTTTTTCGTAACCCTCTAAATCTAACCCCCCACTCCATGATCACCAGACCCTCGGAAGGCATCCATGTGGAAGAAGAAAAAAAAAAAAAAAAAAAGAAACAAGCAAAAGAGAAAGCACAACCTTTAAAAATTCATTTAAAAACCCGCTTTTTGGTCAAGAGCAATTTTGTAGATCATGCTCGCCACCCATAAAACAGTTAGCTGACTTTTTTTGACACACACACAAAATTTTTGTTTATTAAAGCATTGATTTTTGGTAAAAATAAAAGGACACACTAGAGTAATATATATATATAATATCTAATAAAAGAGAAGAAAAGATAAACGATATAAAATGTAAAATTGTAAAAAGAAAAAGATGAAGAGGGGAAATGAATACACAGAAAAAGAGGGAAAGGGGGTAAAAAATCTATTGAGCCAAGGCGACAGCCATAGAGTAGGAACCAGAATGACTAATGCTGACGTTGATTTCCTTGATGCCAGCAGCTTCGGCAAGAGTTTTGACTTTACCAATTAATTGTACTTGAGGAGCACCTGTTTCTTCATTGGAAGTGATTTCGATTTCATTCAAAGGAGCGCCAGCACCATCAGATGGGATATCACCAAACGAAGAAATGGCTTTGAATACAGCTTCTTTCGCAGACCATCGTCCAGTAAAGCTTGCTTGGGGATCGGGACGCGAGGCACAGTATGAGACTTCAGCAGGGGTAAAGTTGCGTTCAACAAAAGTATCGTTATCCACATTCACAGTCGATGTCAGCTCTACATCAACACCAACACCCTTCTTTCCTGCTTGTCGTTCGGTCAATGACAGTAAGACTTGTTTGGTAGCTTCGGCATCCCCAGTTGAGACAGCATTGGCAGTGGCAGATTTCGCGTCAAATGTCCATGTCTTCTTTTCCTTTGAGTACTGAGCACGGGCGTTAGGATTCAAATAGACGGTATGTTCCAGTTCATCACTATAAGGAGGGGCATCCTTCACTTGAATAAAGTCGCTGACGCCGGTCAAAGAGTCGTGGAGGTAGCGGTAGGCCTTGGCATATCGTTGAGCATTGCGAGCTTTATAAGCATTGTAATCAGATTCTTCTAAAGCTCCAAGGATATAGTCAGGATGAATAATAAGAATTTCAGTACCAGCTTGACCGAAGCCAAAGGACTTGAGCAAACCAGCCTTGAGACCATCAGTTTGGATAGATCGAGATGGGTACACAATATATTCGAATTCCTTCATCACTTCGTCCACGTTGTCCGCATTTCGGTTTCCAGGAATAAGACCACTGAGCAAGCATTGAATCATACCATTTGCCATCCATGAAGCAGCAGGACCCTTTGGATGACCTGTCAAATACTTTTGAGTAATAGCAAGAAGAGCGTTACCCTTGGATCGTCCGAGATGTTTGAGTTGGGAGTTCAATACGCGAGATTCGTTCTTGTCGTTCGCTTTTGTTGAAGTACCATGGAAAGATGCCACATTGATGTCGTCGACAGTCAAGCCATATACAGCCAATGCACCACGAAGAGGAGAAATAGAGGTGTCGTGTTGGAAGAAGTTGTGGCTCCAGGTTGAGAATGCTTCAGATTCTTGTCGCTTCGCTTCCTTGTCGATAAAGTCGCTTCGTTCTTGTAACCAATCTTGTTCAGCAGCTATATCCAATTCACCGGAGGCTTTGAGTTCATCCAATTCTTCACGCAAATTGTCATATTCAGCTTCGAGCCATAATTTGATTTGACTGCGACGAGACTTGAGCTGACGAGAGCGGTATTTGAAGTTGAGAAGAGGGGAGGCACGTTTTCCAGATGATTCCCGAGCAGTAGTCAAGATACCAGCACCTGGGGCAGGGACAGATCGGCCTTCCTTGTCAGAAGCAGTATTGGTCAACGCAATAATTCCATAGATGGGAGCGCCAATTTCGATAGCAGTGGCGGCAGTCATCAAGATGTGGTTGCCAGCACCATGAGATTCCATGAAACCACTTCGAGTCGTGGTAGTAGGGCGGGACATTTCAGAAGGCGTACGACCATGAGCAAGTTCGTCGACAGTATTCGATGTGGCCTTCATGTTGGCAAATTCGTAGCTTGATTCTTCAGTGACATCTTCCGTGGCACCAGCAATCATGATCTTTGCTTTTCCAGTGAGAATACTATCCACAGCCAATTCAACGGACACAGCAGAAGTAGCACAGGCGTTAGTAGGTGTTTTGATAGGACCAGAGGCTGATAAAAGAAGAAGATTGACCCAAGCAGGCATGGTGTTGATGAAAGATTCTTGTAAAATATCCTTCTGCACAGGTTTGTCAAGGAGACGATCACGGAAGAGGCCACGTTGAGCTTGTTGACCACCAACGCCGGAACCACTGGTGTTACCAATTTCAGACACATGCACATACTTGTAGAATTCATAAGGATCAGTAATACCACAAGACACAAAGGCTTCCACAGTAGAGACAATGTTGAAGAGAGCAACTGGATCGACTTGATCGATGATATCTTTGGGCACACCATAACGAGCAGCATCCCATCCAGTCGGAATTTGACCAGCAACCAGACGATCAAATCGAAGAGCCTTGGGTACGTATAAAGTAGCGCCCTTCTTCAGGACAACCACCCATTCTTCAGGAGCAGTTTCGTACACATCAGCTTTGTCACCCTGCTGCAGCTTGAATGTTTGAGCTTCATCTTGAGAGCAAGAAAAGGGTTCCAAATCATGATCAACGACAATTTCTTGCATAATCATCTTCTTGTTAGGATCGTAACCGTCCATCACCGAAGGATCTAAGAACAAAAATATCAAAAATATCAAAAATCAATATAAAGTAGCGTTGCTTAAAAATTCCGTTTCTTTGGACTTACCGACAAATCGAATACCACTGTGTTCCAAAATTTGTTTTTCATATTTCGATTTGATATCCTTGTCTTCCACAGGTTCGTTGGTTTTAGCGTCAACCCAGCCAGAGTAAGGAGTTCCATTCTTGAGGTTACCATGATGATGCTTGATATGACCCATAATCCATGACATTTCAATACAACCTTCCAGCGAGAATTCACCATTGGCTTCCATTTCCCAACGAGTACGAGCATTACCCCAGGGAGATACTTCGCCAAAACCAGTAACAACAATCACCTTATCAAGATCCAACATACCCTTAAGGTGAGACAAATGTTTGTAATTGTCATAGGTCTTGAGCTCAGGGAAGTCGAATTTCATGTTGGCCCTAGGAGTAATCTTGTGAGGAATAAATTTGCGGTCAGCTTCATCACCATTCACAATCTTGAAATCGAGGGAGTTGTCAGCGGCCACGGCATTACGAATTTCAGCAGTTTCACGGATTTCTTGACGTAATTGATTGGTGGCTTCTTGAAGGTTGGGAATGTATTGGAAACCACCATTGAGATCAGCCCATACAGGTTCATTTTGACAAAGTTCGACAATGCTAGGATGCATAAGCCCAAGAATATTGAAAGACATTTCAGTAGCAGAGAATGTACGAATACCAAGAGCTTCCATTCCTTCAGCAATCATGTTGTTGGGACTCATCAAACCGGTACCACGGGTCCAACTATATTAGAAAAAAGTAAATATACATGATGAGGTTACTATTTTTTTTTTTTTTTTTTTTTTTGTTCAATAATATTCACATCACTTACCCAATGACAGCACCAGTGATAAGCAAGTAGCTAGACCAATCTTCAGAGTACCACCGAGAGAAGAGAGTTTCAAGAGAGATTTTGGACTCACTATATAAACCATCTGAGCCAAAGTTACCATGGTTAGGGGACAAAGGCAAAATAACTTGAGCAGGGCGAGTGTCGGAACCAATGCTTTGCTTGTGAGATTTGATGCTACCCAATAAACGAATCAAGTTGGTCAACATCATACGGTGAGCCAATTCTGACTTGGAGTCAATGTCATCAATTTGTCGTCCATTTTCAGGCATGGCAGCGAAAGGAACCACATAATCCAAATCCCAACCCAGTCCCTTAGGATCATAGATATAATCAACGAGAGCTTGTACATCTTGCTTTGAGCCTTGATTGAAAGGAACGACCACCAATTCGGAGCCACGGGAACCAAATGTTTGATAAATGGATTGGAAGTATTCAGTCACAGACTTGCTAAAGCGAGAAGTAGTAACAACCACCTTAGCACCACCAGAAACGAGACCTTTAAGAATTTCGGAACCAATGGAGCCCTTGCCAGCACCAGTAAGTAGGACGCACTTGTGAGCAAAAGTAATACCTTCATTAGCGACTTCATTGAGGACATCCAAATAGGTCGCAGTCAAACGGTTGCTGAATTCCCAACCATTGGGATCGTTGACGTTCTTTCTCTTGAGATGGAGGAATGGGATCGTTTCGGATTTGGCGGATCGTTCGGCAACGCGTTTCCGTTCAGCAGTGCGTCCAGTAGAAGACAAGCGACGTTGGCGAGATCGGTTTTCCTTCACAATAGTGTTGGACATGGACATAGCGCGGAGGACATCACCATATAAATCACGGATAGCCAACTTGGTGGTCTTCTTCATCTTGTTTTGGTTGCGAATGATCTTGTAAAGGCGGCCTAAGTTTTGTTGCACCTTGAGACGATTAGAGTATTCGGAGATCTTTGATCCAGAAGCCATATCCTTGACATAATCAGAGAACTTGCGGCATCCAGGGCGAGGTACTTCATTGTATTGAATATCACCCTTTTCAGTGATGGTAGTGCTTGGACCAGTGGGGAAATTGACTTAACAAAAAAAAAAAAAAGTCAGTATAACAAACAAACAAACAAACAAAAAATAAAAAATAAAAATAAAAAATAAAATAAAAAATAAAAATAAAATAAAAAATAAAAATAAAATAAAAAATAAAAATAAAAAATAAAAATAAAATAAAAAAATAAAAATAAAAAAAAAATAAAAAAAAAGGGGGGGGATTTAATAAATTACCATCTTTGTATACAGGGTTTTCAGTGAGCACTTCTACGCAGTTTTCAATCAAAGCTTGACCGAATTCCTTGGCCAATCGGTAAGTTTCACCCTTATCACCAGCACAGTTTTCGACATTATAGCGCATATAATCAAGAAGTTGAGGATAAGCACGGTTCATGATACCCAAGCATTGTGTTGTTACTTCGCGGTCAACAATAGCCAACTTGCCATAGATAATAGCATACCACATTTCAAGAGCATCTTGACGCACCCAGTTCCAGTAAGAGTCATATCGGCGAGCCTTGAGAGGAGAGAAGGAAGGAGTAATACCTTCGGCATAGAAATCACCATGTTCAGCAAGCCATTGATCTAATTCAGCTTGTAATTTGAGGGTAGTGGTCTTTTCTTGTTCATAAAGCTTGTGTCCATCCCGTAAATCCTTTTGTAAGTAGTGAGCATACAAATTGAGTTGTTGGTAAATCAATGCTTCTTGTTTGGCCTTCAATGCATCAAATTCTTCACTGTTGATCATTGCCACAGCAGCACCACCAGCACCACCAGCAGCAGTACCAGATCCACCAGCAGAAAGTGTAACACCAGCCTTTTTAGCGTAAGCTTGAGTCACACTATCCAACCATGTCTTGGCTTCAGCTTCAGCACCTAGACGACTAGCAGGTTCCATAGTAAGACCCATCAATAAAACACCATCCACACGACCAGATCCTAATCCGTAAGTTGTTGAGAGATAAGCCTTCGCATTGGCAAGAGTAAAGCCACCTGGCATCTTTGCGCCAATCATTTTAGCCACTAAGGTACTGGTATGTTTTCCAAGAGACCCAGAGAAGCTACCGTCCAAAGAGGCACCAAGTTCATCCAAAGGAGTTTCTTCGGCCTTTTCAGGCACAGCATTGTTGAATTCTTTTTGAAGATCACCGAGGATTTCGTTTTGCAAGGTAGATTTACCGCCAACCAAGTCCTTGATAGCTTTAGACAATGGAACTTCATCCACGGTTTTCTTGAGCTTTTGTGCAATCACAACATGAATCACTTCAGTCGCGGTGACAGGAACATCACTAATAAAAAAAATCAGTAAATAACCCCCAAGTTTTCCTTTTTTTTTTTTATTGATTACCTAACAGGCGCCGCAGGTCCTGCGGTCGCCACCGGAGCGGCAGCAACAGGGGCAGCAGTGGTAACAGCAGGGGTAGCAGAAGCTCCAGAATCAGTAGTAGCAGCGGCAACAGGTTCTTCTTCGGCATTTTCAAATTCATAGTAAATTTCTTGAGAGTTCTTGGCAATGCAAAGGTTTTGGCGGCGGTTGCTCAAAGCATCGTCATAGGCTTGGTACTTGAGATTCAAAGTGCGAGTGGCCATACCGCTAAGAGTGGGAGAGGGGCCAACTTCAATGAGACGTTCGATTTGGAAGCTCTTGAAGAGTTGATCTTGGGTTTCAATCCAGCGCACAGGGGAGGCAAATTGATATGCCAATAATTCAACCAAAATAATATAACCCAGACGTTGTTGTTGTGCAGGAGTCACGTACTTATCATCTGTCCAGTTTTTGAGTACCTTGGCCAAACGAGGACTGGAGGTCAAACCATAAACATTTTCAATATAGCTCTTCTTCGTACTGAATGGTTGAGCGGTCAAGTTGGGAATGTACTTGGAAGAGAGTTGAGCCACGTCAATATCAGAAGGATTGAATTTCTTGGCCAAATAGCTACGGAAGGGAGCGACACCGCTAAGTAAGAATGAGGAGTGGAATGGCACATCAATACCAGGCAAAGGGACAGTAGCATGACCACGTTCAAGCTTGATGCGACCTTGAGCTTCCTTCGCACGAGTCTTTTCCAACACACCATCAATAATTTCGGACAAATGTTTCTTGACATCTTCAAGAGGCATGGTTTCCATCAATTTCTGGAGATCAATATCGGATACCTTGATGTAGTTCAAAACGTTGGTAAGTACGTCCAAATTGGGAAGGGAACCAGCAGTCACATATTGCCAGTTTTCGACGTTGAAATTCACAATTTCCAAAACATCACCACTGATTCGAGCAATGGAATCCACAACGTATCGCAGAGCAGTGTCGTTGAAGGACTTGGACACACGAGCAGGATTGACAGCAGCCATACCATAATTGGAGCGGCCTTGTTCATCACGTTGCACGGCAGATTGCATTGTCATACCACGGTAGAAGACGACATCCACAAGAGATTCTAAAGGAAGAACATCGCCAACAGAAGCCAAGGCAGCATATTCCCCGAGAGAGTGACCTGCGAAGGCACAGTTGCTTTGGATAAGTTCCTTGGATCGCATATCTTCAAACGCCGCCTTTTCCAATAAAGTAAGAGCAGGCTGGGTAAATTGAGTAGCAGACAAAAGACCATTGGGAGCTTGGAAAGTATAGAAGGAAGTGCGTTCATTGATGGTAGGGAACAAAGGCAAAGTCTTGATAGAGCTATCGGATTCCACCACATCATAGGTCATGCTCATATAGTTTTGACGAATCTTGTTACCCCGAGGACCACCAAAGTGAACAATTTTTTCCTTGGGATTCAAGCGGACAATTTCAAGGATAGAGAAGCCATAGTTTTCCATAAAATGCTTGTCAGCACGATCCCAGATTTCCTTCGCCACATTGGATGAATTGTAAAGAGCCATACCCATACCTTGTTCTTGAGAGCCTTGACCAGTAAACACATAGGCAGTGACAGGTTGTTCGACTTCAGCAGTACCCACCACGACCTTTTCACTATTTTGATTGATAGTTTCAATTTGGATGATCTTTCGTCCATTCTTCATACCAGTGTGAGAGAGCTTGGTTTCAAGGCGATCAGACGGTAACACCATGCCCATGAATTGCACGCTATAGGCTACTACACGACGAGGGACATTGTCGGCAGCAAAGATTTCCACAAACTTACGAGTAGAGGCACTAGTCCACATACCGTGAGTGATTGTACCAGGAAGGACAGCCAAGTCAGCGAAGTAAGGGTTGACGTGAATAGGGTTGTAATCACCAGATACATTGGCATAAGGTTCGTTGGAAGCAGGAGCATGGACCACAGAGGAATAGATAGACTGAGCAGGCATGACTGAGTAGCCACCGTTTTCAAAGAAATGAGCTTGTTCAATTTCTTGACCATTACGCTTGAGGTATTCAATGACAGGGTTGCCATGACTTTCACCAGCTTCGTAATTGACATTGGCCACCTTGACAAATTCCTTGGTAGACACCTTCATATCAACAGTACCAGTAGTCTTTACACTAGCAAACACACGCTTGTTGAGATAATGGAGTTCGGTGGTGAGACGGAACACGAGAGAAGTGCCAGGAGAGAGTTCGTAGTTGTCCAATTCTTCAGTCCAGTCGATCCATTCCTTTGACTTGAGCACAGCAATGTCCTTGACAGATTGGAGATTCAGATTCATAGGAGTTTCTACCTTGCGCTCAAATGTATGTTCAAAATCAGTAAAGTTGCCACGATACAAGAATTGACTAGTCACTTCCATCACAGCCTTTCCTTCACGAGCAATAACCCCCTTCACTTCAATGAGCTTTCCGGAATCATTGTTAACGATAGCGTTGATCTTTGCATAGGTGTCTACGACGTCACCAACGGAGAGTAGATCGCCACCTTCGAGAAGTCGGAATCCGTTGGACAAGTGCACCAATTTCAATAAATCACCATCGATTTCACGAGGGAAAATTGCCTTGATAATAGCCTTCCATCCAACAACAATAGCGAAATCCATGGGAGCATAGATCATCTTTTGGCCACGATCAACATACACTTCAGCCTGATTACCAACAGCTTGACAGAATTCCTTGATTTCTGCAGACTTTACAGTCTCGCCCATACCAATAAGATTTTCGGTCACAGGGATAGATAAAAAGTCGTCTTTAGCGTTGATGCCAAACCAAAGTTTCCAGTAAAATTCCTTAATACGATTGTTTCGACCCTAAGTTTATAGAAAAAGTATAAAACATCAGTAAAATGCAACCATCATCATACCTGGATCCTATTTTTCCTTAGACTTTTTTGTTATCACAATCAAAACTTACATCCATAATTTCGTGAATAGGAGCGTAACCAAATTCAGGTTTGTAAAGGAAGTGCAATTTCAATGGAACGTAATCAGCGTCACGTTTTTCATACAAGGTAACGTCGATATTGGCACCAGCGTAAGTAGCTTCCACAGAGGTAACGTAATCTTCCGTCTTTCCAGAGGCACTCCATAAACGTTTGTCTTGCACATTAAGAGAAACGACTTTGCCTTCAGTGTTTGATGTCACCGTTACCTTTTGACCAGCACGAGGACGCAAGATGCGAGCCAAAGGATTGTCAGAGAAATTTTTGTTCTGCACAACAAAGGGAGAGGTAACCAATGCACGTAGCCAATTGAATGAGACACCAGCAATGGTTTGGAACCAATCATCATCTTGAGGGAGTGCAGCATCACTGTCGCCAGTGTAATAAATTTTTTCGTTGGGGGAAGAAGAGGAATCAGCAGCGATGAGCTTGTTGGCTGTGTTGGAGGCACCACCCAAATATTCGACTTCAGGGATCAAGGATTCATCATTGTTGTAATACTTTTCCTTGAGGCTAGCGATGTGACTATTATAAATGTCACCCAAAATTTCACCGACAGGTTGATCGACACGAGTAGCATACTTGGCTGCAACAGGACCATGGAGAATACAAGTACGTTGGACATCTTGATCAACCACAGCACCAAGATCTTCAGACTGCCACAAAGAATCCTTTTTGAACCACACATCAAAGTCCTTGTCCATCACAGGAATGAAAGGCACAGGTTTTTGACCACGGCGTTGGCAAAGAGTAAAAAAGTGGAGGACATCTTCAGAAGTCAAAAGTTGGGACTTGGCTTGAGGGAATTGGGCCAAGAATTCAGCAGTAAATTCGTGAGGATGATCCAACTGGGAGTACGATTGCAGAGTTGAGGTAGCTTGCGCTTTTGAGAATCGTTCTTCAATACGTCGTAAAAAGTCACCAAGAAGATTGCGGAGAGTAATGTCGATCCATCGGCGTTCGTGCTTGATGTACAATAACTCCACCATACGGTCCACCACTTCGGTATAAGTCATATCTTGAAGATCTACAACATCGCCATTTTCCTTTTTACCAAACCACACTTTTTGGAAGTCAGCGTTGAGTCGTCTGATAATATAATCTTTCTTGGCGAGAAGAGCAGGTAAACGTTTGTCGCGGGGTAAGCTGAAAATAGTTTCGTCCAATTCCTTCCACAAACGCACACCGCGAGTAGCAACCTTATGAATAGGTTCTCCGAGTTCCGATCGCACAGTCATGATACCACCGGTAGGGCCTTTGTAAGTCTTTTCCCAGTCTCCATCGTCCACACCTGGAGCATCCACCATAGCTTGTTTTGCAGCATCAGAAGCAAGGCCTTCCTTGGATACCATCATGCGAGAGCCAAATAAGACACCATCAAAGGGCATAGGAGGATAACCAAATTTGGAAGACCATTCACCAGTAATGTAAGGTAAGGTATCGTCAGCACCGCCAAAGCCTGATCCAGCAATGAGAACAAGGTTGTCTTGACGGCGAATGGAAGCATATGTTTCAAGAATAGGTTGATGGACATCTTCGAAGCTGTGATGACCACCAGCACGGCCACCAGTCCATTGCATAATGATAGGCATTGTAGGGTTAGCCGCAGCGATAGAGATAACCTAAAACAATAAATGCATGTGAGTTTTCATCACTAGCTAATTGCCTTCCCTTCTATTTCTTTAGTTATGATATTTACCTGACGGATAGTTTCCACACTTCCAGGCTTGAATGCAACGTGGCGAATACCAGCAGCTTGCACGTTGGAGATGACTTCATTGGCGACGTCCAACGAGGGAACACCAGCGGCAACACAAATACCTTCCATAGGGAGACCTTCCTTTCGCATAACTTGGACAAGAGGGTATTGGAAACCCCATTGGCGCACATTCAAAAACAAGATGTTCAAAGTAATGCCTTCACCAGGGCGAGTTAAATTCATGATTTTGTCAACTTTTCCACGGAGAGCTTTTTCATTGTAGTGAGCACCGCCGGCCAACTCGACATGATATCCAGCATTCATAACAGCAGACACAAATTTTTCACTAACAGTAGAAGGAGTCATACCCGCTACCATCAATGGTGGTTTACCCAATAAACGTGACATACGGGTATCCACGTGAATACGACCATTGCTATGAAAAATAAAATAAAATAAAGTATAAGTATTCAAAAGAGTCGGCGTTTAAATCAATGATGGTCTGTGTGTTTGTTTGTTAGCTTTCGTCGTACCTTGTGGTCTTGATAAGCTTTGGTTGGAAAAGTTTGGCCCAGTTTTGAGAATAGGTAACAGCACGTAAATCAGCGTCAAATAAATCAGCCTTGTAAGATAAATCCCGATTTCCACCTTCCAAAGCACCAGCCAATAACACTTGCGCGCCAGTACCTTCTTTGTTGCGGTAAGTCAGACCACCGACACCAGAAGTTCCACCGGGTCCGAAATCGATAATGTGAGTCAAATCTTTTGGAGCAATTGCCTTTTCCCAATGCACATGATGAGAATAAATCAATGACACCAGATCAGACGTCAACGAAGTCGAAGATCGAAGATCCACACCTAACAAGTTAGAAAAAAAATGGTAAGTTTTGTGATAAATTTTAAATCTCCTCAACCCCAACGTCCCCAAATAAAATCCCCCAAAACAATGCAAAAAAAAAAAAAAAAAAAAAAAAAAAAAAAAAAAAAAAAACTTACCAGAATCAGTAGCATAAACAGGAATCTTCAAGTCTTTGGCATCATGTTGCAAATGATAGCGTTCAACATCACGCATCAAAGTATCAAAGGCTGGCTGTAAGTAAGAACTATGGAAAGGAGCAGTGATGGGCAAAAATCTGGAGGAGAATTTGATTTTGCGTTGAGAATAAGGTACACGAGACTGATCCAAACCAGTAGGAGCCTTGAGTTTTCGTAGACTGAGATTCAAACCGTAGAGAGATTGAGGAGGACCAGTACAAACAAAAGAGCGAGGACCATTATGCAGAGCAATTTCAACTTGTCGATCAGGTGCCAAATGCGCATTAGTAGCTTCTAAATGCTTCAAAACTTGAGATTCACGTAGGCCGTTGACCGCCAACATGGGAGTGGGAGTACCTTCGTTATTGTTGAGAGAATCTTCCAAAATAGTGGGGTTCAAGGTGGTAGGTGGAAAGGCCTGTTGAGCGCGGGTGCCCATCCAAAACAAAAGACCCAAAGCCCTTTCAGCATTGTCCAAGAATTCTTCATAAGTGGTGGAGGAGGAGATCACCACAGAACTGATAATACCTTGACTGTGACCAGTGGTGCCTACAACGATAAATAAACACACATTTCAGTAACATGGATATAATTTCTGGTTTGTCGCTCTTTCTCTTCGGCATCCTTACCATTGATCAATTTTATAATGTCACCAGGAATGCAGTCCATCACACGGAGCATCACGTAATAGTGAAGAAGTTGAGTAAGACCAATCAGAGGTAAGCTAACAGGAGCAGACACCAGATATTGCAGATCAGGGCGAATTTCAGGATTTTTCAACCATCGCATGACATCGAGACCCTTGGAGTGAAAGACACTTGCTTCAGAGCTACGGGCATAGTTCGCCAAAACACCAGCCATACGTTCAATAAAAGGTTGGACCAATCCATCGTAGGTGTCACAGAGATCAGCCATTTCATCAAAGTATTCTTCGATATTTCCTTGACCACCGAAAATTGCAAAGATTTTTGCTTCACCCCGTTGAGCAGCAGCAAAGAGAGCAGATTGAGCGGGTGCAGCTTCCTTGGCAGTAATGACTTGATGTTTCTTGAGCACCACCAAAGCACTGAAATAAGCTTGTAAGACAACCTTTTCAGAGTCAGAGGACAAAGATCGAGTTATGGCGTGTACATCATTGTTTTTCAAATATTGGACACCAAAATCAACAAAGACGGTTCTTGCTACAGGAAGGAATTGTTCTTCTTTGGAAGCCCGCTGACTTGCAAAATGAAGGAAGCGAGCAGAGAGTTCAATGTCAGGGACTTCATCTTCAACTTGATCAGTTTGGATTGGGAATTCTTCTTTGAGTTGTTCAGCCAACACCCAAATGTCAGCAGGTACCAAGACGGAGACTTCAGTACTGTTTTGTTTCACGGAAAGAGGGCGGAGTGCTTGAGGTTTGTTTTCCATGGCAGTAGATTAGATGAAGGGGGAAGGAGAAGTGTAGGAGTGTAATATATAAAATAGCAGATCAAAGGGTGTATGTATGAATGAATATATGTAAAATGAGAATAAATGTTGAAGAAAAAACAAAGAATGATATATCAAAGGAGGTAATCTATTAAAGATCAGAAAAGTTAGTTGGGGTACACAAAGACACTGCTTTTTTTTTTTGACAAGTACAAATAAATCCAATACCTTTTTGGCGTGAAGTAAAGTGTGTGTATAGTGTGTGTGTGTGTATCGACTTTACGCTTCAAAAGAATAACTTTATGATAAAAAAAAAGGTGATGTTTTTTTCCCAACAAAGATAGTTGAAAGAAAAGAAGAAAAAAGGAAGTACTCAAAAAGATTTTTTATGGTGGAGACAAACCAACCCCCATCAAAAAATTGACCCAACTTTTTTTCCCCTACAATTTTTAAAATGCCGCCATTATTTTTTTGAATCGAACGTATATTTTGTACTATATGCTCTTTTTGGGTGTACCTTGACAACCCCAAAAAAGAGAACGTCTTTTTTCAAAAAGGACGTTCACCAGGACCAATGCTTATCAATCAATTATAACTATGCCCCAAAACTCCATATTACCCTCTCCAACACTTTTTTTTATATACGTGGTATCGTTCATCAAACACTTCTACCTTTAATATTTTTCCACGTAAATCCAGCACAAGATCCTTACGTCAATGTCGGTCTTTCAAACATACCCCTTCTGGGGCAGTATATACTCATACCATGAAACATTACTGCAACAAGTTGTAGCCCAAAAACAGAAAAAAAGATAAAAGTCCAGTAAAAAAGATAAAAGGCCCAAACCACACAGTTGAATTAAGTACTAAATAAATATTTCGGAAGGACCGGCCAATACGGAAGATAATCCCACAACGTCGGCTAAGGTACGGATTGAAAAACCCTATATGATACCCATGGCATAAAAAAAAAATTGCTGGGTTTTTAATCTAGGCGTGGGTAAAAAGGGAAGTCCTTTGTGTAACTCGACTTTTTCGCTCATTCAAACTTTTTTTTATTTTTTTCTTATGCGATTGTACTCATGCTTACTATGGCTACTGGCCTCTACTATATTCTCTAAACTAATCAAAGCGCAGTCACTTACCAATCCTGTTTTCTGGCAAATTTCTCTCGTATACAACACTTCAAACCCTCTCGATCAAGGCAATATGGTTAACAGTGATTCAGCTTTAGCGGTTTCACAGGACTTCCAAGTGGTGTATGCTGGAGACGATACCGAGTATGAGCGCAAGGTAAAAAAAAAAAAAAAAAAAAAAATAGGCTACATATACTCTATCTATCTCTATCATTTTTCTCTTCCTGTACGTTTCTCTCCTTACTTATTTTTGTTTTTCTATTTTAATTTATTTTAGCGAATACTGATCGACATGTCAGACGGATGTTCCAAAACGACCAATCTTACAACGATACAACAGTGGAATGATCACCAACTAACCACCCCAGCGATTCGCTCGCAACCGAAGATTGCTCTGATTGAACGTGGCAACTGTTCATGGCAAAATAAGGTGACAGCCGTAAACTATTTATCCTTACTCTACCGCCTCAATATCGAAGCTATGATGATTTATGATAACGATACCCATGGAACCAACATATCATTTGACATGGAACCGTTAGCACCAGATAACTCACAGAAACCAGTAATATACAATAGTCCACTACCATTCGATCGCAACATTACCAACATGAAAGATAATGATGTCTTTTGGAAGGGAAACGACAGTAGCAACAATACACTTTATCTTCCTGTTTATTTTACCACCAAAAATCATGGTCTGTATTTGAAAAAATTGGATCATCATTATTACTACTACTCTTCAAATTCAAATAACATATCCTCGGATTTGCGCCAATTCTATCAAGTTGTCCCTTTTTTTTCTACTGCTCCCTGGCAAGACACTGGCAAAAGAGATGATGTCGGAGAGGAATCCTCTAGCATGCTGTCTTCTAGCAGAGGATACCTTATATATATCCTTGCGCTGGTGGCTATCTTTATTATAAGTAAGGAAAAAATCAGACGGGAATTATATTTATTTATGACTGATCACTTCTATAATAGGTGCGATCTTGCTACGATGGTGGAAAGTGCGAAAAATGCAACAGCGAATATCAACACAGAATGAACATGTGGTACAACCCAATCACATCCTTCACACCAGAGTAAACCAAGTGGATCCCCTTCCTGTCTCTATTGTCAATTCTTTGCCAATCATTTACTACAATTCGAGTAACGTCAAAAACGCCATATGTTGTATTTGTCTGGACGATTACGTCGAAAATAAAAATCAGGTGCGGATACTTCCTTGTGGCCATGGATTCTGTGTCTTATGCGTCGGTAATTAAAAGTGAAGAATAACAGTAAAAGGAGACACGACTCAATATATTTTCTTGTTATTGTTTAGATCCTTGGCTTACACAAAAATCAACACTTTGCCCTATTTGTAAATATGATTGTCTTCCATCTGAACAGCGTCTTGAACGGGAACAATGCCGGCAGCAACAGCAGCAGCAGCAACAACAACAACTTGAGACATCAACTTACGATAGCGGGAATGAAATGGATTTATCTGACGCAATCATCAACTCAAACTCTGTGAACGGTCCCGTTACGCTTAATAATGGTCAATCTACTTCTGGGCAAGCATCACTCACACTCGACGGACACCATCATGAAACAACTCGACCATAATAGCTTTCAACATCATACCTTTTGATACACCAATATGATGCATCTCGACTAACCCCGGAACACAGCAATGTAGATATCTTTGAGCATTCAAAGAATTAGTTTTATTCTCTTCCTTACTTTTATTACACTGCATCTATGTAAATTAATTCAGATCTTTTCATTTAGACTAGATTTATTTTTTTAATAAAATTATTTTGTATTATCATATCATTGAATGTATTGACTATAGAATTTATTACTATATATTACTTTCTATTAGTTCTGGGGATATTAATTGGGTACATAAAGTATAAGTAGTTTGGCTTGGAGGGGAGGTGGGGGGAAATGTCGCAGAGATAAATCGGGGCTGATGCATATGGTTTGCAATTATATCAGGTTTTCTTAGAAAAAAAAAAAACTACCCTTACTCAATGTCGATCGATTCTATGATATTAATACCCATCTTTTTTGAAAATATGTCTTCAAGGAATTTCTTCTATGTATGCATTTCAGCAACAGTAGTAAAAAATAAGATAAATAAAAAGAATTAGGTCTCATAGAATATACTAAAGATACTTATTTTACTTGACAATAAATATTTCATAACATAATAGTATATGATAAACAACGTTGAGAAGGACCTAAAGAACGCGGTTGAAGGGTTTTTTGTTCTATAAAAAACGCCTTAGGCATGGGCGTTTTAAGTTCGTCAGTTTTAGCTGAAGGATTGAGGAAGGACTAAGCCAAAGACGTTTACTCCCCCCCCCAAAAAAAAGGGTGGACAAACTACCAGTAGGGGCTCACAATAAACAATATCAACAGGAAAAATGCGTCTTTATTCTGATGTGTGAGTCCACGCTCGTCCAAGATGGTTCAGCGAAAGGTCACAGAAGTTATTTCAACCCCCGCCCGCATTATTTTTAGTTTCGCTCTTTCTTTCTTCTTTTCCTTTTTTTTCTTCTTAATTGTGCCCGTATATGATTATCGTTTATCTTATATTAGTGCTAGAACTAGTTTAGAAGGGTTTGGAGATCAGGGATTACAATATACATGGGAAAACTCTGTCATTTGAATTCAAGATTTGAATGCCACCATTGGTTGGCTTTTTCGAGACTTCACTAGCTTAGATTAGAGTTAGTTTGTCTGTAGTTTGAATATATATTTGAATAAATTTGTTTCTTTTTACTTGCTTCAATGAAAAGCGTCCCATTAGTTTCTCCCATGTCTTGCGTAGCAGATTCCATTTTTTACTACTATTACCAACACCCCTTTTGATTAGTGTTGATCGCTGATGTGCTTCCATAAAAGATGTCCTTTCAGACTTTCTTACACCTTGTACTGTACAATATGCTGTCTTCTATTTTACAGTAATCCATTAGACTAGTGTTGCTCATTCTTCAAATCTCACATTAATTGCATTCATTCTTCCACTCAATAAATCCTTTCCTTGTTACAGTGAACTTCTCGATTTCGGTTTTAGTATCTATTAGTATGCGTCAATAAAATATGCCCTTTTTATTACTCGTTTTCTGACTCACTACATAATATATGCCACTATTGTATTGCTTGTGAGTGTCCTACTAAACACTCGCCTTCTAATTCACCCTCTATGACTACTCCTTCGTCCGCATGGACTGGCCGATAGTCTGAGGATCACTTGTCATAAAAGACGGTCATATTCCTGCTCGTCCAATCATATAGATGAATCCAAGTCCTATCATATTGTACGTGTGGCTGCTGCAGTAGGGCAATTTTCATGCTTTCTGGTTTATATATGACTGCTTGGAACTATGAATCAGTCGCTCGAGGCGTATAATGACTCATAGCTGCGGAAGATCATTTTAGTGCTTTAGTATGCTATGATATGAGATTTTTTATTATGAAAGTGTCGGAAAGCAACGGAAATTACTAAATGGCGCATTTCATCAAAAATCACTTGCCTTAATTCAGCTTTGAAGTACTAAAGCATTTTTGAAAAATAAAAATATCAATGGAACGAACTTCAACTATCATTTTTAGGATCTTTAATAACATATATTGAAGTTTGGATTTATTCAAGTCCTGTGAAAAAAAAAAAAAAAAAAAAAAAAAAAAAAAAAGTTTGAAGCGCTGGTGAGCTTCGAAATTGAAACAATCCTAGACAAGTAGATTTCCAAAGCTGGTAGGCACTTGATTCCAAACCATTGTTACACGCATAAAAAAAAGAGGGAAAAGGGGGATGTAAAAAAAAAAAAAGGATTTACATACAAGACAAATTAAACGTATTACATAGTAAGTAATTGATGGTAAAGGATAAGATATATTTTATTCAAGTGAAGAGATGAACAACGATTAAGATTAAATAATATTATTCTAGGAGGCTAATCTAATGTTGATTCCAGATGTTGACTACAAAATGAAAGGGTTTCCTCATGCATCATGTATATCCCTAGCTAAAACCCCTCTAATTGTATGTGTAATACTAATCTAATATCATCGTCACCTCATCAATGGCATTCAATGATGTTGACAAAAAAAAAAAAAAAGGAGAGAGAGAGAGAGTGTGTGTGTGTGTGTATACGTGTGTGAATTTCAAAAAAGAAGGTTCATGGCAGATGTGATAAATATTTTATTAGAAAGACAATGACGATAAAATAATAAAAGATAATAGAATCCATGGAACTGACTACTAAAACTATAAACTATATTTTTCCAGTAATAAAAGGGTGTACTAAGGCTTCTTTGGCTGTCATTCTTCGATCCGGAGTAAGCACAAGACATTTTTCTAAAAAGTCAACAAATGCCAGTAGGAGTCGATTTTCTTCTTCAGTCAATCCATTGGAGACGCTACCTGCAGACATTATTCTTGATTTGATATCTTTGGACGGTTTTACCAGGGGTAGCTTCTTGACCACAGTTTTGCCTGAGAGTTTGTCTTGTTCCACAGACATAAAGGTATACGTGTCGTCAAAATGCTGATTGGAAAATTGGGACTTCCGGAGCATTTTGTTGGAGAATCTGCCTTTCACCTCCATCATGTACTTCAACATTTGGTTGTTGCTGCGCCCAGGGAATAAAATTTTGCCAGTGAATAATTCATATAGTGTACATCCTGCTGACCATACATCCAACGCGTAATCATAGGGAAGACCTAAGACTATATGTTATAAATCAAATTATAAACGAGTTAAATAAAATATACAGGATGGTGGGCGCGAATGGGCTTTCTACTTACTAATTTCAGGCGCACGATAAAACCTTGATACCAAATATGGGGTGATTTCATTGTCGCTCGCATCAGACGCCGAACCAAGATCACAAAGCTTTAAGACATTTTTTGATTCGGTGACCAATATGTTGTCAGGTTTGATATCAGCATGAAGAAGACTGCACCGCTTCAAAAGAGACAGACTAAGGAAGAGCTGTTGCGCATAAACCCTAACCGCCTTGATGCTAATACCAACGTCTTTCCCATACTTCTTCAGGACATCACGGAGATTCATACTACCAAAAAAAAAAAAAAAAAAAAAAAAAGGTGTGAGTATAGTGAGACTATGTGGTTTTTAATTCAACTTCTACCTGAGACTTTCAAACACCAAACAGAGGTGGTTACGATGTTCAAAATGGCGGAGCAGGCGAATGACATGTTTTTTGTTGTCGGGATCAGCGTCCATCAATTTTCGGAGCAGAGCCAATTCCTTTTGTCCAGCTTTATACCTAACAATGTAGAGTACAATTTGATTTAGTGACTTCAATCATCCCTTTTTTCTTTTCTTTCTTACATTGTTTCATTGTTTCGAATCATTTTGATAGCGACTTCATCACCAGTTGTTAAATCCTTTGCCTTGACCACAGAGCTAAATACACCTTTGCCCAAATGTGATAATGTTTGATATCTTTCATATAAAACTTCACCAATTCGTAGATCTAAATATATGAAAAGATAAACGTTAGTTGGCGAATACATATTCCTTAGGTCCGTCGTTTTAACTTACTGTAGTAACCTTCAGGATCATCCCAGTTGTCATTCAAGGTTGGATTGATATCAGCATGTACTGTCGTAGTAGGGGGTGGCACAGGTACAGCGGTGGTAATAGATTGACCAGGTTGTTCAGCATCAGCAAAAATATCCATATCAGTGGCAAACATATCAAACCCTTCATCTCCAACATTCAGTGGCTTCTTGGTTTCTTGTTTCAAATGTTCGGTATAATCGGTTGCCTTCATTCCAGATTGACTATCAATTCCTTCGTCTAACAAAAGATTTTCTTGGTGATCTTTTTGTCGCAGTAATTCTTGTTTGGTAGCAGGAGAAACAGGTGATGGCTGAGCTTGTTGTTGTAGTTGACGGTCTACGGTTGAATCAATTGAAGAATCACGATCTGTGATAGAGACAACAATATCAGGTGAGTTATGGTCCATTTTCTCAATCCCATTTCCCCCATGTACTTTTGGACTAACAACACCTATAACCGATGATGCCGTGTCACTGTCATCCGCTTGCTTGGATAGATGTATTGGTGTGTTTGGAAGAGAGGGATCTAATGAATAAAAATGTTAGTATTATAATATTGGACTCCTTGAAGGAAGAAGATTGAACTTACTTTGAGTATTCGAAGGTGATGCCATGTTAGTTGATGCTGGTGAAGACGCGTTTGACTTGTACTTGTCCAAAATTGCCTGTCGCCGTTTACGCCTTTCTTCAATCAATCGTTCCTCCTTTTGTTTTTCATCCTCTTCATCTTCGATATCATAATCCATTGATCCATCTTCTTTCACCGGAGAATCATTATGCCGGGACAAATTTTCACTAGAAAAACGAAAACAAAAAAATCAGTACGTAGACAATGATAGTTTTATTTTTTCACTTACCCTGAATCTTTGGTTGGAGGATGCTGAGATGCTGTTGCAGTTGATGCGGTGCTTGTCGACTCGAGTTTGTAATCGGGCGTACTGCTTGAGTGATATTTGTCTCGGCTTCTATGTCGTTCAGGATCATGTGAGGAAGTTTGGTGCCGATGCCGATGGTGGAAGTTTCGGTTGTCATTATCCCTGTAGTGTCGAGAAGACGTCGAATGTCGTTGTCGGCTGCTTGATCTATCACGAGAGCTTCTATGATGGTGTCTGTAGTATCCACTATTGTCATCATATCGTCCTTTTTTGTGCTGTCGTGCTTCATTTCTTTCAGAGGATCCACTACGTTGTTGTTTGCCTCGTAATTCTTCAGATTGTCGGTGATGTTCGCTTCCGAGGTTTCTAGTTTTCAAAGTATCCTGAATTGTTGTATCATCAGCACCATCATTGATTTCACCATCTTCGAATTCAGATTTTCTATTCGAGTGAGTGGAGGGGCTAATAGAAGACATTGGCAATAAAAAAACACCGTATAAAATAAAAAAATAAAAAAATTGTTGAGTTTTCTAATATAAGGAATGCTAAAGATGAAGATTGTTTCTTTTTTAAAAAACCTCTTCAATGATAAAATATATAAGCACGTTACGAATAGCGATGCGATATAAACAAAAAAGATGAATTGGAATAAAAGGGTTTTTGAACAAAGAAGTGTGAAAATAAAAAAAAGTTTTCTTAGTCGGTATAAAAAAAAAGCGGGGATTGAAAACGTTCTTCTGCAACGACAGCTCAGATGCCATTTTATTGAATTCTGTGATCATTCCGCCATCATCACCATAAAAAAAATATGTGACACTTGATTTCTCCATAGAAATGCTATTAGAAAGCGGAATTGAGCAAAATTGATCACATGGGATGTGCCATAGTTTGGGACATCACTCAAAACTCTGGCGGTAAATGGAATCCCCGCAATTTCACGTGCGTCAATTTTTTTCTTTTTTTTACTTTTTTTTTTCTTTTTCTTTTTTTTCCCTTTTATCTACTTTCCATACATACTTCCTTTGTTTTTGTATATACCTTTAATTAATCCAATACCTATTAGTGTATAACAACGATGACCAATGTTGTGTCCAAACTAGCCACATCCTCGACATGGCGGTCCCTTCTGCCTCTGATCTCACAAACCGTCAAATCATACACACGTTACAGGGTATCCATTAGGCGATCACTCTTCATCCTGTTTTTGCTTCGTGGTCTCTTATCCATTTATCAGTCATTGAACAAGTTTAAAAAGGAACAACTAAAACCTGTCTCTAAAAAAGCGACGGATCCCAAGAAAAAAAAAGTGGATGTGGATGCCGCTTTTTTCAGGCAAATACAACGACTATTAGCTATTGTGATGCCTGGCATCCGCTCCAAAGAATTTGGTATGCTTGTTGTCCATTCTGGATTCTTAGGTAAGAGGAACATAAATAAGGGTAAAAACGGATATGTCATTATGTACTTATTTTTCATTTATAACAATAAAGTCTTTAGAACAATTCTTTCTGTATATATTGCTTCGTTGGATGGTCGAATAGTTAGTGCACTGGTAAGATATTATATGTTAGAGAATATTCACAAATGTTATGCTAATTGATTGTTCTTTTTTTTTCTGTTAGGTACAAGGCAAGATGAAGGACTTTGTATTGGGTATCGTATGGTGGTTGACTGTAGCCTTTCCTGCCACATACACAAACAGCATGGTAAGATGAATGCTTGTAAATAGGAACTTTATATCAAAGAGTCACTAATTATCATATATTTTTAGCTGACGTATATGCAAAGCAAATTGGCGATTCAATTCCGGACACGATTGACGACCTACATCCACGAAAAGTACCTCACTGATATGACTTTTTATACACTGGGGAACCTTGATGATCGTATCAAAAATGCAGATCAATGTATCACCGTTGACACAATGAAATTCAGCAACTCCTTATCTGAACTCTATTCAAATCTTGCAAAACCTATTCTGGACGTCTTCATTTACAACTATCAGCTCAGTCGGAATGTTGGATTTGAAGGAGTGTTTGTGGCAAGCTTAATTATCCGTCTGTCTTCCATGGTGATGCGCAAATATACTCCTTCCTTTGGTAAGATGGTGGCCGAAGAACAGCGTTTGGAAGGTGAATTCCGATTCCGGCATTCTCGCATCATTGAAAACTCTGAAGAAATCGCCCTATTTGAAGGTCAGCACATTGAAAAAACCGTCCTCGACAAAAGCTACTATGCATTGATTCGTCATGTCAACCGTATCTTCCGCTCTCGTATCCCTCATGGTATGTTGGAAGACTTTGTTATCAAATACTTTTGGGGTGCTTGCGGTCTTGTCTTGTGCTCAGTTCCAGTTTTCTTCAAAATCGAAGGTATGGAAATGGGTTCGGTTGGATCTCGTACTGAAGGTAAGAAACATAATTAAGAAAGGTGTTTCAGATAATTGAATTATTACTTTTTATGCATATCTAGGTTTTGTTACCAACCGCCGTTTATTGATGAGCTCCTCTGATGCTGTTGGTCGTATCATGTATGCTTACAAAGAAGTCACAGAACTTGCTGGTTATACTAGTCGGGTAATATACAGAAATTAATCTCATATTATTCTCAATTCAAACTCACTGCTCCTTCTTTTCCTTAATTATATTTAGGTGATTGATTTGCTTGACGTGTTTGATGATGTGAAAGCAGGTCGCTATCAGAAACGTTTAGTATCATCAGTGTCTACTGAGTCCAACGCCAAAACTCTTGAAGGTCGCGGTGAAGTCAAAGACAGTGAAGACATTGAATTTATTGATGTTCCAATTGTTAGTCCAAATGGAGATGTGCTTGTGCCTAAACTATCATTTCATGTCAAGCCTGGGGTAAGTGGTACGATTCGTGGATTGATTACATCTTCCTTACTTTTTTTTTCCATCATTAGATGCATTTATTGATTGTTGGTCCAAACGGATGTGGAAAGTCTAGTCTTTTCCGTATTCTCGGTGGATTGTGGCCTGTTTATGGAGGAACTGTTAACAAGCCTAGTCATCGTGATATTTTTTATATTCCTCAACGCCCTTATCTATCTCTTGGTACTTTACGTGATCAGTAAGTAGTAATTATTACGGAAAATGTTTGAAAGGGATATTCTCTATTGACCAAATATTTTCTTGTCATTAAATAGGATTTTGTACCCTGATACCGTTGAAGAAATGCATGAACGTGGTGTGACTGACAAGGATTTACTAGATATCCTTCATGTAGTCCAAATTGGACACATTGTGGAACGAGAAGGTGGATGGGATGTTGAAAAAGAATGGACAATTGCACTGTCTGGTGGCGATAAGCAACGTGTACGTGACTATTGAACTCTTGATTGAAAATACTACACCCATCTAATACTTTTTTTTTCACCATGTAGATTGCTATGGCTCGATTATTTTATCATTCTCCTCGCTATGCCATTTTGGATGAATGTAAGTACTATTGGATGAAGCAATCAACATTGGGACTGATATTCCTTATTATTTTAAAATGTATTACATCTTAGGTACAAGTGCAGTTAGTATGGATATTGAAAAAATCATGTATACTCATGCCACGGGTAATTTGTTTTTATATTTTTTATGTGTGTTTAGTGACTGACCTATTTATTTTATGTATAGCACTTGGAATTTCACTTTTGACGGTGTCCCATCGTCCTTCCCTTTGGAAATACCACAACTATATCCTACAATATGATGGTCAAGGCGGATACATTTTCACCAAGTTGGATGCCGAAAAAAGATTAAAACTTCAAGAAGAAAAAACATCCGTAAGTTTTAATTATTTTGGAATTGGCGTATATGCTAACGCACTCATGGTCTTTTATTTGAACTGTATGTAGATCGAAACCAAGCTTTTAGAAATCCCTAAACTGGAAGCAAGACTACAAGAATTGAAGGAGATACAACAAAGTGTTTGAAAGTGGTGTTCAACAGCAAGTTAACTTCTAGTAGTTTATATATTTTATTATTATTATTATCATTATTTTTATTATATATTACTTTTTTTCTGAAATAAAATATACTTTTTTATGTATCTGCTTTTGCACTGTACAGTATATTGGTGGGCTGTGAACGTCGGGATTTCAATTTCAAAATGTTTTCCAAAAAAAAAAAAGAAAAAGAATTCGTCTTTGCCTTTTCATTCTTCACTCTGCATTGTTCTTTTTTTTTTTTTTTTTTTTTTGGTCTCATGTCAAATAAACCTACTTTTGTCGATAACGATCTCCCACCGAAACAGGACAGCAATGAAGCCAGAATTTGGAATCGGGGTGGTGTTTCAGAAAGTGCGTCAGCTCGACGACGACGAAGGTAGTAGCAGAGAAAAGAAAACATCTACAAGTGCCGTATTTTGCTAACAAACCCTTCTCTCCCCATTATATACTACTCTATAGTCTTGCGACATACAATCAGAATATGGGCATTCACACCTCTTTTATTCGACCAACAGAAGATATATTTAATGCTAATGACCCGGGGCTGAAAGATGATATACTGGCTATCATTATGCAATACTTATCTGACGAAGGGTACAACGCTTCCCAATCGGTCCTATACGATGAAGCTAATGTCAAATGGAAAGAACGTGAAGAACGAACGATTGAAGTCAAGCGGTTGAGAAAGGCGATCTTGGGTAAGCGACACTGAATAGGTGTTGAAGAAATGATATACATATCTTAACGATCTATTTTTACTCATTCTTAGACGGCGATTGGCAAGAAGCTGAAAAGCTCTGCACAAAACCTTTGGTGAAGCATCATCGTTCCTTTTTATATTCTGTTTACAAGCAACAATATCTTGAATACATCGATCGAAGGGAAATACAAAAGGTAAAAGAAGAAAAGTTACTGGAGAAGATAGCGGATTCTCACTCTGATTACACTGTGCGGGATTGGGGTGGGTATTGCTTGAATTTAGGCATTTACTTTTCTCAACAAACGGTTAAAACCATTGGAACACCTGCAAACAAAACCTGACGAATTTAAGGATATGTGTTACCTCTTGACTGCAAAATCTATCCCCGAAGTATCTAGCTTTCGCAACTGGGAAGGCATCATGGCTGCTAGGTAATATAAGAATACCCGTATCAATTATATTTTTATTTTTTTTCAAGTGCAGGCTAACCGACACATCAATCTCTATTGTTATTCATAAGGGAAAATTTGGTGGAACAGTTGCAAAACATGCTAGAATTTGAAACGGCTGATAGAAATGGTAAATTGAAAACAAGCAATGATGATCAACTGGTATCGATGACGATGAGGTGTATTAATTTTATTGTCTTTTCTTTATTAGGTAGTCGATATATTCCTCCGAATCGATTACTAACTTTATTACGACAATCTGTTGCCTATCAAATTGAATTCTCTCGTTATCATCCCAAGATTGCTCCAGCTGTCAATTCATTATTAGAAGACTATACAAGTTTCGTTATTCCAAATGCTGTTGGGGCTACCTTATCTGGGCACAAGGGAAATGTCAAATGTGTTGAATTTATTGGAGAAGAAGGACGAACAGCGGTATCTGGATCAAGGTAATTGATAAGGAAAAGATATTTGATTCTTAGTCTCATGCATTCATATGTAAATCATAGTGACAATACACTTCGGATTTGGGATGTGGAAACTGCGGAATGCTTAGATGTATTAGAAGGCCATCAATCTCGGATATGGGACGTGTCTGGTACACAAAATGGAGATTTCATTGCAAGTGCGAGTGGCGATGGCCTGGTTAAGGTAAGATAGTTTTGTTTAAGTTGTTTATAGGAAGAAAAAATGCACATAGAAATGGGCACTGACTCTTTTTTCTTTAGATTTGGAGCTTGAAGGACTCAAAAGCATGCTGTGTGAACACTTTGAAGGGACATTCTGGTGATGTATATTCTGTTAAATATCATCCAAACGAGGTAACCAAAACCAAAAAACAGATTCATCATGATTTTTTTTTTTTAAAAAAAAAAAAAAAGATTATATTAACCAGCGCTTCCCCTTTTTATTGCTATTAAGGAACATATTGTATCTGGTGGTTACGATAAAATTGTAAGGATGTTTGATGTTAATACTGGTGCTATTGTCAAAACATTTCCAGGGCACCAATTGGCTGTTACAAAAACTATCATCAATCCTCTGGGTAATTTGGTGATCAGTGCCTCAAAAGACAACACTATCAAATTCTGGGATATTGTATCGGGACTATGTATACGGACGATCTCTTCACATTTGGGCGAAGTGACTTCGGTGGAAATGAACTCTAGTGGAACATTACTCCTCAGCAGTTCGAAAGACAATTCAAATCGCTTATGGGATGTCAGAATGGTAAGTCTTATTACTGCTGCTGTTGTTGTTGTTGCCTTCAATATATATAGCATCTTTTGGACTAAAAGTTATCTCCTTCTTTTTATATATTTATAAATATATAGGTTAAACCGATACGCAAACTGAAGGGACATCAAAACACATCAAAGAACTTTGTAAGATCCAACTTTGCAGACAACAATCTTATCGTTGGTGGCTCAGAGGATGGAATCGTATATATTTGGGATCAAGATACTAGTGAAGTGCTTCAAAAACTTCGCGGGCATCATGGCGTTGTGTATGAAGCTAACTGGAACTCAAAACAGGGTATGCTGGCTAGCTGCAGTGATGATCAAACCGTTAAAATATGGAAATACGATGACTCTATACCAATGGACATTTAGAATTACTTTAGCTCACTACGTTTTAGATTTTATAAGCTGTGTACTACTGTATGTTTTGTTTGTTTGTTGCTGGGGGGGGTTCTTTTTTGCGAATAAACGCTCTGGCGCTCCGCTGGAGCATTTGGAAATTTTTCCATTTATTGGGTGTCACAGTTTTTTATTAAAGTGTGGGTTTTGATGGGATAGGATTAGAGCCTCCGCCATTTTGCAGTTTGGTGAACAGCTCTATGGGGCCTAACAGTCGTGCTCAGCGAGTCGTCAATGGTTTTTTTTGTGTGCGGAAATAATAGCTTACTTGAAAGGCGTCGGAGAGATTAGACTTTGATTATGTAGAGGTTGCAACTGTATTTTCACTGGAAGGTAAATCAAATTATGCACTATGGTGATTATGGCGATTGCCCATTCCTTTAATTTTTATTTGCATTTCCCTGATTTTTTGACATAAAAAAAAAGGCTGGGCCGATTCAGGCTCCGCATTTTGCTTTCTAATTTTTTTGCCCCCTCCCCTTTTTTTCCCTCTCTCCTTCTTTCTTTTTTATTGTTTTTCCTTCATGATAGTCTGAATAATATGATGGCAAGGCTCATTGGGATACTGATGATCTAGGATTTTGAATTAGAGGCGTTTTAAAAAACGTAAAACAAACATCATGGCGAAACGCTTTCATTTTGGATGTAGGATTTGGGAATGTCAGTAGATTAGTATCGTGGAATCGTCATTAGTTTAGTAATAGTTTGTCATCGTTTGTATCTACCTCTGAATAAATATGTTCTTTTTCTTATAATTAGTTTCTTTGTTGTACATTTACATGATGAGCTTCATCGAATGTGTATTACGTATCCATACAAAAAAAAAGTGTGTCTACTATATATATATATGAAAAAGGAACGGATTGGGTATTATGTAGACTTCTTCCACCAGCTCTATAATTTTGTGCGTAGAAAAGAAAACAGGGATGTGTTTGTGTGAAAAAACAGCTAATACGTTGTATTTTGTTGTGGTGGGGTAAATTGAAGAGCAAAGTTGAGAATAGTATTAATTACAGTATGTAGCTACTGGGTGGCAGGGCGTTTCTTAAGTGTGGGTTTTGACGGGATGGGATGGAAGACTCTGTTATTTGGCACTATGGGCGGGCAGCGATTGGGGAAAAAAGGATGGACGCCTCCTATGGTGGGCAGACCATCAGCGGTGGATCAAAAAAAAAAAAAAAAAAAAAAAAAAAAAAAAGTCGGAGGAAAAAGAACAGTGATCTCATTATGTATATTCCAGTCATTATTGTATTTACCAAAAAGCGAAATTGAAGTTACTATAACTGAGTTTTCTTACGGACCATTTTCATTTTAATATATAACCAGCTCCCTCAGTTATTGAGAAGAGACCCGAAATGTCCCATGGGATACCATCAGCCCCGCCCCGCCCAGCTCGACTTCAATTAAAGCCAGACCTAGATCATATACAATGTATTTCTTATCATAAACCTGAAAAAAAACACCATCCATTATATCAGACTGCAGTAATTCGATGTACTCATTATCATAACATAATCACATCCCTATAAAAAGAAGGTTGAGTCATATGCAATAAAAGTTATCAATATTCTCATTTTATTTTTGCCTTATTATTTATTTTTATTCCACAACAATATAACCATTACGCCATGCTACCTCTTACCAACCCCACCCCCAATTATATATATTGTGGTTTACCACTAGTTTATTTATACATTAATTATCTTGTGAAATATCTTAATAATAAACCCTCCGGTAAAACAATTACTAAAATTAGAAATACAGATTTTTAATTTTACGTCAATTAAGATCTTCTAATATTGTTAGACCATCAATGAACATGTACCAAACATATGTAATCACCTACTTAAATATATCTTACATATTTCTAATAAGATTTGATAAATCTTTTAAGATACCAAGAAATGCAGGCTTTCGAATCATCAGCTTCTTGAAATTTCAGTCAAACCGAAAATCAACGAATACAAAAAAAACCATTACACAAGCTTCGGGGGTTAAAGCGGGTTAAAAAATTTTGAACTCCGCTCGCACTGCCCTCTGGCTTCTTTGGGCAAAAGCGCGGCGAAGCCGCGCCTCTCCCGGCGCTTTTTTAGCGGATTTCCATGTTTTTTTAGCGGTATGGCGGGGTATTTCTGTGTGTGTATGGGGATATTGGATGGGGGAAAAAAAAAAAAAAAAAAAAATGGTATGAGTAGAAGGAGTATATGACTAGAAAGCGGATCCAAGCAAATGTGGATGTCCAAGTATGTGTGTGGTTGAGCATGTGGTGTTTATTAGGTGTTGGAAGTAAAAAGTGAAAATAAAAAAATAATGAATGTGGGCGCTCCCACATTTGACACATAAAATATATTTTTTATTTTTGTACCTGAACGGTATTTCAATTTCACAACACTGATAGCTAGTAATTAGATTTTTTTTTCATTGGTACTGAAATTAGATTTGTAGAATCTAATTACTGGACTATGATTTTTTTTTATTCTCAGTTTTTACTTTTTTCTTTTTTAAAGAGCAAGGTTTTTTTACCTACTGTGGTTTTTCGGCTTCTTCCTCATTATTATATTTTTATAATAAAGTTACTTTATTTAAGTCTCGTATTCATCACAGAGCATATAAAAAGTACAATATTTCCCCTTCAAGTAGTATATAAAAGTACAATAGTTCCACTTCAGGTAGCATATAAAAAGTACAATATTTCCACTTCAAGTAGTATATAAAAAGTACAATATTTCCACTTCAAGTAGTATATAAAAAGTACAATATTTCCACTTCAGGTATGATAGCATATAAAAAGTACAATATTTCCACTTCAAGTAGTATATAAAAAGTACAATATTTCCACTTCAAGTAGTATATAAAAAGTACAATATTTCCACTTCAGGTAGCATATAAAAAGTACAATATTTCCACTTCAAGTAGCATATAAAAAGTACAATATTTCTACTGGGCAATAATGTAGAGGCGGTTATTATGGCTGTAGGCTTTAGCTGTGAGCTTATAGGCGTAAACTTTAGAGCATTGTGCAATTAATTGTATGATAGATGGATGGTTGGTTTGGTGGCAAAAAATGATTGTATAATATTTCTAAAGATGCATGGAAAATTTGAAGTTGAACGGTTTCGTAGTTCGTTTTATATAAAGCGAAGAAGAGTATATTGCAGGTTAATTGGATTTTGCAGGCTGTAAAGCCAGATGGGTGTGAATTCAACCGCCGCCGCCGGCAGCCTGGATTGTTGATCGAGAAAAAAAAATGGGAGCGCACATCCAAAAAAAAAAAAAAAAAAAAAAAAAAAAAAAAAGTGTGTCTATATATATGTATATATATGAAAAAGGAACGGATTAGGTATTATGGAGAATTCTTCCACCAAGTCTATAAGTTTGTGCGTAGAAAAAAAAGACAGGGATGTGTTTGTGTGAAAAAAACAGCTATTACAGTGTATTTTGTTGTGGTGGGGTATATTGAAGAGCAAAGTTTGAGAATAGTATTAATTTTGTAGTTACTGACTGGCAGGGAGTTTCGGAAGTGTAGGTTTTGATGGGATGGGGTGGAAGTTTCTGTAATTTGGTACTATGGGGGGTGGGCAGTGATTGAGAAAAGAAGGGTGGACGGCTCCTATGGTGGGCAGGTCAGCGGTGGGTCAGAAAAAAAAAAAAAAAAAAAAAAAAAAAAAACGCCAACCAGTATCTTTTTTCAAAGCATCGATTAGAGGAACCCCAAAAATGGTGACAAGCTGCGAACTCCTGCAAAGAACAAAAAACGAGAGGAAAGAAAAAAGTAGCTATGGAGGATCAGAGGAGTTACTAAAGTGTGCGTTTTGATGGAAGGGGATTATACACCCACCATATTTTGCACTTTTGTGGCATTTCCACACAGCTTCAGTTATTGATCGTTTAAGTTTTTATAGAGAGGGGGCTATTGTCATTATTATGTCATACGCGGTAAAAGCAAACCACTGATGTATATAGTATACCTTGTCAAACGAAAACTCCAATATTTTATAGGGAAAATTGCACTAGTGATATAACGTAAGTTTAATAGTATCGATTGGTAGAACAACAACTTCCCGTCATTGAGGAAGAGGGAGTGAACAAAATTAAACAACATGAGTGAACTTGGAACTAGGTGCTCGATAAGGCACTCTCAAAAGATCAACAATAACAGTAGTTTTCACTATCATATGTGCCATAATATGGTTAACTAATAAAAAGAAACACTTTATTGATATATATTGATCAGTACTAATTTAAAGGCATTGTCACAAGAGACCTAATGACAGAATCTAACGAAGGGAGTAAGTGAGAGGATAACGGGAAGGCTTATGGGAATTAAGAGGAATGGTCAACTCTATTCTAAAGGCACAATCGCAAAATGGCACCTAGTATACAGCACAAGGCGTAATGAAGACTCGAGGGACATTTTGTTACTGAAACACAATAATGATCTACATCAATCAGAAAGTGTGATAGCTGTAAAAAAAAAAAAAAAGATATATTTTATTGAGACGTTAAAACAAATATGACACAGTAACACTAAACTAAGCTAATGAAGGCTCCAAAAAGTTAATTAATGGTGCCTTCAGATCCTAGATCGAAAATGAAAGAGTTTCCCCATGCATCTTGTAATCCCTGTTCTGAAAATATTTCTAAACTAGTCCTGACACTAATCTAAGTCCAAGATAAACTCATAGAAGTTGAATGATGAAGGGAAAAAAAAAGAAAGAGCGTGAAAAATAAAAAATTGGTGATTAAGTAAATATTTCACACGTGCGGAATTTGAATTGTTTTTGTGATGGCTCTTGAGAGAATGGGTTGTCAATTTTAATACCATGAAAATGCAATAGTTGAAGCACATTGGAAAGTTTTGAGAAGAAAGCACTTGTTGAATCACAATTGATCTATACCAGGTTTTCTCACATGCATTATATATAGCATCAGAAAAGCTGAACTTTCAATATCGTACTAATCACACTAGTCTATTGAAGGACGGACCAATGTCGCTAATATCACGTATATAGAAAAAAAATACTTGGCAATATTAGTCTTTCCTCCAATATAGAAGTTCGACATTAGTAAAACAACCTTTTCGATGTATTTGTTTAAAGGTATGGGCTAAAATAGCCAAAATCCAAATGGAAGCGGGATTCTGTGTCAAGCTGGATGAAAATAGCAAGAGTGTAAACCTATGAAATGATAAAGAAAATGTGTATATCATAGGGGTAAAAGTAAATACATTAACATACATATAGTAACATGATATAAGTAAAGATAAAAAGAAGGTTACTACAGTACAACCTTTTTATTTATCAATTTGAAACGGCCATATATCATCTAACTAATAGATCAGCTTAATCCCGCTTTGCTTGAGGAAAGGGGGCGAGATTTGGGAGTGCAAGCACCATGGAAAAAATTACCCTGCTATGCAAACCACACGCCTATTGTTTCTCTGCTTACACACACACTATATACTCATTAGGCAGAGTATTGAGCACGACGGTTTGGCGAAGTTTTTTTATAGTCAGTCCTTTTTTCACTTTCCTACATACAGTGAGAGAGTGAGCAGGCTTTTTTTCTATGCCGGCGGTATATACCTATTTAACAAGGCAAATGAATTCTGGTGACTACCCATAAAAATACCGGACATATTTTATTCAGATGTAGATAGAAATTATGACAACTAAACTACGATAGGCTATTGATAGTTCTACAACACTTATTGTATGATGAAGTCCAGTCTAACTCACGAATCCCTACTAGAGACAATGATATGATGAAGCTGCTAATTAACATCTGATCAGAACCATTATCCTCGAGCTTCATCGAAAAAAAGTCATGCACTCAATATCATTGGTCCATATTCCACACACATCGTCTCAGCATTAACCACTCTATCTCTTCCTCTGAGTCCCTTTTTTTCGCATCTTGGTCATACACAGTGCACCATACTTGACCAAATCACAGGAATCTGTTTTGACACGCCCTACTCCAATGATCATAAACGCATATAAATAATTATACAGACAGACGTGTATATAATCGCCACATACACAAAAAACATATATATATGTTGATAACAATCACCAAAAAATCAGATAACAAATATATTTATTGATAAGATCACCAAACAAAGATAAAAATCAGTTAACAATCCCTATACTATACAATATATAAATAAAAGAAGAATAGCATCTAGAACACAAGAGCGGCGCCCTTAGTCTTCTTGTCACCACCCAATTCAAAATGCTTGCAACGCTTGATGGGAAGTTGCATCTTGTATTTACACTTGGTACATTCCAAACGGAGCACGATCTTCTTGGTAGTCTTGGCCTGATATCATGATAATGAAAAGTCGTTCGTTAAATAAGGGGTCACTGTCCTTCGTATATTCGATTATCCCTAGTTCGCCCAAAGCACTTACCTTCTTGTGGAACACAGGCTTAGTTTGACCACCATAACCGGATTGCTTACGGTCGTAACGTCTCTTACCTTGAGCAAAGAGAGACGCCTTACCAGCCTTGTATTGAGTCACCTTGTGAGGAGTGTGCTTGCGGCACTTGGTGCCTTTACAATAGGTGTTTCGCGTCTTGGGAATGTTCACCTATAAACATATAAACATAATATACATACATACATATATATATATTTATATAAAAACACACACATATATGTACAAGGAAATTTGTCCGTTAGTCTGAACGTGATTCCATTCATTCATCCCTCCATTCTCACTCCTTTGTGAGTAGCAACGCATCTAACCATCCACCAATTCATCCATCCATCCATCCATCCATCCATCCATCCGTCCATCCGTCCATTTCGTATACAATATCGTAAACGTCTATTGAAGATGATTCCATTGTTGCTCGTCTCTTACCATTCTTTAATATCCGTCAATCAACTGAGCAAAAAAAAGAAAGAAGATAATTAGTGAATGGAAAGGTGTAGTAAAATCATGCACTAAACTCCGACATTTTTCCATCTCTCAGGTCATAAATGTTGTAGAAATACTTCAGATTCGAATAATAAAAATATATTTATGCTGTAGCAGTCTTGATCTTTATGGAAGTTGATGGGTGGGAGGTTTACTCTAATTAATGATGTTAAAAGCACATGACTACGATTTGATAGTTTATCTGGGGTTCTCCCGATGGGAATTTGTAACCTTAGTGAGTATAATGACATTTAGCTGTATAGAATGAAGGCTGCGTACCTTATAAACGAATAGAAAAACAGAGTTATATTCAAAATAGCAAGGAATTAAAGTGTGGGAATAAATAGGATAGTTGAACGGGCCGGCACTTTTTTTCACTGAAGCTGTCTTCTTTCGGAATCGTTTTACATATACCAGTGTTACAGAATAACATGTCATCACTGCCCTAACTGTTTTTGCAACAATAATAAAAATAAGCTTGCGATGAATTATATTATTGAGTAGTAGATTCTTGTCTTCCTTGATGAAAACGGCGAAAAAAAAAAAAAAAAAAAAAAAAAAAAAAAAAGCATGTATATATAAGAAAACCTGATGATTGGCCAGGGAAGAATGGGATATATTACTAAAAGTGGAAAACTAACTTTATCATACTAGTTCTTTGCTTGAGATAAATACGTAAAAGAGATAGCTAAACCCTGATAACATCTGTATGATAGATGGATATGGGGGGATCAGAAATCTGATATGTAGTGAACCCAGAAATAAATACTGCTTCTTTTGGATTGATTAAGAGAAATGATATGGAGAGTCGCCTTCTTGGACGATGAGAAAAAAAGAAAAAAGATTTCATATTCTGGTAATACCCTTCGGTTTTCAAATCTATATAAATTAGAAATCAAAAATAATAATTTGACACAATTCTTTCATCTTTATCATCCTATTATTAATTTTTTCTTCATTACCATATTCCCATCCATTTTTATATCTCTCTTTGATAACGCATTTTAAAACTATGGAAACGCCAAAAGGGACGTCTATTCATTCATCTAGTGGAAGAACCAGCAGCCACTTTGAAAAAGAAGAACATGCAACAACTGAATATTATAATGGAAACCATGGTGCTGAGTCCATTGAGAAAAAAAACCCAGAACATCATTTGGACGCAACTACAGCCTTAACAGACGCTGACGTGGTGGAATATAACTATGATACACAAAGAGCTGAGGAACTAGACGAAGACGACAAACCTAGTCGATTTGCTTTATTTTATCAGAAGTACCGCAAGTTTTTTTTGTAAGTGAATGCGTATATATATATATATATATATATATATGATACATTCCCTGCTAACTTGTTTTATCATACGATACTGTAGAATCTCAATGTGGTTGATTTTTACTGGTTTCATTTCTGCCGCCTATGCCTTACAAGTGCCCAAAGGATATAGTCAAGAGAATTTAATTCTTGGATTGATTTATGCCTGGCACTCTTTATATGTGTTTTTTTGTTTTGCTCCAACCACTGTTGTCACAAAACCATGGATGTTTGCGGTGCGCACAGTGTATGCTCCCATCAGTGGATTCAGCAGTCGAACGCGCACGATCATGTATGCCTCCCTTGTGATTGCTGTTATTGTGGTGACAGTTTTCGCTTTGCCTGAAACCGAACAATCAAAACGAGTACAGCGCTTGATTGCATTTGTCGGCATGATTCTATTCATTGCATTTACCTTTGCGTCATCCACTGTAAGTCTCCAAATAAAAAAAATGTGGGGTAATTAAAAGGCCGACTTTTTGGTTGGCTGGATTTTTTTTTAATCTCTTTACTTTTTTTTTTTTTTTTAAAAAAAAAAAAGAATCATCGTGCAGTCAACTGGAACACCGTTTGCGGAGCACTTCTTCTACAATTTTTACTGGCACTCTTTGTATTCAGATCGTCTGCTGGTCATGACCTCTTCAATTGGATTAGTAACTTTGCAAAAGGTTATCTTGGAAAAGCTGGTGAAGGTGCGGCTTTCTTGGTAGGCGACGACATTGTGGCGAAAGGATTCTTTGCGATAAGCGTTTTCCCAGCCGTCATCTTCTTTGCTGCCACCGTACAAATTCTTTACTATCTTGGCGCTTTACAATGGATTCTTGGGAAAAGTGCCCCTCTCTTTGTGGCTTTATTGGATATCTCTGGCTGTGAAGCCGTTGTTGCTGTTGCCTCGGTAAAAGATTACACAACTTTTCTTCCGTTGGTTATCATGATACTTATCTCCTCTTTTTGCGTATTATTAGCCATTCTTAGGTCAATCTGAAAACGTCTTATTGATCAAGCCATTCTTGCCCCATTTGACTGACGCTGAACTCCATCAGGTCATGACATCTGGTTTTGCTACCATATCCGGCTCTGTTCTTTACGGTTATTTTGCTATGGGTAAGAAAGATAGGCAGGGACGAGGAACAAATGTGTTTTACTAGAACTAATGACTAATCTTTTTTTCTCATGTATTCCTTATTCTAGGTGTTGATGGTACTGCGCTCATTTCATCATGTGTTATGTCTATTCCTTGTAGTATTGCCATCTCAAAAATCCGGTAGGATATATTACAGGAACAACTGCTTTGATTTACTTTCTTGGGCGCTAACACCATTTTTTTCTTTACTTCTTCTCCAAATTACATAGCTACCCAGAAACTGAAAACCCCATCACCAAGGGTACCGTAAGATTGCCCAAATCCGAAGAACGGTTGGAAGGTATTGTACATGCGGCTGGTGTAGGTGCGGCAACTGGTGTACAAATTGTTCTATTGATCGGTGCCAATCTCATCGCTCTCTTGGCCTTGCTCTATGCTGTCAACTCTGGTTTGACGTGGATTGGCAATTTTATTACCATTCAAAACCTTACTCTTCAATTGGTCACAGGCTATATTCTTGTTCCTGTGGCGTGGCTGATTGGTGCTGACAACAAAGACCTAGTTACTGTGGGACAGTTGATTGCTACCAAGATTTGGGCTAATGAATTCGTCGCCTACCAAGATATGATGGCTATCGTCAAGGAAGGCGGACTCAGCGAACGATCAATTTCTGTCACTACCTATGCGCTCTGTGGATTCTCTAATTTAAGCAGTATAGGTAAGCGAACACATACATACACACATACACATACATGTTATCCCTCACACACACACACACACACACACACACACACACACACACACACACACAAAGATGACGAAACATGTCGAAACTGATATCTTTATTTCTTTTTTTCAGGGATGCAGGTGGGTGTCCTGACTGCTTTGGCTCCTAAAAAGGCCCGAAGAATTGCGACTGTTGCGGTTTCTGCTATGATATGTGGTGCCATCTCGACTTTTGTCAGTGCGTCCATCGCTGGTATGCTTTTCTAGAGGTTTATTTAGTAATTTAGTAATGTAGTTTTTAGTTTTTTACTTTTACTTTTAGTTTAGTTTTTATATTATAGTATATATGTTTAATTCTGTTGTTTATATGTTATATATTTTTAGTGGTATATTGATTCATGTAATAAAGTCTCTTTCTTCTTCTTTTTATAAAATTGCCAATGTATGCCAGTCGTTATGTGAGGGTCATTGGGGTTACTGTATTCTTTGTCTTGTTGATAATCACTTCGCTAATTATATAATGGGCTGGAAGGGCGGGAAGTAAAAAGACATACTTTATTTGAAGGAAAATGATGATACTATGCTGAGGACTGGGGTTCACTGTAACGTGGGATTTAATCGTAGTAGTATGAAAGCAACAGGTGGGAGATCTGAAGAATGGTCAACACTAGTATAAAAGGGCAAATGTAAAAAGAGATTTAAAAATACTGTACAGTACAAGAATTGAAAAAGATTATAAACTGATATATTTATTGACGTATAACAGATGTTAACACTAATCTAAAGGGACGATGGTAAAAAGGGGATTCATGCACAAAGCATGAGAGCGACTGACGAGACATTTTTCATTGAAGCATGTAAGAAGGGACATTTTTTATTAACACAACGGCATTGATCATTAAAATAAAGACATGTTTTATTAAATCAGAAGACATATTTTATTGAAGAAAAGACATGTTGTAAATACAAACTACCATTAAACCAACCTAATGAAGTCAACTAATGGTGGCCTCAAATCCTTCATCCAAAATGAAGAGTTTCCCCATGCATGTTGTAATCCCTGAAAGCCCTTCCAAACTAGTCATGACACTAATCTACGATTACCAGAATGTCAATGAAGTTGTAAAAAAAAGTAATTGACAAAAAAGAGAGAGCGTAAAATAAAAATTAGAGAAAATAAATATTCACGTGGGCGGGATTTGAATCCGCTTTTTTCTGGTCTCTTGAAGATCTAGTTTGCGATTTATTTTTTTGATGGATACAATATAGGAGACCCTCCTTTTTTTTTTTTTTTACAACAATCAACAACATACAATATCATCTGTGTGTATCATTTAGCATTGGCAATATAGTGGTTTCTTTTTTTTCAAATGATGACTTTAGAAGCGTCATGGCGCAATTTGTCTAGTGCACTTTACCCAATCACTGTAAAATGGTTTGCCACTCGTTATAGGATTGATCACCTTTTAATTATATTACGTTATGTTAATTCCACAACAAGATTTCTGACATACACATCACAGACACAAACCTAGCTGTCTCACCTTTAGACAGGTGTCTTGGTTTGTCATTAGATTTGTTTAGCTTGACTGTTATAGCTTATGTCAACGTCTGATTAAAATATGTCCTGTTCTTTACTTTCGCATCCTTTCTCATATGTATGGTTTGTCTTGTGGAATGGGTATCTTCAGAATGTACAGTGCAGGTGTTTAAAGAAAAAAAGAGCTGAAGTGTATGTAAAGCACGAGGGGGGGGGGGGCTTGAATGGTTTCAAAAAAAATTCAGTGAAGCAAACGGCGACAAGAGCTCAAAAATATGACGATTGAAGGGCGCTGGAAAGTTTTGAAGAAAAAACATTTGTTGAACCGCAATCGGTGTAGATTTGATTTTTGCATACGCTATATATACTTGAAAAATATGACATTCTAGTTCTCAAAGCTATGTATGTATGAGCAACAAATTTGTCAGGGGGATATGATACCTTGCCCATGAAATTTGTTGGTTTTTGAGTCTCCGGCGCCTTTTTTGTCCGCAATGAACCCTGAGCTCGCGATGAAAAAGAGGAGATAACAACAAGCAGTGATTGCGTTACGATACGGCCTTTGGTACATAACACCTAATGTGAATCTACGATGGAATTTCAATTGCATAAAAGAGTGGCATTTGACTTTTCTATGCTGGTGTACCTTGACGCTACTGTGCATCGTGTGTTATGACACATATTTTTATTGATCATGCTGGGACGCCCAGCGACTTTTAAAAACTTGTCTAAATTTGCTTGATGAAAATTAACATATCACACACACGGTAAGCTCACATGTGCCATATATAATATTATTACACCTGAAAATGGAGATACAACAAAATGCTTTTTTGGTCTACCACGCACCCCACTCTCAGGGTCCGTTCGTTGAAACACATCCAATTCATGCCAAGAAGGGCAAATCCGATCCAGGTCAAAGCAGACTGGCTCAGGTCTTTTCCCTGCAACAGAAGTAAAAATTTACACTCCAGCTCCCGGCATATGAATTTATTTATTTTTTTTCCTTGTTGTTTCTATTTTTCTTTTTCTTTTTTTTTTTTTTTTTTTTTTTTTTTGTCGATATATATATTCAACAATCAAGTTCACTTATTTTACATATATTATACAGCACACATACATCATGGGCCAAACACTATCTGAACCAGTCACTGATAAGCACACCACCAATGGACAAGATCACCGAGTCATGTACGCAGCATCTAGTATGCAAGGCTGGCGATCAGTATGTAAAAAAAAAAAAGTATCTCTTCATATGGAAATTTAAATCAGGATTGAGTTGACGCTGTTTCTGATATTTTTCTTTGGTTTTAATATTATAGCAATGGAAGACGCTCATACAACGATTCCTGAATACAAAAACACAAAAACAAGCTTTTTCGCGTCTTCGATGGTCATGGTGGTAAGTATAATAAAACATGGACTCTACTTCTTCTCCTGTGTCCTCCTCGTCTTATGAATCCAATCCGCTGCCCTCTCTTTTCTTAGGCTCGGAAGTAGCAAATTACAGCGGGGAACACCTTCACCATAGGATCTTGGATAACGATGCGTTTCGCGGAAATAAAGTGCGGCAAGCTCTGAAGCAAGGGTATCTTGGACTCGATGATGACTTGCGTTCTGGTAAGAAATATCTGGAAAAAAAAAACAAGGGACTGGGATGGCTTATATGTATACTTTCATCTGTTCTCTCTACTTTATAAAACTGATGTTTCTTATTTTGTGATTAAACGTAGATCCCCTTATGGAACATGTAGTATCTGGATGCACTGCAGTATCTGTATTAATCACAAAAGACAATACTTTATATGTGGTAAGTTGGGACACATAAACAAAGGGGCCTCTTTAGCTAACTTGTATAATCATTTGATATAGGGAAATGCTGGTGATTCTAGAGCGGTTCTTTCTACTGATGGACAGGCAGTTGCTTTATCTGAAGATCATAAGCCTACGGATGAGAAAGAAACACAACGGATCAAAAATGCTGGTGGTCATGTCGAGTTTGGTCGTGTCAATGGTAAAATTGAACAAATTTGAAAAAAAGCGAAGGGGAACACAGAATTGAACTAGATTCTTATTGATTTTTGTGTTAGGAAATCTTGCTCTATCTAGAGCTCTTGGTGATTTTGAATTCAAGCAAAGGGATGACCTGGGGCCCGAAGAACAGGCGGTGACCGGTAAGTACAACGGAAATGTTGAGAGAAAAGGCAAACGCGGTGTGTGTGAGTGCGGGTGGGAAGGGGGGTGACTGGGTCATTTGCTTTATATATGACTAGCAAGTGATCTCTGGGAATGCTTACCTTTCGTTTATTTTATTTTTATTACAAAAGCTGATCCTGATATCACTGAACATCGCATTACGGAAAAGGATGACTTTGTTATTATTGCTTGTGATGGTAAGCACTGCGAAAAAAAAAAAAAAAAAAAAAAGATACAACATGTCTAATACATATGGGTTTCTACATTTCAACTCAGGTATTTGGGATTGTATGACAAACCAGGAAGCAGTGAACTTTGTACGCGCAGAGCTCTCCAAAGAAAAACCACACAAGGAAATCTGTGAAACAATGATGGACCATTGTTTGGCGAGTGAAATGGGTGCGGATGGATTGGGTTGCGACAATATGACAGTGATTTTGGTAGCATTACTACACAACAAATCCAGTGACGAATGGTATCACGATATGGCAGCGAAGTTTGTCAAGTCACCGAATGATGTAGATCTCTATGAAACAAAGGAGCCCAATGAAATTCCTCAAGGTAATAAAAGAAAAAGGACGGAGGTAGGTCATATTCATCAATGAAAGCGTCTGACTTTTTTTTTCAAAAATTTGCAGAAATCTCGAAACAACCACAGAACGATCACAACTCCGATTCTGACCATGGAATGTAGGATATAGTTTTAGAAAATTATCATTGTTCTTTTTTTTTTTATTAGTAAATTGGTCCTATTCTTATTTTATTTTTATTCACTTGTATATTTTTGTCCCAAATAAAATCCATTTAGTCTTCACAAAACAAAAAACTGCCTTTGCGTTTTGTTCTCTAGACAGTTCAAAACACACTGACCCCTTGTGCTCGTTTGATGTTCATTAAAATGACACATGTAAAACCCAGCACTCAAAATACAGAGCACACATACATATACGTATGCACACAAACACAAATATAAATAATACAAACATTTTTCGTCATCTGCTTTTTTTTTTATTGAATCAGTGTACAACAAATAATACTAATCAAATAAACAAAACTGGCAGAATGCTAAAAAAAAAAAAAAAAAAAAAAAAAAAAAAAGATTTTTTTGTAAAATCAAGATGGATACGGGGAATGTGAAATAAATAACTAAAAGAGAGTGGGAATGGGGGCGGGAGTGAATACTAATCAATCATCGCTGGGAACTACTTCCGTCAAGGTGGGCCACGGAGGACGAGACATGTGGTCTTTCAGTGCGTCATCGGAAGTTGCTGCATTTCCATTGTTGTGCTTGGTTGTATCATCGCGGGTGGCGGCAACGGTAGCGTCGTTAGGGGAATCAAGTTCATCATCATCGTCGTCATCATCCTCGTGAGAGTCTGGGCTGCCGCTAAAAGGTGGTGTGCAAGCGTCAACTATGTGTGATTTGCCATTGCTGGTGTTGTCTTCTTTCTCATGATTCTGACTGTCTTTGATAATGTCATTTTCCATGTCGGTCAATGGAGGGCTCGGTATTTGTTGCAGACCAGTAAGAGACATGGATCGGAAGTTGCTGTATGTATCTTTGTCACCATCATCATCCTCTTCTTCTTCCTCCGTGCTGGTGTATTGGTGGCTAGTGAGATAGGACGCGGCAGATGCGGAAGGAGAGACACCAGTCAGCTGCCCAGAACCAAGCCAGTCAACTTGTGGACTAGTACGATAATAAACTTCCCCTTCAGGACGAACACCCGTAATGCTGTTGGATAATAAACCGTAACCATCGGACCGGACACCATCATTCCCATTTCCACCATACTTTTCTTGACTATCGTCACCATCATCATCCCGAATAGAATAACCCTTCAGGCCAGCAAGAGCACCATTGTTGTTGTAGACGCCATCATGAGAAAATCCATCGATATCGGCGTCGGCATCATCATCGTCGCCATATTGTTTTTCATATCCTTGTACACCAGTCAAAAACATTGGTCGATCCAATAAATTAAAAGCCATGACACCTGTCAGTCCACCTTTGAATAGAGATGCAGAAGAATCAGTAGTATCCATACCGTAGAGATCATCATCAGCATCGTCAGTAATACGTCCGGAATTGGAAAAGAGGGAGCGACGAGTAGGAGCAGGTGTAACGACACCTTTCAAAATGGGCTGCCTTTGTTTTTGTGTTTGTTGTAGGAAATGCTGCTGTTGTTGTTGCACAAAAGAAAGCCAACTTCGGAACCGAGTTTCCAAAGTTAAAACAGTCGAACGTGGCAAAATACTAACGGCGTTGTTGAGCTGTGTTTCCAATTGACGGACGTATGATTTTGGGACCATAACACCTGAAATATTGAGATTGGAAGAAGATGAGGACGACATATCATAAGTGCTTTTGATAGTTTTGTGCTGCTTGTTCCTGTCACGGACTTGATAGAATAATGTACCCTGACAAAGTAGATAGAAAACGTAAATTAACGTCGTGTTTTGTTATTGTTGATTTTGTTTTATCTGGAGAATTATTTGTTTATTTGTTTGAGTTCATTAACTTACATCATAAGCGGCCTGTATATCTTGTTTTTTAACAACACCATTATTTCCCACCATGAGATAAATTGCCAACCATTCCAATGTTGTAGTTGACCTACAGTATTCAAAAAATCAATGATATATTAACGCCATCGTTTTTACGAAGAGAAAGTTTTGCCTTACCAAGCCAGAGGATCCTTGTAACTTGCTTCATTCCATTCTAACAATTCTTTAAGTGTAATTGTTTTCCCACTGATATCAGCTTTGGCATGTTTCGAAAAAAGTTTGTCAAAGGCTTCCAAATCCAATTGTCCATCCATATCATAAGGTTCATTTTGAATGTTCTAAGGATAAAAGCAGTAAGAATGAGATATCAAGAAGAAGAGAAACCCAATATGCATATAATATATACCTTTTGCAGTTTCTCCATACGAGTTCGACACAAGGGGTCGGGCATCCAAGAGTCCTGTGTAGAATAGGATAGTAAAACACCTAGAAAAGTACCAATAGTCACACTAGCAACAATGCCATAGCCAAGGTGAACGAAACCTATATGGAAAAGAAAAGGCGCTCAATCATCACACGCAAAAAGCTTTACCTTCTATTCACTCTTTTCGTTCTTACCGAAAATCGTGTCCACAGGTGTGATATACCCTTTGTTTTTGCGATCCCAAAACTTCATATGTTTTTCCATGGCCTTACGAATGTCAACATAAGAATAGTGTTAGTATGCCGCTAGGTCTCTAGTAGTGATTTACTTACTGCATTAGCCGTAGTCGTGGTGACAAAATCTGTACAATAAGAAAATACAATAAGTAAAGATGAACACATCAATGATAATAGAAACTTACGATTTGTCGACATGATGAGATATTAGACAAAAATATAAATATATAAAAAAAAAAAAAAGCGAGGAAAAGAGGGAAAGGCGGGGGAAATAAGGAGAATTTTGCAAAAAAAAGTATTTTTATCCTTGTGCCCCGCTTCATGCTAGAATCACGAGCGCCATGCGAGGAGTTTCTTTTTTTTTTTGGGAGCGGTCGGCATGAAACCCTATAATTCTCAAAAAGGACATATATAAAATGGCTTCAGTGTTTGACGCAAGTATAAACATTATAAACTTTGACTTTGTTTAAATTTTTATTTTATTGATGGCAACAGATAAAAGAGGAGATAATAGTGGCAAGGGAGGAAGAATGTGATTAAGTAACTATATAAAAGAAAATTGAGCTCAACTAAGAAAGCTGAAGAGAAGGATAAAGGGTAATATAATGAGATAACAACACTAAGAGGGGATAATAACTATTACTAAGTTTGTTTGGTTTTGTTTTCTTGAAGGAGAGAATACAATTGTGAACTAAAAGATTCAAACTACAAGATAGAGCAACCAGTACACTTGGATCTCTTATTCCTGAGAACCGACGTCAAAGAAGCTCGAGTAGCGTGTTCAAACACTTCTTGCACACCATCATTGTATTTGGCCGAGCATTCCTTTGACCAAAAAAAAAAAAAAAAGAAGACATTAATACTGTGTTATCGTCAGTTTTTTATTTTGTTTGCTACAACTCACCAGATATTTGTAAGCATCAATTTCTCGAGCAACATGCATACCCTATTATAAAAAAAGATAGATGACATAAGTACATTTTTGTTCTTTTCTTCTCCTCTTCTGAATAGGGGAAATGGAATATGACTTACTTCTTCATAAGATACAGGTCTTTCTGAATTCCGTTGAAGTTCTTGAATAGTACCAGGATTGTTTCGCAAATCTTTCTTACAAGCAACAAGTAGAACGGGCAGTCCTGGACAGAAATGAAGTACTTCAGTGAACCACTTAAAAAAAGAATTGTACCCAAGCCAAGATTAGTACGCGATCCACTGAACATTGAATGTGGAGATAATCCTTTCTTTAGTTAACTTACTTTTCCACAAACATTTTCCAAAGAATCGAGGGAGTCCACAGCGTAGCAAATCAAGATAACGTCAGAGTCAGGATATGACAATGGACGAAGTCTATCATAATCTTCCTGGCCTAACATGAGCAAAAATAAGGTGAGGGTAGTCAGCCTCTAGTTTTTGTGCGCTTTTATTTCATGTTGATGCAACAAAATGTTACCAGCTGTATCCCAAAGGTTCAATTCCACTTTCTTCCCATCCACATTCAAGTCAGTTACAGAGTTCTCGAAAACAGTAGGGACGTAGTTCTATGATTATAGTAACATAAAGAGAAGAATATTTAAATGTAAAATTGGACAGTGATGCGTAGTAAATATGCTTACTTCAGGGTATTTTCCTTGGGAGTGGACCATTAACAAGGAAGTCTATTGACAAAGTAGGAGGAGACGCAAAGAGGTTACTTTCCTAGTACCAATATCATCCTTCAACCGATTTGCCCTATAAAAACCCCGACTTACCCTATCACAAACCAGCAAGTATCAAGGCACAACATATACATATAATAAAAAGGATATGATTAATCGTTATTCTAGCTTGCTTCTTGATCGCTCAGTCCGTGCCAAAAAAAAAAAAAAAAAAAAAAAAAAAAAATACATACTCTATAAAAATAAAAAGTAAAAAATGTGAATTCATGAATTCAAAAACAAGGTGTATGACTTACTTCCACAGGCACCATCACCAACAATGACCAGCTTTTTTCGAATTACAGAAGACATGGTATATATGTATGTGATAATAAATAAAATGAGAAAGAAAAGAGAGAGGTTCAAAAAGAGAGAAGAATACAAAATAAACGCAGGGTTTTCTTACTGCGCAAAAAAAAAAAAAAAAAAAAAAAAAAAAAAAAAAAAAAAAAAATCACACCAACGAACGAACCCTGCTACCTATGACAGGAAGCATTTACCGAGCCACAACAGGCTCAACGAATCCCTTAAAATAGAAACCACCTCTTCCCCACTCTGCTTTCCAGCATGTACTTTACATCATATGTACCCGTTTCCGTGCAATTCAATTTTTATTGTATAAGAAAAGCAAATGTATATTTTATTCAAAAATATGATATATAATGTTCAATGACAACTATTCTACATGATGACTATCTACAAATAAAACACATCGCAAGAGTTCCGCCACGACCCAGCAATTCAAACTATTCCCAAGCAACCGATATTGTTGTTGACGATTGACACCTTCAGGAAATGCCAAGTGAGGCAAATTTGCCGGAGAAAAGAAGTGCCTTGGCACACCAGAAGAGGATGATTCATTTTTTGTTCCATTGTTCGATCCAAGAGATGAAGAAGAGTAATCAGGCATAGGGAAGGCATGTAATCGTCCGATTTCAGTGGGTGTCAAGAATCGAAGGCCTAACTCTAATAATGAAGCGGTATCTTGCCAATCGTAATCCATTGTCTAAAAATAAAGCCAATTAGTATTCCCTTTTTCAATTGTTCGCCCTTTTGGTTAATTCTAATTCTCTTTTTTTTGGTGGGGTGACGAGAGTTCCATACCTCTAATTTCTTTGTTTGTAATAATGAGCCACTAGTCATGATGTGATTTGATCCATAAGCCTATAGAAAAATAAAAAGAAAAAAGGAAGTTGAGATACAATAGAAGAATTTTTGCGTTATAGTTCTTATTGTACCTTCGTTACACATGACGTTTTTGTACTTGAGGGCAATACAATATCTACAATATAAATCCCTTTTAAGATCATCACCGGCAAGAGTCAGAATGCTACTTACCTAACCGGAAATTATGCAATCGTAGAATATAGCGAGAGGGAACTATAAAGGAGTCATCATCATTAAGTTGTTCCAAAAAATTCGCCAATTCAGGTACATCAAATGTCTGTTCTTGGTCAAAGGGCCATGTTGTATGTATTTTCCTATTCTCAGTCGTTTTGGTGGTTGGCGATGTATGGACGTTTTCTTCATTCTTTGGTTGTTGCTTTCTTCGAGCTGTGAGATAATACCGTAATCGATGATTTGGGATACCGAATTGTATTGGTGATAAAAGACATTCATTGATTTCGTAGCCCAAAGCTTCTAGTTGAGTCATCAATTCTTGTCGAGATTGGGAAATCTATGATATGATATGACGAAATCAATTAAATATAGTTTTATATTCATAATTTTGCGGCTTACCTCAAAGTTCTTGACATTTTCGAGGAAAAGGTACGTTGGTGGGTTCTCCAGCGTTGATAGAAGTTTGATCAAATGTAACAACGGTTTTGCTCGTGAATCATTAATATCTTTCATTTTGCCACCTTGTGTATAGGGTTGACATGGTGGACTTAGTAGCCAACAGTCAGCCTGGTATCTACGTCAAAAAAAAAAAAAAAAAAAAAAAAAAAAAGGCTACGTTAGTTCATCATGCCTAGTTTTCAAACCTCAAATAGAAAAACACTCACTTTTCAATATCTTTGGCTGTGAGTCGATCAATGGTTTTCTACAAAATGGAAAAACGTCAGTCAGTCAGTCAGCAATACAGCAAAAGTAGATCCAAATACCGTTGTCCCCACCAGACAACCCTTATGTCTTCTTTTTTGAATATATCAATAATCTACCTTGGATGGCTCTTTTTTGAAGTTATGGGCGTACACTTTGTTGGCGATTTCATTGACATCAAACGAGGCAACTACTTCAGCATGAACACCAGCAATATTCAGACCGTGATGCTACAAATATAACAAGATAGATAAGGGTTTCTTAATTCTTCTAAAAAAAAAAAAGGAATATCTATTACCAGTCCACCAATACCAGAAAAGAATTCTAAGCAACGTATGGGTCCCGTCATTGATCTAGAGAAGAGAAACAATGAGAATGAAAAACAATCGAGACAAGAGTATCAAATCCCCGCCGACTCACAGGAGCCATCGCTAAAACATTTCAAATTCCGCGCACGCGAAATTTTTTCAATACCCAATTTTATATTTTTTCGACCTTTTCTTTCTTTTCTTTTTTTCTCACAATTGTAACCTTTTTTTGAGATTGAGATGAATTTAGAATAATGTCAGGTCTAGTTTAGAACGGTTTTCGACTCAGGGATTACAAGATGCATGGAGAATCCCTTTCAGTCTGGATCTAGGATCTGAGGGTACCATTAGTTAGCTTTTTGGAGCCTTCATTAGCGTAGTTTAGTGTTGGTGTGTCATAATCTGTATCAACATCTCAATAAAATATGTCTTTTTTTTTACATGCTTCAATGAAAAATGTCCCGTATGTCTCTTTCATGTCTTGCGCAAGAAAACTTTGTTTTATTTACCATCACCCTTTTTGATTAGTATTACCGTTTTCGTGTTTCGATAACAGATATCCTTCCGGTCTTTATTGCGCCTTATGTAGTATATTAGATACCTTTTTGTATTCGCGCTTTTAGATTATATGTGACCATTCCTTTGAACTCGCATTAGTCTCCCTGTTAGTCTCCACATACTACCTCCATTAGTTCCTTCCAATAGATCTCTTGTGACAATGAGCCACTTATCTTTAGTTTAGTACCTCCAATATACCTCAATAAATTATTTCTTTTATTAGATAACCATACCATGACTCATATGATAGTGAAAATTGTCTTTCTTGTTGATCTTTTGTGAGTGTCTTATTGCGTACCTATTTTCTACTTCACCCACCTTGTTCACTTTTGCTCAGCCTCTCAAAGCCTAAACGATTGGTTGGCAGGCCTAAATCATATAATATTAAATGTAGGGTATATTTTTGCTCTACCAATCAATACTAATGAACCTGAGCCATACCACCGGTGGAATATTCTTTATAAAATTTTATAGTCTTCGCTTAACTAGATATTCTGTACACATCAGTTCATTGTTTTTATTATGTATGGCAAAATAATGATAATAACCCCCACCCATAATGATACAAACGCAAGCCAAGGAAGCTCCGAGGAGCTGCCACTCACACTGACTTTCTCGCCCCATTCCCCACAGAAAAAATCCCGGTTGAGGTGTCGCTCACTATAGCATAAATATATGGTGAGCGTCTCATCCCATCCCATCAAAACTCACACCTCAACAAAACAATGACATCTCTGGCACCCAATAGATTTTTTTTTTTTTTTTTTTTTTTTGGTTCTTTGAAAGCGTTGGAATGAAATTAGGAGTGTAAAATGAGAGTGTCTTGGGCCTTGCCCGTTGAATCTGGCAATTTGGAAGTTCCTCCAATTTCATATATGGCAAAAAGTACCTCCAAACTCGGGCGAATTTTGGACAATAAAAAAAGAAGAATGAATGAATGGAAGAGGAAGGAAGACTTGGCAAATGACATGGTTTTTATTAATGGTAGTGAGAATATAAGAATAACAGTAGTTGAGAATACTTAGGATTATAGTTACGCAACTGACAATAGTATCACGGATGCCAATGACCACCAGGAGTGCATTAAATTGTTTGTTCTTGTTTGGTCTTGTTTGTATTAATGATCTTGATATCACCAGAGCCAGAGAAATGAGTGCACTGCGAGAACTTGACAATAATATCAAGACCAGGAATATAAACATTATCCATCGATATGATGGTCAATAACTGCATTTCCTTTTCGAGTTGACCTTATATAAGTAAGACCATGGATCTACTATAATAAACAACAGAATGAAATTACCGACCTACCTTTGCAATTGTTTTTACTTGGGGTTGTTGGCACAATTACCTTTTCACAAAAAAAAAAAAAAAAAAAAAAAAAAAAAAAAGCATACAAAGCTCTCGGTTTTATGATTTTGAAGTTAGCTTCAACCTAAAAGTCTTACAGCACTGAGTAAAAAGATTGTTATGGCTAATTTATCGTCGCCAACTCGTCATGTTAACCGGTCGGTAAGGTTCGGGGGGACGGGGAAGTAGTCATATAGTAGGTGTGTTAGAAAACAAATGTTTGGTAGTGCACTCACAATGTTGCCACAATAACAGCTTTCTTTGCTATACAAAAGGTCAGAAAACGGACAATAAAAGAGTATATATCTTTTTTAAAAGAAATATGGTAGATACTAAATATTGACTGTGTGGTTCATTGTAATCATATTTGAGATGATATGAGGAGACCAAATGGAGATATGGAGGTTGGTAAAAAGGGAACTAATATACTTAGAAAGCATGAGAAAGAGTAAAGTGATATCCTTTTATTAAAGCTTGACAACTGTCAGCGCTTTTCTAAAGCGAATATAATTGTAGAAAAATGGATCTATTGCACAACACATGAAAGAGATTAATGGGACATATTGCATTGAAGCATGTTAAAAGAGGTATATTTTTATTCAATTGTAGATAATAAACTAAGCTAATGGAGGTTCCAAAAAGCCAACTAATGGTGGTCCAAAAACCTAGATCCAAAATGAAAGAGTTTCCCCATGCATCTTGTAATCTCTGAGCTGAACCCCCTTCTAAACTAGTCCTGACACTAATCTAAGATCACCATAGCTTCAAAGAAGTTAAATAGGTGAGTGGAAAAGGAGAAGGAAAAATAGGGAGTAAACAAAAATTTATGTGGTCGGAATGTGAAATATTTTCTGCCGGTCGCATTGAGGATGGATTGGTGAGGTTTTTTTCATGCCATAAAAATCCACCATGGCATGGTGGCTCCCTCCTTTTTAAAACAATACACATCATTCAACGAAGGCAGTACCCCGTTTTCTTTCTTCTCATGACGGTAGCCCACCGTTTCATAAGAAGCCCTGTCCTGCCATAACAGCTACCGGCATTATGGCGGCTCTGTCTGTTTTTCTTTTAAAGTAACAGCGGCGGCGACCACGTTCACACAGCGGCGCAGCATGGTGATTCACTTATTTTTTTTTCTCTTACTACAACCAGCAACACTCAACGGCAGCAGCATGGTGACTGTCTCTTCTTTTTACACCAAACCCTACTATTAAGCGGTAGCCATACAGCACTGTACAGTACAGTACAATGCTTTTCACTTTCCATTCATAAACCAATATTCACACAATAATAACGACATACAAATAATAAAAGCGAGTATATAAAATGATGGCAGTGGTTTATTAGTGAAGAATAAATGGCAAAACATAAGCATAAAAAAGAATGATAGAATGACACAATGAATATCATGAACAAAAAAAAAAAAAAAAAAGAAGGTAAAGCCTAGTGTAACGAGAAGATAGTATTACTAAAAAAAAACTACTATGATAAAAATTATATAAATGACTATAGGGGGTAAAGGTGGTATCTGGGAGATGATGGCAATATATATAGTAGTTTTTCTTAACAAAAGAAAAAAGAAGAGGTAATAATTCTACACTAAAATTAATCAAAGGCATCTGGGTCATCGGGCATCATTGTATCGAGGTCCCGCTGCAGTGTTTTCCATTGATAATGCTGATCTTTTGCTGACTTCTGCTGTTGCCTAACCATGTCTTGATACATCAATGATACAAAGGCTTGCTGTTGGTGAAGGTAGATCAGTTCCGATGCCAGACAAGAATGGATAAACAGCATACGATGTTGATGAAGAGTATCACGTACATGATCCTAGTAGCATAATAATAATAATAATAATAATAATAATAATAATAATAATAAAGTATGAGATTATATTTAGTTTATAGACATATATCCTTTTTAAAGGATTATTCTTACCGATTGAAGTATAATGTCGATTTGTTCATTGGTGAGTGGTCGATGGTGTTGATATGATTGATAGGCTGACTCCGGTGATTGCGGTGACGATGACGATGACGATGATAGGTTTTGGTTTGCAATGATCATTTTAGCCGCAATATTTTTGGGAATCGTATGTTGTTGATCGGTAATGGTGTCTAAAAGTTGATCCTTTCGAACTAGCATGTCTTTGAAGGAGATAAAAAGGTTTCGATGGTATTTCAAGTGTTCCAAAAAAGTATTGTTCATTGATAGTGCCCTATCATCCAGTAAGCTTGCCATTGTCACCATTGAATTGGCTATCTTTGCTTGTCCTTTCACTACGTTCTGACATGGTTGACAGCTGTTTTGATGCTCCATTTGTTGTTCTACTTCATCCATTGCACTATATACAACAAGGTAAAATAATATTAAATGCGTATGATTAATGCATCCTTTTTTCTTTCTTTTTTCTTTTTTTTTGGGGGGGTGCTTACTTGAGGGTGACGCTATAACGGATCAATTCATTAGCACTCATTTGCTCGCTAGATGATAGGCGCTGGATGATGTTGATCATTTTTTCGTATTGCTCGATGGCTGGTGTCATTCGTCGTTGTAAGCGTTTCAAGCGATCAGTCAAATCGTGTGGAATGTTCTCCCGCAGTGAAGTCATTTTTGGCATTGTCCGAATGAATTCGTCGTCCACACTAGGTTGATTCTGCTGCCACCATAACTGTAGGTCCTAATATATAAACATATAAAATGCACTATGGGTATCGGTAGCTGTGGTCTTTAAAAATCCCTTCCTTTTCAAATGCCATTTACCTGAATTGATAAGAATGTTTTAACCAAGTCATCATTTGCAAGTACTGGATGTCTTTCGAGCGAGTTCATAAATCGAGCTAGTCCACAACGTCTCTTTTCTAAAAATGCATCATTGACTTTATTTTCAATAAGAGTTGTTAGTAATAATAATCATCAATACGTAAACCCTCTTCCTGAACTAATCTTTTTTTTTTTTTTTTTTTTTTTGCATTTCATTTTACCTTTGATTTTTTCGGCGGTAAATTTGGGACTGAACGTAAAGGATATCGTTTCAGCAGACTTTCCCAAAGGAGATAAAAATCATTGAATCGTCGAGTGACTATTAATGTACCATGCTGACTTTTCACCAAATAGATGACATGCTTAAATAAACGCCCTTCTTTTTGAGGTACCAAAGACACCGTGATCAAATCCATGTCCAAAAACCACTGATAGTCCTTCACCGAATCTTTCTTTATCTTATCAGTATTGACTGTCGACAATTTTTGAGAGCGTACTGTATCATCCGATGCGGACGCGTCACTGTCATTTTCTATATTTTCTTGGTCAGCTAAAACAGTTTGATTTTGTCGTAAAATTGCTGAGACTGATGATGCTGTTGAGTTTGTTGATCCCCTAGGTGATCGAAAAGACGAAATGCCAGGCGATGTTGAGGTATCCGATATAATGGTGGATGTGAGAGTTGATGATACAGTAGCAGAATCTATGGGTGGCAGTATTGGAATGGGAAGATCTAATATAAAATGACTAGTGTTAGTTTGAAATAAGGCGAGAAGAGATCTATATTTTCTAATTACCGAATCGTCGTTCATATAACAGCTCCAGCGATAAGTCTAAAAAAATGAAGCGTCAGTACAGAATTGTCAATTGCTGTTTTGTCTTACCTAAATCATTTTGTGCACACGCCAATAAAGCCAAAGCCAAATTAAATTGGTCTTTGCTAAGCGTCATTTGCGAAGAAGTACTGTGGCTGACCAAAGACAATATCTGCATAAAAACCAAACAATGAGTGATTTGCATAAAAAAAACACCGCGAGTAAGGAAAAAAGGCATATGGTGTGAACTTGTTACCTTTTCGGATATCAGTGGCTCTGTACCGGTACTTCTTATAAAGTTTTTCAAAGCGGTTATCGTTACAATAGGCTGTGGTTGTTGACTAGATAGCAAGACGTAATACTTGTTGTATATGGCCGGTAGTTCGATATCGCCTACGGAACAATTCATAAGAAGAGAATGGAAGTATAAATTAGGAGCAATGACCCTTTTCAAAAAATAGAAGCTAAACTCACGTTTTTCTACCTACGTAGTATGGATTCTGCTGTCAACGGATATTTCCAGGGGTCTTGTTCTGTATGTCTATCATATTCCAAAGGGAGGGCAAGTGTTGAGAACTGAGAGTTAATATAGTCAAGATCGTCATCGTCAAAACTGGACATGGCTCTAGCGGAGAGAAAAGTAAAACGAAATAAAAAAAGAATTCAATTGTAATTCTCCCCTCGCTTCGAACCGCCGATTTAAATTGCCCAGTGACGTTTTTTTGACCGACGCGAAGTTTATTTAAATTTTTTCCTCGCGTTTCCTTTTCTTCCTTTCTTTATTTTTCTTTCCTTGAAATCCCTTAAACAAAGTAAGTTGAAACGACTGTTATGTTGCATTTATCTATACGTTTATATTTGTTTGCTTTCATATATATATACTAACTATTCCTTCCTTCCATATAGCCTCTCCACAATGCTCGAAGCCCGTCTCAACGAAGCCAAACTTCTCAAGGCCGTATTGGAAGCCATCAAGGAACTTGTTTCTGAATGTAACTTTGACTGTAACGACTCTGGTATCGCTTTACAAGCTATGGACAACTCCCACGTGGCTCTTGTGGCTATGATGTTACGATCCGATGGTTTTGATCCTTACCGTTGTGACCGCAACTTACCGTTAGGCATCAACTTGACTAGTTTGAACAAGATCCTCAAGTGTGCTCGTCCAACTGATATTACTACTTTAAAGGCCAATGATAACGGTGATGTTTTAAGCTTGGTATTTGAAGGAAAAGGTAATATTTACACTGATGACAGTAAAATGGCGTCCTACGTCTGAACAACCTTTGCTGATCTGAATATTTTTTATTTATCGTTTTTAGACAGTGACAAGATTAGTGAATATGATTTGAAGCTGATGGATATTGATAGTGAGCATTTGGGTATTCCTGATACAAGCTATGATGCCGTTGTCCATATGTCTTCTGTGCGATTCCAAGAAACTGTTCGCGACTTGCAACAAATCAGTGATTCCGGTAAGTAACAGAGGGGGGAGGGGAGAAATTCAGTGCAAGTCTCTCACTAACTGTTTCTGTTGTCGTTTTTATTTAAAAAAGTTGTTATCGAATGTACCAAGGAAGGTATCAAATTCTCTTGCGAAGGTGAAGTTGGTAAGGGTGGTGTCACTTTGAAGGCAGGTGGCTCAGTTGATAATGTAAGTGACCTTTAAAAAGGGAGAAAAGCATCATCACGATCCCGACTATCAAATTATTGACCATCCATTAATATTTTATAATATTGTTTTGATGAACCTCTTATAGGAAGCTGATGCTACTGTGATTGAACTCCAAACCAGTGTTACCATGACATTCTCTATCAAATACCTCGTAAACTTCACAAAAGCCACTCCTTTGTCAAACCGTGTCAGCTTGAACCTTTCCAACGAAGTACCTTTGTTAGTGGAATACAAGCTTGGTGATCTGGGACATGTCCGCTACTACTTGGTAAGCGAAACGACTACAAAAAAATGATATTGATCATATCGCTGACTCTTTCTTTTTGCACTATATAGGCGCCCAAGATTGGCGAAGAATAATGGCTTTTCTTTCTTATTATTCTAACGGAAGAATTGGTGTCATTTGAAGTAGCTCATTATCATCAACTATTTTATAGTATCTCTTTTCTTTTGGTCCCCTTAGTTTTTATACACCCTCATTATATACAAAAATCAATGCCTGTTTGGTACTTCAATAGCTAGTTTATTCTTTTATTCTATATTTTACTCCACCCCCACAATCTCATACAATCCATATTCCATGCTATTACCTGAAAAATAAAGCCGATCAAAAAATATTGAAAAACGTAGTTAAATTTGCATTTAGATTTTGTGTTTTTGTGTTGTCATAGCCCTTATGTCACGTTGTTTTTGTCCGTCACTTGAGGGGGTTGTTGGATACATGTCGTGTATCCCTATAGTTAAGATTTTTTTAAAGTACATACAAATTAGTCCTCGTATTATGAAAGAATAGCTGCGCAAAAAGAAAAGAAGAAAAAAATTGAGAGAAACGTAAGAACAGAAAAAACTGGGAGGAATTTTGATAGATGAAAAAAGGAAGGCGAAGGTTTAGAGTAAAAAAGTAGTCATAATAGAGGCTTCGCCCATAGTATAATGGATCAGAGGGCGGGTAATAAAAAGGCATATTTTATTTAAAGGAATATGGTACATTCTGAACTAAGGGCAAAGGGCTCATTGTAACAAGGGAGATCTAATGGAAGCGGAATAACTGAGGCTATTGGGAATTTTGAAGGTCGGTTAACATTAATCTAAAACGATATCTAATATCTTGTGCAGCACAAAGCACGAGGAAGACTAAAAAAGTATCGTTTATTGGGCACAAAAATAGTGATTGTAGTAACAAAAAGGATCTATTGCACTGAACATGGAAGAGACTAATGGGACATTTTTTATTGAATCATGTAAAAAAGAGACATATTTATTCATTGTATATACAAACTGTGTAAAAAAAAAAATAGCAAACTAAGCTAATGAAGGCTCTAAAAAGCCAACTAAAGCCAACTAATGATGGTTCCAAATCCTGAATCCAAAATGAAAGGGTTTCCCCATGCATCTTGTAATCCCTGAGCTAAAACCCCTTCTAAACTAGTCCTGACACTATTCTAAGTTCAACATAGTCCCATAGAAGTTGAATGGAGAAGGGAAGAAAAAAAAAAAAAAAAAAAAAAAAAAAAAAAAAAGAAAGAGAGAGAGAGAAAAGAAGAAAGATTGAAAGTGGTATAAAAGCAAAAATTCATGTGTGCGGGGTTTGAAATATTTCATTTCTTTGTGTTTTTGACGCACCCATTCAATTTGATTTCGTCGACATTAAATTCTTTTCATACGTTAACAACCGAGAATAGGCTACAAATGTTATAATAAGCCGGCAAAAAATGGGCAAAGAGATCACAGCAATAATGAACGAAGACTATTGCTTTCCCCTCCCCGACGTTTTATCACAACAGCGAAAAAAAAAAAAAGTTACCAACTCAAAAATTCCAGTTCAAAGATTCTTACACACAAGGTCCATTAATCATATACCCAACAAATATACCTATATGCTGCGTGGTGAATCGATTACACAGCGCCTGTATCAACTTTTACTTTAGATGATACAACGTAAATCAGCTATCTCGGGAAATATGAGTGCTAAACCATTTTTTAATAAAAACGAACGTTGGACAGCATAAAGCACAGACTACGATACCTTAAATAATAGTCCGCTCAAAACTATTAAATTTCATCCAATCAACTTGCGGCTAAATAATTTGCCTTCTCCTGATATATGGCTTATATATCATATTCAATTTTTCTATCAACAATTGGCCTCGTGGCGAAATGGATATCGCGTCAGACTTCGGATCTGAAGATTGGGAGTTCGATCCTCCTCGAGGTCGTTTCTTTTGCACTTCTTGATGCTGAAAAGTTTTCTTTTTTGATCATTTTTTATGGTCAAGCATCAATATGTTCGCTGGAAGATGAAATTACACCTTTTTGCCTATGTTTTACTTGATTTTTAAGATAAATCATCAGAGTTATAGTGTATCGGAATGATTTCGCACTATTTACTTTCTGTCATCAGTGTTACGGCTATGAATGGCCGTTGGTTGGTAGCACAGTATGATAGTGTCTTTTTGTAGCCTTTTGTTTTTATTCAAGTGAGCATCAGAAGTTTTCAGGCTTTGTACTGGTATAAAGAAATTAGTTTGAAGTTATTTAAATTCCGCTCAGGGGTAATAGATAAGAGGGAAAAAAAAATGAATTGTGGGGAGAGTGGGCCGTTTATATGCATATAAAATAAAAAGATACAAATCATTCGAGCCCTCTCCCCCCAGAGACAGCGAGCCTAGTCCAACAAGTAGGATGTTCATAGCATGTTTGTCAATGCAAACACTTCGTATATCCAGAACAGGGTGGACAAGTCTAAGGTGACCACTTGTCAAATCAAATTTAGAAACATAAGAGGACGATAATATTATCTATTTTGGGTAACTATACTACACAAGCTGAAGTACATATTTGAAAATAATATATATTGATTTTGTTTTTTATTGATATGACTAGCCAAAAAAATAAAAAATAAAAAAAGAAGACGAACTAAACTGACTCCGCTAATTAAGGGATAAAAAAGATAAAAAAAAGATAAAAAAGACATGCTCTATTATTGAGCCATTTGGGAGGTAATATGGGAGCGAATGATCTTGACAATACGACTACCACCACAGTCTTCGGTAAAATGGCAATCAGGCTTATTACAATTGAAGCAGAAAACCCGATTAAATTTAAATCGTGAGAAGTTAAAACCTTGATAGCAGCTGTATGCGTCCAAATAAACCATTCCCTGACCTTCATCATTTGCTTGTTTCAAAACCGAGAATGAATCCACATGACCATGCACAACTACATAAACCGTGCTTTGAAGAAAAGAGGAGGCAATATGAGGTTTTCCAAAAATGGTAATAAGAGGATGGATCTTTTTGACAAGTTGATGTTTACCAGAGGAGCATTCCAAGGATGCCGTTACTTTCCCAACCAAGACTTCGGTTTTTTCCAAAGGGAGGTCTTCAATCACAAAGACAGTACCACGAGTATTGAGTTCAGAGATATTGTCAGGCCAGTTCAAATGAGCTTGGTGGAGCGGCCTTTGAAATCGATATAAATCCTTGTAAGACACTTCATTCACCACTGGAACAGCTAAAAAACGGATACCAGCGACGACAATTCCACGACTGATAGCCAAATCACGAGCTTCAGGAGTGGCAAACAGAACTTCCCCAAGAATGCAAGACGAATGACAGTAATCCGATCCATCCAAAGTGTTCACCATGAGAATATCGGCAGTGTTGAATTGTTGTTCGAGGGCCACTAACAAGTGAAAGTAGGAATAAGCACCACCATGCAAGTCAAATAGAACAGAATGCTTGCTTTTCGTCACCGGTCTTGGGATAAACTTTGCCGAGTCAAAAGTGGTCATAGCGTTATTACTATCCATTTCTTGTTGTTCTTGAGACTGGCGAAGAGGGTGACCTTCGGTTCTTCTACCTTGATTCATTGTTCGCCGGCGCATAAAATTCCGAGAATGGTTTGACATGAGTTTAACAATGCACTTGACGAGAAGAATGAGAAAAAATGAAAAAGAGATAAAAGAAAAATGAAGAAAAAGATGAAGGTAGTTAGAAAATGGGAGTCTGATAAAATAGTGTGAGTGTATTTTATTTTATGTTCCAGTCAAAGATCATATGTGCCTGAAACAATCTTAATGGTCATTTCAATATGCCTGACATTCAACCGCCGACCACCGTGCCTCTTTTATCTATTTATTAGATGCGGGTTTTTTCATTTTTTTTTTTTTTTTTTCATTTTTAGTTTTAGGAAACGACACGTTCGACTTTTTTGACCTTAAATAAACAACAACAGGAACAATTAATATTGTACCAATTTCAGCCTACTTACAGTCAATCAACCTCAATCATCCTGAAGCATCTCAACATCATTGCCTTGGCACTGCTAAAACATGGTGAGTTGTTGTTGTTGTTGTTGTTGTTGTTGTTGTTCGCGCTCAAATACGTAGCAAATCGACAATGTTGACATTTTTTTCTCCTTTATATTTATATTTAGGCTTTGAACTCTTTATATGTCAAAGCGATTACGGTGATGTATAAAATGGCGTATACGATATAAACTCTTGGGCTAGAAAATATAACTTTGGAGCAGGTTTTGGTTTCCATCCTCTTCAGCTTGGGATTTTTTTTTTTTTTTTTTTTTTTTTTTTTGGGTGACTCTGTATTCTCTTTGACTCAATGTAAGCACGAAGGGTTTTGATTCTCTCCGCTACTGGAAGTAGACATGGAAGCTCGCTCTTTATATATAGATATAATGGTAAACAAGAAAAAAAAAAGTATAGTGCTATGCAGGCCATCCAAGGATCATATATTAATAGTTCGTTTGCTGAATTCATGACATAGGCACCATGGGTCGATACCGGAAACGCTCCAGGGAAAGTAAATATTTGACGTCGATTTGTTTATTATGTAAGCTCACATGTGAAAAAAAGTAGGGATAATGTCAGTGAATATGAAAATGCTATTTTTTTTATAGGTCTGACATCTTTATAAGTAAACTAGTATTCGGCGATGACAGGCAGATGGTTATAAAGGTGGCATTGGCGGCAATGGAACTTTTTTTTTTTTGTATATACATTGGCCAAGGTGATTGTAAGAAGTAAAAAAAAAAAGAGATGAGGGATGGAATATACCTTATGAACTAATACGTCGTTGTTTCTCCACCAAATCTAGATTCTCGTGTGCTTCCTGGAGTATCACTGATCTCCCATGATGGACCCATCAATTTATGACAATGTACGTTCTATATAGCTTTATGTCTCTCTTGTATTTAAATATTTATGGTGCAGCGCTCTTCTTCCATTTGTTTTACCCTTATTAAATGAAGCTTGTGATTGGCCACACTGATTAAAGGTAAAAAAAGCTAGAAAAAAAAACTGGGGTAACAAAGGGAGTCGGTAAACAGAAGGAATGAGGAAAGGTGATGGAAGGGCGGGCGAGGGGGAGGTGGAAACATACACATGGCTAATGTAGATTCTTTTTTTTTTATTTTTATTTTTTTACATTATTGCCCTATTTGAATTATCAACGGTTTTGGTCCCGACTCTATCATTGTGCCATAGCCGCGTTTTCTCCAAAATGGTGTGAATGATCAAGATAAGGTATGAATACTCGATTACGAAAATAGAAAACATAAGAGATGCTCATCATTTGCAATTGACTATATAGGGGGGGGATGACGGGAATTTGCCATATGCTGCATGGTATACCAAAAGTAGCAGCAATTTATAAAATTTGGTGAACGGCTTTATTACATCACTTACCAATTCAAATGACTTTTTTATTTATTTCTTTTTATTTGAATTTGGCTGAAAGCAACAACAACATTTGGGCTGTCTGGTCAAAGCTCAAAAGAATTTGGATAGGAATGGAACCAGTTTACAGCGACAAATCTATCAAGAAAATGACTATGAATAGTGTGCCTGTGGATTGAACTTTATGGGAAATAGAAAAATTATCTGGCTATTACGGTGACGATGTAGTAAGATCAACATTTCACATACTGATAACAATCCTTCAAACGCAATTGGACTAATCATTCATCTCTTTCTGACATTTTTTTTAAATAGTTTGCGGACATTCAATTCACCCACCACACGAAACCAAGGCATATTGTCTTCCATTAAAATAAACAACATCATACCTGTATCAATTGTTTATGGAAAGCAAACCAGATTATTCGACACACTGAGAAGAAGCAGCATAGCATCGACGGTTATCATCCTTATTAACACAAGTACTTGATATGGGTAGAGTATTAGTGCTTAGATATCACCATTAGACTAGCGATTTTTTTTATTACCAGTAGTTTAGTAGTAAATACAGTTATATCATGTGTTTGTGTGCCATTGCCTCTTTATCACTTGTCCAATAAAGAATGTTTCTTTTTTTTTTTGACTATTTTACTATTTGACCATTTGACTTGACTTGATATAGGAAACTATACCCTTTACCAGTCCTTGGGACCTCACACAAACTGATTATATAAATAAGTGTGATGAGCAAGCAAATATAGGCTCGGCTCTTGTGTTTTGACTTATTACATAACATATACACCCAATGAGAGTGCGTTATATGTCGGATGATACGATACATCAAAACAAAAATAGATCAAATATGATATGTACGGGTTAGGAAAGAGAAAGGGACAAAGGATGGAATGCCTAATAGTGGCATTAGGTTCGACATCATGGTAATGTGTACATGGTGGGTAATACCTCATTTGGGTCAACGCCGCCAACGTTTTTTTTTTTTTGTTCCCCGCATTTTTGTTTTTGTTTTTGTGGGGGGAAAATATGTGTATCCTTCAATTTTAATAATAGTAATGAATCAATTATTATGATGCCTAAATGGAGTGACGCACAGATGCTAACATTTTTATTAAAAGAGAAATGCTCATTAATGTGTGGGAAAGAAACATGCACACTTGTGTCAAAAAAAGGAGGAGCCATCATGATTTTTTTTTGTGCTACCCCTGGATCCACGCACTGATGTAAGGACAAAAAAAAAAAAAAAAGTAAAGGCAAATGTGTTTAAGTAAAGTACGGATTTTATTCATTTCTAATTGTCATTTCTACTATGTATATAAAAGGGGAAGCTAGTCTGTATATATAAATGTTGTGTGTGAGCATGTTGATAATAAAAGAAGGATCTTGTCATAGGCATAAAATGGAAAGGAGGAGAAGCATAAACTTGTATATGTAAAATGTAAATCTAACTAAGAGTAGGACATATGTAATGAAGGGAGGGGAGTGTATGGGTCGGTGGATGTGGGAATCATTGGTAAATTATATACAAAGAGACTAAAAATACGCCAATCTGTTGATCGAGAGAGAGAAGGGATGATCGACATCTGTTGTTCATTTGATTTCAATAGGAAAAACAGACCTTGAGTATATGTAATTTGCCGTATGGTTGAAAGGAGCTGAAGTAGGTGATAATAACTGATGAGATGAAGAATACAGTGGAGGAGAATAAGAAGATGGAGGAGGTATTTGTGGAGCGGGACGATAAATAATAGGTGTTACCAAAGGAGGCAATTCTTCTTTGACGTGAAGGCTCTGGTAAGGCGATCCATATGGAAGGGTGGGTGGTGGACCAAGGGGTGTATCTAGCGCAGAATCAACGCTGTCAGAGGGTGAAGTAGGTTGCGTCATGCCAATAGTGTTGTTATTGCTGGTTCTGGTGCATATACTATAAAAAAATCCCAAAAAGCGGCAACGATGAAAGAAAAGATTAATACCTTTTGTTTTACAGATGTATCTATTTGACAGTTCATACCGAAATTGCTTCCATTGATTAGTGTGACATCGTTGGTGTCTGGATAAAGTTGTTTTTCTTGTAAAGGATTTTCCACAGCCCATATAATCACATACATACGGCCTTTTTCCTGTGTGAGTCCTACGATGGCGAGCAAGTGATGAGGACTAAGTACATAAGTACACATAAAAAAAAAAAAGTTAAAAAATCAACCATCCCTTTTAGCCCCTTCTTTTTTTTTTTCCCTATAAAACTTACATCGCTAAAAGACTTTCCACATGAATCGTATTCGCATACGTGAGGTCGCTCCTTGGTATGAGTGCGGTAGTGTACTGTCAGAGCTGAGCGTTGAATAAATTGTTTCCCGCAATCCATCCACTCACATCGATAGGGTCGTTCGTTGGTATGAATACGTCTATGCCTTGATAAATCAGATCGTCGCGAAAAAGACTTGTTGCAATCAATCCAATTACATTCATAAGGCTTTCCATGACTAGCTCCGATAGAAGTGGCAGTGTTGTTGCTGTTGTTGTAGTTGAGTGAGGATATGGTCATTTTATCATTGGTATAAGAGGAGGAAGAAGAATTGTATGAAACTACACTAGCATTATCATATTGTTGATCGTAATTATTATTCAATAAATTTCGGATATCCATAGGTGTGATGATTAGATTATGATTGAACAAAGAGAAAAGAAAAGAGAAAGAAAGAAGAAAAGAAGAAATTAATCCTTTTATTTGAAACTTGCGATTTTGAAAACCCGCAGATCACGGGTGTTTAAACAAGGTTTATACAGTATGTAGGCGCTAGTTTGTGGCACACTCAACCGACAAACACACACCTTTGGTGTTGGAAAATTGGGGGGGGGGAGGATGTGATGGGATTTACACCCTACCCTTTCGTCAACAGTCAGAGATACCATGTATTTGAATATCTTTTTTTTTTTTTTAAGCATGCAGCCCCAAAACCAAAAAAAGTAAAAAGTATCAAATATTTTAAAAGCCGACCCGATTCCATTTTGGATGGTAATGACAGTTTATAGATGTATGGGAAAAAAGCAATCCAATACATCTTTTTGGGTAAGCCTATTGATTATTCTGAAACAAGTTCAATAGCAATGGCTGATTCTGAATGCCAGGTTATGGACGATTTCACTGATCAAAAGGATAGGATTTACTATCACTATTACTTCTCAACCCAATTATGAGCTAAATAAATTATATTGTATTTGAATGTTCCATTAATAACCAAATGCCTAAATTTATGTACGATATGTTTTTTTTTTGTATCATGACAAAAAATAAGAATAAACTTGGTTCTTGTTGTTTAAGGCGCCGCCAATGTCAATTTGATCGGGGGAATGGGAATGTATAGATGAAAAATAAACAACGAGATAAGAAGGAGAGCAGTGGCCACATAACATCAGGTGATGGAATGATGATAGTACTGTCCAGAATATATCATCAAATGGCACGAGCCACCTCCTCCATTTGCTGTATTTTATTCTTTGTCATTCTTAAAATCGCACTTTTTCCTTTGAATGGTAAATACCTAAACTTGATCATTCGTCATTATTAGCGTACCATCACCCTAATTATGACCATATCACCATTACTGTTTTAGTTTGTAAAAGAGTCTTTGACAAAATGGCGATCACTAATGAAACGAATAACGATTGGGTAAACATTGTTGAACAATGTAAGGCAAGTGGTGTAACCCCGCCACGTGCAGAAAAACACCGAGAAAATCGTTATCCCGGTGAACGGGCAACCGACGGGACCGAATTCACTTGACCCCCTCCCCGATTAAAAAAAAAGCTCAAATTGATGATGGTCCATGATTAATGATACCTATCCTGCTCTCATATTGAACCTTTGAGAAAATACAAATTATATGTGCTTCCTTTTTTTTTTTTTTTTTGGTTTCCTGCATGGTTTTATTTCTACATTTCGGAGTTGAAAGATCACACCTTTGATTGAATTGAAGGGAACCAATTGTAAAGAGAGAGAGGAATTACAGATATATCCATTGTTCAAAGCACATGGCAAAACATATTCAAGGTTCAAGTAGCACAATGTGCGTAATTGACGCTATTGATTTATTACCTTTATTTTTTTTATTGGGGGTGAGGGGAGCGCAATTAAAAAAAAAAAAACCAAAAAAACACCAATCACGAAAATGTACGACTGTTCTGTCTGTGCCCTTTTATCTAAGGCTTTCAGTTGACTGTATATTTAGTATACAATACAAATTTGATTCTACACAGAGAAAAAAGCGATTTGCATGTAGCACTTTTTTTTTTTGCACACACAAGCGGATCAGCTCATTGATTTTTAATGTCTATTTGACTAATGATGTCATGCACCATCCGAATTTCCATCTCCCTTTGTATCAAAAAGACTACCATGAACATCCCTTGATTTAAGCACCTGGTTGGCTCTTCCAAAATAAAGTCATCGGATAGAGCCGTCATCCGATGTCATCGGGAAAAAGAAAGTGCTACAAAATTCATCGAACAAAAAGATCAGTTTTCACAATTGAGGGGTAGTACATTGATCATAATCATCCATAAATATATCATCTTTCCCATTTCCATAAAGTTTCCTTTGATTCTTTTTTTCCACCCCCGACTTTCCAGTTTGGGTCCCCATGAATCCATTTCATTCAATAAACCAGCTTAGTCATGACATTTTTTTTTAAAATGTAAATGGTGCTGTAGAATGAAAGCAATCATGATATTACATTCTGAGGAAGGGACGTTCGTTTTTTTTTTAAATTCTACAGTACTGTACTGCAAGTCAATTTTAATGAAACACAGTGATGAGAAAAAAAGGTCACTAATTAAACCTTGACGGAGAGAGTAATGACTTTCGGAATATCATTATTATTGATAAATCATATCACTTGAGTGAGTGAGATGCTCCGACGAATGATTTTGTTTTTTATCATGGCCTTGACAACCGATTGCCCTAAGAGGCTATATCAGCCAACAGAAAATGTGAGCAATAGCAACCTATACAGAACCTGTACCAAGAAATTCAAGCGGGACTTCAGACAAGCACGCTGACCCCCTTCACGTTGTAATTCCAATTTGAGCAGTGCTCAGAACTACTCCCATCCTAAATTGTCATCTTGGTGAAATGGAAATCAAATGTACTATAGGCACTTAAAAAACAGCAACAGTAAAAAGATATCTTATATAAGACTTGAGAAGGACAGGTGGGGTAGTTTCTTTTTAATGAAGCACAGCAACAGTGAACACTAATCAAGAGATGAAGGTGAAATTGGGAGCACTTGTACAAAACATCAGAGAGACAAATGGGACATTTTTCATTGAAGTAGGTGAAAAGAGACATACTTTATTTAGATATAGATACAAACTATATACAAACTAAGACTAGACTAAGACTAAACTAAGTTAATGAAAGCTCCAAAAAGGCTAATGGTGCCTCCAGATCCTAGATCCAAAATGAAAGGGTTTCCCCATGCATCTTGTAATCCCTAAGCGAAAATCCTTCTAAACTAGTCCTGACACAATTCTAGGTCCAAAATAACCCCACACAAGTTGAATGGTGAAGAAAATAACAATGAAAAGAACGAAAGAGCGAAAGAGAGAAAAATTAAAAAAAAAAATCTGCTCATCGCAGTTTTCAATCCCCGTCACCTAGAAAAATCCACGTGGGCGGCATTTACATATTTTCTGTGATTGATCTCTGTAGCGATATTTTTTTTGTCCGTTGCTAAAAAATGAAAGCCCAACTAGTTTTCTTCGTCAGCATTTCTTTTTTATTACCATGGAAAGCCCTACTAGTTTTGTTTCTCAGCATTTCTTTTTTATAACCATAGAAAGCCCTACTATTTTTGTTTCTTAGCGTCTTTTTTTTTATAACCATGGAACGAGATAAATATGGAAGTTTTCTTCTGATGACAGAAAACCCCCCGCCGTTAAACAACGACGACATGATGGCTTCCTCTTCTTTTCAAAGCAAGTCCTATCATGCAACCTCGGCAGAGTTGTTGTTCACTTTTTATGGCACTGCCATCGTAATGTCTATGCACTCCCTTCACTGTGGAATAGTTTACAAAGCATTGCTGAATAACTCACCATCCACTATGAAATAGTTTATCCTCCTCCTCTTTATCATAGTTTACCACTGTAGGGGTACTTACCCTCGTAGTGTACCTGACGTAAAATTTATCCTACAATAATATAAATATTTTCAATGAAAGCTTTCAATGTTTATACCATAAACTACAGTGATATAAAAATATTAATTTTTAATTGCTCCTTCTGAATAATATACATGTATCTGTGGAAAAAAAAACAAGTAGAGTGTGTATGCGTGCCTGTGTGTCAAAAAAATAAATACGAATACTGGACGCGTTTTGCCAGCTGCTATGCTCCGTCCACTGAGTTTATAAAATGAAAGGGGCAGAGGAGATTTTGTGAGCGACCGTAATAGACACATGAAAAGAAAGTAGTGACAGAGGGATGATACAATAAGCTGTGATGAATGCTTGAAAAAAAAAATTGCATTCTTGTTCGAAATCATCTTCACGTTGAAACAAAATGAGGCGATGAAGGTAGTGAAATATTGAAAAAGTATCTACAGCAACATACATTTCTTAATATGATATAATGCAAAAAGAAACAGTAGGTAACAGCATTCTATTTCACATATAAATTTGAGTGGGGCATAAAAACAAATAGATAAAAAGATAGCATCAAAAAGACAATAAGGATAGTGACCGTAAAAATGAGCAATTTTTTCCATTTTATTCTTTTTTTTGTATGCGAAATAAAACAATAAAAAATAAAAAGAGTAAATACACTACGCTTTTCAACTATTCTACAAAAACAAAAGACTATATAGTAATAATAAAAGTAATCTACATGATCCATCCAAAACCAAATGACAAGGGAATGTCAAGGCACACTTATTTCTTGCTGTTGCCTCCATACTTTGCCTTCCAGACATCTTCCATCTTTTCATCGATTCTTGTAAACAAGTATTCAGCACCATTCAACTTGTGACCACCACGAATGTCGTAGGAGAAGGTGTCCGGAATAAGACGAAGAGGGGCATTCAGTTGGCGGGAAATGCTGTCACAGGTAGTAGGCATGTAAGGGCTAATAAGAGAAGACAAGATGTAGATCAAGTTGATGGCAGTGGTGACGACAGCATTGCATTGAGGGCGTTGGTCATTGTACAAACCATTGCTCAAGTTGGATTCTTGAAGATAGAGGTTACCACGAGCGGAAATGGCCATGGCAGTGGCAAGACCAGCACGGATTTTGACTTGTTCCAGTTGATCTACATACTGAGCAAGCAATTCGTTCACATCCTTCACCAGACTCTTTTCATTGGCACCATCCAATGGTGTTTCAGACGCAGGGGGAAGGATACCGTCGTATTTGGCAAGCACGAACTTGATGGCTCGGTTCACAAAGTTGCCAAGGTTGTTGAGTAATTCGGTGTTGTTCTTGGTGATAAATTCGTTCCAGGTAAACATCGAATCGCTGCTTTCAGGTCGACCGGACAACAAGTAGTAGCGCCATACTGAAGGAGGAATACCTGTTTCTTCGGCATTGGTACCAAATACACCCACGTTACGAGATTTGCTGAATTTTCCACCTTCATAGTTCAAATATTCTATTTCAAATTAAAAGCAAAAAAGACAATAATCAGATCAGATTTACTTTTTACCAGTTTCCCAGTTCGCTGATGTTTTGAGCCTAATCTTACCAGTTGTGCTAATGTGGTTTACCAAAGTCCAATCTTCCTTTGTAGCCAGTTCAGTACCAGGGAATATCACAGAGTGGAAAGGTACATTGTCTTTACCCATGAATTGATATAACTTGACGTTCTTTGGGTTCTTCCACCATTTTTCCCAGTCATCGGTATAGTTGGCGGTGATACTAGGATAACCAATGCAAGCATCAAACCAGACATAGAAAACCTTGTTTTCAAAACCTTCAAGTGGCACAGGAGTACCCCATTTCAAGTCACGAGTGATACAACGAGGACGAAGACCTTCCTTCAACCAAGATCCAGTGATGTTGACACCATTTGCAGACCATTTACCTAATTTGATGATGACATATCAAGTGATCAGTTTTCGACTTCTCTCCCCCCCCCCTCAAACTTATTACCTTCTACAGAAGATTTCTTATTGAAGCTTTCAATTTGATCTTGTAATTTGCCCAAATCCAAAAACAAGTGACGGGAATCCTTGGTGATAGGAGCATTGCCATCCAATTTACAGCGGGGAGCGATCAATTCAGTAGCATTGAGAAGACGACCACAAGAATCACATTGATCACCACGAGCATCTTCATATTGACAATTGGGACAAACACCTTCCACGTAACGATCAGCCAAGAAGCGTTGACATTGTTCACAGAAAAGTTGGGTCATTGTGTCTTGCACCACAAATCCATTTTCGTTGACCTTGTGGAAGATATCTTGAGTGATTTGAGTCTGCTTTTCAGTTGTTGTACGTCCAAAGTAGTCAAAGGAGAGACCAAACCATTTGTAGACACTGGCATGGATAGCATTGTACTTATCGCAAAGAGCTTGACATGATACACCTTCTTCCAACGCCTTCGTTTCCGTCGCCGTACCGTATTCATCAGTACCACAGATATAAAGAGTGTTGTAACCACGAATACGACAATAACGAGCATAAACGTCAGCACTCAATGTTGATCCCACAATGTTGCCTAAATGAGGAATATTGTTGACGTAAGGAAGTGCAGAAGTAATCAAAATGTTGCGTTCGCCTTCAACAGGTGTTCTATAAAACGGAAGTGTTACGATAACCGATACATTCACATCCTTTTAAAACCAAGTGACGGGTAACTTACTGTTTTTCGCCTTCAGGTTTAGGAACGTAGTAAACTTTGTCATTGAGCTTTTGAGTTGCAGGGTTCAATTCGGCCAATGGAGTAACTTCAGCAGCTTTCTTTTCGGTAGCTTGGTGCTTCTTCTTGGGAGCCTTGACTTGTACCTGAGCAAACAAATACAGCACAATAGGAAGAAAAAAAAAAGTCAATTCGCTTGAATGTGTTTTATTTTCCCCAACACCTTACCTGTTGACCAATGATCTCCAGCGCAGTCTTAACAGCAGAAGCTTGAGAGATGATATGACTCCAGGCCGCAAGCTTGGGGTATTTGGCAGCATCAATATCAGACAAAGCTTCATAGATAGATCCGAAGTAAATAATGTCAGTCGCAGTCAATTTATCGGTCTATACACAAAAAGGAAAACGGTATATATGAGTCAATCTGAGTCAATAGCGTGCTACGTATTTCAAACCACCCGCAGCCACCAATGATAGCATGCGCATATACTTACATTTCCAAAAGCAGAATTATCGTTCATAAATTGATTGATATCTTGGAGAACAACGTCATACTTTTTCTTGTTAATCAAAGGGCCAAAAACAGTGGTTTCTTTTTCAATCGCTAAGCTTTGGTAAAGATCAAAAGTAGTGGCACTCAGGATATATCTATAAACAAGGAACGAAAAATAATTAGGATATGTATTCCGCAGAAATCTTCTTCTTACCTGACAGCGACGTTAGGATCGTGAATAGTCATGTCGTCAAGTAGGATGGTTAAGGTGTCACCAGGGATTTGATTGATTTTGACGCCAGCAGCTTCAGCGGCAATGAGTAGTTTCAAAGTATTGGCATAGTGTCGTTGAGAAGGCACCAGTTTAGGTACAGTAACGTTGATAGGTCGTACCATGATCAGTTGATATTGGGTAAAGAAAAGAAAAGAGGAAAAAAGAAAAATGGAAAAAACACAAAAGGGGGAGGAGTATATTTATTTTTTTCAAGCCACCAATCAAAATCCATAAAAATGACCTGCTTAGACTCATCTATTTGCGCTACAAAAAACAAAAAACAAAAACAAAAACAAAAAGTGGCCGTTCCAGAATAATAGTAGTACATGTCAATACAAATGAAAATCAAACGGTGTTTATTATAAAAAAAAGCGAGTGTGTGTGAGAGGGGAATGATCTTAGGAACTACATAAATAAAGTGGAGAGGTCTTCAGGAAGAGTGTAATGCAAACAGACGAATGAATATAGAGTCGAAGATAGTGGGGAGTGGGAGAGGTGAGTAGAGCGTGCAAAAAGGAAAGGAGAAATACTATCTAAGCAGACTTGACAAGTTGTTCCAAAGCCTTTTCGATGTCTTGGGAATTGGCGTTTTGAAGGCTGACTTTACGTTCGATACCCTTGTCTAAAAGAAAGAGAGAGGAGAAAAGAAAAAGAAACAGTGAGATCAATTAAGAATTTATTGTTGCTGTTAAATAGAATAGTTGACATACCGAAACGAGCAAAGACGCGAGCTTCAGCACCGCTGGCTTCACGAATAAGAATGGGCAATTCAGGATTAGCTTGTTTGATAGAGGTATAGTTTTTGGCGACGTATTCACTTCAAAAAATAAACAGATATGTTAAGTTAGTCTAATATCACTATCGGTCCATATGAAGTAAACGTACCGAAGACCAGTGCTGGAAGGTGAGCTTTGGCAGAATTGAACTCGGAGTTCCTTGAGACCTTTGCTCAATTGGGATTTGAATACGGACATGATAGTGGAGGTAAGAGTGAGTAGAGTGGGGGGGAGAGAAGACAAAAACAAAAAAATTAAAAAACAAGCTTTCCATCCCCGTTTTTTTTAAGACTGACCAAGTCACATCAAAATATTTAAATTGCCGACTCCTAGAGATCGTTTCTTGCGAGTTTTGATTAAAAGAGTATGATGACTATTACTTATTTTCCATAATTTTTCCAGCAATCATCCATAAAAATTTCAATAATATTTATCGCGTTTTTGACAGCAGCTATGTCACAGCAAAAAATATGTGACAATGTGTTTTTGGTCAAAGTGGTGATGAGGGGATACAAATCCAGGACAAAATGTCGGTCGTACAAAGCTGTACAATGACACATTCCTTATGCCAAAAATACAAAGAGTGGGTATACCCTAAAGCCGCAGTCGACGTTGAGTAATACTGAACAGCAGGTGTTTGACATGCTGAGGTGAACAGCAAGAAACTCCTTCGCTGCGGATCACGTTTTACTATGGTCCCACATCATTTGAACTATGAGGTTCCAATTTGCTTTATTCACAATAAATACTGAATATAGAAATATAAAAAAATACCGAACTATACAACCTCTCAAAGAAGACGTAATCAAATATGAAACCACATACAATACACAGCTCACCTCTTTTTTCAAGGCAAAAAATAAAGAAGCAATTACAGAAAATGAGACTAATTTGAAAAAATGCAAATTTTATTATGATTTATGTATAAATTTTAAAGGCAGAAAGATAAATAAAGAGAGCAAAGAGAAAAAATGATGCAGGGGAGGGAAAAAAAAAGAGAGGGAAACTATAGGTATAATAGCATGTATTAACTAAATAGACGTGTGGGTAATGGGAGGGAGGGAGGAGGAGGAAGATCGACTGAAGATCAGTCGTGCCAGCGACTCTTCTTTCTTGGTGCGTCTTGAATCGATCGATGTCGCTTGTTGTGGAAGGAAGCTGATGGTTCTTCAATGGTGTTTGAGTCATTCTTGCGCTGTCGATGATGGTAATGTGTGTCTTTTTGCCACTCCGGTTTGTATGGCACTTCAGGCTCTTCTACAGCCATTCGGTCCTGCAGTAATCCGCCACGGAATCCGCCCAATGTCGTCGTCGTCAAACTTCGTCTTTCATCGTCCGTGAGATCCGCTAATGGGATAATGGATTCACCCCTTTCATAATCGAAAAAACGTTTCGGCCCAAATCCATATGCCCAATTGACCTATAAATCAATACTATCAAAAGAGGAAATTCCCCCCACCCACTTTTTTTTTTTTAAACAAACCAAACCAAACTTACATTGACTTTTCTATGGTGAATTTCGAGATTTGCTGAGTTGTATTTGGCAGCACGGGTAGCTTGATGTGTTGAATATTTGAGGAACGCATTATGTCTGTTGTTCTTTTTCCGCAACTATTTTACAAACACAAATCAGATTGGCGTATATGGATTTGTTTATTTTTTGAAGTACACAAAGTAGTTTTGCAGCTCACTTACAATCACGCTGATAATATCTCCATACCGCGAAAAAATGTGCTCCACTTCTTCCGCTTCGCAATCATAAGGCAATGGCCCAACAAACAGCGATCTGGTCAAGACTATTAAAGAAAAAAGCAAAATAATTAAACAAGTGTATACAATATATGTTTTTTTATAGCCTAATTACCTCTTATACTTCCAGGCTCTAATGTTCGGTCATAGGTTGGGATCATTGCATTTATGCGTCGGGATTGCGCTTGTGGAAGTGGATTCTGTGTTTCTTGAGGGATTCGCTGGAGTATTCCATGGTGAGTCGGCGGAGGTGGTCTGTTGGGCATCACAGAATGAGAAATTCCAAGCGGTGGTAGTTGTGGAGTCACTGCTAAATAGTGTGGGGAATCATCAATTCGTTGGTGTTGCTGCTTTTGAATGAATGATGGGTTGTAGTTGAATAATGGTACTGGCGGATTTATGCATTGGTTATTTGGTAAGTGCTGCGTTGGTCCAGACATCTGAGGCGGCAAAGGTGGTGGATGGGGTTCCGTTATTCCGATGACCTGGGTATTCGTACCGTCTTTATTCATCAGTTCATTTAGCACTTCGACAATATTGCCAGAAGAAGGTCCATCTAATATAGAAGGGATTGAATGTATGTAGTTGATGTGGTTCCTATAACTGCTGATAATATCGGATTCATGCGGAGCCGGTGGTGTAGTCGAAGGTAATGAATTTGTCTGTTCCTGGCGACCTGTGACGAATGAATTCGAATCCAACGAACCCACAGTTTGGCTGTCCAAAGGGATTAGAGAATTGAGAGAATCGAGAGAATCGAGTAAAGTGGACGTGTTAACAGCTGGCGGATATAGAAGAGTATTTGTAGAATCGGGTGGTCCTAAAAAAGCAAGTTCAATTGTGTTAATCTTTCCCGTCAAAGATTTCAAACCGCGTCACTTTTATGCGGTTTTTTTAACATACCTTGATTTGCGTCATTTGAGTTCCCAAATAAAGTGTACTTCAGATCATCAAGTAGGACGTCTTCAAACAAGCCTTCCTTTTTCCATATGGCCAATAATTTTTGTACCTTCGCCTACAACCAAGTAGAGGTTAGTGTAAGTTGGCCAAACACTTATTTCTTAAGGTTTATTTAACAAAAAAAAAAAAGAAGTCGTAAACGCATATACACAAACACATAAAAACACATATACAGAAACACACATACACAGAAGCACATACACCAGCACGACCCTCCTCCCCTACCCTGCCTTTCACCGCTGATAAATTTTGTTATAAATTGAGAGAAAGCAAAGTCTTACCTTATTCCTGCCACTGCAATCTTCGAATAGCCCAGTTAAAGCGTGATCCTTTAACAAGGTAGAGAACCTGTCAATGTATACCATTTGTGATTGTTCGCGAGCGCTTTTGGTGATAGCATGAATTATATATAAGCCAAAATGTCGATAATCGAGCGGTACATGCTGAATAAATTGGATAACAGACTTGGTGATATAATCGCAATGCTATGGGAGGGAGAGAGAAGCAGCATTCAAGTTTCAGTTGAATCAATTTCGATACGTGACGGAAGTTCTTTTTTTTTTTTTTTTCTTTTTTTTTTTTTTTTTCCTTTACTTCAGCATGTTCAAGGGCCATAGATTTTAAGCTATCAGTTAGTGAGAGGGAGATGGATGATTTTGATTTTAAAACCTTGGCAAGTTCTTTGTCAAATGTAGTGGGAAGCCATTCCATGACGGCGAAGATTTATTTTGACTTTAGCAGGCACAAAGAGAGTGAAATAAATAAATAAAAAAAAAAAAAGCAAAAAAAAAAAAAAAAAAGCGAGCGGGCCGGCACACACCCCACACCCTGTCTGCGTTTAAAAATGGTGATTGACTGGACAGTAATATGCGTTGTGGACATCATATTTCTTATATTGAATTTCATCAAGCTCAGTCAATGGAAAGTGCCATCAGAAAAGAAGGAAAGGAGAGAGGGTATTTCTGATTTTTGGCGACACAGTATACTGTAGTATCTGGTGGTAGGACGAGTGGTTTCTTTTGCATTTAGCATATTTTATAACACTCATACTTGGTTAATTATATTGGCTCCTAGTAAAATTTACTAGAAATGAAATATTGTGCAAGCTATAAGGAACTACTACTTGCACAGAATTCCGTTTTCCTACATTACCTAACATCAAAGACACCGTTATTCCATTACTATTCCAATGATAAATGAATGTGTGGTTGAAGTAAACGATATAACGATAAAAAAATGCATTTTATTGAACCATACAAAGCATAACCATAAACAATAATGGTCAATACTTATCTAAAGGTGTACCATGGAGAAGGTATGAAAAAGATAATTTAAAAAGACAAGATGGAGACACACACAATGGCAACTAACACTAGACTAAACTAAGAATGGTTCCATAACACTGTTCTTAAGTTGAGCCTAAAATGACGGGGGTTTTCATGCATATTTTCAGTAATGATGGCTGACTCAAAAGTTTAACACAGTTTGTTAACATTCAGATTGAGACGAATACAATACAGCGTAAATAAAATCGGGATAGGGATAAATACGGGCTACGTCTTAATTTTATTTCAGAGGGTCTGAAAAAATTCAAAATCAACTTCACTTCAATTTTCAATCCCTGTCGCCCAAAAAGACTTTCAAAGTATGCCGACTGAACCCAGTTTCACTCTTAACCACTCGCCAAATCGACTTGCTGGTAAAAAAAATATAAAATTATGAGCAGGTGGTGCAATAATACTGATTTTTCAAGACAAAAGTTTGAAGATATGGTAAATTGAAAAGACCTTTATTATAATATGATATACAAAAAAGTGAGTAATTGATAGAAGAGGACAAAGGGAATGAGTGAAGGGAGGGGGAGATGATTGGAGAAAGGCACATGAAAGGCGATAGAAGTAAATATTCTATAAAGTCAATCAATCACAGAATCCGCCTATAGGTAAACAAGATACATATTGACAAAAAGGGCAGGACTATTGAAAAAGAGAAAGAAGGACATGTAAGACATCATGTTTGCCGATTCATATAAAATGATGATACAAAAAAAAAAAAAAAGGATTACCTTTCCAGGATCATCATTTTGGTAAAAGTTCTTCCAGAGAAGAATGGTGAGCGCTACATAGACGGCGAATGATATAAACCTAGAGCACCAAATCATGATTTGATACTTCTTTGAATAGTACACCGCTGGCATACTAAGAGCACCGATAAGCAATCCGCCAATAAGACCACCCAGCAAAGTAAAATTGTCAACCCTATTTGCCATTCAATAAAGTGAGTAACTATATCATCAAGACATCGTTGCCATTGATTTTGGTAAACCTACCCAGGTAATAATCCCAACATAAAACTTGATGCTAAAAGATTGGTAGAGAGATTAATCCATATGGGAATCAAATCATGAATTTTTTTTTCTAAAGATATTTTACCAACAAAAACCATGACTTTGATCAAATGTCGAAAAGGTTGGTTCATCAGTCGCCACATGAATATGATATCAATAAAAGAACAACCAAAAAGACCAAATAAGGACGGATTACAACCCATGAATGCTTGATAACATTTGGAGACAATAACAAAAAGTAGATTTTCAGTATATGGTATTGCGCGTCATATTGTATTCCGTTCCATCCTTCCCTCCCTCTCGACTTACGATTCGTTGGAGTCGCAAAATTAGCGCCAAACGCATTTCCAAACATACCAGATAATATATAGACAGCTAAAGAAAATAATAATTTGAGCAAAAGCAGATACTAACAGCTAAAGGTCACTTTCTTACCTGCAAACCGTATAGGATTCATGACACGCTCTAATTCCATTGCCAACCACCAATGAAGAAAGGCATTGATAAGATAATGGAGGACACCAGTATGGACAAACAAGGGGGTAAAAAATCGGAAGGATTGATCAGGTATGGCAGTATATGCAAAACCACTCATGCCACATATATCTTGTAAAGAGCAGGAAGTGTTTTGAATACCAGGATTAGCAATATCGAAGATCGGATCCAGAATGCCCAAAGTATACCTCGTCTTGTTACTGTCACCGCCAGAACCATTGCCAGTACCAGATTTCTTCAGTGTTGTCCAAGTTGAATTCATTGTTGAAAGTGTAGTGTTGAGACATACGTATCGTTCTTCAGGTGGCATAACTTCAGTTGGCCGCATGCAGGGTGGGAATCGTGCACCGCTTTGTACGAGTATCTACCAGAAGATGGAGTTAAAAAAAAATAGTGTGAAGGAAAAGAAAAAGAAAAAATTTGGGTACAATAAATAAATAAATAATCATACCTGAATTGATGGTCCGAGCATGACATTAAAGGGATCGAGTTCCATAAATTCGTCTAGTGAAATCATCATCAGTGTGCATTTATGGTATATTTCATATTTCTTTTTAAATGCTTACTTGAAACTTGCTGACTTAGTAGCAGTTCACCAGACAAAATTAAAAACATAATAGCCAATAGTATATAAGTCGTTACAATTGGCCAACGTTTCACGCTGAACGGTTTTAATCCCGACCGAAAGATCGTATACCAGCTTTCAGCAGGTCGCTTTTGATATAACGATTGAGGGTGCCTAATTTTATCCATTCCCCCTCCTCGTGCTCTTTTTTCTTCATCTTCATCCTCTTCCTCATATTCATCGCTATCACTTTTTCGACGGTCATAGAGTTCTGCAAATATTGATGGCATCGCTGACCAATGATGATTGTCGTCTTGATGATAATGATGGTAGTCGTGGTCGTCAAGTAATGGCATTTCTTTCCGTTGGATATTCAATATTATTGATGATGGTTGTCTTTTTTTCCCTCCGTCATAAAAGGATACATCTACTTTGGAAGGTTGCTGATAAGGTGGTGCTCCAGTATCACATGTATCATATATTCTCATCTTCTACACTCAAAATCTATGTATATACATATATATTTAAAAGGGAAAAGCGAGAAAAGCGAGAAAAGCGAGAAAAGAGAGAGAAGAAAGAGAAGAGTGTTGTTCGTTTTTTTTTTTCTTTTTCTAATATTGATAACCATGTTTGTTCTGCTACTCCCTAACATGATCATCATATCAAATAATATCGCAGACACTCACAAAAAAAAAAAAAGAGCTCGCTCCCATCTTTGCCCCTGAAAAAAATCACTCCAATGCTATTTTCAGGTCCATATTTCAATTTCCGTCTATTTTATGCAGCCAATGAACTATCTATACATAAGTATAAAAACAAACAATCATATCAAATATATACTAGTAACTGAAGAAGCAATTGTTTTATTCAAAAGCTGAACAACGCTGACCTTTAATTTAGAGTCGTATATTCGCAGAGGAGATACATACTGTTCAACCGAAAAGTTATTGCCACGCATCAACATCAAGATAAGATACAGCGTTTAGTCGGGTTTTTAAAAAATCGACAATCATGCCAAACGTGTAAAAAATATTTCACCAATAACCGATATTCTTGCATATGGGAAGACTATGGCAACTAGAGACTCTGTCCATAGATTTGATAAACTTCGATCATTCTATAATATCACATAAAAAAATGAAAAGACGTAAAGAAAGAGAGTATAGGGATTGGCTAGAGACACCAATGATACAAAGATTGAAGACAAAACAAGTAGAGAGACATAAGCTTTTTTTTTTATTTATTTTTTATTTCAATAATAGAAATAAATAATGATTCATGCAAGAAAGAGAGAGACAGAGAAAGAGAGAGTAAAAGGATATATAAAAAACTAAACTAACAAAGCTAAACTACACAAGTCATCATACGTTCATTTTCTTTTTCCGAAGAAGCACCGTATCTTTTGTATTGGGTAAACACTTGATTTCGATTTTGCCGATGGTGTTGTTGGAGGTGGGATAATAGGCCATTTGTTGACTCACCACCACCAAGAAAGGCAAAGTTCCTTTACGAATATGAGAATCAAAGAGTTCCAATCCTGGATCGGCAGTGGCTTGGTCGTTCATCACAGTCATGGCATGATTGGTGATAATTTCTTGGTTTTTGTAATCAAATCCAGTCCAAACATTGGCGTTGTTGTCCGGTGAAACAATTTGGGCCGCTACCTGAGATGCTTTGAATGCCCAAATATAATCCAACAGAGCGGTCTTTTCGGCATCGCCTAATACACGTTGATATTGTCGATTTGTTGCTGGCTGTGGTTGTGGTTGTGGTTGTGGTTGTGGTTGTGGTTGTGGTGGTTCCAATGGATTTCGGAAAGTGACGATGGATGGTTGAGGTTGAGATTGCTTTTGTTTTTGTTTTTGCTTTGATGATGGTATATTGCTGTTGTTGTTGTTGTTCGACTCATTGCTATGGTGAGAGAAGTCGGATGAGTTGGATGATAATGACAATGAATTGGATGGTGATGGGGTGGTGAGAAAATTATAAGATGCTTTTGAAAAATTGGAACCTGTTGATGATTTTCGAAACAAATAGGATAATGGCCATCGTCGTTTTTTTGTAGAATCCTTTGGGGATTCTTGCTGTTCCCGTTGCTGCTGTTGCTGTTGCTGTTGTTGTTGCTGTTGCTGCTGCTGTTGTTGTTGTTTCTCCTGTTGATTTTGCTGTTGGTGTGATGATGATACTGTAGTGTTTTCCATCGGTGTTTCTGAAAGGGTATCTGATAAAGTCATTGGTGGAGGGTTGTTCGTAAGGTTAGTATTATCATCCACTCCAGATCCATGCGGTGTATATTGCTGATTTTGATTTTGATGATGTTGTTCGATGCTGATATTATCCATTTGAGCTGATAAAGGGATGGTAAGATTATCTGGATCAAAAGGAGATGGAGTTGCACCAGGAGGTCTTTCATTTTTTTTTGCGTTTTCCAAAGCGAGCATTTCCAAGGTATTTAGAGAGTCATCATCAGAGTCTGCGACATTTGCATCAGTACCGTGATCATTGTTTCCGTAATCATAATCATAATCATAGTCATAACCGTAATCATAGTAAGCACGGTCCAAAGCATAGTTTCCTACAGATGATCTTCGTCTTTTTTCATACTGTTGCGGATCTTGAAACTATATTGTATCAAATCAAATCAAGTAAATAGAAAAGATAAGGTGAGTCAATAATCCTGCTAAACAATACATGCTATTCTAGGTCTAGAATCTCGTGAGCAAGAAAAAAAAAAAGTTCGGTTTACCATTCTTGGATCTTGGCGTTGCTGCTGTAAAGCAGAGTTAGTCGAAGGATAGAAGGACTGGTTTATGGAATGAGGCCGGGATCTTGGCGCTGTTGAGCCCAGCGTAGATTGTCGTTCGAGTCCATGTCCGTGGCGTGGTTGTTGTGTTATGTGAGGAGGATAGTTGGAGTCAGGTGTTGAATCATACAGTTGAGAATGAGAATATCGCCTGGGTCTGGAAGGGTACTGATGATGTCGAGAAAGCTGTGGTTGTAGACGACGAGGTGAGCGCGGAGAGTAATGGTTAACAAGATATTCTCCATGGTGTGGGTTGTCGTAATTGTCGTAATAGTGTGGCATTTCAAAATTTCATAACGATAAATGAAATAAAATACCAAAGAATTAATGGAAGAGAAAAAGGAAAAGGAAAAAAAAAGGTCGGATTTGAAACTTTTGAAAATGGAAGGGGAAGGGTCATTTTTATGAATGCTGTTTTTGTATGTTGTACATAATGTCAGTACACTTACTCTTATTATTCGTACCATTTATAGAGCAAATTCATTGTTAACGTAATCAAGACAATTAAGCAATTTATTCTTATGACATAGTGTTTCTTTTATCCTATTCATCTTCTCATAAGGATGATCCTTTTTGTTGTCCACGATTGCTTTTGATATCGATTGTGATTGGCTGGGAACGGCTCGGCTGGTTTTTTGAACTCCTCTTTTTTTTTTTTTTTTTTTTTTTTGGCTCTTTTTATTTTTTTATATTTTTTTATATTAATATCTATAACCTCAAATATGCAGCCTAATAGTCATATTCTTCCGCATCCTTTTTCTAAACCTTTGTATACAAATGCTCAGTTATCTTCTATTCATCAGCAAACTTCATCCTTGACAAATCCTCAGCAACAACAACAGCAACAGCAACATTTGACTAGTCCTTATACCAACGACGTGGATTTCAGAAATTCGAAACGACCAAAAGTACGAAAACCTCGAGCTTGTAAGTTGATATTAACGTAAATCATACCGCTTTACAAACTAAATCTGTTTATATATATATATATGTATTATATCTGCACCTTAGGTGATTTGTGTCGAAGAAAAAAGATACGGTAATACTTTCAAGAACGTTTTACGATGCAACCATGCTAACTTCTTTTTATTAGATGTGATTATGATCCTGCATTCCCGGAGAAACAGTGTTCTTCCTGTAGAGGGTACAAAAAGACGTGTGATTTTGCCGAGGTAATGTATTTGATATCTGTCTTTCGGTCGCTTATACAATATATTAATTCGTTATCATTTATACAGACCGCCAAAAAAAGGGGACCTCCCAAGGGTTACGTTGAAGGCCTGGAAAACAGATTACAACGCATGGAAGACTTGTTGATGAATATGGCAAGCTCCAGCAATCTCTCACCAGAAGCGATACGACACTATATAAACAGCAATATTGACGAAACACCAACGACCGGCATCAGCAACAGTAATGTGTCTACTCAGCACCTATCACCATCTCTGCCATCATCAAATCAACACAAAATATCGTCACCACGCTCGTCTAACTCCACAGAATCACCACCACCACCACCGTCAACACCATCATCATCATCATCGTCATCAAATGCAGCTATCAAACGCCTTCATTGTGTTGATAAAACCCTTTCCCATGACGCACAAATACAGGAACAATTGGAAAACGCCAGAGAAGGCAAATATGCATATTTGGGAAGTTCTTCAGGTGTTTATATGCTGAATCGACTTTTTCCTAAGAACACCGAAGATAATGATTGTATGGATGACGAACATTCTCGTGCGATGCTACAAGGCAAGGAAGACGATGTCATGATGGCTAGATTTGGACATAAATCATCTCATCTCAATGTTGGCCCAGGTGCTAATGATGATGCTACTTCTTCTTCTGGCTCTGCCTCCTTGTGGATTCTCCCTCCAAAACCAGTGGTAGATCGACTTGTAGATTTGTAAGTGATATAAGGAAATAATCACGGAGCTAAATATATATATGACGTGTGTACTCACCAACAATCTTTTATAGGTACTTTAAAAGAATGAACATATTTCTACCCATTGTGGATGAGGATGAATTTATGGAATTGTATCGAAAGGACAGCAATGGAATATCGAAACCACTTTTGATGACTATATGCCGGGTAACCATCCGTATGCTTCCAGCTGACGATCCAGTAGTACAACAATATCAACTTGATCGAACTGCAGTGTTTTGGGATATGGTGCGACAATTGGACACGAATTATGAACTTGATTTTATGGAACCTCAAATCGAATGTATTCAAATGCTATTGCTAAGCTCAGCCAATGCGGATCGTTGGAGCCCAAAAAGTGCAAATTGGTTGGCTACTAGCATTGCTGTCAAAATGGCTCAAGATCTTGGTTTACATCGGTCTAACTCTCAATGGACTCTTCCGTCGAAATCCGCTGAAGCTAGAAAGCGACTATGGTGGTCAGCATATATTATAGATCGTTGGGTATGCGCCTCTCTTGGAAGGTAATAAAAACAAACAAACAACCAATTATTGTATATCACTCACGTACATCTTTTTTTTTTTTTTTTTTTTTTAAATATAGACCATTGACCGTCAATGACGCAGATTGTGATTTGGAATATCCTGAATTGGGTGATGATGGAAAGTACACCGCCTTTGTTTCTATTATTAAACTGTCTGGTGTCCTAGGCGATGTGCTTCGTGCAATCTGCTCTCCACGTGCTCGAAAGTTAGGTGGTCAAGGATTGGGTCCGGAAAGGTTAGCAAAACGATTAAAACAAGCATTGACTGATTGGAAACACGGCCTTCCTTCTTCTTTATGGCTTGATGATAACGAAATGGATTGTATACATCAACAAAAGGTATCCAAGGAACTGGAATCAAAAATCAACAATGGTGGTAAGTTGACAAGTATAATAATAACAATAATTGGCAAGCGATGAGTGTTAGTGGACTTTACAAAATGGACTCATCATGCTTCGATATTTTTTTTTTTTTTTCAGCTGGTCAATTACGGATTCTCTATATTGCAGTGCAGTTATTATCGAAACGACCTTCGATCTTTTTGGGTCCTGATCATTCACCATCGCCGTCATCATCATCGACATCGTCATCATTATCATCATCATCGGTCTCAACAGCATCGACAGTAGTGGTACCTCAGGAATGTTTAGATGCCGTGGTTGACGTCCTCGATATCTTTTACATTATCAAGTTTCATTCTCTCATGTATGTTGGTTGGTCTTTGTCAAGTTATGGCCTCTCACAAATCCTGATGTTTATCTTTTTGAATCACAGAAATGAAAATGAAAAAGTCGCTGCTGAAGCCAAACGTCAAGCGGAATCATTTAAGCAACATTATCGCATGTTAGAAGATCATTTTGTAGAGGTAACTAAGAAACATTAGCAATAGCATTTATTTACAATATTGATCAGGACTGTTTTTTTTTCAATTTAGACCTCACTGATTACGTTCCTGGACGCAATCAGCAAAATGATTGAGCATGATAAGGAAACAGAACAAAAAGAAGCATGCTGCAAGGAACAGAACGGACAAGGATCATCACTTTGGGGAACTTCTAGTGGAATGGATTGGCATGGTAAGGATTTTTTTCAAGAAAAAAAGCAAATCAAAAACATATATGCATAGTTAGATAATCGTATATCTTATTTAACTCGTTTTATACTTATAGATATGATGAATTTGATTGGCAAATAGCGATTAGATTTTAGATTAGATATATTTTACCTCGCACCTTCTCTACCTTTTGATTTTATATATGAATTTAAACCCGCTTTCCCCTTCACACAAACACACATCTTATATATATATATATAGGTATCGATGATTACGTGTCCATCAATAAAACACTTTATTTCATATCTACTGTACTTTTGTATATCGCTGTATTTGTTAGAGTGGTTGATTACGGAGATCAAATTTTGTTTAAAGTAGGATGTATATGATTTGACTTTGTGGCTGTATTGGCTGATACAAATAGAGAAATGTTCAGCGTTGGTGATGAAGGTGATGAAGATTATGATGATGAAGATTATGATGATGAAGATTATGATGATGAAGATTATGAATATTATGAAGATGAAGATGAAGATGAAGATGAAGATGATGAAGATGAAGATGAACAAGATGATGATGATGATGATGATGATGATGATGATGATGATGATGATGATGATGATGATGATGATGATGATGATGATGATGATGATGATGATGATGATGATGATGATGATGATGATGATGATGATGATGATGATGATGATGATGATGATGATGAAGAAGATGATGATGATGGTGCTGGTGGAAATACCCCTATGCTAGGCACAGCGTGTGTTGAATGGTAGTGAAAATTTTAGCTTGTATTTTTTGAAGTGGTATTATTAATGGTTTGGACAGAACTTGTGTTGTTTTTATCAACTAGATGTATATTTAGGGTTTAACAATATTAGATAGTGACATGCCACTGGACTGAATCCATTCGAAAGACGAACTAAGTGTATGAGGGACAATGTAAAAATAAAAAGACAGGGTAAATTTATTCAGACGGAATATAAACGGAAACTAAGCTGGTGTAATGATAATACTATGGTACATATATAATGTGTGTGTATGTGTGTGTGTGTATAGAGTGTGTGGAGACGGAGGGTACTTTTGTTGTCGAGTACATATAATGTGAGATAAGCTAGTTTTACCAAAGATGGAAAGCTATCCTACGGTGAGCGGCTTACTATTCTACAGTATTGTACTACAGTGAAGGGGTTAACTAACCTAGATCGAATTGCATAATTAAAAGAGAACATGGTGTTGTCAGTGTCAAATGATGGCAATTGATGTAATGGGAGGAGAACCAACTTGCTGGTGTTGTAATAAAGAAGAGAGCAAGAAAAGTTACGATCTTGTAATGAACAAAAAAAAAATCGCACTAGACCGATCTCCAAAAAACATTTCGAATGCCGCCCACGTGAAATGTTTATTTTCCCTCTCCCGCGTTTTAATTTTTTGGGTTCTATTTCTTTTAATTTTTTTTTTTTTTCATTTATTTTTCTTCACCATTCAGCTTCTGTAGGGCTAAGTTGACCTAGGATCGTATCTGGACTAGTTTAGAAGCGTTTTCAGCTCAGGGATTACTACGTGCATGGGGTAACCTTTTCATTTTGGACTCTAGATTTGAAATCACCATTAGCTGGCTTCTGCGGTCCCATTAGCTTAGTTTGCTCATAGTTTGTATCTGCACCTGAATAAAATAGATCTCTTTTGACTTGCTTTAATGAAATATGTCCCATTAGTCTCGTTCAGGTCTTGTGCAATAGATCCGTTTTTTACAGTCATCTTCGCTTTGGACAAGTGTTGAAGTTGTTACGCTCCAATAAAAAACCTCGCTTTAGTCATTCTCATGTTTTCTATAGTATAAGAGATTCGTCTCTTTAGATTAGTGTTGATCATTCTACAACTTAGACTCTCCATTCCTCTTCCAATAGATCCTCCAATATATAGTACCTTTTTTACAAAACAACCCTTCCTTATATTTAGAATCTACCAATATACTTCAATAAAGATGCCTTTTTATAAGCTGCCCTCCAATACATCTGATAGTGAGCAATGTCACTATTGTTGCTGCTTTGTGAGTATCCTCCCAATATTTGTTTTCTCATTCACCCATCATGACTACTTTTCCACTAAAGAGCCCAGAGAGCAATTGGTGACCATAGGTCTCTTATTATATTAAAGATGGTCATATTTACTCCAATCATATAGATAAATCTAGGTCGTGCTGTGCGTGTAGCCTCCACCATAGAGCATTTTACATTACTTTCTAGCTTTATCTATGACTATTTACTCCGATCCCAGAAGCTCAGCGAGTGGTTGATGGTTCTGGGTTTTGATATAAAACGTCGTCGTATTCCCACTCTACCATTCATATCAATTAACTAGACGGTGCCACCGGCTTAACCTTCACTAGCTGGACATATTGTATCAGTTTAGGTCGTTGTTGTTAATTTTTTTTTTTTTTTTTTTGTTTTTGTTCTGCATGTGGTATGATAATAAAAAATGGAAGTCACTTGAGCTCCAAGGGGTTCTATGATATTAAGTCACGAAATGGCGTATATATATTAGAAAAGATTGCAACAATAAGGTTTAATCTACATTCTGACTGAACTGCATTATAAGGAAGGCAAGACGGGTACATGATGTTATCATAGATTTAGCTCACGTCAAGTTGTTGAGAGTGTTAATCAACAGTTTCACTTTCAATTTGTTTGCTTGTGAATAAGAAAAGCTTCTTGTATGGTAATAGTCAATTTATTTACAGCTGGCACTTGAATATTTAACGTAGCAAGCTTATGTAGTTGAAGTCAATCAATTGCTTAAGCTATGAATAATCACAGGTCCGATGTCGAAATAAATAAATCAGAAGGCGAATGTCATATAGAAGGCATAACAATCACCACCAAATCACACAGATAAGATAAATGTGAGAGGAATATATCTTTATTATTATTATCGATATAATCAGAAACAAAACAAAGAAGTATGTAAAATAACAAGACTATGATAAAAAAAAAAAAAAAAAAAAGGGAGAGAGAGGCTAAAATAAAGTAACATCAAATGGTAGTAATAAACTAAATAAATTTTTAATAGATCATCGTTCAGGGTCTCTTGAACCGCAATAAGGAAGGCAAAAGATCCACAGGTCCAGCTATTCCTAGAAATTCGTGCTAAAAAAAAAAGCCAGTTTAGCGACGTGATATGATTCATCTTCGTCCTTGTATTACATACCTCCAATAGTTCAGCGGCAGTGGCTCTTGATTTGACATCCACACATAGGCAAACAGCCAAAAAGCTTTTAAGTTCACGCGAGAGTTTTTCAGGGTGCTTTAAAGAGGGCGTTCCATTTGTGGCAATCAGATAAAGGGCTTTGAGAGGTTCTTCATCCAAGTAAGGGGGCTCATTTTCGATCATTTCAATAGCCATAATGCCTAAAGACCAGATGTCTACCTTTGATCCATATTCTTTTTGCTTCACTACTTCAGGTGCCATCTATATAGGTTCATCGAATGACGAAAATAATAAAAAATCCATTAGCAAAGCACTGCTACCATCCACTTCGTCTAATTTTCCTTTCCAGTACCCAGTACGGAGTTCCAACCATTGTTGCACGTTTGTTTTTCTGATCTGTCAATTTGGCGCAGTATCCAAAGTCACCTAAGTATAATTTTGCATTAGAATCCAACTATTCGTTCTATATTTTATAGTTTTTTTTTTTTTTTTTTTTTTTTGAAGGACTTACTAATTTTGACTTGCCCCTGAAAATTCAAGAGAACATTATCTGACTTGATATCTCGATGGATGATCTTTTGTGAATGTAGGTGGTGTAGTCCTTTTGTTGTCTATGATGTTTCAGGTCCATAATAAAAAAAAGGTATCGATCAGTAAACGGGGGATTGTTTGATTTTTATGTATTTATAAAAGTTACCTCCAGGCATACAGTAGCAATTTGGTGTTCGGTCATTGTATTGTTTTCAATCACGTCAGTCAAAGCACCGCCTTCCATAAATTCCATAACTACCCATAAGTTACCACGAACCAAAAAGGAGTCCAGAAAGTTGACGATATTGCCATGGCGCGATTCTTGCATCACCATGATTTCATTGACGATCAGATCCAGCCTTGATTGTTTTGTGAGATCCATTTGTTTGACAGCCACTTTTGTAGATGTGGTTATATGTGTCGATAGATAGACTGATCCGGAAGCTCTTGTTGTATGATAGATATAGGTGGGCAATGGATATAGTATATAATCAAAAAAATAAAAAAATAAAAAAACGATGAGCCAATATTTAGTTTTCCTGAGACTGGGCTTACCCTTGTCCAATTCGTTTGTTCCGTCTGTAGAGTAAACTAGGGTCACCATTAGATACAACAGAGCCTACATGAAGGTAAAGAGAGAGGAGTACATTAGTACTGACCAAAAGTGGGTATTTTTAATTCAAACTTACGCAGCCTTTCCATAATCTGGGCATTGCTCATTGTACTGGTGCGTTGTTCCTGTCGTTTCGATGAAGTGGAATTTTGGTTTTGATTGATAGAAGTTGTAGAGGGTACTGGTGTTGATGACTGTGGCGCAGGTTGAGGTAGTACGGCTGAGGCGGCTGCTTTGGACGTAGGTTGAGTATGCGTTCCATTCGATTTTTTTCTGGTCAATAAATTGTTGCTAGATGAAGATGGTGATAATGTCACATCTAACCTGGTGGAAGTGCTGCTATTGTCGTCTGGTTTGCTATTCATAGAAGGGTGAGGCTGCTGCTTACGTTGATGAGGCTGTTGTTTTTGCAAGTGTTTTTCATCGTGGTCCTGTTGCTGTAGTCGCTTGTAGGTATCCTTTTTTACTGAGTTGCTTGATGTTATTGTATTCAGATTTTTGACCTTGGACGATGATGAAGAGGTGGACATATTTCTGTTGAGAGATACTGAAGAGGACGTTACTGGCTGAGGGTGCGCGACAAGTTTTTTAGTAGAATTCCCAGTCGCTGATCTGTTGTGGCCTTGGCTATCAATTGCCTTTGCTTTTGCTGATAAAGATGAGGATGAGGTTGATGTATGCATTGTTTTATTTGTTGTAGGGGCATCGCTGGTATCAGTTGTAGGTTGTCGTTCTTTTCCATATTTTTGCCGATCCAATAAAGGTACAGGTATGGTTGTTGTGCCTTTGAGTCGAGGTTCTTCGCTTTCTAAGGACCGATCTTCCTTTTTTTTGCTTTTAGTGGACCTCAGACTTGTTGATGCTTTTAAAGCGCCGGTGTAGTGGTGTGATTTTGTTGACCGACTTTGACTACTGCTGGATAAAGTGGGCTGAGGCGTGGGTGGTGTTAGTCCGGTTTTGTCGCTACTGCTTGGGGAAGGTTTCCGGCCGGATAAGTTACCGACTGAGCTTGAGTGCTTGTGTGATGTTCTGGGATGAGCCGATGTATCTGTAGACTATTAGTAAAAAATAATAATCCAGCATTAATATGATATTGTCTTCTTTCCCTTGTCTTCCCCTTTTTTTTTTTTTTTTTTTTTTTTTTTTTTTTTTTTATCAAACCTGCATCGATGATGGGACATTGGTAACGGTGGCCGATCGTGGTAGCTGAGAATCTGGTGGCGATTGTTTCAATTTTCTAGCATCAACCCTGTCTCTAGAAGTTGATTTCTATTGAAAATAAGTAAAGGTGGATAAGCACATAAATATCACTACAGCGATTTATTCTTCCCCAAATTATACCTACTTCCAATTGATTTATCTTGATTGTCGAGTCCTTTGATGCTTTTGGCATAGGTGGTCTTGGAGGAGGGTCCCGGATTTGCCTAGGCGCTGGGGTGGAACGACTTGGTTTTGGATGTATAGAGGTATTCAGAGCTGTAGATTTTGAAGAGGCTAGGTTGTCGTGAAGGCGGTAACCCCAGCCGTCGTCATCCTTGTCCGATTCTTCAGAGTCATAGCCTTGCTTTTCACGTCGTGTCTGCTCAGTGTAGAATTCGAGGGCTTCCAGTACAGCTTGAGGATTCTTGGCAGCGTCTTCAGGAGTGATCTTTGATCCTTTCAATAAAGCATTCCATTGTTCCGGTAATCCCTGGTTTAATATAAATAAAAGAGTACATAATTAATAAATATATCCAATCATATACAGTGACCGAATTAATGCTTACAGTAAACGCACCAGTGATTGGATCAAAACCGACGTGAATCTTGTGCACAAAGTCAGTCGGTCCAGAGGCACCTAATGGAGATAACTACAGTACATATGGATAATATTTAGATGAGTTCAGGAGAAGTTAAAAACTAAACTATAACATCATTCCATAATTGTTATTCTTCATGTATTCTCTCTCCTTTTTATGATGACTTACATTGTATATTTCGTCCATCCAAGAATATAGTTCTTCGTCGCTTCGGCATGCAATATAGATTTTCTTTTTGGTTGTTTCCAGTTCAAAGCAGTGTGATTTCAGTTCCGATCGATTGACAGCTTCCACCATTTTTAATGCAACCATTGCCACACATTGTCCCAAGTGCTAGAAGTAGGGTAATACAGTAAAATGAGACTCTAATGTGCGATATATTCATTATATAAATTGTTTTGTACTTACTTCACTTCGATGAATAGTCAAACATTGCTCCCGTAACACAAGATACCGTTTTGACCAAATCCAAGCTCTAAGACCTTCTTCTTTCACGTGTACAAATCCATCTTTCTTTACCGCATCCAACGTCATGTTTATTTTTTGGAATCTAGGGTGATAAATACGGTTGAAGTATTGATTAGCTTCCTATAAGCAAATAGTCATTTTTTCCCCTTTTTCCTTTACCTTTTTCTTCCACAAAGAGTGAACTAATAAGCGAAGGATCTAAGTAGTACCTGCTGTAGAATAAAAGCAACGATTCGTATAAAATAAAGAAGGAGAGGGAAAAAAGCAATGAGGAGAATAAGAAGTGAAAAAAAAATCAGGAGAAAGAAAGGGGGAGGGAAAAAAGGGGGTGTGATGGTTTCAATTTTTAAAACACCGCGGTCGAGTATTTCTGTAATAGCATGATCAAGCATTGTAATGCTGATTCCTAGGTTCAATCACCCTCAACACCTTAAAAGAAAGGAGTTTATGGAGATGGCCGTGGGGAAGGGGTAACTTTGCGGTTTAACTCATAACCTAGCTGGCCCACGTGGATATCATAAAGCTGTCATGATATGTATGCTTTTTCCCTCTTTTTTTTTTTTTTTTTTTTTTTTTTTTTTTTTTTTTTAATCAAGGAAAGATAACATAGACAAATGCGCTCATAAATATAGTACAGTAAGATAAACAATAAAATTTATCCTAATTTAATCAATGTTGGACCTATTTTAAAGTGACATAAAAAAGTCAAGTTTATCACAGATGGATTACTCTTTCTGGATAATCCAGCTGCCCTGCTCTTATCCAATCCGTTTCTTTAGTGGAGACGCAGGAGGCGTGGCGGTTATTTTTGATGTATCATTAAATAACATACCATAATAGCTAGTTACTCATCTCATGTGATACTGTGTGATTCAAGGGTAAAAGAGTGAGAAAGAGATCTTCATCGTGACATAATCAGGGGATGGAGTGATGACAGCAAAAGTCCGCTATAACGAAAATCCTCGTTTTCGATTGGTTACATTCAAACTTTTTTTTTTTTTTTTTTTTTTTTTTTTACCCTTGTTGTCATAAATGATGAGATTTATGGCAAAGGTACGCATAAAAATGGTGACAAAACCGCCAAGTTTTCAATTACTATAAAACTACATGGGTAAAAAGTGGTATAGTTCATACCACTTGAGCCTTCGTATATCGTACAAAAAACAAGCGGAGGAGGATTACCATCCTAACATATACTACTATGTCATAACTTTTTCTAAAATGTACAAGACAATGCTGTAAGTACAGTACGATGCTGTTCTGCACTTGTTATTTTAGGGCTGAAAAAGGTAGATATGATAGTTGTGTATGCATCGATGAATCGATGTGCGATTTTCAATGTATACAATGTAAATATACAGATTATAATTGTATATTGCTTGCTGATGATACCCTGTAAAATATTATACAGGGACACGGTACAGCACAGTACAGACTGTACGGTACAGTACTGTGGCCAAGGTCTCCTTCCCCTTGTTTGATTTGGCCTGCATGAAGAAAAAAGTCCTTGACATCAAATCGCCCTATTTAATTGGTGGATTAATGACGGTGTTTAAATGTACTGATATTTCTTCTTTAGATTCTCCTCTTTTTTTTTATTCCTTTTTCTTCCACTTTCTTTTTTTCTTTTTTATTCTTTCACTTCTTTTCAGTATCCTTTTTATACCATTTAATTTTTGTCTGTATTATTATTATATTCTTTTATCTTTGTAAAAAAAAAAACTCCAAAAAAATATTAGCTTTTTTTTTTTTTAGTTTTTAGTTTTAGCCACTTTATTTGATATTCCCCTTTCCCCTTCCCCCCTATCCTCTCTCATACTCTGTTTTATGACTACTCTGGACAACATGCCATCAAAAGAAGAGTCTATTACACCTATTATTAACGACAACAATTACGGAATGCCCAAACCTAGCGATGAAAACAAACAAGATCGCCTGGCATTGATTGACGACCTCAAGCTTTTTTGGCAACAGCGGCCAGTAACTGGGACACGACCTCGACACCGCTGAAGCGATTCCATTTGCCTAACGGTGAATCTGTATCTTGTGTTTTATGGAATGGAATTTATTTTGTTACTGGAACGGACATTGTGCGATCTCTCACCTTCAGGTTTCATGCATTTGGACGCCCTATCACCAACACGAAGAAATTTGAAGAAGGTATCTTTAGTGACCTCCGTAATTTAAAGCCTGGAATTGATGCACAGCTGGAAGATCCCAAATCAGATTTATTGGACATGCTTTACAAGAACAACTGTATCCGCACTCAGAAGAAGCAAAAAGTATTTTTTTGGTATTCTGTACCCCACGATCGCCTCTTTTTGGACGCCTTGGAGCGCGAATTGAAACGGGAAAAAATGGGACTACAGCCTACAACTATTGCAATTGCCGAACCTGCTACATCAACATCTTTGGACACCACCCAAGAACTGTTTGACCAACTGCGAAAATCCATGTCCATTTCTGCTGCAGCCACTGCTCATGCTTTGGAGGAGGAAATTAACTCGCCGTGTATGGCATGGGGTAGGTCTCTTATGAAAAAAAAAATAGTATAAACGGTTAAATAATGCTTTTTTTTATGATCGTCGTGGTTATTAGATTCAAATGCGTCGTCCAAATCAGCAACCTCTACCGGATTCTCACCCGTCGATGATCTGCGCAAGCAACGGTCCGATATAATGCCTACCTCGACGAAAGCATCAACAACTATCAGTACAGCTTCAGTACTATCTGAACGTGCGCAAGTCAGACGATCCCGTGTCAACTCAGTTCCGGCCGATTTTGGACAAGATCACGATCATAGTCAGCAGCATTTGATACAACAGCAGAAGCTGCAACGTCAACATTACAGAATGAGCCATGGATCTTACTTCTCACCCTCGTCGGTGAAGGCGCCCACTTTTCAACCACGTCAGCGTACCTATAGCGTTTCAACCTCTGGTGATTCATACCCTTCGCCATCACTTACTGGATCTCCCCTGAACAACGCGTTAGTAAATGGAAAACATCAGAAAGTTCGTGATACCGATCAGCAGCAACAAAAACAGCGAAAGCCTTCTCATCACCATCATCACGCCAGTCATGAAAACCATGTCCGTCGCCATCACCAACAACGCTCGACAAAAAATGGCACCTTACCCTCGAAATCTTTGGATTCCAACTCTATCACGAAAACAAAGACAATTTTTGGAGCCTTGTCGCTATTTGATGGTTCACCAACTTACAAGCAACGAAGACGCCGTGCAACATCCATCCCATCATCTGCAAATCAACAACAACAGAAACAAAAGGCAAGTGTCGGGGGTGGAGGTGGACCGAATCGTATACGTCGCCATACCAATTGCCATCTACGCACATCATCTACATCGTCCATGCATGGAGCCAACAGCACCAGCAGCAGCAACGTGCATCAACCTCCCAGTCGATTAGCGATAGCCGCAAAAGCTGCTGGATTTGACAGTAGCCCTCAATCCAATCAACCTCAGCACCAATCTCCTCTCCCTCATCATCATCACCAACACCCACCCTCTTATCAATCTCAACAACAGCAGCAACTATTGAAACAAGGCAATCAGCAAAATTATGATAGATTTTCTGGGGATATGCAGCAACAACAGCAATACTCTATCAATGACTCTTCTGTCCCTGTGATGACCCCTCATTGGTCTGATATGATGGATACCTCGTTAAATGGGCTTGAACAAGATGAAACAGTTCTCGGTGGCCGGCAATTGGGGACGTATGACATTGGACTGCACAAACACGCTGACAGTTTAATGAAAATGGAATAAATTGCAGTATGGATGGACACCACAACGGATATCATCCGTCATCTTCGCATCACTGGAATCAAGAGGTACATCAACTTACTACCCACGCACTGGAAACAATTGCAACAGCTACAGCAGACCCAACTACGTTTGAATCCAATGCAGCAACAACATCAAATCAAGATAGCAGCATGTATCAGCAACATTTTGATCAAACGAATGCACTTGAAGCTTCCCCTGATTCGTCCTACTCCTCACTCTCCTTGTCTTCTTCCTCTTTACGGCCTTCCAATTTGACGACAACAGCGCCGACAATGTCATGTATTGCAGGTGGTATGGTGAGCCCAATCGAGGATATGGATTTTGAAATGAAGGATGTCATACCATTTGATACTACTGGGCAACCGAGTTATTCAACCGATTATCCTCCTGAACGACCAAATCATCAAAATCTTACACCAATTGTGACAGATGTGAACCCAGCATTCTCGACAGATTTTATGGCACCACCCTATTCCGAAGGCAGTTGCACCATGCTATCACCAGAAGATGAATTTTCAAGCACATCCTCCTCATCACCCTCGTCCATCCTTCACTATCAAAATTATTATGATATTTTGGCTTCTCCTACGACAACCAATGGTAATCACGGACCAGTTCTGCTTTCACCATTCAAGCCTGATACGCATTCATTCATCCCACCAAATCACCATTATCAGCAACCTTATCCCATTCTCTCTTATCATAGTAATTCACATCATCCTCCTCATCACCACAACCAACATTTGCAAGGAATATTTTACCCTACTTCCTCGACTTATCATACTGACTTCAATAACAAAATCAACCATCTTACACTCCTTTGACAATTCACGATGTCGACCCAGTCTATCAATGAATGAAAAATATCTTCTCCCCTCACTGTCCCTCAGATTGATTTTATTATATATTTTATATGCATCCTTCCCTATATGATTATTGTTTTTATTTGCTTGGCGCAATATTTTTTAAGCTAGTCCATTTATGCGTACCCTTTATTTATTTGCCTTCCATCTTCCCCCCCTTTTTTTATTATCTTGTATGTTTTTCAATGCATTGAAATATTTCTATATTGTTTATTCTAGTAGTACATATATATATGTATATATATTATTATTATTTTTATTTTTATTTATTACACGGCAGTACTTGACTTTATAATTATGACCCAAATTCTATTTAAAATAAAATGATTTATTAAAATAGCATCTGACCTATTCTGACTTTTTATGCGTGCTCACATTGATCTCATGATTCCTTTTTTTTTTCTTTTTCCCTTTTCACCTCGACTTTTTTTTTTCCTCACTTTTTACAATCCTCATAATTCTTTTTATTTTAATTTATGTTACCACAATTTTTAATCTGTTGTATATCATCATTGTCAACGATAGTATTAGCAGCATTGTCGGCCTCGGAAAAGAAAACTGAGCCATTGATCCGACGAACATCGATAGTGATTCTTGGTGGTGGCTCAAGCGGTATTTCTGCAGCAGCAACGTTGAATGACAAAAACATAACCGATTTTATAATTGTGGATGCGCAATCGTTTATCGGTGGACGAGTACAACATCAAGACTTCGGTGGAAAGACGGTTGAGCTTGGTGCAAACTGGGTAGGTTTTATTTGAAATGCCGCCATTTCTTCTCACGCGCTTTTTTTTTTTTTTTTTTTTCTTTCTTCATAATTGAGAAGATATATGGGAAAGGCACCAATCCAATTTATCTTTTGGCTCAACGCCATGGGTTAAAAACGGTACCGAACGACAAAAAAGATGTGGTTTACTTTGATCAACAAACCGGCCAACTACCTACTGAAGAAGGCAAAAAGGCGTCTTCTATTTTTGAAGACACAATGAGATCAATGGTGGATTTTGCAAGTAAGATAAATTACTTCTTCTGGTGGGAATGAATTAAAGCTGACTTTTTTACTCACTTACAATTAGGTATGCGCTTGAAGAGGAATCTAGTCGATCTATCCAGTCGTACTGCTTTGCAACTGTTGAACTGGACACCAAATACCAATCTAAAAGCAGCTGTGGAGTATTTTGCTGTTAACTGGGAACTGGCTGAGCCCGCCGAGATGTCTTCTTTGGATTATGCTACGGGCACTGTCGATACTGTCTCTGGATCATATCCTCAAGGTAATGACTTTGTTGTGGATAATCGGTAAGTCAGGGGTATTTCAGAATATTTTGGAACGAGACTGATGTCTTATATATATATATGTGTAGTGGGTTCAATTATATCTTGGAACAAGAAGCTAGAAGGATATTCAAGGATGAAGACCCGAGGCTACTATTGAATACTTTGGTGACAGAAGTAATTTATGATCAAAATCAGGTTACTGTACTCACGGCGAATGGAACGATAATTAAAGCTGACCATGCACTATGTACATTTTCGTAAGTTATTATTGGAATGTTATTCAAACTTAAATCCTCAACTAATACCCTCCCCCTTTTCTTTTTCTTATAGACTCGGTGTTTTGCAAAGTCAAGATGTCCGATTTACACCCGAATTCCCTGATTGGAAACGTGAAGCCTTACTCAGTTTCCATATGACCACATATACCAAGATCTTTGTTAAATTCAATGAGAAGTTTTGGGGCGATTGGGAGGTAATACCATAGAAACAAAACTATATTTTTGTTATTTATCTCATCTCTTCCCCTATTCTATTGATATACAAGCGTTTAGTTTGCACTTTATGGCACAAATAATACGCAATACGGGGGTGATTATACGGTTTGGCAAAATTTGGCGACGACCACCTCAGAACACACTTCAGATCAGCACTATGTATTGATGGTGACAACGACATTCAAGGAATCGGAAAAAGTGGAAATGAAATCGGATCAGCAAATTAAACAAGAATTACATCGCGTACTCCAGCACATGTTCCCGGATAGAGAAGTGCCTTTTCCTGTAGCTGTCCTTATACCGCGGTGGCGGCAAAACCCTCTGTTCCGTGGTTCTTATTCGAATTGGCCCATTGGTATGTCTTTGCAGCATCATGAAAACATGAGGGCACCACTTCCAGCACCACCCTTATTGTCGTCAGCAAATTCCAGTACAACTATTCCTCGATTATGGTTTGCTGGTGAAGCTACATCTCAAAAGCATTTTGGATATCTACATGGCGCGTTTCTCAATGGCCATGAAGTTGCGTCAATTATTGGAAACTGTCTTACTAAACCCACGTGCCATCATCATTTCCATTACCATCCCTATGTCACTGGCTGCGGAGATTTAGATAGCGAAATACGACTACAACGATCAAGTAGATATTCTGGCAGCAGTCCTTCCAAGATATATCAAACTGATGACAATGGACAACAACAGGTATTCATGCATGAGGTAACAAAGGGCTACTGGTGAAATCGCAAGATGCACTATAGATTTTTTTAGTTCTAGCTTTTTCTTTTTGTAGAAATTAAATAAACTTACCTTTTTTTTATTTTTATTGTACACTTCCTTCATTAAACAGGTCCAGCATTTGAGTCCAACAACGAAAAAAAGATCGAACCGGCAGCGACATGGTGTATAAAATGGTAAAAAAAAAAAAAAAAAAAAAAAATCAAAGAATGAAATATGGCGCGTAGCGTTGCATTAACCTATTGAATTTTGTTTTATTCACCAATGATTCATGGGTGAAATATACTGCAGTCTTTGAACACGAAATTGATGTCATTATGTGGTAGTATATCTTAGTGTGATGGATATATTTTAGTACGTTTGCAATTTCAAAGATTCCAGGCTCTTCTTTTATTCTTTATTTTCCCTATCCCTATCCCCTCTCTCTGATACCAATACCAAAACAATCATGATATTATCATACCCATCCCATGATTTACTCAAAATTCCCTCCTCCCTTGCTATCGTATATATTCATCAATGGTTCGGTCAATCTCCCATATCCTTGTATTCACACCACAAGCTGTCCCTATTGTCCGATGCACTCCGTCTATATTGTAATGTAACCAACCCTATTATTCTGGTTTGCATACTTTAGTCCCCTCCCCTACTCCATTAGTTTAGTCGTCTTCAATGTATAGCCTATTTTACCAGTAGTTTAGCTTTATTATGAAAAAAAGACAGATTTTTTTTTATTTATATGTACACATCAATATGAATGAATATCAATAAAATATATTTGTGGGATAACAATTCTATACTACAATACTTCAATATCTATATATCTTTCTATCTGTCTATACGCGATACTAATCCATCATCGAGCCCGCCGAAATTTCGTCAGGATTGATAGTGGTTGTTGTAGCAATGGCGATAGTCTTATCGTCGTTTTTATCCACATCCACAGTTCTTTTCACTAATTCAGTAGTCTTTTTGTCAACGATCTGAGCCTCATCGTCACCATCATCATCGCTTGCTGACCGGTTGAAGTGGACATCAGATCGATCATTAAAGAGTTGATACTGGGGCTGTGCAACGAGGCGTTTTTCTTCACCACATATATTGCAAGTTGTCACTGTAACTGTTTCAGGTCGTGCTACGCATAATAAAAGAAAGTGAGTCCCTTGATCGTGTTCTATATGTTCATGCATGTGTTTATTCGATTGCTTACATCGGATACGAATCGTGGATGTCATAGCTGGTATTAAGGATGTGTTGCATCGTCTACAAATGGTTCGTTTGAGATGAGGATCCCTAAAAAAAAAAAAAAAAAAAAAGCAAACAAACAAACCAAGATCAGAATACCAAAATGCACATATCATTTTTTGCCCGACTTACAGTCGCAAGACCATTCGTTGCCCAATCTTTTTCAATGTTGTGTTGTAATATCGGCTGAGAGAGTGGAGCCCATTATGATCGTCTTGGAACACCAAATTTCTTCGATAAGAGCTGCGACGAGGACGATCAGGTCGTGGTTCCTGTTGCAGTTGCCGCTGTTGTGCTGGTATTGGACTAGATAGCATTGCCATCAAGCTAGCGGCTTGAGATAAAAAGTTCATACGAATGTGTTGTTGAGACGCTCCAGGTAATTTCGATTTTTGTTTCGCCATTTTGATAATTTGATCGAAGGGAAAATGTGTGTGTTTTTTTTTTTTTTTTTTTTTTTTTTTCGGCTTGAGAACACAAAAAGAAAAAAAAAAGCGGAGGCTAAACATCCTTTTTGGGTACATGAAAAAGTCATTGGCAAGGACTCCCATACAAAAAAAAAAAAAAGACAAAATCATGCAATAAAAATACACATTCTTTTTAACAATCAATGCAAAATTTTTTTATTTGAATAAACAAATAACTATATATAAAATAAGATAATAATGATAATCAAAGAGAGACGAATAAAGAAGAGCAAATATTCATAACACATTATTTTCTAAAAACTACCGGTATGGAATGGGGTAGAATGGAGTACGGTGGGTTCATTGAAACAACGGAAATCGTTTGGCAAAAAACTAGACGTATCAACTATTTCTATGCGTCAGCCAGACTAGAGAGCACCACATGAGATTCAACAATCTAATAAATACATAATTCGAAGGTCAGTGATCAGTATGTCCCTTCAATCGTCAAATCAACGACATCCTCTCATTTACCTCTAAAGCTTGTTTGACTTCCAAATGTTGTCGAGCAGAGGCGATCCAACCGATAGCCAATTTTTTGGGCCAGCCTTGCAATTGATTCAATTCCCGTGCCGCATTTTCCACGTCACTTTTTTCCAGGTAGTAAGATGATCGTGCCAACACAGCTTCCACATCATCACCTTCGACCAACCCATACTTTTTGAATAACAATTTGGACATGATGAAGCTGACAATGTGAGCACCAAACCCACCATGTTCAGGGACAAGTGCCACACGACGTACTTGATCCGCCACCACATCAAAACGAGAGGACAGCTCACCTACCGACGCAATCCCTTGTTCCACCGTGCCACGGGATACACTGGTGATAATCTTGGTCAATCCTTCATCATGTTCAGCTCCGCGACGCAGCGCTTCCCATTCCTCCACAAAAGACTGCTGTTTGTTGTTGTTGTTGTTGTTGTTGTGATGAGCACTGCCATTTCCGACGGCATCTTGAACGGCACTAAGCGCCACATACAGTTGGTGAGTTTGACGAGCATGATCGAGGGCAGCCGCGTTTTGTAGCGACGAGGATTCAATCGATTCGAAACGTTGGGCCATAGTGTCCAAGGTGGCAAGGCGGCCTGCACGTTCACGTTCTATCAATGTCTTGGTATCGCGGATAAACAAACGTTTGAGTTCATTGGCTTGATCGACGAGTGCTTGGTCACGTTCGTGTTCTAGCCGTTGTTGTTGTGATTCGAGTTCAGCAGTAAGACGTTTGGCGAAGGCGTGTTGGTATTGCTCACGGAGTTGGATTGCGTCCTCTTGGATCTCTGATTCTTTGTGCTTGAGTTTGTCGCCCGTAGCAGCATGTGTTGCGTCCAGTGCCACCTTGGTGTCGTGATAAAGTCGATCGAGTCCCCCTTCCATACCGTCGACCTTTTGTTTCAATTGTTGTAATCGTTGGAGCACGTCATCTTGGTCCTTCTCCAGCGTTTGGTATCGTGCATTGAGTTGTTGTAATTGCAATTCCGCTTCAGTCAAAATATCTCGTCCAGCGTTGGCTAGTCCTGCGTCGTTGAGAATCGAGGCCAGTTCAGTGATTACCCGGGAAAGTTCGTTGACCACGGTATGATCGGACGCCACCCGTCGAACCACAATACGAGGAGATTGATCCACTGGCGTAGTAACAATAGTGGTGGTACCAGATGCTTTATCGGAAGTGAGAGTGCCGTCCTGTGTGGTTTTGTGACCGGGGAGTTTCGATACGATGGTTGATGGCAATGAGTCGCTGTTGCTAGTAGTGGTTGCGTCTAACTTCGAAAGATCAGAAACCCCTGTCAACTTTGAATAAGCGTCGTTGGCGTAATCGTAGGCATTGCTGGCAGCATCCACCGTCTTATTACCGTAATCCTTCGCCAAAGCCCAATATTCTTCCACTTCACCCAATTCATTGTCGGCCAATGCAACCTCCAAAAATGTAACGAAATCCGAAGCCCCTGGAATATGAGTTATAAACATCCGGCGGAATTCTTGATTGTGTAAAGAATAGTATACTGCACCTCCATAAGCAGCCCCGCTAACAAAAGCTAATCCCACCAATATTTTTCCAATGGAGCCAGAGCTTTTTGCTGTAGTAGATTTTGTTGTTGATTCCATACGCTGCGAAAAAGTACAGAGGAGAGGAGTTAGCAAGTCGAATATTATCCTTTGTCAATTGGGGGGGGTTTACCTTGGCGACTAATAGGCCAGTCCGCCGACGGCAAGCGGATTGAGCCGTTGTTTGACACAATCGTGAGGCGCGAAGCATAATGTCTAATGAGAAAAAAAAAAAAAAAGAGGACACAGGGTTGGTTCACAGTTAGAAGAGCGTCATTGAAATGAATATAATGACTTACTTGATAAAATAGTAAAACCTCTGCTTGTATTCGCAAAGTAAGAAGGTAAACGATTGAATAAAAGGGGTATTCACTATCTGCGCCGGCACCGAGAAGTATTATATAGAAATGACAGAAGTAGAAAATAAAAAAATACCACGCTCCAGTCACATAAGACCAGGCAGCCAAGGCCAACGTCGGGATTCCAATTGTTAATTCCATGGATGAAGTCAATGACATGGTTCAATAAATGATACAAAATACTTTTATTTTATTATATATATAGATAGAAAAACGATATAAAACAGACTAAAAAATCAAAAGGAAAGAGATGAAAAAAAAAGAAGAAGAGGGAAGGGGTGATGACTATCTATTTTCGAATATCCGCTACACGAATCGCCACCGCATTTCTGTGAGCATCCAATCCTTCAATGGCGGCCAATTGCATGACGGAGTCGCCGAGCTTATCCAATCCATCAGCAGTCAGTTCTTGAGAGGTAATATGTTTGACAAAGGTTAAAGTGTTGACACCAGAATACATACGAGAGTAGCCATAGGTTGGCAATGTGTGGTTGGTGCCAGAAGCGTAGTCGCCCATACTAAATAACGAGATAAAGGGGGAGGAAGGGGAAATTAGTGATTAAGATAAAAAAAAAAAAACGAATCTATTAGTTTACCTTTCAGGAGAGTAAGCGCCGACAAAGACACTACCAGCATTAGTAATATGCTGCACCAGATCTCTAGCATTGTCAATATGCAAAATCAAATGTTCAGGAGCGTAGTTGTTGGAGAATTCAGTTGCTTGTTCCAAAGTCTTGACACGAAGAGAGTAGGATTTCGGGATAGACTGGCGTATGATGTCGACACGAGGCAATTGCATGGCTTGATCATGAACTTGATTTTCGATTGCAGTCAGTTCATCATCAGACAGGTCCACTGCCAATAACACCACTTGAGAATCGGCACCATGTTCAGCTTGGGACAATAAATCAGCAGCCACGTAGGCGGGGTTACAGTTCTTATCGGCGATCACCAACACTTCGGAAGGACCAGCAGGCATATCAATGGACACAAGACAGGAGGTATCATTTTGAGCAAGCATCTTAGCAGCGGTCACATATTGATTGCCAGGACCACAGATCTTGTCCACTTTGGGTACGGTTTCAGTACCATAGGCCATAGCTGCCACAGCTTGAGCACCACCAGCAAGAACAATGTGAGTTGCACCAACCTTGTGAGCCACATACATGACTTCAGGCACCACGCTACCATCGGGACGAGGAGGTGTAGCAATCACAATTTCCGAACAACCGGCCACCTTGGCAGGAATACCAAGCATCAAAGTAGTAGAAGGTAAAACAGCAGTACCACCTGGGACATAGAGACCGACACGTTCAATGGGACGAGCAAATCGAGAGCAGACGACGCCGGGCATTGTTTCTACGACCAAAGTTTCGCGATCCATTTGGGCATCATGGAATTTGTAGATATTGGCATAGGCTTGATCAATAGCAGCCTTGGTTTTGGGATCCAATTGCATCAATTCAGGTGGGAAGGGAGCCTTGACGGTAGGTGTCGTCAATTCCACCCGGTCGAATTTCTTGGTCAAATCAATAAGTGCCTTGTCCCCACGTTCACGCACATCCTTCATGATAGGCGTCACCCGGTTGGTAATTTCCGTGGAGTCGATGATAGGACGAAGTAATAATTCCGCTTGCTTTTCTTTCGAGATAGAGTCCAAAGAGTATTTTTCCATTTGAATACGTCCATCAGTTTTAGGAGGAGGGACAGGAGCAGCTTGGGCGGGGGCAGGAGCAGGAGCAGGAGCAGACCATTTAGGTTTTGCATTACCGGCACGTCGAGTGATCTTGCGAGCCTTCTTGTCCAGGTTCTTTTCGATATCAGCCAAAGTCACACCAGCACCAACACACTTGGTCAAAGCAAAGTAAATCAGATCGGCAGCTTCCCATGCAATTTCATCCTTATCAGTGGCATCACAAAGTTCTTCGGCTTCTTCCATAATCTTGGAGCGTAAGAGTTGAGGATCGTTGAAGAGGCGAGAAGTGTAGGATCCTTGAGGGGCATTCACCTTTCGGTCTTGTAGCGTCTTTTGCAATCCAGTTAAGCCAGTATCACTACCAAAGCAAGTACGCGTATTCAAGTGACAAAATCCTATATAGACATAAAAAAGACATTAGTTTCCTTGTCAAGTTGAAAGTATATTCTTACATACCAGCACCATGTTGTTCAACAATAAAACGTAAAGCATCACCATCACAATCGTAATCCACATGTTTCAAAGTTTGAGTAGCACCTGAAGTAGCACCCTTGTACCACAATCCACGAGCACGGCTTTGGAAGACACCTTGACCTGTTCGAATAGATTCCGACACGCTATGGACACTAGAATAAACTAATCCCAAAGCATTGTTGAGTTCATCCACCACTAAAGTTGCGAATAATCCATCGGATCGATCGGTGGTGGCGTTAGCCATAAAAGCTTCACCAATGTTGATTTGATTGTTGGTAGGTTCTAAAGTAGAGGTAAGTTGAGAAGCCTTGACAAGTGTATCAAGACCAGCCTTTTGTAGTGAGCGAATGGTGTCCAAAGAAGTATTGTGTTTCAAATCAATAACCACACGTCGAGATCCACCTTGAGGTAAAAGAGTCTTCATCCATTCACGAGCAGAGTCGAGGAACGCCTTTTGTTCTAACAGTTGTTGGCAGGCGGTATCCATTGTGATAACTACGGCTGAGGTGTCAAATAAAACGTCAGGAGAAAAGGAAGCATCGGTGGAGGCGGATAAGGCAATACGATCTTCAGGAATATCTTTCAATTCGTCCTTCAAGTCGGAATAAATAGAAGCAGGGAAGACGACCTTGTAGATCCCAGCGTCCCAAAGTTGAATAGCTTCTTCGAAGTTGTTCGCAGGAGCCCAATAGCCGGTTGAGCCAGTTTGGTGAATCAAAGCTTTGATATCTTCGACGGTAGCATTCGAAAGCAAAGCAGTACCAATATAGCCGATAGCAGTATGAAGTGAATTCTGTGATGAGTCGGACAGGTCTAGTGATGGAATAAACATGATTGAAAGTGGGGTAGTATTAAAAGACGGAAGAGAGAGAGAAAAGATGGAAAAAAAAAGATAATCGGAAATCAAAGTGGGGCCTTTGAAAAAAATGATTCATAGTTGCAGTCACTCACCATCCATTACTAAAAATGAAAAAAAACCCAGCTCACAAAAAACCATCCATACATCAAACTGTTCCCCCTTTGAATATAAGTATATTACTGTGTCATTCTGTACAACATCTCAATTACCATTCTAAGGTAGTATGCTCTGCAACTGATTTAGTTAGAAAAATAATGCTTGACGGCGCAGTATATTACACGTCTAAAGGAAGGACATGATGATAATGTCCATTGTTCGATGGTATATTAATTAAATATATTATGCTACAGTTGATCCTGGGAGAATGATTTTCCATTGGCGAGTAGAACATCGATGGAATGCGTGTGCAATTACAAGCGGTACGGGTCCTTTTATGGGTCCTTGTTGTTCACTTTTTCACCTTTAAATTCCCGCTGCTTTTTTATCCTTTCTTTTCCTTCCTTTTTTTTTTTTTTTTTTTTTTTTTTTTTTTTCTCGCATAAACTGTAGAATCCATGTCTGATCCTCGTGTGCCAGTGGAATATCATAGTTCACCGAGTTGGCCGTCCTTATATTGGCCTTTCGGTCCAGGATATGATCCTATTTATCAAGTAAGGGATCTCTCTCACACCCTTTATTATCTGAACGGTAATGGTTATTAATATGAAGCAGCTGAATATGATATACCAACTCAATTTTTAGATATATGGCTTTTTACTATGATATGGTCTGTTTTATTTTCTCTGATTGTATATATTCCAGCAGGTATATGATAGCAAGACAGATATGCTGTGGATTTGAGAGCGGTCTTTTATTAATATAACTTGACCCTTTATAGGATTGCTAGCACTTTCTACCTTGGCAAAATCAAGAACACTTCCTTGGTATATTCTAACTTCGATCCCATTCATATTTGCGTTAGGAGGTGCCTTGGCATCATTTATCATCGGGAGCATTATCGGTAAGTACACAATATGCAATACTATAGAACAAATGAATTGATAATACCCGTTTTGTTTTTATTTGTTATATCTGTTCTAGGAGTTGCTCTTGCTTTTGTATATAGTACTGGATTCTTTGTCATGAATACTTGGATACCCTTCCTATGGGCTCTTATACACATTTTGGTTGTTGTCGTTGGTGGCTATTCTACTATAACTGCCATTCTTTAGTGCTATATCTGTTTATACCCCCCATTGATAGTTTGGTTGTTTTTATACCCCCTCATACTTAATAAATATATATTTTGTACCCTAATCGATTGGATCAGGTTAATTACCAATTTTTTATCATCGGCCTTGTCGCATTGTCGAACTCTCTTCTCTCAGGTCGCTAATTTGGAAGTCAGATCTTTCTCTTCTCACGGACCTCAAAATTTCGCTTGGGTGTGAAATAAATTCTTCTCACCGATTTTTTTTTTTTCTTTTTTCTTTTACCCCTACTGTTTTGCGGCTGGAATTGTGTTTGTGCTTGATGGATCAAATAATATCGAAAAACAAGACGGCGAGCGACTCGGGCGAATTGCATGATGGAGATGAAATATTTTGGAAAAAGTAATATTTATTAGCTGAACCCATTCATTCATGCATGCTAACTAGAGCATTTATCTAATCATTAGGAAATCGGAACATGACTTCGGTGATCTCTTTACATTGTACCACCTATTCGACTCGACGTCAGTAGAGGTTGCACCTGATCTTAAGGAAAAATATATGGATTCTCCTAACAGCTGGCAACAATACTATCAATTGAAGCAACAACGACTCAATCAAAGCAACCCATTGACACTGAAAGAACAAGTCCAGCAAGAAATCGATGATGCCACTTTAGCCTTGGAAAAGGCTATTGAAGAAAATAACAGCATTTCATTCAACCATCTCGTGTCAAAAATGCTTTGGATACTAGGTAATTATATATTCTTTAATACATAGCAGCAGTTGTAATCGGTATTATAATATTTACGTATTCGCTTTCTTATTAGATTTGCTCCCAAACCAAGGTGGCTGTTACTATGTCCTGGCAAATATTCTTTACTATCTCCACCATGATAGGGCTCAATTTGTGTTAAATGAAGGTAGACGTTTGGATCCAGCTTTTAAACCATTAATACAACTGGAAGACGAGATCAGCAACGATAGCCTTATACCAACAGCATCTACCACCACTACCACTGGTACTACAACCAACTCAATACGAAACACACCTCAAAGCTCTCAGTCACTATTGCCATTGGAATTAAAGGAAGACGACGATTATCAGCAATCAATGGACCACCGCCAAAGTGGAGAATTCCATCGACATCAAAGACGCCGATCATCACTCAAATTACCCGTCCTTGACCCAGACGGTACAGCATTATCTTCACCTTTATTACAAGTCCTTCATACTTTGTTTACTGAGTTCGATAAGGATCAAGACGATGCTTTACGACATGAAGAACTGGATCACTACGTATTTTCCACCAATGGACAACACCCATCCGATGAATTTTTATCAGCAATGGGACAACGTTTTGGAGCAAATGACAAAGGATGGTTAACAAAAGAAGGGTTTTTGGTAAGTATACCGCCACACCCCCTACTTGCGAAGGTTATAGTGTAAACTCATATATATTACTTTTTGGATAGGCTTTCTATTTGGAACAAACATTGGGTGATCAAGATGAAACGAGAAAAGACATGGCTGCTCATGGATATGATCGATGGACTCTTCGCAAGCTTTGATTTATTTTAGTGGTTATTTATTTACTTACTTCGTTTTAAAACCTTATATGTATACCCCTTCCCCTTCTTCTACATCAGCTTCCACTATCTTAGACTATCCTTCATTTTATTACATATTTTATATATATATGAATACTAAATGAAATATATTACTATTACTCTTGTATTTTATTTTTACATAAATCATAACAGACTTCAGTGTTGGGTGTGTAGACTTGATTGGCGCTATATATACGTAGGATCATTTAAAAATGGACAGGACATGATGATAGAAATTAGGTTTTGTGTTTCTCTTATCGAAAGGAAAATGGTATCACGGATATGGTCGGCACTGCAGTTCAGCGAGAAGCACAGAAAATATTTCAAATCCCGCACACGTGAATTTTCTGTTTACTATCAGGGTTTTTTCTTTCGCTCTTTTCGCTCTTCTGCACTTTTTATTTCTTTTCTTTTCTTCACCATTCAACCTCTTGTGATCTTGTGATGAACTTAGAATAGTACCAGGGATAGTTTAGAAAGGGGGGGTTAAGCTCAGGGAATACAAGATGCATGGGGAAACCCTTCATTTTGGATCTAGGATCTCCAACCACCATTAGTTGGCTCTTTGGAGCCTTCATTAGCTTTGTTTAGTATAGATAGTTTAAATAAAATATGCCTCTTTTTACTTGTTTTAATGAAAAATGTCTCAGTAGTCTCTCTCATGTCTTTGTGTAATAGATTCCTTTCTTGCTTCCCTCATTAGCTTTTGACTAATTTTCAATGTTGTTGTGTTTCAATAACAGATGTCTCACTAATCTCTCTCAAGTATTGTACAATATACTATCTCCCATTTTAAAATTATCCCTTTAGATTAGTGTTATACCTTCTCAAAATCACACATCATTCTCTCTCAGACTATATCCATTGTATTTCTCCATTATCCCTTCTTACACTAAACCTCTCACTTTTAGATTTAGTATCTACCAATATCCTTCAATAAAGGATTTCTTTTTATGAACCATCATCTGATTCATCTAATAATGAGTAATGTCTTCATTTTAGCTGCCTTGTAAGCATTGTACCAAGCATTTGTTTTCTAGTTCACACACTACGAGTACTTCCCTCTGCTAGTGACCCAGGGACCGATTGACAGTCATATATCACCCACAAAACAAATTCCGTCAACTATCTTAATACATACTGAAGTTTGCCAGTATGGTGGAATATATATCAATAAGCCGTTTTTTTATTTATTTTTAATTTATCACCATATCATTTTCTACGATGGTACACATCATTCACTATGAGTAATACTAACCATGTAAGCATATCAGAAGATACTACTCAACATTTTCAGGATCATTCCTGACATAAAGACAATAAAATACCGCTTTCTCATATCCGCACTATATCGTACATAAAGTGTCATTCTACGCAAGTCCCAGCTTACTGCACTCCTCATTCGCGCACAGATACATCATGTACAAAAGCCAATTTCCTAATACAAAAGATAACATCAACGGTGATCACTTTCTATATCTAATGCCTAATCTCCACCTCTGTAGTCACCACTATTCCGAAGGTCTTAAATAGTATGTAATTTGATTTTATTTCACGAAAAAAAAACCACAGCTACCAAAATAAATAAATAACAAAAATATAACTAAACCACGGGGGGGGCTAACTAAATACTGATCTATTCTACAATATATTTCCTCAATCCTTTCAATCTATCTACGGCCTGATCCAAGACAACGTCAGTTTTGCAGAAGGCGAAACGAGCAAAGTTCTTCGCCAAAGACCAATGCTCCTTGGTATAGAATTCCGAAGGGGGGATTGCACAGACACCTAATTCCTTTGTGAGCCAGTAACACATTTTGAAGTCGTCACCACGTTGTTCCAAGATTTCAGGGAAGGAATAGTCTGGCGGATATTGAATCTTGGTAGTGTTAACCAGAATATAATAGGCACCTTGTGGAGATGTGTAAGGCAGACCGAGGTCGTCAAACACTTTGGAGAGTCGAGCGCGCTTTTGCAAGTAGTTGGCTGTTTGGTCTTTGAAGAGGGGTTGAGTCAAAGATGCTTCCAATCCTGCGGCAATGGCTTCCTGACATGGAGAGTTCACACAAAACACTACACGAGTTTGAGCAGCAAAAGCATATTTGACCAAATGTTCAGGACCGATCAACCATCCCACACGCCATCCCGTGGCCGCAAAACTCTTGCCACCTGATCCAACCGTCAAGGTACGATCCCAAAACCCATCCAATGCAGCTATGCGAGGAAACTTTTCAAGAGGTGGATAATAAAGTCGATCATACTAGATAAATAGATTGATATTAGTCAATAATATATTACGTCCACCCTCACCCCGCTAGCAAACTCACCACTTCATCCGTCAATATGATCAAATCATGTTCTTCCGCCACTTTTCCAATTTCACGCAACTCGTCTTCGTTGAAAACCTTGCCAATGGGATTATGAGGAGTATTCAAAACAATCATCTTTGTGCGAGGAGTCACCTTGGATCGAAGTTCTTCAATATCTAATTGCCATTCACTTGAAGAGATGTTTTGAGTCGCAGCGTGGGCAGGAGCACGAAGTGGCACAAATACCGGCTTTCCACCATTCATGGTAATATTTGACTAATTAATACAAAGATTCTGGTCAGTCCAACCCATCATGTCAACTTTGAACTTCGTCATCATATCCTATCTTTTTTTTTTTTTTTTTTTTTTTTTCCAAAAATGTGCAGAGCGAGACTAACTTACAATATATTGATCAAAAAAGGGTTCCATCACAATGACTTCTGAACCTTCGTCCAAGTAACCTGCAAAAGTGGCAAACATGGCTACAAACAAATAAAGGTCAATAAAATATATCTCGTCATATGCAATCCGTGTTTTTAAGTTATAATTTCATTCCCTTATCCCATTGGATATGCCTAGTTACCTTCATTAGCCCCAGCTGTCACGAGGATTTCTGCTTCAGGATTGAGCTGACGATTGAATTCAGGACTATAGGAAGCAGCCAGAGCATTTCTAAGTCTAGGGCGGCCACGAGGATGACTGTATTGGTTGGATTCGACACGGTCAATAGCTTCTTTAGCTGCCTCCTGAACAACATCAGGAGGACCAAAACTATACAGTAAATAACAATGCACTTAGTACCTAACATACCCATAGCACTTTTGTAACTTACTTCATAAATCCTTGACCAAGATTGATGGCTTTAGTTTCGGCAGCTAAGGGTGTAAAAATGGACCACACTAATAGCACAAAAAAAGGTGAATGCTTGAGTTAGTATAAACATTTGCTGACAAACATATATATATATACATATATCTATTTCATTACCATCTTGTTCAAAACTAGCAACACGTTGGGCAGGAGCAAAACGAGGTGTTGTCATTATTATAGTATTGAAAAAAAAATAAGAATAAATAAAAAAGAGGTTGACCCAAAAAAAAAAAAAGAAAACCCCATTTACGGCAAGCGGCGATTTAATTATCTACAAATCAAAGCCCAAAGAAATGACAAAATATCAGGACGAAGTTTTGACACTATCAAAACTCAAAATTCATGCAAATAAAGATATATATATAGAAGTCATGTTTTATTCTAGTTCATTAATAAATGGTACTTGTAATATTTGTGCTGTGGAAATTCTTTGTTCTGGGTCAGGGTCCAACATGTGATATAATAAGGAACGGATGCCAGTATCCAAGGAGTCAAATATCACAAAGGATCGAGAAGGATATGAATTTAAATAGGCTCGGTAATTAGGATCCGATCGCTCAGCAGAATTAAACATGGTACCTTTGAACAACATACAACAATAAACAATAGCTGCAGACCATACATCAACCTTGGATGCTTGGTAACCTGATGTGAGTGATAATGTTCTACACGCTGGAGCTGGTGCTGGCGCTTGCGCTGCTGGTGATAAGGGTGAAGAAGATGGAACATGTGGTGATAATGACGAGGATGATGAGGAGGAAGAAATTACTCTTGTATTGTTGTCGTCGACACTCCTGTTTGATAATAAAGAGAATACTTCAGGAGCAATAAATGCAAGTGAGCCACAAAACCCATCAGATAATCGACTATGTCGCTGCCATGTTTCGCAAAATACATCTGCCACCCCAAAATCAGTAATTTTTAAAGTATGTCCATCACCACTTAATATGAGATTTTCTGGTTTGACATCCCTACATATATATAAATAAAAAATAAAAGAATTGTCAGGTCGACCAACTTTATTATGGATTTCGGCGGGGATGATTTTTTTTTTATTTTAGGTTACCTATGGGCAACACCTAAAGAATGCAAATAATCCAGACCTAATATTAATTGTTTAAAGTAGGAATTGATTTTGGGTAGGGTCATCTTGTCTTTTTTAATGGCCTGGTATAAGTCACCTCCTGAGCACTGTGTTTGTGTAAAAAAAAAAGGAAATGAAATGAGTATGTGTTGGTCCGAGAATGAGGGTGAGGGGATTGAAAATCATCATACATACATATTCCATTACAATACAATAGCGTCCAGATGCATCGGTAACGAGATCCAATGTTTTGATTATGTTTGGGTGATGCATAGAGGAAGCAATGCAGTACTCACTGATTAATCGCTTCATATATTTTCCATGATCCTCAGCATGCCTTTTTTTCTTGAATATTTTGACAGCGTAAATTTGCTTTAAACTTGATCCCATGGAATTGGTTTTTGTATCATGCTGATAATAATAATTGGATGACTTGCTGTGGTGGTGATGGTAATTCTGATGATGATTGTGCGATACGATCAACCTTACACTGGCATAGGCTCCTCGTCCAATATTTCCATTCTGAAGTCTTCCGTAGCGGGATTCTAAATTTGAAGATGGGGGTTTCCTATTATAATTTTTAGGTTTGATACATCGTTGAATGAATGATGAGGGTGATGATTGCTTATAACAACATTTTTCACTCAGCGAGTCAATAAAGTAGGTGGTTGGGGATGATGATGATGATGATGATGATGAAGATGAAGGCGATGTTGGAGAAAAACACTGGTCTTCGTCCTGTTGGTATGATTTTGCAGGGTAATCGTCGTGGTTTTCCTTTCTGAAGTCATGCTGATATGATGATTGTATAACTTGACTGGTCATGAATCAATTCTATGTATAATTCTCAAGCTAATAAAGGTGAAGGAAACAAGAAAGAAAGCGTAAATTCTTTCTTTACATTAACAATAAAGAAAGAAAAAAAAAGGAGGAAGGGTAAAAAAGAAAAAGCAATGACAAAAGGAGGGATGCTGTTAAAAAAATACAGATAAAAGTAATAATTTAAAATGGTAACACCCGTTTACATACATATACAGTATTCTTTTTTTTTTTTTTTTTCCCTTTTTTTCTTTTATTACTCCTCAACCCCTTGTTTTTTTCCGCATTAAATATACCATAATCCCCTCTTAAAAAAAGAAAATAGTTCCTACTTGAATATTATTCCGCAAGTCCCCTTATTTGCGAAGTGCGTAAAAAGTATAACTTCACATCAAAATACCATCATCAACAATATAAATATTCATGTTTTCAACTTGTTTTTATTCAAAATATTCATGATAATACAACTAAACTAACTAAACTAGACTGATACAACTAGCTACAATAAACTAAATAACTAATTAAATCCATTATCCGCTTTCCATAGCTGTTGTTACTTGAGTTGGTCGATAATACGGTCCTTGTCTAACATATTGAGTAAGCATAGCGTAGTGCCGACCAAATGTGGATTCCGCCTGCGAGCCGTTATTATCTACCAACGCCTTCACTATTGCATACTTCCACATCTATGGGACATCAACCGAGATTGATTGGATGTTTCAGTAATCACAGGCACATCAGATACCCAACCATTTAACCCATTCTTTTCCTTTTTCAATTTCTTACCTGTCCAGATTCGGTCCTTTCATTTGATCGATCCAAGAGGTAGCCCAAGAATTCAAAGCATTGTGATATCTCCTAAAAGACAACGAATGATAATTAGTTTCTGAATCCTTCTCCGTCTGCCTCTATACAGGTACACATCGCGTCACATTTCCTTGTCTAACCTGTCGACCCCATTGATGAGATGCAATAGATTCCAATAAAGCAAAAGCTGCAGTGCGTATGTTTTCCACGGGTTGTTTGACCACCGCAATCAAATTCTTCACTCCATTCTCATTCCCTTGTATTGGATAAATAATATACATATATTTTTAAATGTATTAGTTTCATTTTTTAATCCATCCTACATATACATCCACCCTCCTCCCTCACCTCCTTTTTTTTTTTTTTTTGTTGTTGTTGTTGTTGTTGTCAAGTACCTGGTATAGATCGGTATACAGATAATGTGCGTTGTTCCACATCTTCAAGCTGTCCTTCAGAATCACTAATGAGTTGTAAAAAAAAAAAAAAAAAAAAAAAAAAAAAAAAAAAAAAAAAAAAAAAAAAAAAAAAAAAAGGTTCAAACACGTACACATTTAGATAAGCTAGCTGTTTTTTTGCCTACTTTACCTAACACCGATCAATTTCGAAAGCGACTGAAGTACAGTGGCCCTGGTGTCCCCGCTAGCTGTTCGAACTATTTGGTAAAATTTGTTCAGAAGTGTGTATGCATTCTGCATAAGGCGCAATCCGGTCAAATGAGATCCAATCAAACCAACACTAGCTAATGCAACTGTCTATGTTAAAAAATCATATCAATAAAATTACATTGTCAGTCTCCTCGCATCCCGTCATTCTACTTATTTTACCTGAAGTTCCTTGTTATCGCTATCTAAACATTTTTCCAATCGTTCCAGTACATGGAATTGTTGTTGAATGGTTGAGAAATCCACTTCCTATTCCAATAATAGATAATGAAAAAGTTAGCTACTTATTTTCCCCTCTCCCCTTCCCCTTTCTTTTCCTACACTAACCTTGTTATGACCGAGACTTCCAAAGAACTTGAGCACAGCACATTTTGTTAAAGACACAGCTACGTCTTGATCGTTTTCAACATCCAAAGTATCCGTCAGCTTGTCCATCAATTGAGCCTTTATCAAAAATTGTAAACCTGAGGCAGTTGCAGCAACCTATGTTCAAAAGTTAGTTAGTAAAATTAACCATATTTGCATCAACTTCCCAAGAAATTCAATCAATATACCAATCATACATCATTCAGTAATTCAATGGCATTCATTCGCAAAAGAAGATCGTCCGTGTTTAGTTCTTCTAATAGTTGAGTCAAGATTCCCGATGATTCACAAAGTTCAAAAGCTAGGTCTGATATCCCCGCAATTTTCATCATCAAGTCATACACACGGAAACTAAAAGTGCCGTTGCTATAAAAATAGATTAATTTTATATTGTACGATCAGTCCAGTTCTTATTTTTCACTTACATTCGCATGATAGAATTCAATAACTGTATAGCAGGTGATTGGAAAAAGTGCTTGCAACCGATATCAGAGTGACATGCCTATAGAAAGCAAAATTTGTCATAATGATGTATACAAAAAAAGATTACCCCATTGTATGGTTATCATTTACCTTTTGTAATATGTCAATCACTTTATTCGCAGTCCTAGTATCTTGAAACGCTACAGTAGTAACCACCATTGGTAAAACTTGAGAATCAATCTATAGATATATATATACTAGGTCAGCTGCAGTAAAAAAAAGGAAGAAAAAAAAAAGTATAAGGGACTTTACCATATCAACAGTTTCAGCAGGACTGGCCAAAGCCTTTTCTACTTGTTGTAAAGATAGATAGCGAATGGAAGGAGAAAAGTGCTGAAGTCCCTGTTCCAAGTAGATTTTGTTATCGCCTTGTGAGAATACAGAATAAGGGAAAGGTTCGAGAAGTTTCCGTATGAGATCGCACGTTGCTGTCATGAGTTGATCGCTGATGGCATCAACTTCATCATTTTCAGAGCAGGAGCTCAAAACACCATATAAATCAGATAGTGGAAGAATGGATAATATATGTTGCGATTGATCGTGATTGACATGATCTAAATAAAGAAGAAGAAAGAAAAGTGAGACTTTTAAAATGACGAATACCACGTATGCCCCGTCCATTACCTCCTAATGACGCGGAGAAGGTCGATATGGCCAGTTTCTTTTCTTCCAAAGACACATTTGTAGAAGATATTGCTTTTTGAGCACGTTCCAATGGTGAATCAATAGAGGGCATGACAATAATACCCTTTAAAATCGTTGACAGATAAAGAAAGAGAAAGAAAAAATTTAATAACAAAAAAAAAAAAAAAGAAAAAAAAAAGAGGAAGCGTGCTGTGTGATCATTGAAATTCCGCTCCGAGACTGTGAGCATGAAGCAGGAAAAGAAACAGATTACTTTAATGGTGGATTTAAATAAATACTATATTATATCACATGCTTTGACCCACCAAAGCCATGTCTTTCCATTGGAATCTGACACATTTCACCACAATCTTCGTATTTCGTAGAGGCCATTTTTTCTTGCAAAAACGGGATGAATTGTTCAACGTCAACTCGCCGGCTAACATCCTTTTGATACATTCCATAAATGGACCAATCTACACCTGATGGATGCTGTTGTGTCATGACAGCCAAGGCATCTGTATTTGAAATAGTAGGTGATAGCTTTTTGATTAAGTTCATGTCATATTCTTGGCAAGAGCGTTGATTGCACTGGAAGGAGTAGAGACGAATGCCAATGGAAGTCATTGGCCAGTAAAACCAACTTTCACTGTACCATCGAGCATCTATGGAAATTATCATTGCATTTTCCTTTTTCATAAATAATCCAGCACCAAGTCCATTACCAAACGGTGCAATCAACACATTCACATCTTCTACCAAATGAGCTGTACTTCGAATGTTACATCCTTCATCAAAGTTAATGAGTCGTACTTGAGAATGGGGCATATTATTGACAATGGAATCCACCAATTCAGGAACATTGGTGATGTGCCGTGAGGCAGAGCGATTTAAAATGCCGATGACCGTGGTGGTGGTTGTATTTTCTCTGCCTCCATTGAAAGTGATGACCGACTGTAAGCAAGGGTCCGTTTCTGTGAGTGGTATTTTGAAAATATCTTCGCGGAATGCCATATAATCATCATTAAGGATATCATGTTCACAATACCATAAGGAACAGCGATTTCCAGTACCAACCACTGCTCTCCTAAAACACATTGGGGTATTATAAGGTGGTAACATCTGATTTTTGGTGAGCAAATCGTCCTGATCCAGCACAATGTCATGTAAATTTGATGATGATGACCAAATACTCATGTCTAATTTTGTATGTTCTCCCCAAAACGTTTTCGCTCGGAGTAGCCATGTTTGTGCATGATGATGGCCGTATTGACGTATGGTACTGTAGAGAGGAATTAATCCATTGTATAGGTAATGAGAAAAATGAAAAGGGGAATAGAGTCCATATACAAATAATATGCCGTTTTCACTGTTGAATTTGCCACGATAATTTTTATTGGCAATAACACGAGGTGTAAACCACATATCTTCATCACTATTGGCATTTATCATGTTGACTCGCGGAGGAGGTTCAGCTTTTCCAGTGGATGTTGATACGATAAACGGTCCGTGTAGTTGGTCGATGCAAAAGTTTGTAAATTCACATATTTGACTCCGTTCCGTGTCGCCTCGACATGTCCACTCTGAGCTTTCGATAGGTTCTGTCAAATAGAGGTGGATACTATAAGTTAAATAGACCAAAGCAACACAAAAAGATATAATTTTTTCCTTCATCCTATATTTGCAAGGGTCCTAAAATGTTGCTTCCTGATCCTTGATTGCACTGTTTTAATTGGGGGGGATTTTTTTCAGTAAAATGTGGTGGTTGTGTCTTTTTTGCTCTATTAACTTGATTGCGTATATGATTGTAGACAAAAAAAGAACAACTTAATCAGCATATCAGACTTTTATTTTTATTGTTTTCTTATCACGGTGTATCAGAAGTTCAATACTAAGGGGTCAAAGATATAAAATATGGTATTAAATTTTCATTCCTATATCGCACAGGATCCCTTTTTCCATGTAATGAAAAAAAAGGGGGGGGGACAGGGCAAGAGTAGGTTGGTTAATATAAATGATAGAGCGGGAATAGAACCACATTTCATATCAAGTAATTTGAAACCGCAAACCAATCTCTTGAGTCTCTAGGGCGATAAAGTAGCCATAGTGGGTGAGCTAGAAAGTAGTTGTTGGATGAGACACTCTCAAAAATAGCCACAGTAACGACTTTCCTCGTTATATAATGGTCCACAGTATGACAAATAAAAAAATATATGTTTTATTAAAGCAAATGGGGTAAATACTAAACTAAGGCCGTGGGCTTCATTATAGCATGGGATCTGATGGAGGTAGAATGAGGGAGACTATTGTGAGCTTTAAAGAATGGGCTATACTACTTAAAAGGGCGACATAAACATGTGGGGTGATATACTACGCATTTCAGAAAGACTATGAAATCTTTTATTGAAGCACAACAACGGTCAACGCTAATCGAAATTGGTGATGGTAGTAAAAAGGGAATCCATTTTCAATATATGAGAGACACTAATGGGACATATTTAATTGAAGCAAATAAAAAGAGGAATATTTTATTGAGCAGTATTAATTTATATATAGATACAAAAGATGGACAAGCTAACACTAAACTAAGCTAATGAAGGTTCCCAAAAAGCCAACTATTGGTGGTTTTAAATCCTGAATCCAAAATGAAAGGGTGTCCCCATGTATCTTGTAATCCCTGTTTTGAAAATCCTTCTAAACTAGTCCTAACGCTAATCTAAGATCAGTATAACCTCATAGAAGTTATAATGGGGAAGAAAAAAGAAAAAGAAAAAGAAAAAAGAAAAAGCAAAAGAAAAAAGAAAGGAAGAGCGAAAATAAAATAGAAGTAAAATCAACGTGTGCGGGGTTTGAACATAAAAAAAGCAAGATCATTTTATTGGACCCTAATTCTGATAAGATAAAAATATAATAAAATACTGTATGTAAATATAAAATAAAAGCCATACTACATAATAATGCCTTCAACACCAAAACCATTTGCGGCCTCCATCGCCTCGTCCACCACCGCATTAAATTCGGAGACAAATATCTTGCAGAGAGCGTTTGCTAAATCGGGGTAAGCAGGGTGGTTGTCAGTGAGCATCGAGAGATTGATTTTGTCTCCGTAAGACACTGCACCAATAGAAATAGAGCCCTTTCCGCACTGGGGTGGGAAGACATGACAAGCTTCCATTTTCTGTCCACCAAAAAATACAGGCGTTGTGGGACCGACAATGTTGGTAATGGTTGCGTGCGGGAGATCGGTATACCATTTCTGGATCCAAAGCGGCATCACCATCGTCATCAAAAAAGGGAAGTAGCGTAGGAGGCGATCAATGATAATGTCATAGAGTATATAAGCTGTCATTGACCGTTGAATGATCGTAGTGTGTTGGTGAATGATGTTTAATGAAGCGGTTGTGTCGTTGTTCCCCAAATTGAGTTCCAACAAGCTCCCTAGTACTGCATTTCTCATCGACCAATCTGTGTGAAGTCGAAAGCTGACGGGAATGAGAACTCGAAACGTGTCACCATTTTGTTCCTTTTGTTGCTGTTGTAAATACGTCTGCATAGTCCGCCCAAGCACTAAAAAAACCACATCGTCTGGTGTTGTGTGCGACCCACCAAGAATCCGCAGTATCTTGTCAATGTCTCGTCGATCCAAATCCTCCGTCCATGCCATCAATTTTTCCAACGTTTGATCATCGTCATAAGACCATTCCCGCATTGGTGGATTGCTTAGTAAGAATTGAATCGGCAAAAGAGATAGTCTCCTGAGTTGAGCAAACCAAGGTTTTAATAGTAATGCTACGATCCATAGTTCATATGTCACTTGTTGCATGGCCGTACACACAAGAATCCATCCCCAAAGAAACCACATCATCATCTGCTGCCAAAGGATACCGAATTTGCGTCTTGCCTTCTCAAATTGTAGCTGCTGATATTTTTGACGAGTCCTGTGGTGATGATAAAATCGGTCGCGTGGATAGCGGTTGCTTTTGCTGCAGTAGTAGTATTGTTGTTGTTGCTGTTGTTGTTGTTGTTGTTGTCGATACTTGTCCTTTGGTTGTTGTCGTTGTAATTGTTGCCATTGCATGTACATTTCTTCTTTCGGATCCATGGATGTTGCAGTTGCCAGTACGGCGTTGATAAGACCAATGCTATCAGACATGCTATGATGGACTTTCCATAAAAAGGCAAACTGCTTGTTTTCGAGGCCAGATAAAAGATGAGCTTCCCACAAAGGCTTGTCGTTGTTGAATGGCTTTACATACTTGAATAAAATAAAATAAAATAAAATAAAAAGAGTCAAAAAAGGAAGACGATGAGAGTGGCGGAACGGGTGATTCTTATGTAATATGAGACTTACTTGACAGGCCATATACTGTTGTAAACCCGCCATGGTAGACTTCGTCAGCGTATGGAAGGAAAAATTGTCTCTGAAATTCCAGTGTTGTTGTGGTCGATACCAAACAGGTGTTTCCCAAGGCGACTTATTTTTTGGTACAAGACAGAAGCGTGGATGGTGAGTGCATAAATTTTCCAAGGCAGCCATAACTAATGTCGTATCCAAGCGCTGGCTGAAGGTCCAAACACTGCAAATGGTCATAAGTCGTCGAGGATGTTCTAATTGGAAACACATATTGTCCATACCGGTGAGATGTTGTCCAAGTTCACGTAGTAGATTCCGTTCTGCCATTCTCCAACAATAACTATGAAAAAAAGAGAATAAGGATAAAAGCGGATTTTCAAAAAAAAATATCCACCATAATCAAAATATATCACAAATCAAAAATTAAAAAAAAAAGGTTTCGGCCTTTTTCGATATATTATTGCGCTGATTTATATATAATATATGATCACCTTATATCATGAATGACACTATTTGTTTGTAGACTCTTGTCAAGACTGATTTGGTTGATGCCCAATGCATAATTTTTTTTTTGGGTAAAAAAATAAATAAATTCTATCCCCGCTCAAAGCCACCTTCTGGCAGCATTTTTTTTTCTTCACTCTGTCTTTTTTCTTTTTGATCACTCTTTTTTTAGATTCACAAACACAGAAAAATGGCTCCAAGTAAGTAAACACTATTATATTAGCTTGTTTAAAATAATACAAACTAACATTTGTGCTACTATTTTTATTTTTGTTTAATAGAGAAATCCTTGGCGGATCAAATTGCTGATCTTGACAACACTGCACCAAAAGGTAAAAGTGTTTAGTGCTATGACAGATTTTATTCATGTGTGTACTAAGCTTGTATTACTTTCAACTCATACTGTAGATTATGATCCTGAAGATCTCGTTGAACCTATGCATGACACAACTATCAATGAAGCTGCGGGATCAGATGTTGAAGAGCACGATGCCAGAGACCATTATGTCACCATGGGCAAAAGCAACCTTCGCAACCAACAGGCCTTTTTAATGGACGATCCTCGGTACTCTGGTCAACGCAAAAGTCGCAAAGATATATATTCCGATCAAGAGGATGACGATATTAGTAACGGCGACGAGGATGAAGACGAAAACGAAGACGACAGCGAAACTCACAGCGATGACGACGAAGCGTCATGGACTGGTTTTGATGATCAACAAGAAGATTTGGATATTGGAGATGATGACATTGATACGCAAGACGATGACGACGATATGGAACAAAGTGGTGATAGTGATGATGATGATGATGATAATGATGTCTCGGACGACGACGAAGAGCAAGAAGACGACAATGAACTTAACAAGCAATTGCGTCAACTGCAGAGTGATGAAAAGTAAGTAAAAATCATTATTTATTAATAGCGGTTTATCTTTAAAATGCTGACGGACTATTTACCTTTGGATGTTGTATAATAGGGATATGCTTTCTCAATTGGCACAAAACACATCTGGTGAGATCGAAAAAGGACAGCACGTTAGACAGCAATTGGTAAATTTACGAAATGAATACAATAGAATGAAATACATATATATTCAGTGATCTAATATATTCTCTTCGCACAAATTCATATAGACATTATGGGATAATTGCTTGGAAACCCGTATCCGTATCCAAAAGGCTGTCGAACTTGGGAATCAATTACCTCAGGTAAAAAAAAAAAAAAAAAAAAAAAAAAAAAGAAACGAAAAAGTAGAAGGAATACTCGATGACTAAAATGTCAACGTTGATATAGGTCGATCAACTAATCAACATAGTGGATTCAAATGACGAAATCAGGAAAGACACAGACAAAGTGAAGGGTGAACTTCGCGATGTGATTGACGATATTATGGAGCTACGTACAAGCCTTCTTAATGAAAATGATGCCATTGATTTGGACCAAGCTTCTTACAGCAGCCGAAAACGCCATTTGGATGATGATGACGATGATGCATATATCAAAGCTCTTTGGAACGATATTAGCCAAGTGAACGACGTGTAAGTTTGAATTTATATATATTTGGTTTAGCCGATGGAATATTTAATTTATGCTGTTATATATTATTTTAGTTTTGTACCTTTCCGAAATTTAACATTGGAAAAATGGAGTAATAAGGTGCAAGCAGCTTCTAGTGCTCGTATGGATAAAAAATTCAAGGCTTTTGATCAGGTAATACCGAAAACATCTTTATTGTGAGTCAAATCAATTCTAATCATACATATATGCTTGTATAGAATATCCTAACTCAAATCGACAATATGATGAGTGACAAACAAGGCCTTTTGAAACGTACACGACTTCAAAGAGCTGAATATAAGATTTTAGGAAAGGTAAAAACAAACAGAAAAATTAAGTACGAAAAAAAAGGAGAATAAATACTGATTGAGAATCATTATAGGGAACAACTGAACCAGCATTATTAAATGATGAAGACACAGCGGATAACAATACAAAGAACCCAGATCGTTATCAGGATACATATGACGAAGAATTATTCGACGACAACGACTTTTATCAACAACAACTCAGAGAATTGATTGAATCACGTATGGTGGACACGGATGACCCAATTGCCAGCGGTATGCGATGGGCGGCCAGTAAAAAGGATCAAGTGAAGAAGAAGAAGAAGAATATTGATACCAAGGGATCCAAAGGTCGAAAATTACGGTAAGAAGATACAGCTATTACTATTAATATCGTTGGAATAGCAACTCACCTTGACTTTTTTGATGTTTTATGAATAGGTTTAATGTACACGAAAAGATGCAAAACTTCATGGCACCTATTCCTGCTGGTACTTGGCATGATGGCATGACGGAGGAACTTTATTCATCATTATTGGGACAACGGAAAACTATTGTGGAATCGGAATTAGTAGTATAGATAGTATTATAGATAGTTAGTGCATTTTTCTTTATTTTCGTTTTTTATTTATCATTTGGCAATAAAATTTTTACATTGATATTATTCACTTCATATGTGTTGTTTATCACCAGACTGGTGGTTTTGACAGGTGGTGCCAGCGGTTTATCCAAGTTGGTGTGTGTGTGTGTGTGTGTGTGTGTGTGTGTGTGTTTATAGTATTTTAAAAGATAAAAGACGACGGGATGTTATTATCAATATTTACTTGAAACACTAAAACTATTAGCGGACCTTGATTATACCGAATTGATGGCTGTTGTTTTTATACACAACTTTTTTTTTTGTTTTTGAGTTGATGCATGATGGGTTCAAAAATGTATGTTTTTCCCTCTTGACATTTGATACTGATTTTGTATACCCTTCCTATTGTTCATCATTTGCTTGTTGTACGAATGGTACATTTTGTGTCTAAGGGTTCTTGATGTAACATTACATTAGTTTGCACACGTAAAAAACATGGCAGATCAAGGTGAAACGAGTGAAAGGGAAGGCAGGGAAAGGAGAGGGGAAATAAGGTTTAGGCGGCGCCGTTCAATGCGGAAAAATTTATTTCATACATAAAACTCGTTTGATATCGGTCCAATCTTCCGAAATTATCATGTAATGTATGTAGTCTGGGAAAGAATTAAGTTTTTCAAGATACATATCAGTAATTGAACTATGATATTGGCTACTGAAAAGAATAATAAAGGTTCCCACTTTCTTCGTTGATTCACCTTTTTTGACCTAGTTCGAAAAAACCATGCATTTTTTAACTCGGGGAAAAAAAATTCATCAGCGCACCTTGTAAAAAAAAAAAAAAAAGAAGGAAGACTCTTACCATATCATAATGTTGTTTTTTTTCTCACCCGAAAAAAAACATTATTTTGATTTGAGGCAATTCTTCGACAGTAAGGTTGCTGTGCCATTTTCCCCCTTTTCTCAATGAGAATGATATAAAGGGAGAGAAATTTGTGTTAAACAAAAAAACGCACAGACACATCGTTTTTGTACATAACATTCTTTCTTTCATTTTTGTGTTGCAATGGTAGCATAAAAAGTATCATTCCGCAACCTGTTTTTGTTTTCTTCGCCAGTAACGGATCAGTTACAAAGTGTGGGAGGAAAAAAAACTCTGGGCGCGGAATTTTAATTTTAAATAATAATAATAAATAATACTAATTTATACCAGTAGACAAAAATGATGTTTTTGGATAAGATTGCTTGAAATAGATAATGGATAATAAGGAGACAAGATAGCTTTTACACTGGTATTTTCATTTATTTTATTCAAGTTTCATCGTCATTTTGGCCATGACCCACCCAACTCAATTCAATTTATAAAAAAAGAGATCATCAGAGGTAACGACATCGTTTAAAAAAACGAGATTACTATAAATAGATCACGGACTTGGTAATATATGCGGACCAAAATATATTCAATTCGCTCACTCACACTTAACCATCTTTCTCTTACTATATCTTAATAGTGATAAGGATCAATGTCCATGAAATTAAAAAAAGTACATATGATCATAATAAAGTAGTCAGTTCAATCTTGTTTGTTTGATAAAAATCAAACTTGTAGTGTTTATGTAGTTTTACTCATTTATCAAGTTTTAGTGTTTCACCGGTTGCCGATCCTTTTTTTTTTCCATTACGATCATTATCATAACAAATCACAATAGAAATAAGATGATCATATTCTTTCGGAAATACTCAATAGATCCTGGAGTGGTGAAAAGATCAAGCCAACAATTCTTCTCCGCCATCCTCCTCCTTTTTTACAACACTTTATTTTTGTATTTACAATACCGTCGGCCAAAGATTTCAAACCCCGGTAAGGTCCCATTTTTGAGTTCTCTCACTTCCCTCTCTGCCATTATTAAAAGTTTTTTTTTTTTAACTCTTTTCATTCTCTCTCTCTTTCTTTTCTCTTTCTTATTTCATTTTTTCATTTTTTATATTTTGTGTGCGATTCTTGTCTTTATTTTATTGAAATAAGAATTCCTTTACACCTCTAATCGTTTTCTTTCTCTTGTTATCTCCTATTTGAATTTCTTATACGTATACGATGAATTCAGTACAAGAAACCAAGGAATGGCAAATGAATCAATCAACCACGACTTCAACATCACCATCACCTATGCAAAGTCCACCGCGCGGTGCTAGCCCAGCTACTGCCACCACTACTCAAGCAAACAACGATAACAACAGTACTTATCCACCTACAGCACCCGTACATCACCCTCAACCCTATCTTTATACTCAAAACACGATGGTGCATTCTCCTATGTAAGTGATCGAAAGAATTGGATGAAGGAAAAAAACACTTCTGTCAATCATGCGTTTTGGTGATGCCGCTTGTTGGTGCAACTTTTTGGTTGTACCAATAAGCATACTGGTGGATTATATATACTGAAAAATAAAGAGTGAAGGGAAACGGGCGCTAGGCGGATCATGTGAATATCTTGGTAGTACAAAGAATATTCATCTCTTTTTTTTATTTGAAAATAGGCAACCATACCCTCAACATGAACAACGAAGTACTCCTCCTCCTGCTTCTGGTTTTATGGCCACTGCTCCAAAGGAAGAATCTGATCCTAGATTACCAGGGTAAGTAATAATGGATCATTAAAATGATTTGATGATATAACATATGCTGACTTTAAATTATTATTTTTCCTGTTAGATTGATGGTTTTGTCACAACCAGGAACTCCTCGTCCAAACTCAGTGATTTCTTCTGATGGTGGCTCACCCAATACTAAAAAGTCCCGCCACTCTTACGTTTCAGCCTTTCCTTCCATGCCTTACCCAGTCATGCCTCGCAAAAGATCAAGAAACGAAGGCGCTTTCTTTCCCACCGAAACTGGTCCTTCTTTCAGTACCGCCAAGCCTTTGGACAATTTGTATTCTCCTGATAGAACTAACTTGTAAGTACATGGTTGATTGTAAGCAAATAAATTCTGTTGTGTTTCTGACAAATGTTTTTTTCCATAGACTTACAGTGCATGTTCAATCGAAAATGGATCGAGGTTTCTTTTTGGCCGACAATGATTGGACTTGTTATCGACGCAATTACTTCCAGGTCAGCAGCACTTTTAGTATTCACGGTATCAATCCATATTTCGGTGAACATGAACTCCAATGTTTTGTGCAAACGGCTCATCAGGGTCTTCAACCTGTAGCCCGATTTGTCTTGGGTATTTCTGCTCGTGTGTCCAACAGCGATAAAACCGTCGACTTGATTCAACATACACCAAAACGTGACAAGGGGCCTCAGATCATTCCGGAACCTAAATCGATCGCTCCTGGCGGTAACCTCAGTCTCAGCTCGGTTGGTAATACCCAAAATATTGCCACATTTGAACGCATTCAATTCAAAACTGCTACTGCCAACAATGGGAAACGCCGCGCTGCTCAACAGTACTATGTGGTGGTCGTTGATTTGTTGGCTGAAACACATCATGGTGAACGGATCTCGGTGGCATCGTGTGTATCTTCTCCTTTGGTTGTCCGTGGCCGAAGTCCTGGCCATTATGCAGATAATCAAGATCGTTCGTCAACAACGACTTCCAATGCGAATATAATGGCAGCAGCAGCAGCAGCAGCGGCGGCGGCGGCGGCGGCGGCGACATCAGGTCCTGGTGCACATGGAGATGACCCCTATGGACATTATCACAAGCCTCCTATGACTCCACCAGCAGCGGCCATGATGGCGAGCAATGGTAGTAGTGGTGGTTATGGTGTGCCTTATGGTTATTACAATGCGTATCCTCATGGTCCCTTCCCCCCTCAGATGATGATGCCCAATCCTCATATGCCATTACCCACACCAACAAGCTCATCGCCTCACTCAGCTATCGGTGGATCATCTTCATCCTCATCAACGACCTCGTCCTCCACTGGCGGAGGTCCTTCAGTGACTTCTCCTCATGCACATCAACCTTACATGGTCCACAGTGTATCCGACCCATCCTCATCTGAATCATCCTCACCCGATCTTTATCAAAGCCCCTCAGATTACGCATTACATCAAGGAGACAAACCACATCATCCCTCTCAACTTCATATTCATTCTCTAACCATGGATCCAACCAACGGTGGTGGTGCTGGTCATGGCCAATGGTCAAGATCTCGCTATCATTCTGCTGGCTCAGTTCCTTCTCCTTCTGTTGAACATCACCCTTCTTATTTCGCTCAACAACAACAACATCACCATCATACAAACGGTGCTCCTCCAACGCCAACCACTCCTTTTAGTACCAGAAAATACGATACCATTCCTTCTACCAAGCAACGACAGCAAACGTCGTGATTTTGTCTTTATATTGTATCCCTTTTGTTATTAGTATATCATATTACATTAGTCTTTTATTCATATACTCATATTTTTACTTTTAGCCTCTATTCTTTATTATTATTACAATTTGTGTTTCTATATATCATTTTTTACTAAATAAACTTCCATTTACCATACCAATAAACCACCCCATTCTGTCTGAATATTGTGTGTTGCTGTGTTACTGTGTTGACTATATTGACGCTTCAGTAGTAATGTACTTGACAATGTTTAATATCTTCATGTCCAACAGTTATTTAAATTAAATTTTGAAAGTTTAGCTGGCTCTCTTTCAAAATTTTCAGACATCGAAGCTATTTTATTTGTTTATTTACTATTTTTTTATATTTTTATTCCTACCCTCTTTTCTTGTAAACCCTTGACTTTTTATTCTTATTTATTTTATACATACTCTCCCCTTTTGTATATATCTTCACTACCCTCTCTTCTTCCACTGAGGGGATTGTTTATACTGTATTTAGATTGTAAAGAACCTTCTTCCCCGAAAAAGTGAACCATCAAGTTTTGAAATCGTTTGCTTACTATACATCCACCTACCGTTCTCTTGTCTATAGTCCTCTTTTTCCCGTCCCTTTCCCCTCCCTTCCCCTGTTTTTTATTCTTCTCATTCTTAATTGGAAAAGATGATGCCAAGGCTGTTTAAAGACACTTACACATCCAACGATCAACTGTATGATTTACACCAACCACAGGCGACGAACCAGCCTCAAGGACAGGTAAGGAAGATAGATAGAGAGCAAAAAACAAAATAGCACCAGTAGTTTAATATTCATCTTCATGGATAGCTTGCTGCATTGCTTCAGGGAAATTATGATAGTGACTATGATTTATTCACTGCATCTGGCGCTTCCAACTTGTTACCCAATGATGACTCGCATGACCGATCCAACAGCGCGCCTCCTCCTCCAACTCAAGTCTTGTATCAACAGCAGATGAATTCCATGGAACTTCGCCAAAACAGTCAATCTGAAGTTATCCATGGTCATTCTGGCACTTCTTCCGCTGAAGCGAGCTATTATCACAATAGGGCAACCACCGGCGCCCCTTCTAAATCAGGTTACAACCAGTCAAATGGCACTTGGAATCACCTTTGGGATCATGATGGAAATGGTAAATGTACTTTTTTTAAAAAATTATTTGAGGGATAGTATTGTCTGGCGAACGATTACTCACTTGAAGGTTTATTTAATTTCACAAGTAGCTTATGATCATCTTACGACTCAATACGGTCAACAACAACAACAAGAGCATCAACATCATCGCCAGCAACAGCAACAGCAGAAACAACGACAACCGCATCAACTTGGAAAACGTGGAAATACGGCGCAGTTAAACCAAGATTCTGCAGGGGCACATGGGCGTAACTTGGCTAGTGTCATCCAAGAGGTACGAAAGAACAGAATTCATATAACCAATACTGACTTCGCTTGTATTTATTTTCTCGTATCGCAGGATTTTCCTCGTACGCCGTCGCCGCTATTTGCACTTCAGCAACAAGCGCGTGAACGGTATGCTCAAACAAATGGATTCGATTCACAAGATATCAGTGGTGCGGACTACGATACGCTATTGCTACCTTCGAAATCCCGTTATCATCAACAACACCAACGACCAAATCATTACCACCATCATAATCAGCAGCAGCAGCAGCAGCAGCAGCAGCAGCAGCAGCAGCAGCAGCAGCAACTTTACGATGCTCATCATGGTATTGATTCAAAAGATAGCTCGATCGCCATGTTATCCATGATGGAGCAATCAAATCCAAACCACACCAATCCTTTACGTGTCTTATCCCCTCCTCCTTTGCGAAACAAGTTTACCCAGCATCCTCCTCCAGCGCGATCCAATTCTACCCCTCCTGGAAGAGACTTGAATATCAATGGTACTGGCGATGATACTAGCTCTAGTAATGACTACGATACGATCCCGGATCCTCAAGCTGAAATGATGATGAAACAATTCGGATCTTTCGGATTGAATGACGAAGTAAGAGTGTGTGTGAGAGTGAATGAGAGAGAGGGTGTGTGTGTGATGGTTTACTGACATTTTTTTATGCTTAGGATGATTACGACAAGATGCAGCAGACAAGGTACCAACAACAATACACTGGTTATAGCAACCGTAGTCCTTATCACGGTGGTGGAAGTGGAATTAAAAGCAATCTTGGTAGTCCTCAATTGTATGGCAACATGCAACCTTTTACAACTCCCCCTTTGCCCAATATGTTGAATACGAACGGTGTGTCTGCCGACGGACTGGACAGTGCTGACAATTATTGGTCAACTAGGGACATGTATCAACAACGTCATCAAGGTATAATTATTTATTCAATTCGAAAAAGAAAAAAATTATTGTACTGACCTTTTTGTCTGTCTATAATGTTTAGAATCCATGACTTTTAGTCCTTCTGATCCTTTAGCTAACCCAGTCAGTATTGGTGCTGGCGGATTAAATGGTGGCCAATTTGTTCTTGATATGAATACGGATAACAAGAAGATGCGATCGATGCAACAAATGCAGCAGCAGCAATTACTCATTCAACAGCAACAGCAACAACTTATGGCAGCACGTCAACAATTACTACTTCAACGACAAATGCAGCAACAGCAACAACAACAGCAACGTGGTCAAAGCGGTTTTGGTGCACCCGCAAATCATCGTATGCACGACTTGCCCTCTCAAAATGGAGCCACGCCCCATTCATCCGGTCCCTCATTGTCATCATCCAATCATCCGCATCAACAGCATCAACAGAAAGCCAACGACCCTTCTCAAGATATTGCTCTGAGTATTCGAAGCACCTTGTTGGAAGAATTCAGAAACGCCAAGAACAAAAAATATGAACTGAAGGATATTGCTGAACATGTGGTAGAATTCAGTGGTGATCAACATGGCTCTCGTTTCATTCAACAAAAACTGGAAACCGCTAACAGCGAAGAAAAGCAAATGGTGTTTGAAGAAGTCCTTCCCAATGCACTTCAACTGATGACCGATGTATTTGGGAACTATGTTTTGCAAAAATTCTTCGAACATGGTATGCGCCAAAAAAAAAAAAAAAAACTTTTTTAAGTGATCAATTTCTTAATTGTTTTGTATCTCTTTTTTAGGCAATCAAATGCAAAAAACTATTTTGGCCAAGCAAATGGAAGGTCATGTCATACCACTGTCTCTGCAAATGTATGGCTGTCGCGTGGTGCAAAAGGTAACAAAGACGAAGAAAACAAGAGGGAGGTAAGAAAATAGCTCAACATTTTGTTTCTTTGTTTCATCTATCCTGTAGGCATTGGAGCATGTATTAACGGAACAGCAAGCCAAACTTGTCAGTGAATTGGATGGATGTGTCTTAAAGTGCATAAAAGATCAAAACGGCAACCATGTGATTCAAAAGGTAACAAGCACAAGCAGTGAGAGTAGAGTAGGAGGGGGAATCTTTTTTTTTTTTTTTTTTTTTTTTTTACCAACTAAATATTAAAAAAAAAAAAAAAAAAAAACTTGACATTTGGTTTTTTGACACCATAGGCCATTGAACGTGTACCAGCAATCCATATACAATTTATCATTGATGCATTCCATGGTCAAGTATACAATTTGGCAACCCACCCTTATGGCTGTCGTGTCATTCAACGCATGTTTGAACATTGTACGGACGTGCAAACCGGTCCTCTTTTGGAAGAACTTCACCGGTGTACTGGCCAACTCGTACAAGATCAATATGGCAATTACGTTATTCAACATATCCTTGAGCGGGGTCGTCCAGTGGATAAGGCAATGGTGATTAGCAAGATTCAAGGTCAAGTACTTCAACTCAGCAAGCATAAATTTGCCAGCAATGTGGTGGAAAAATGTGTGGACCATGGCTCCAAGCGTGACAGGCAACTATTGATTGAAGAGGTGTTGCAATCGCGCCCTGACAGGTAATCAAGATATATATAACAGAAACGCCGCTGTATATTACTCGGACACTGATTATTGTTATTATTGTTATTACTATTATTTTTAGCTCTTATCCTTTGGTGGCAATGATGAAAGACCAGTATGCCAATTACGTTGTACAAAAAATGCTGGACCTGGTGAACGATGATCAACGTGACCTTTTGGTGAACAAGATCCGACCTCACTTGCAATCATTGAAGAAATATACCTATGGAAAGCATTTGATTCAAAGTAAGTAAACCATGATACCATGCAGGGAAGGAGTCTGGGCTTGAAGGCAGGTTTGAAAACTTACTGATTTTTGTTTTCTTTTGTATTTGTATTTGTCATTATCAAATAGAGGTTGAAAAACTATTGCCATTGATCAATGTTAACGATGATATGGACAACGATGCCGCCGAAAAGCAATCCTCTGAAATTGCGACTCCAGTTAGAAATCAACAAGAGCATCATGAACAACCTTCTTCCACTACGTCCCCTGAAGCTGATCATGGCACCATCAACTAGGAACGTCCAATCAAGATGATAAATACTTTTGTGGTGAATATATTGTCCACCTTTTCCTTCACCTCATCTCTCCAATATGATTCATATATATATTTACATCACATTATCTTCGTATTATATTTATTCATGTATGTACTATTGTTTTTATTATATTCGTTATAGTATCTTCCTTTTTATTAGAATCTGGGGGGTGATCATTTTTTTATTATGTGGTGACTTGGCTATTGTATATGCACCCCAAATCTGTTGTTCTTGTCACCCTCCCTCATTTCTCTCAGTTTGTTTAGCCTACTTTAATCAAGTAGTTTTAATCATCCCCATTATACATACACCCAATTCTATTTTTATCCGTTTTATATTCAAATAAAAGAAAGTCTTTTTTATTATCGTTACTATGCATTTTGTCTTTATGTGTGTGTGTGTGTGTGTGTGTATGTTGTGTCTATAGCTTAACCTAGTACATTGCATAAATAACTGTCTTTTTAACAAAAACAATACATAGCCTGTATTGGCGCTGTTTGTACAATACAGTACATATGATACAATATCAGCAAGGTGAACGTTTCTTTAATATTAACAAGAAAAAATAAAGTCAAGCCCTTTTATGAAATATAATTCAAAAATACGCCGACCTATCACTTCCACAGGATCTTTCTGCACATACATCTATTTAAAAAGATATGTATGTCACCATATTTATATCATACCAACAATAAAAAAAAAAAAAAAAAAAAAAAAAAAAAAAAAAAAAAAAGCGAAGTATTCGAAGATAAATTTTTTATTTAATAGTGTATCAAATCAAAAATATAGTGTATTGAGCAATTGAGTGAGGTGGGTAGGGGAAAAAAACATGAGCATAAAAATAAGAGTGGGGGGAGGGGAGGGGAGAGAGAATGAGCCTAGCTATAAAGACGGGGAAGAAGATGATGGTATTGGTCTACAAATAATAATGTGAAGAAAATTGTCGGGATAAGAGAGGTGATCAGAAGCCCACCGGATAGGCGTATGTAAGGAGAGTTCAATGCCATGACTGACAACAACAAAATCCGGCGCCGTGGTAGTGTCACCCGTCACAATCAAACCTGGCACTATGGTTTTTAAAACATCACCCAAGGTCATGAGGTTACCTACGATAATTGCAATAAAAAATTGATGATCAGATCACACCTATAAACATAGTATGGAGGATGTGTGTGCGTGTTTTCTTTTTGATACCTTCGTCATTTGTAAAGGAGGCAGTGTCTTGTATTACAGGACATTGATTAGGTAGATAAAGTCGAATGGGTACAGAACGTAATGGAACACCTCGATCATCCAAGATATGTTGGTTCACATTCCAGTGATCATCATAACGTTCTAAACACGTGTATAAAATATAATTATATTGTACATTGCTATCTTTTTTTTTTTTTTTTTTTTTTTTGTCACTTTACCTGTAGAGAGAGCATGCCATAATTGAGTTTGATCTTGCTTCGACAAATTCATGACCTTTTTCGTGGATCCGTGCCGTAAAAAGTCCGCCTACATTGACATTATCGCCCCCAAAAAACAATTACCATCTAAGTACATAATTAAGCAGGCATAGATCGAGACATTGATTTCTATTACCTCTTTGATCATGGACATGTACATGTCCTGAATGGTTTCTATACCAGGGTTCCTTAGAAGCACCGTTTCCGGGAAATTTTCGTTGTGGACAAGGATTCGCCAAGGAAGTTGTTGTGCCGCCGAGTTAGGTCGCATCCTAGTGACTATATCGTAAAGCAATCCAACCGGATAATGCCTATATACAAACACAACTCTGTTACCCATACAGTGGTATGTACATTACACTTGACTGTTTCGGTTTTGTCTTACCATTTCAATGGTTCACCGTCATATTCATACCAGATGGAGTGGGGCTCACTGGCCTGCAATTGATCTACATGAGTAATTAGTTGAGGAGTAATCAGAGGGAGAAAGGAATAGCGTGGTACTTCAATCTAGTAAAAAAAAAAAAAAAAAAAGAAACGAAAAATGTCGGGAAGTGAGTCTTTGCGCAAATACACAGAGATCGGTATCCTTACAAATAGCGCATCTCTCGGATTGGCGGGATCCACGATAAATTGTATTGGTATTTTTCCATTCCAGATGGCTCTTGCTATTTCTCTGTCCTTATCTGTCATGTCGTCCAAATAAAATAATAAGAATAAAGAGTGGTAAATATATGGGTATACAGGGCTAGGTGGAAGAAAAACGAGAAAAAATAAAATAAAAAGGAAGGCTGAAACGCTGATGATTTTCTTCACTCCAAAAATACCGGAGATTAAAATAAAATGGAATAGAAATTTAACATGATAGAATAAAAGACAGCAGTAAAGTACGATGTAGCAAGTAACGTAACGGTATAACAAATTAAGAGGAAGAGGTGGAATAATAGAGCATAAAACAGCGACCATATGGCAGTACTGCACTTTTTTTCAACACAAGCACCCAGAATCTAAGTATCGCAATGGAAGGAGCAGGCCATTCGAATCCGGGATCCCCCTAGTCACGAAAGGGACGACCTTATTTCTAACATTCAGGTAGTTATAAAATTAAAAGATTTTTCAAAAAGAAAAAAAAAAAGACAATCTGCTGCAGATAATCAGACCAAAAGGCGAGTGAGTCAAGGACGCTATAGTTTTTTCTCGAAACAAATCATTGAAGGACCATGGGAATTGTTCAAGTTCCGCCCACGTGAATTTTTTCTTTTGTTTACACTCATTTTTAGTTTTCGTTTTTTTTTTTTTCTCCATTTTTTTTTCTTCACCATTCAACTTCTTTGAGCTGATGGTGATCTTAGACTAGTGTCAGGGCTACTTTAGAAGGGGGTTCAGCTCAGGGATTATAAGATGCATGGGGAAACACTTTCATTTTGGATTCAGGATTTTGGACCACCCATTAGTTGGGCTTGTTGGAGACTTCATTAGCTTAGTTTAGCCTTAGTTTGTATATAACTCGTATCTACATCTAATAAAATATGTTTATTTTTACTTGCTTCAATGAAAAACGTCCCATTAGTCTCTCTCACATCTTGTACAATGGTCCCTCTTTTTACTACCATCATCCATTTTGATGAGTTTGACCGCTGTTATGCTTCAACAGAAGATCTCCTATTAGTACTTCTCATTAATCGTGCAGTACATCAGCCCACATTTTACAGTTGTCCCTGTGAGTATTGTTGACCATTATTTAAGTCTCACATTAGTCTCTCTCACGCTACCTCCATCAGATCCCTTTTTACAATGAACACCACGCTCTGAGTTTAGTATCTACCCAATAAAGTATACCCTTTTATATCCTTTTTTTTCTTCATTCTATGTATGACCCACTATATAATAAACAAAGCCGTTATTGTGGCTATTTTGTGAGCGTCCTATAAAGCACCCGTTTTTTAACTCACCCTAAAGACCTAGTGACTAGTTTTGCGGTTCTGGGCCGCTTCATATGAAACGTAACTTCATTTCCCCTCTACCATTCGTATTAATCAAACTAAGATGAATGCCATCGCATCTTTTCCTGTAATAAAACATGTAGCCTCCACTGGACTGGAGATACTATACTCCCAGACCATTAATTTTATTGGGTATCATATAATAATAATAAAGCCATAAAACCACTAACAAAAATAAGTTGATCTCAAGGGCATATCACCAAAACAGTGTGAAAATGCCAAACATCCTCTCTGTCATTGTTGTATTTTTCCGCTCACACAAAAATAGCCGATCAATGAACGGAATGTTGAGTATGAGGGGTAATCGTTGAGGTATCCAATCCCATATCAGCAAAAGGCTACTCTTCTACAGATAACCCTCCTCTATCCCCCAGCGACTCCTGCTTTTTCGGGGGGGGGGGTGGTTATTATTTTTAATTTTTTTCAAGGAATTTGGGTTGGCAAAGTGAGTGTCTCCAGATCTTTCCCCATCAGTAGTAGTTCAAGCAGAGACAGGTTAAGTGTATCGAATGACTATGGCATCCAAATGGACGAAATACCGTAAAAAATATATACATATACATATACGAAGTACATCTCTAAATCAACACCAAAAGTAATATCATATCAAATATGGTTTTGAATTATTCTTTTTTATTCCATTGAAATAAAATATGTTGTATGTACAAGTAAAAGAGTAAAACAATTATTTCCGCAACTAAGTACGTTACTACATATGTAGGAGAATAATAATATAATGACTATAATGTGTAGTGATAGGGCATAATGTGCATATGATAAGTTGAGGGGTAATGACATATTTCTTATTTGCACTAACAACACATATCACACATGTCTTCATTGCAACACCAGCACATTTGACATGCTAAACATCCGAAAAGACACGCTAAACAGCCACCACTACTTTTTGGCGGTTGTTGCTGTTCACTGTAGACCGTAGTTGGAGGTGGAGGTGGTTGATAATTACCTTTTTCCGTCTCTTGTCCATAGTAGGCTTGTTGAGGTGGAGGAGGATTGTTGTAGAAAGGCTTTTTCATGAATGTTTGAAATAAAATGGAAATAAACCAAGAAAAGGTACAAATGAAAAATGAAAAAGAAATTGAAAAGCGTGGGGTTTTTATACAATTTAGGGCATATTTAATTCCATTTTTGCATTTGCATGATTCGATTGTTTTTAAACGCCGGTCCTGACTTTTTGAGAAAATTCTTGGCAACGATCGCTTCACAGTCCTACTATGTTTCAACAAATTGTAATAGGAAACGCAAAGACTTCTATTATGATATTGAATTTTGTTTATGAATACTTTAATTGCTTCCTTGCTTTTTATCCTGCCTTTACATTATTGGTCAGATAAGATTGTCATACCGCACATAAGGTGATATCCCTTTCATGTACGCCCTGTTAGTTAAAACTGCTGTCTGATCAAATCGTAGGACCTGTGCAAGTCGTGTTATGTTTTAGTATAAGACATATACATAGATATATAGATCTGCAGTATATGTCCATACGATAGTATATGATTATTTTTATTGGTTTTCTAAAAATAATCAAGTCAACCTAATGTCAATTATAATTTATAAACTACACGCTAAACTTAAATAAACTATTTATGCATACTGATATCCCATTGCCATTTTCCACTAGTAACCATACCCATATTTCCTCATTTGTCGACTATTATCAGCAACGATAGACTACAATAATCCCAGCATACTTAAATAGTGGGCGACAAAAAAAAAAAAAAAAAAAAAAAAAAAAAAAAAAAAAAAAAAAAAAAAAAAAAAAAAGACCATTACTAGAACAGTTGACTTACAGGACTTAAACAGTTGGATCCAAATGATTAGGTAAGTTATATCCAAGAATTGAACTATTAATTTATTTTGGAAACAACAGTAGCGACAAGCAATCCCTATCCTGTAATATTGACATGGCACCATGAGGCGCGGTATTTGGAATCGCTCTAATGATATTTTCCATTGAATATAAGGATGAACGGTATAGATGTTACTCATTGTCCTAAATAGGGCTGCTAGCTACTACTTTTGATGCTACTATCTTTTTTATCGTAGATCTCTACTACATACTAGATTTTTTGGTGACAATTCTATAGTAGGTTAGAATATAATATGGCATGACGATGATAGACAGTAGGTTGGTGGCAAAGGAGGGACGGAAATAAATAGGCAACGATGGATAGTTGACAAGGTTTGGGAAAGGTAGTGGTCATTGGTATGATCAAGGATAATTGCATAGAACGACTCAGGGCTGTAACCGATTAATAAGCCGAAGTTATCCAGTTTCTACAAAAATAATTCAAGGGCCGACTCAATTATAACATTTTCAAAAAATGCAAAGGGAAGGGGCTATGTGATTGGAATGTGAATAACGACTGCTAGAGACCGTTGATAATAATTGGTCTGACAATAATAAATGATAATGATGGAGCGATAGAAATAACAGGTGTGCGGAGAAGGGGGGAGGGGAATCAAGTAATAAAAAAAAAAAAGTGCTGACATGCTAAACGAAATTATAGGTATCCATTTATTCTTTTTTATTTCTAGATTTATTATTACAAGCAACATTCTTCTATACAGCAACAGCATGCCATAAAAGTACAACTACCAGAAAAGGAAAGCCAAAAGACGGCAGTATTGAATAATCCAGCTTTGAACGGCCATAGTCCATAATTGAATAATTGTATTATCACTTACAAAGAAGCACAGCATCCACCATTTTGTTGGTGTTGCGGCTGTTGTTGAATTATATAAGTTTGGGGAGTTGGACTATGTATAATGTTTTGAAACAGGGAATATGTCAGTAAAATGTATGATGAAGTCCGTGGTTCGGCTTACGATGGTTGATAGTAAGCAGGCTGTTGATAATAACCAGGCTGAGGTTGATGTTGAGAATATCCGACCGTAGGAGGCTGTTGATAGCGTTCGCTACTATTTGAGGGTTGTTGATATGACATTGATATATATATATTGTATTTGTATCTGTATTTGTATCTGTATCTGTATCTGTATCTGTATAATTATGTGTTCAGGAAAGGGAAAGAGCAGGATAAAAATCTTTTATTTCGATATTAATTATCCCCTTGAATTGCCGATAGATGAAAGCTTATTGCTTTTGCCCTGAATGGACAAAGATTCGGTTCAATAAATTCAGCTATGTTTTATATTTTTTATTGATCCAAATATCTCTGGTACTTCACCGTCTTTATTTTCTTTTCTTTTCTTTTCTTTATCAAACCTTCCAGTGCGCTTCAACCATTATATTATATATTTGGATGCTAAGCATTGCTTCTTCTTTTTATGTATGTTCACTGTACTTTTTTCAAGCATCAATCAAGGCCATTTATAAAGACCGTTCTTAAACCTCTACTTTCTGAAACCCACTGCACGTAGAATGGGGATTCACAATAACGATATCAACTGGAAAACGAAATTGCATCATTCTTGTGGGTAGCATCGTTATTAATATGTGTGTAGTCATGATATGTCTTCCAATACAGCGGTCTTCTGAAATTTTTTTCAATGCTTTTCTCATCGAAATGCAAAAGGCTATCGAAAGAAAATCTGGGATATGGTCAATGAAAATATTTCAAATCCCGTACACGTGAATTTTTATTTACTCACAATTTTTTTTTTTTTTTTTCCATTCTCTCTTTTTCTTTCATTTTTTTTTTTCTCTTCAGATTGTAGCCTCCATGGGATAATGTGGAACCTAGAATATTTCCAGGACTAGTTTAGAACGGTTTTCGGTTCAGGGATTACAAGATGCATGGGGGACCCCTTTCATTTTGGATGTAGGATCTGAACCATTAGTTAGTTGGCTTGTTGGAGCCTTCATTAGCTTAGTTGATGTTAGCTTGTTCATAGTTTAAATATGTATTGAATAAAATGTGTCTCTTTTTACTTATTTTAATGAAATATGTCTTATTAGCGTCTCTTATTTTTTGAAAAATAGATTCCTTTTTCTGGTCTTTTTTTTTTTTTTGTTCAACTAGAAATCAATCCCGTTTGACTAGTGTTTTGATCGTTTGTTGTGCTTCAATAAGAGAAAAAAAATAAAAAAGGCATCCTTGTACAATATATAGTACCCTATTTTACAACTGTTCCTTTAGGTTCCTTTAATATTATTGACTTTTCTTTAAACCTCAAATAGTCTCTCTCATAGCGCCTCCAATAGAACTTTGTGTTAAATTCCCTATCAGAATGAACCCCTTCCTCAGTTTTAGTGAGTCAATTGTGTAGATGACGATTTATGACCGCCTCAAGGTATTCAGGGTAATAGTAATAGTAATAGTAGAATAGTTTTGGAATTATTATCGTTCCCCAACAAATGTTTTTGCGAAATATTAGCGTCTTATAGTTATCAATGATTTTTTTTATGGAATGATGGAGGTCGGCATTACGGGATAGCTATGATTTGTTGGTTTGGTGTTGCAGGTTACAATGTGAGAAAGAGGGGAACTAGGTGTAAACGGAGTCTGTGCAGTCGAATCGAGCGATACTGAATTTGGCGTTGGACTTCTTCTCTATAAATGATATGTGCTATAATGTTAATCATATGATAAGTCTATGCTGGAACAATATTTAATATCAAAGGGCCATAAACAACGAGTGCTTCGTTAGAGCGGTAGAGTCAAAAACACAAATAGCTAGTTGGATATATACAGCATGTCAAATTTAGTGGAAATTATACTGGGACAAGGTTTGAGTTGTTTAATATGAATGGTAGAGCAGGAATAGAACAGATATGCTTACTAAATGTCTCAAAACTGGCAACAAGTTGCTATGTCGGACAAGGTAGTCATACAGAGCTAGAAATTAGTGTAAAAATAATATATGGCGATGGCCACACGCATATCATTAGGTAGATTCATTTATGTGAAAGTATGATTTTGATAGTGAGTAATCTAAGACTGTCGTTCAATTATAAGTGGTAAGGGAGGGGGATTGGTCATTGTGGGTGGATTAGAAAGCAAATGCTTGGTAGTACACTCACAAAACAGCTACATTATTGAAACTGTCTACTATACTATGGGTCTAATGATAGTTAATTAATAAAAAGACATGTTTATTAAAGCATATTGGTCAACACTAAACCACACGCATGAAGTTCATTGTAGCACGGGATCTATCGGCGTAACATGAGGGACACTAATTTGAGATTTGAATTATCGTCAATATTATACTGAAAAGAAAATTTTAAAAAGGTATGTAATATATTGCGTTGTACAATGCATGAAAAAGTCTAAAGGGCATCCGTTATTGAAGCATAACAACATTCAGCACGAATCAATTGGGTCAAATTAGTAGAAAGAAAGAAAAAAGGATCTACCACATAAGACGTGAGAGACTAACGGAAATTTTTTTCATTGAGGTATGTAATAAAGATATATGTTTTATTCAAATATAATTCAAATTATGGACAAACTAAGACTAAACTAAGATAATGAGGGTTACAAAAACCAGTTAATAATGGTCCCAAATCCTGATTCCAAAATGAAAGGGTTTCCCCATGAATCTTGTAATCCCTTGAGCTGAAACCCCTTCTAAACTAGTCCTGACACTATTCTAAGTTGAATATAGCCACATAGAAGTTGAATGTTGAAGGAAAAATGAAATGAAAAAAAAAAATCAAAAGGAAAGAGAGCCGAAAAAATAAAATAGGCGGGAGAAAGAAAGTAAAATATTTCACGTGGCGGGGTTTGACTTTTTCTTACCTGTCATTCGGATGCTCTTTTTTCTTTTTTTAAAAAAAACCCCCTGTTCAACAAATAGACCACCCTGAAGTTCTCATTTCCTAATGGAAAAAAACCTTTTTTTTTATGCATCCTTCAAATGAGCTACAACGCAATTATTTCCAAAGGGGGAAAAAAAAGTCCAGGTCAGAGACAAAGATATGCTGCATAAAAAAAAGTCCAGGTCAGAGATAAAAAAATCATTGCAAACGAAGACTCAATTTTATTTTCCACATGACAATAATTATCCATAGCTAAAGCATGGAATATGTTTTTTTTTAAAAAAAAATAAAGATATAAAGGACGTATTGAATCGTGTTATTCTTCAGTTACTTTATGAATCTTCACTGGCAAACTCCTTAGCAAGCCATTATATATACATATCTTTGTTCAAGCGCAATCTCTATCACTGTTCAATCCACTCTCTTTAGATCAAGTATTAATTACAAGCTCTCCTCCTCTCCAATGTGATCTGGATCTGGATCCTTGGCCAAAGCAGAATAGGAAAAATCAAGTCGTCACCCATGGTACGGGCCATTATTTTGTAGTCAATGTAGTCTAGAAAGCGTTAGCCCAATGCTATCAACCATTATGTCTATGAGTTATAGGATACTGTGTCTACTAATTGCCTTTATTTTAGTTTTATATCTCTGGTCGAAAACGGATCAAATTGTTTTTTTAATGAACATCTGGACATCTCATCGCAAGTATGCTTCCAATTGTTGCATTGTCGGCGCTTCAAATCGCGACTTTATGGTAAAATTTTTCCTCTTACTTTTCCCTTCCTTTCTTTCCGACCTGCTTTTTTAACTTTTTGATATTTAACAATCTTCTACTTCTCATCTGCAATACTTATACATATAAACTATAATGACAGATTATCTTGGCTATATTTACAGTCTACTTGTCTTTAGTGGTGGTGTTGTTGGATATGTCAAAGGTAAGCACCATATGGTCTTTATTTTTGCTTCATCTATGGATGATACTCAAGGCCTTGTTTGATAATGTATTATTGTATTTAGCTGGTAGCGTTATTTCCCTTGCTGCCAGTTCTACCTTTGGACTTGCTGGAGCTTATGGTGCGACTCTTGTCTCGCGTGATCCCAAAAATGTTCTCTTCTCTCTAGGTAAACTTTTTTCTTTTTTTTTTTTTGCGCGGAGAACCGGATAAGAGTCCGCGATACTTGAATGAATTGCTAATATTGTCCTTCTTTTCCTCTTTGATTAGTGGTTTCCTTGATTTTGCTGCTTATCATGGGCTCAAGATTTAGCAAAAGTGGGAAATTTATGCCTGCTGGACTGGTTTCGTTATTGAGGTAAGTATTGAAAAGAATAAAGTCTCACTGGGCTGACAGGTGAATGTGGGACAACAGATGTTGCGCCATTGTGGAGAGAAAAAACATTGCCTGATCCTTCCATTTTCTCTAGTCTTATCATGGCGGCAAGATACGGTTATCGTTACTTACAATAGTATGGATCAATTGACTTCTTTTTGGGGACTATTAGTGTAGATATATTTATTATATTAGTTATAGTAATTCGTTTTTAGTATATATTATTGATGTAATATTTGAATAAATAAGATGCGTCCTGTTTTTTTTACTTGCTGAAATGGTAATAAACTGTATTTGGGGATCACCAGTATTATTGATAAAAGAAACTCAGCATAAGCATCTTGTCAGCATCAAATCAACTCGGCACTTTTCCCGAAATTCGAATTTCGAAAATACCGGATAATATCCAATTTTATAGGGAAATCTATTTCATTAGGGATATGTGGTTTTTGTGGGTGAGAAAAAAAAAAACAGGCTTGTTCATGATAGAAAAGTGATTCGATCATATTATAATCACAAAGTACTCAAGCGTCTGCGTAATGGTGGCGGATCTGTTTACATGTTTCGATGTATGTGCATGCGGAGCCATTCTAAAATTGGTTGTTTAAGTTTGGTACTATTAAAATAGTAGGGTTCTGATTGCCAAAGGGGCAACGCCGCCTCTGATGATTTAACTTATATTTAGACCAACACTAATACTAGGTCACTAGAAAAAAAATTGGCCATTATACAAGCAAGAAAAAGAGGGAACTCTCATTTCGGATCTCGGACATATTTAAGCCGTAGGCCAATGAAACCTTTCGGATGTTCATTATGCCGAGAACTATAGTTTTTGATCCGCTCTCCCCTCCCCCAAAAAAAGAAATTTGATGTTACTGATCCAGAGGATCGGTGATTATTATACATAATCGTATTCTTTCTTTTTTAAATACAAGGTTCCAATGTGGGGAGTGAGGAGCTGTTCTAAAAAAAAAGCAAGCTGAATCAAACTATAATTATTTGTGCGTAGCAATATTAACCACGTTTGTGGGTCAGTTCAGCCAGTCTGATTTGATTTGAAATTATTTCAATCACAAATCAGGAACAAAATCACCGTTTTCTATTATTTGATTTAGATAGCAAAATGCCAAATGCCAAATGCTTTATTACGTGAGCTTTACTAACGACTGGGGAATAGAATATAGCTATAAGGAGTAATGAACTATACTGATTTGTCTGTTCAAATGTGATATTTGTCATATGCGATGATCAATTGAGCAAGGAGGCTATGTCTGTAATTTGACTTTTCAGTGCTTGACCCTGTCCCTCTCCCCCCATATTTTTTAATTCCCGCTTGTTTCACCAGGCTTTTATTCTTGCAAAAAAAAAAAAAAAATAAAGACTTGGCACTTTTCTTTCTTCTATTTCTTTTTCTTTTTTTCGTTTATTTTCGAACTTCCTATTTAAACGTTGGACCCATATTATTGAACCGTTCTTTCTACGTTTTATTCAGTAAGTGAAGAAAAGAAAATTATAACTAAAGCATGCATTCCATTGGAAAAGAGATCCGTCTATCTATCATATAAAGTTGACTGATCGAAAAAAAAAATATCTTTCTAGTTTGTTGATTTATTTGAAAAGCAGCACTAATAATAAGACCCTCACTGTTATTACCATTATTCGACACTGTTTATTCATCAATTGACCTGCCATATAGAGAAAGACATGGCTGCGACATCATCCAGCTACCACACCAATACGATCTATTATCCCAAATCTAATTATCTTACATCGACGAAAATTATGGAACCAGCATCATCGACATCATTATCTAGGACGCCAGCTTACTCTGTGTTTTCGCCACCAGAATTGGTACACGACGATGAGGAAGAAGATGAAGAAGATCCGACCCCTTTGCCTGCATCGCCTCCGACGACACCCCCATCTTGTCTCATTATGAACCAGCACCGAATTTTAAAAAACTCTATTTCGGCTCCACCTATTACCAAACGACGGAAGTGTATACCTCATCGATCTCCTTCACTAACACCTTCAAATGGTTGGATCTTTATGTTGCCTTCACCAACCGCGAGTACAACTTCTACCTCGCAATCCATGCGTTTTATCCCTCAGCAAGAGCAACAATATCAGAACTATTCATATCAACCAAAGATTGTTTATTTACGCCACAGAAATACCTCTGATCCGTTACCGCCTGCTTGTATAAAAGCACCATCAGTGCCGTTACCGTCGTCTCCGTCATCAACTTCGTCATCATCATTACTCCCAACACAAAGTGCATTGACATCCATGGTGACATCCCATTCTAATCAGTATGCAACACCATCACAGTCAACAACACAACCTCTACCGCTATCATCTATGGTATCAATTCCTTCACAGCAACCAATGGCTCGAGTTCATGCCGATGTGGGTCCCCAAAATCACAATGCTGCAATCTCTACTGCCTTCTCCTCGGGCCGTCCTATACGATTGAAAGGCCCTTGTCAAGCGTGTCATGAAAACTCAGAAGCCTGTATGCGAAAAGCTTTCAATTGGCCATTCCCATCTGATGAAGTTTACTATGACAAAGGTAGGCCTTTTGTTTATCTCTGCAACAAATGTGGTCTTCGGTAAGAACAAAAAAGGATTCTCGTTGATTGGTTTTCTAAACATAGACTGATTTTACTGACCTCTTCCGCCCCACTCCCACACACCCTTTTTTATTAAAACAAATGTAGGTACAATAAAAGTGGAGGTAGTGTCTGCCGACAATGCCGATGGGTTTTATGCAAAGAAGAAAAACGAAAAGTGATTCAGCTTATTGATGCGATGCGATCATCAAGGTCGGATGGTCAAGTTTCATTGGATGAAGATATTCCGTCATTTGTGTGCACACCAAAATATTGGAATTGTGGTCGGCCATGGAAGATTCGATGGGCTGTGAATGATCTTGTAGATATCGACGACAAACAATAAAAATCAACAAGACTCCTTGGTGTGGCAATTTTTTTTTTTTTTTTTTTTTTACGTCCCCGCCCCTTCCCCTTCCCCTCCTTTATCATTATTCGTCTTTATTGTTATACCATTATTCATTCACTTGAACACCCTTGTATATATGTTCATATAATCCAATATTCCCGTATTCCCCTCTTCATTTTTTTTTCACCGTTTTATCGTTGACAATATGATACAATAAAATATATTATGTAGAAATACACACTTGGCTCCTGTATTTGAATTTGAAAGGATTTTGTTTGTTTGTTTGTTTAACATTTTGTCAATGGTATCAACGAACATGAATCAAACTTGGCATTCCCTTTTTTTTTTTTTTTGACTTCCAGTGACATATAGACATATGTGTAATAGCAGGCTAATAAGTCTTATTGCGTGGTCCTTATCTTTGGATTCGATGATTTCATCGTATTCCTTTATCCCTCTGTATATTGGAAAAGATCAAGGCTGCTGATGCGTGGCCCAACCAGAATTTAACTCTACTGTGAGATCCTAAATTGAAATAGTTAAGATAAAAAAGGAATATGCATGTATCTTTTGAATTTTACCAGTTGATTTTATATTAATATACTTCTTGATTTTATGTAGAGTTTGTAATAGGTCTTTGCGAAATTCGCCCCTAATGTTGGGCAATACTCGAGCACTCTCACTTTTTACTACCTATTCAGGTAGGGTTATGCAACTTCCCAACTTCAAAAGTTGCGAAGGATTCAAATTATTTTCAGAGACATGACAGCAAGTTGATATTGCTGGAGGGACAAAGTGTCATCCCAAACTTACACACAAAATAAAAACATTGTACTAGTCGTTAATTATTTTTTAATTCATGTGGTATCATGGAGGCACTGTTAGCTTTGCGGCATCATACAGTGGAATACATCAGTAAGAAGTGGAGTCCCGGAGTCTTAGAGGAGATGGAAGAGATTGTTTTCCTGAATATGAGAAGTAAAAACGATAGTCTCCGATTTCATGTTGTGTTTGTATAAAACCTCTTTACTAATAAAACCGTTTTTATATAATTAGATACGGTGCATGATACTGCCAGGAACATTTATTCTATTTAGTTTTGGGGAATCAAAATTCCGAGCGTAGTTTTGTGAATTCAAATTCCGCATGAATAAAAAAATATTATTTTGCTCTCGCCATCTTTCTCTCTCACTCTCCTTTTTTTTTTTTTTTTTTGTCAACGCCATTGAACATTCATGAGGTTATGATGAAGTTAGATATATATTAGACTAGTGTTAGACATAGAAACAGTGAGGTTTTAGCAAGGTACATACAAGATACTTGGGGAAACCCTTTCATTTTGGATTCAAGATCTCCTGCTGCCGCGAGATTAATCTCTTAGAATTGCGTTATTTAGCCTTTATCTTGATTTGTTTTTATCTGAATAAAATATGTATTTTTTTTTTTATCATTGCTTGAATTATCATACTTTTAGTTTGTCTTATACTTAGATACCTTTTTACACCCTCCCCCTTTTTATTTGGTGTTGATTCTTCTGGTTTATGCTCATACTTCAATAAAACATCTCGTCTTTTTTAACCATCATCCCCTACCATCAGACCAATCAAATATTGAACAATTTTTTTTCTTTTTGTGTGTATGAGTTTGTGTGTGAGTGTGATAAGAGATAAATTTATTATTGGTTAAAAAAAAGCTAATTAATAACACCATTCTACTACGGGGACTGTACAGTACAAAACAGCAACAGTATTCCTTCCTAACTGTGTAACAGAGGCGACTACATTAAACGCCTACTATTTTTGGAAATTTCCCTGTCTATGACCACTTCAATTTCAAGGCTCACCAGCCAAGATGCCTAAATACTGATCAGCTTTGAAACGTTAAAACCTTTTTTTTACAATACAAAGGAAAAAAAAAATTAAAGACCTTAAAAGTGATATTTTTATTTTTCAAAAAGACTATACACTTCAAAACTGAGCTTAAAAATAATGGCAATTCTTGATGAAATGCACCATAAATTATATGTTGACCATATCAAATTTTAGGAATAATCTTGGAATGCTGATGGTTTGTTAAAAAATGGCCACTTCAAAAAATTTAATGTATAAACATGATAATTCAGACCATTGACAGCAAAAAATATACATCAGATTTTTTATTTTCATTAAAAAAAAAAGACTTTGGCTGGCAGCCCACCGGGTTGAAACGTCTCTAATGTACTAAAAAGGACAATGATATATGCATTTATTTTGTAAAACACCGCGAAAGCGGTAAAATATTTTACCAAAAAAGGTAAACGCTTTTACACCTTGAAACCAGTCCATTGTCTCTGGAAACCAACTTTTTTTTCACATCTGTGTGATTCAAGAAGGGCTCCAACCAAGCATGCTCCTATGTAAATGCAATTGGATAGAACGATACTGGGCAGATGTTGAGTGGGAAGAGCGTAAGAATTGTACTTATACCTACCCGGTCCCCAGCTAAATATCCAAGAATCCTGTGACATGATGTTTCCTACATATGAAATGCCGCGGAAAATCAGAAGATATGATACTTTATGCGATGCTGGCGATACATCGAAATTTAGCAACGAGAGACATATCAGTGAAAGCCATGATATTGTTAAGAAATTTCATTCAAGTAAGGTAAACATCCCATAGCCGACTTCCAATAATTGAAAAATATCTTCCCCCTTTTTTTTGTACACACAAACCATTTTTTTTTTTTTTTTTTTGCTATCATATAACATAAGCCCATGTTTATTCATTTGATAAGGCAATCAAAAATGATAGAGAAAAGACAAGAAACATTTATTGGATAGTAAATATAGTAATGACAACTAATATAGTAATGACAACTAACACAAAACCTAATGAATGTAGATCTTCTAATAGTCCCAACCCATGAATATAAAATGGAAGGGTTTCCCCAAGCATGTTCTAAATTCCTGATATATACCCGTCCAATACTATGTCTAACACTAATACTAGTTGAACATAGCCCCTTTTAGACCAATGAAGATGTTAGTGCGCTGAAACAAATAACCCGAAAAAAATATTCAAACGGAAATTGAAGTCACTAACTTTCAATAAAAATTAAAAATATAACATTATAAGTCATTCACACCTAAGTCGCCTTTCAGTTCATACTGCATCTTACATTCGAAAAGGTTGAGGAAGGAGCGGGGATGGAAACTATCTTTTCAGAAGGAAGGAAATAAAAAGAGTTTGCTACATAAAAAAAAAAAAGAAAAGAAAAAAGATAGCATGTGTGAGCCAGTAAAGTTTTGAAATAGAGACAATATGTTTTTTTATTCACGTTCACGTTGTATTGTGCGTCACCATCACACAGTAGCCAGCAAAAGAAATAAAACCATCACAACCAACCCACAGTACAGAGTCCAGTAATGTCCAATTGACGTATGTGCTACGTTAAAATATTGGCGCCTTGCCCAAGGACTGAATAGCCAGTGAGAACGCAGGATAGGCCGACCAAAGATGCAACCCCCATGCGAACGTGACTAAACCAATACCAACTAATGTTGCCCCTTACTGCTGTGACCAGGTGTGGAACGCACTCTAACGGACCCCCCATGCGCCTTAGGACAACATCTGATTGTTATATACCAAGCACATCTCCAGCTCAGTAAAACAATCATCATCTATCATCCATCATCCAGATTACCCCCAGATTATCCAGAGATAAAAAGGCCATCCTCGCAAATCACAGCAGCAGCATTCAACGACCTTACATCCCCCCACAAGCCCCACCTACTTGAGCCTGCAAAGGAACATAAGACGTTCGGACAACACCCAACACACACCACCACAAAAACCCTGGCCAGTGAGATGATTGAGATGATCAAGATAAAAAAAAAAAAAAAAACACCACCATCGTCGTCAGATCCAAAAGTCAAAACAAGGTCAGCATCATCAACACAAGACTGGCCGAATTCAAAAAGAGAGAGAGAGAAAGATTATTAGTAAGCTCCACTTTCAACATAGTCGCCTTTTCATTCATGCTCTGTCTTACAGTCCAAAAGGTGTAGGATCTTGTTCAATAAAATAACACCGGGGGGAGGGAGCCAAGTAGCAAAAAAGTCAGACACAGTAACACCGCCGTCAATCTAGAAAAAGAAAAGAAGAATACCTAGTCAGTAATACCCAGCTTTTCAACAAAGTCGTCGTTTTCTATTCATATCGTATTGTGTCTTACAATCCAAAAGGTGTAGGATCTTGTTGATTAAAAAGCGCCTGTGAGCCAAGTAGCAAAAAAAGTCAGACACAGTAACACCGCCGTCAATCTAGAAAAAGAAAGAAGAATACACAGTCAGTACACTTAGCTTTTCAACAACGTCGTCGTTTTCTATTCGTATCGTAGCGTGTCTTACATTCCAAAAGGTGTAGAATCTTGTTCAATAAAAATAACACCGGGGGAGGGAGCCAAGTAGCAAAAAGTCTGGTACATACAGTAAGGCCACCATTTAAAAATGAGAGAGAGAGAGAGAGAAAGAGACCAAGAAAAAAAAAAAAAAAAAAAGGGTCAGTCAGTATGCGTGCGGTGTTTAAATGCTTGTGGGGAAAGGCACTTACCTTTTTCAGAAGGAAGGAAATAAAAAGAGTTTGCTACATAAAAAAAAAAAAGAAAAGAAAAAAGATAGCATGTGTGAGCCAGTAAAGTTTTGAAGTTTTTTTCGCAGTCGATTTTAATGTCCGATTTTTTCGGTCTGTCATGACGAATAAGGCAGTAGAGATATTCGCCATATGTTTATAATTAATTCTAGGATTATAGGCACACGACCATCTGTAATTCGATATATAGGCTGCCAGCACAAAAGCATGAATACGTTTACTTTGAATAATTTCACTGTTAAATTAAACCCAGATTTGTTCTAAACGCCGCTATCTCATTTCTTTCCTTTACAGTGCTTAAATTTTTCAATTGAGACGAAGTTCAATTTATTATTGACGATGGAAACTGAAAATTACTATATTACTGATATATTTTTAGGACACCTATTATGATTTCTTTCTTGCTCATCCTAATTTATTTTTTTTCCCATCCTAATTTTTTTATACCACAGTCTTGTTTTATTTTACTCTCGTCTCAATTCGAATTATAAACTGTAGCCGATATGACAGACAGTTCATCAAAAAATGGAAACCCCGCCCACGTGAAATAGTTTTTTTCTCCCGCTTATTTGATTTTCTGTGGGGTTGTGTCGAACTTAGAATGTATCAGGACTAGTTTAGAAGAATTTTCAGCCCAGGGATTACAAGATGCATTGGGAATCCCTTTCGTTTTCGATTCAGGGTTTTGGACTATAATTAGTTGGCTGTTTGCAGTCTTCATTAGCTGAGTTTAGTGTTAGTTTGTCCATAGTTTGTATGTATGTCTGAATAAAATATGTCTTATCAGGTTCTCTCAAGTTTTGCAAAATGGATTCCTTTCAATACTGCAACTCCTTATGCATCAGTAAAGCTAATGCGCTTTCTCATGGCTTGTATACTATATTAGATCCCTTTTTACATTCGTCTCCTTCAAGTAATGTTACTATTCTTCAGATCACACACCATTCACCTTCATGCTACCACCAATAAATTACATGTTGCAAAAAAAGGCTATTTCTTATGTCAGTATCTATTTGTATTTCTTGCAATAAAAAATATGTCCATTCTATTATCATTCATCTGACCCATCGAATAGTAAACAGTAGGCAATTGTAGTTGTTTTGTGAGTTTCCTATCAGCCTCCTACTTTATAGCTCACTTTCTATGATTATCTTTCCCTCCAGAGATACAGCGAAAGGTTCTCAGTTTCAGATCACTAGGTAGGAAGCGTGACTTTATTTCCAAACTCTACCATTGATACCCATCAACCTGTGCCATGCCGCTAGCATAGCCTTCCTTATAAACTATGATGGTCTCCTCTACAATAGACAAATTTTATAAATCCGATCCATTATTTTTATTGGGTATGGCATAATAATATATAACATACATATATTCTCATCACAAAAGCAAACGGTCCCAAGGGACCACCTATCCAATTGTGAAGTAGCGGGGGCGTCTGTTTCCATTCCACTAAAGATTACAATACAAGAAGCCACCGTGACAAATAGTAAACCTTTGGGAAGTGTGAAAATATTTAACGCTCTCCCCTTCCCCAAAAAAAAAGATACTGACTCCAGTTCTGCGCCTAATTTTCTTTACACAAACTATCAACAAAGCACAATATGAATGAAGCAGTAAAACAGCAACAAAAAGGAGATAAAAATTTCTTTATTTTGGAATTAACATGAGGTGATAAGTACAATGAAAAAAAAAATAGAGAGAGGGGCACTGCTATTACTACTATTACTACTACTAATATCGTAAACTAAAGGAGTATGTGGGTGGGTGTTTTTACAAAAGAGTTTCGTAGGGGATAGCAGTGATGGTTTGGGGAACGTTGTCAACAGTAGAAATATGACGAGCTTCACGGGGTTGGACAGGAATACGCTTCAAGTTCACCTTGACTATGAGGTAAATAAATAAAAAAAAGGGGGTGAGTTCATCTACCATAACCTTCTCTGTCGAATCCCCCCTTTCCCTGGCACCACACTTGCATGTACTTACTTCCAGCAGCACGGGCATCTTTCTTCTTTTGAGCATTTTCCTTGACACGATCCAAGAATTCTTGGCGGCACTTGGAATGCTTGACATGTTCAATACGAAGGTTCACGCGCTTTTCCATGTAGCGGCTACCCACCTTCTTGTAGATGATGACACCTACAGCAGATTTGGTCACATTGTAGACAACACCAGTACGACTAAGAAACAGGAAAGGAGGAACCAGAAAGGAGTGAGTTCGATCATTTATATATATATATATATATGAGTGTGTGCCCACCAAAGAATAACTCACCCATGATAGAATTTGTGAGGCATGCCCTTTTGGACAGCAGCGTTGGCCTTGATATCAACGATATCACCAACCTTGTATGTCTTCAAATAAGTAGATAAAGGGATGGAGCCATGTTCCCGGAAGTTGCGGGAGAACATATGGCGGGTACGAGCACGGACTAAAAAGAAGAGAAAAGAAAAAAAAAATAGAAGAGAATCAGCATTCACTGTGTGACGATTGGTGTATATGCGTTTGTAATGAAGAGGATTGGTACGTACGACCGAACGAATGAGGCATTCTAAGAACAAAGACAGAATAAAAGAAAAGCCGGTTAGTCAGGATGCATATAAGAATGTCTACATATTCGTTGAGTGGTGAGTTGAAAATATCAGTTGGTTTTAGGATCAAAAAAATGTCGTCAATGACATACCTGTCAAGTAATAGATAAAGATGATAGAGAGAAAAGAAAGGAGCAAAAAAAAAAAAAAAATTATTGAAGTAATGGAATGCTTCCCGCTGGTCCCCCCTCTCTGGTAGTGGCTTGGTCACGCCCATTGAATAAAGAACGAGCCCACATTTAAAACCCGAATTTGGCTGAGTACTGTCTATAAGAGTCAAAAGTATTTGTTAAGTCCTTTTTATTATGGTTCGGGAGATGCTAACTAAGTGTGTTTATAATACAATGGAGGGAAGAGGAAGAAGAGAACTAATAAAACTAATAATTATGTGCGTATACAATAATTTTTCTGAAAAAAAATAATGGAGAGGGGGAGGGGGCGGGAAGAGGGGGGGGGGAGATACCATCTACAGGGAATAATTCGATATGTCTTGATGATGATGTTGCTGGTATCGTGATTTGAAGAAGCGGAAGGAGAAGCTGGACGTCACCAAATATCCAATAGTCAAAAATGTAAAGAAAAACTAAATAATAAAAGATGATTTAATATATTGGAGGAGGGGTCGTTGCATGATTATTAATTACCATCGTTTTATAAGAGAGGGCATCAAAAAAGCTATTGAAAATTTCAGCTAGGGTTTCGGCGGACACTTTCGCCCTAAAATTAAGATGAGTATCTGGAAAAACAGCTTTTTGTAGTGCGGCCACGTATACTACTTACTTTGTAACATGAGATGGTATTCGATTGCTACACATTAACCAGTAGTCGCATTTCTGATCCAGAGCTGGGACTCTTGTTTCTGGATGACACATATTGATTTGATACTGATGAGCGCATGATTGTATTTCTTGAATCAGTTCTAGAATAATAATGAAAGAGTGAGCAAAATATAGTTGAATACATCGTGAATTCTTTTTTTTTTTACCTGTGGTATATTGGTCTGCTTTGATTTGGAAGTCCTGTTGAAGCGTCCAGAGAAGTTGAAATAGAATGTAGCTAAGCGTTGATAATATAACTATACTACATGTCAACTGTATATATCCAATAATGGTGCTTGAGAGAGATCGGTGGTAAAAAATATTCGCCCATCGTGGTGATTGGAGATGAGCCTTAGTACCCAGCGTAGTTTGTTGTGAAGATGAAGGCAATGATGAAGTCACCGACAGAGTCGAGTTCAACCGTTTTGCTTTGAGTTGCTGTTGATACCGATGATTGAGAGAAGTTGCACTCCAAGTTGAAGGATGTGAATTAACATTGAAGATGTTTTGATGAGGTAGGATGGTAGGAGTAAACTGAAAGTCAATCTTACTTGGCACTTTTACATTGTCGTCTGCGTCAGAAAAGGATCCTAAATACAGTCAATATATAAGTAAGACAAATATGTCAAAGCCAACACCACTTTTTTACTTACGTTTTTCTCCAAGGGTGGACGGCGCATGGTTTGTAGAAGGAGATTGCATAAGAGACGAGTGTTGAATAAAATAAAACAGAGCGGTGTAAAAACCGACAAAAAAGAAGATTGTCCCATTTTAAAATCCCGCATGATAGCCATTGAGGGCCAAATGTTGGTTCCTGATTTGTTTTGTATTTGTTTGTTTGTTTTTATTATGACCAAGTTTGACAAGTCATTACCAAAGTAGAAAGAAAGAGAGGAAATAAAGAAGATAGTTGTGTGTTACAAAATGATGATCAAAATCGATATAAAAATAAAGAGGAAGGATCAATGTATATGAGGGGGGATGGGGGGGGGGAGAGGAGAAAACTAATATTTAGATAGGTAAATAATAAATAATAATAAAATCAAGGGGTTCGTGGCATAGAATAGAATAGAATGGGATGAAGCGGGGAATATAGATAGAGCAAACTGCTTTTTTGTTTCTTCTCCTCTAACAGATAGCGTCCAAAGCACAACAGAAGCACACTATAATAATAATAAAAATGTTAAATTATCAAAAGAGCACAGTTTGTCATTTTACCGACTTGGTTTATGTTGTCGACGACGCAGTTTTCCCGATAATTTCAATACTTACTTGCAGCCAAACTATTTTTTTTTTTTTTCATTTGCGTAAAAAGAAGTTTTCCGAGTTAGTTACATGTCGACTCTTTCATCATTCCCTTTCCATGATAGTGTCTTCTTTAACTTTACCATCCCCAGCAGCAAGAAGAGTCGTCATGTTTTTGAGGTTGTTGTTGAACGAGGACCGTTTGTGGAGGAGGACTATTAAATATTTATTATTTTTCAGTTACTCTTCCTTTGGATGATCTTGTCAACTTACGCAGGTGTATAATATTGACCACCAGGAGGAGGAGCACCATATCCTTGAGGAGGTGGAGCATAGCCGCCTTGTTGAGGAGGAGGATAATATTGGCCTTGGGGAGGAGGAGGATAGGAATAGTTATTAGACATGGTGTTGATGATGAAAAGAAAGAAAAAGAAAAAGAAAAGTTGAAATCGAACGAAAAAGAAAAAGAAAAAAGGAGGTCCCGTCAAAAAAAAAAAAAAAAAAAAAATATGATGGACTGGTAGATTCTATTTTTGGATATTTCAGTCAAACTGTATGTGGATTCAAAGGCAATTTCAAATACCGCTCTTTGTTTGAATCCACCTATCTTGTTGGTTAATGGATCACGAAATAAACATAAAACATGGTTTCTTTTGTATTGAAATTTGTCATTGGGCACTCATATGATGAAGTTCAAAATATATTTCTGATCTAAATAAAGTGTTATGTATTACGAACTTACAATCTGGGATCAATACAGTTTTTGACTTCTCCTGACTGTTTGGAACGCAGTGAGGATATAGTAGGCCTTTATATAATGAATAAATCTATTGAAATAAAACCCTCTTTCCTTTAACTGATAAAGGTACAACAAGGGACCATATGATATGGATCTAGAAGATATATAGATAAGCCCGTCAAATTTTATTTTTATTTTTTATAACAGAATGCATGTATTTCTATTCTCAAGAAGTTGAGTAATTAGCATTATTGGTTGGGCTGTGGAGGCGTGGTTAAGAGAAACATAAAGAAGCAATAAAGATAGTCCACTATAATACAATAAAATACTTGATCGGTTGAGCTTCCACATGCATATGCTTATATCATTTAAGACCATTGTCAAGTTCACGGTTCTGCACTACACAGTATGTACTGTACAGTACTGTACTTACATCTGACATTGGCAGCTAGCGGAGTTTTATATTTGATCTGCTCTTTCTGTGGCATAAAAAAAAAGGGGGCCACTGTATAGCACTGTAGAGTACAAGCGGTTCAAGAGCGGGCAGCTATTTTTAATTTTTTAATTTTTTTGGGGGGGGATCTCTCACTCTCACTCTTTCTTCCTTTCTTCTCTTTTTTATCTCTCTCCTTTATATATATATATATATATATATATATATATATATTTATTATTATTATACTACTTTAACGAACAACTACCAATGGGGCTTATGGACACTATTAAACGGCGATACGATTTACGCCAAGTCAACAAATACACTCAACGGCGCATGTCCCAATCCCAATTCGAATCGCGGGATAAGGATTACTACGATGCCATCTATATGGATGGTGCTTATCTTCAAAATAGGGAAACTGAGAACAGTAGTGGCAATAGTGGTCATGGCATGTCCTTCTCATCTATTTCCTCCTCCTCTCAAGCCTCTTCGGTGCATCGACCGGAGCGGTGGTCTCTGCCTTCCTTTTTACAACGGGGCTCTCGGCGACAAGAATCATTGGCTACCAAACAGACCAAAACTTCGGAAAGTTACACTTTGAATGGCTAGGATTAGGACTGGTGTTGGTGCTAGCGCTGGTACTGGTACCGAAGGCGGTGGGATATCTTTATTACTTATTAGTATATTCTAATATAGTATAGTATTACATTAGTTTAGATTATCTGTTATATATCATGATTGTCGTTTTGTTGTGTTAATAAATAAATATATATCGTATATTTATCATTTTATTGTTATAGTATGTTGATTGCGGTTGCATATGTATACATATAAATCAATGGGAAGAGAGGCAACATGGATATATGTTTATATGATATGGAAATACTGGAGAATGAAGTCATCTTTTGTGGGTACAGTAGTTGAACTTTCGAAACATACTATATGTGTGTGTGAAAAAAACAAAAAAAAAAAAGGACAAGATGAGGGAGGAACATTGTACTACATTGTAGTCGTCTCCATGGCATGAAGCTGTTGCCTCATTTGATTTGTTCCAAAATTTTCTACCTATTAAATTAGAAATAAAATGTCAAGTAGGGAACTGTTCTCGTATCTATTTGTATATTGAGTTTTTACATTTCGAAGAACTGAAGGGTACAAGTCCCATGATGACTGGTTATCTTTTACATGTGATGGAGTTGATATAAACTGCTGGTTACTCACTGTTACTATACTGGAGTTTTCCATTGTTGTCGAATTCGATCTGTCGATAGTTGTTGTAGGTTGAAGATGACCCATGCTGAAGAAATTAGTATTTTTTGGTTGTCGACGTACGGGTGGTGATGGTTGATGAACATATCCATTTCCTAACCGACGGCTCAGAGCTGGATACAAATCATAATTAGGGGATTCAGTTACATAGTTTTTGTAATAAGTTTTTGGTGTCGTTTCCAAATGTGGTAAGATGGTCATATCGTATACTGTGTCAAGTCGAAGGACAAATGAAAGTGAGAAATGGCAAAAAGATGTTGGAAGTTGTTCCATCTTTTTATAGCCAGCACGTTTGAATGCTGAAGAAGGAATAGTTGTGATGTACTGTGCCAGATGATGCTGTGGGCAAGATATGATGTGATGGTTGTTATTAAAACCCCGCTCTTTTTGGAGTTGCCGTTGTTTACGGTGAATATTGAAATAATTTGCTGCTTTATTTTGCACTATACTGCATCACGTTATTCTCGAATGACTGTCTTTTTCTTTTTTTTTTTTTTGGTGGAAAAAGCTAGCAGACCTCATTGTATGACTCGTTTGCCGTGCCAGTTTTGCACATACGAGATAAATTATACTCAACCATCGATAAGAACTGAGAAGTCAGGGATCAGAGGTCACTTCACTATATTGTAAGCGTCTTATCTGTACCATATATACTGTATCATGCGTTCCACACTGCTTCTTTTTTAACACGTACGCAATCTCACAAAAAAATAACATTTAAATTCCGCCCACGTGGAAATTTATTTACTCCCATTTTAATTTTTTTCTTCTCTTTCTTCCCATTTTCCTTTTTTTTCTTTACCATTCAACTTCTTTGAGGTTATAGTAATCTTAGACCAGGATTAGGAATAGTTTAGAAGGGTTTTCAGAACATGGATTACAAGATGCATGGGGGAACCCTTTTATTTTGGATTTAGGATCTAGGACCACCATTAGTTGACTTTTGGAGCCTTCATTAACTTAGTTTAGTTTTAGTTTGCCTATACTTTGTATCTATATCCGAATAAAAGATGTCTCTTTTTATTTTATCTATGAAATATGTCTCATTAGTCTCTCTCATGTCTTGTGCAATAGACTCCTTTTTTTTTTTTTTTTTTACAATCTTTTACCATATTTTAGTAAAAGACCTCCCTTTTGTTAGCGTTGACTGTCGTTGTGTTTCAATATAAGAACTTCTTTTAGATATTTCCATGGTTTGCATAGTATATTGAATCTCTTTTCGTAATTGTCTCTTTGAATTAGTGTTGACTTTTTTCAAATCTCACTCAAGTCTCCTTGATGTTTCGTCCAATGGATTCTTCCCTAAAGTCCCTTGTAATAACGAGCCCCTCGTCTTTAGTTTTAATATTTATCATATTAATTCAAATTCAACCTGTCGTTTTCATTAACTATTATCTATATATCAAGAAATGCTGCTAATGTACTAGTTTTATAGGTCACCCAAGAAAAATCTGCTTTCTAATATACCCACTATGACCACTTCCACCCACCCCCTCTAGATTTACGCACTGCTTGACAGTCTGAGAACACTTACCATCAAAGATAATCATATTCTTACTCTATCAATAATATATATGAAGATGATTCATGCTGTATATGTAGTCGTTGCTATATGTAGATAATTTGGCATTGTTTTCTACCCTATCTATGACAATCTGCCACAACCAACCCTCCATGGCCTAGCGTCTGATTGATAATTCTAGTCGTTCAATATGAAACACTGCCGTGTTACCGCTCTCCCGTTTATTTCAATCAACCTAGACCTATTCACCGAAAGCTACATTTCAACAACCTCCTGCCTGGCATCCGGTAGATCAATTTTGCAGGTGTGAAACTGAATATAAAAAACCGCATCAGATAAGGTTTGCTTTATGGTCTTACTGAACTGCACCATTTAAGTTTTATATCACAATATCGAAAGGGCCAAACTCAATCAGCATTTGCATGTCATAATCCCCCTTGCATGTTTCATTCTTGCTATACGTAACACATATCAACGTTTCACTTTGGTAAATTTTTTTTTTTTGAGGTTTTATTAAAAAAAATATACAAATATATATAATTGGGGTATATAAAATACAGCAGACGAAAAAATATAGGGACGATAAAAATTCACAGCTAAACTACACAATAGGGGAGATGTCATAAAATAAGCAAAGATTGTTCGAATTGCCTTCCCATCCACGGTTGCCAGAAGCAGTGATCATGTATCGACAAGTTGGATCAACCACTATGCAAAAAAAAGGGAGAGATTAGATGAAGTCCTTAAAATTCATGTTAACAAAGGAGATTTGAAACCTTACCAATGTGAGAAGTCATGCCACCGTGATGGCCTGGAATAATGGTGAACGGAATAACGGAAGAGGGCTTGGTGCTGCCATTTGTATCGGGTCGAATAGTATAAGATGAGTCTATTGTCGTATTCCATAAGCGAATATTGTCAGTTGAAGCACTATCATAAAAAATAAAGGAGGATCGAGTCAGTCATTCATCCATAATGTTTCTATTTGATACTTACCATATAATATGTTTTCCATTAGGCATGGCAGATACATTATACACCGGACCAGAATTGAGAGGCATCCGCAAAGATTGAACCAATTTTTGTCCCACTGTGTCCCATTCGTCCACTGTTCCATTTCTTCGTCCAACATATATTTTCGATCCATCCGTACTCCAGCAAGCTGATATCGCCCAAGGAGGTGTTCTTTCTGGAATGCCTACTTTGGCGGTCTCCTTTTCCATTCGACGATCCCATAGTAGCACCTGCCCGTCAACACTTGTCGTCATGAATACGTTAGTATCCTTCTGGTCCCAGATAAGTGAAGTATCATCGGGTCCGTCATCGCCGGTAGTGATCGAATTGTCATTCCTATCATTATCATCATTTTTTTTCGGCGAATTCGAATCCACAGTCGATTTGTTATCGTTGGCCTTTGTTGATGATGTAAAAGGTGTAAATATAGGTTGAAATTGTGCTGCTGAGAGTTGAGAGACGTTGCCAATATATTCTCGTATCAAAGAACCCGTGTGAAGATCCCATTCCTATTCATTCAAATGTAAGCGTAATTAGTTCATTTAGGCATAATATATATAGATATATAGATATATAGATATATAGATATATAGATATATAGATATATAGATATATAGATATATATATATATTGAAGTGGGTCCTTACCAATACATTCCTGTCCCATGATCCACTGATAAGGCTGGTCTCTCCTGGGACAATACGGAGGACTGAGACCGGCGCAGTGTGTTTTCTAAAAACATGGTGGCATTTCCCTTCTTCGTGTCGTATGGTAGTTAGCTGTATTGCACCACTTTCCATACCCTGAACAGACCATAATGCTTCAGAATGTATATCCATGCTAAATACAGGTGATAATCTAGGTTCGGTAGTATAAGATGAAGAAGATGTTGACGACGATAACATAGCGGGTTGTTGTAAATTGGGTGTTGCTGTTCCAGTAGAATCTTGGCTTGAATTTGTATTTTCCCCTGATTCTGTTTTTACAATAGGTTCTAAAATATAAATCAAGTTAGTTTTACCCTGCACGTTCCACCTTATTGCCTCTCTCTTGGCCCCCTTTTCCCCTTGTCCTAGTTGGACTGTTGTCATCTTGCTTTTTACCTGGTTGCTCTTCATTTTCCCACCAAGAGCTAATCACGCCGGACTACAATAATAATAATACAGGGAAAAAAAAATTATTTAGACAACGAAACATTAATTGCCATATTCAACTTACATTGGCGACAGAGTCCCCCAAGTTATGTCGCTGTGCCTGAGTCAACGGTGTTTTTCCATTCATCGAAGCAAAAAAGTCCCATTTTCTAATAAAGCCGTCATCGGAACCTGTCAAAACCCATCGAAAGCATCTCGTTGCGGCTAAACTATAAATTGCATTCGGATGAACAGCAGAGACCTATAGACACACACAAAAAAAAAAAAAAAAAAAAAAAAAGCGGAGAAGTTTGAGCTCAGTTCATGATAAGCTGAAAACGACGCCAAAACTTACAATAGGCACAATGTCATAAAAGTGGCACTGGAATGTATCTGGATTCAACTGATACTGTATGTTTCGTGTTGTCGATTGTTGTTGAAGTTGCTGTTGCTGCTGCTGTGCTGGCGGGGCAGAATAGCCTCCTTGACTAGAAGATTGGTCAAGTAAATCTATTTTAAATATTGAGTTGAATATATAGTATCCAGCGTCTTTTTCATATATCTAGTAATACCTTCTTGATCCATAGGTTCCCCTTCGTCAGAATTATTATCAACTTGAGATATAGCTTCGTCATTCAAGTCCAAGTCTTCTTCATCGGATGACATTGTATTGTTCGATATAGTATAAAATAAAAAACAGACCGATAGAAAGAAAACCAAACACAAGTCACCACGCTTTTTTTTTTTTGATTTTGATTTTGAAATATCGGCATTTGAAAATTGGCAGTTGATTTATCTTTTCCCATTTGAGAGAAAGATGAAAAAAAGTTCCGTGTCAACCCCCTTAATCTTTCCAAGTGTGATTTATATTCCCCATAAGATCTTGAAACAAGAAAGGAGATGAAGGGTATTCGAGTCACTTGGCCTTGAAGCACAACTTAGTTCAAGCTCAATTGAAAAATGAAAAAGAGTTTGTGTGTGTGTGTATATCAGCAGGGGAGGGAACAAGGATTTCAGGGGGAGGGAGGCAAAAAAGTGGACACTCCCCATTGGCCATAAATAAGAGAAATTGGTTTTATCATTATAGTTTTTTTTACAATGTAATTTTTTTTAAAAAAAAAAAAATAAAAAATATGAAACTCTTCTCTTTCTTACATTTTTTCCATCAATGAAAACACAAACATTACTATTGGGTGAATACGATTCATCGGCATTTTCCATATACGTTATTCCTGATAACGCGACATCTACCACTGATTATCTTTCTATTGAAGACCTGTATCGACTTTTTTTTCGTCATTCTCAAGATGAAATTATTCCTTTAATATATACACTTTACCAGCGATATCCTCAAGATTTCTATCATGATCATCAAAATAACTGTTACATAGCTAAACATCAAGTCTTGACTCTTGCTCAATCTTTACAGCTTTTAGCCCTAGCTGAATTTTGTACACTGACTCACGATGAATTGATCAACGGTATTGCTGATCCTCTTTTTGCCATCACAAACGCCCTGATGCTTCGTCCGGTTACTCCAAAACGCATGACTATTGATTTGGATTGGTTTCCATTAGCACCTGCCAGCGCCTCCTCTCCCTCCTTCTTTTCCTCTTTTTTAAATTCCACCGCCACCCAATATTTAAATCCCGCCAAGTCAACCACCAGTCGCCCACCGACCTACACGCAAAATGATCATAGCTGGTCTCGTCATTTTTTACCTTTACAAAACATTAAGATGAATCATGCTCTAAATTTTCAAAGGCAACAGCAAGCTATTATTGAATGTAGGCAAAGATTGTCTGTCTATCGTCAATCACAAGCGAAAGACCATGTTTTAAAAAAACCACCAGTATCATCATTGCCACCTGTCAGTATTCCCAAAATGTCATCATCCGATTCATCATTATCTTCATCTTCTTCCTCGCCCGAGTATTATCATCAATATCAAGCTCAAATATACCAGCAAAAAAAAAGAAAAATATCACCTCCACCTCCACTACCCAGTCAAAAAATCTCAGGGGTGATGGAATTATCATTAAAAAATCTTCATTATCACTATCCAACAACTCAACAACAGTCATCATCCACAATGGTCCATAATAATTATCAGCAAAAAAAAATAAAGTCTTCATTTAGTAATTTGGATTTATTGGCTACACAGGCCACAAAAATGAAGGGATTGCCATTGTCTCCCGAAATATCACCACCACCTCAACCAATACTGTCATTACCGCCTATCTCGTCTTCTACTACCGCAAGCAATTCCTCTTCTTTTCACTTTATTCAATCCATCTCTTTACCTTCCATTAGAAATGTTTTATCAGACATATAAATACTTACTTATCCACCTTATAGTTTTATTTTTCATATACATATTTATAAATGTACACACATGTCACTCATACCTCCTTTTTAGTTAATTGGACAAGTGTGTCTTTTGTTATTGTTGTTCTTTTGCTATTGATTTGTTTATGTTTTTGAGGTTTACTTGAAATGGTTAGAGCCTCTCACTTGCTCCTTTTCTTTCTTCCCCTGCCCTGGCTCTCATCATCTATCACTTGTTTTTACCCCTGAGCAATTTTTTTGTATGACATAATAAAATGAATGCTTTCAAGTCTCCTTGGCAACTTTTTAGCTTAACTAACGACAAAAGGTGATAAGGTTAATTTATTTTCTTGCCCAATTAAGTCATTGACCTGACATTTATAGTACACCGCTCAGCATGAATTACCTCACCAATGTGTAGTGATAGTGTTGAAAAAAAAAAAAAAAAAAAAAAAAAAAAACATCTGTAGCACTTTTTCGATAACAATAATCACATTGCCTTATATTAACTCCATTGGAGAAGAACTTATGAGGACATTCAGGTATGTATACCGAAACCATAGGTTTTGGAGGAGCTTTTTTTATATCATCTTATAAAATTTTACTGTACCGCGCATTATAAGCTATTAAAGAAAACCCATTCAAAAAAAATAAATACATTTTTATTGTAGAATAGACAAAACGAAATGTGTATAAGTAACTCTGCGGTGAATAGTTAGCCATTCCACAAAGAAACGATTAACTAAACTGGACCAAATTGCTCCATGGTGTGTACGAATGCATCACCAGAAGAGAACCACCGTATCGCTGATGTTAAATGTGGCGGTTACTTTTATGAAAAGAGAAACACCGTGTTGAAGTTGTCGTATGGTGTTGGATAAAAAAACGCAATTTAATCCCCGCCCACGTGAATTTATTTTTGTCCATTGTTTATTTTTTTCGCGCCTTTTTTTTTTGTCTCTCTTTTTTTCCTTCTTTAATTCTTCACAATTGTGGTCCCTATGAGGTTATCGTCGGCTTAGATTAGTGTCAGTACTAGTTTAGAAGGGTTTCAGCCCAGGGATTGCCAGACTCATGGGAAACCCTTTCCTTTTGGATCTAAGAATTAGAATCACCATTAGTTGACTTTTTGAAACCTCCATTAGCTTAGTTTAGTATTAGTTTGTCCATAGTTCATACCTATCTCTGAATAAAATATGTCTATTTTCACTTGCTTTAATGGAAAATGATCCAATAGTCTCTTTCATGTCTTGTGCAATAGATCCCTTTTGTTACTACCATCACTATTTTTTATTAGTGTTGTACGCCCCATAGTATTTATTATTTCTTACACTTATATTGTATTAGCTCCCACTTTACAGCTGTCTCTTTAGAATGATTCTGTCCATTTTTCGGTTATGTTTTTATTCTCCTTCATGCTTCCTCCTATAGATTCTTCCATTGAATCCCTTGTTGGAATGAACCCCTTCTTCTTTAGTTTCACTATCGTCCAATATACTTTAAAAATATATATGTTTTATCAGCCATTATTTTACCCATCGTATAATAATAATAAAAAATGGCTGTATTTTGAGTGTCCCACCAGACAGTTGAACTCTAATTCACCTGCTATGACCCTTCCCCCTCCCAGAGTCTCAGTGACTGGTGTCTTTGATTGCTTAATATCAAGTTCTATTTCCTGGTCTATAAATTATATCGACAAAGCAAAAATGTACATTTGTGTAGTAGTCGCTGTGACATACGTACTGCACAGTACTGCACTGTAGAGTAGAGCATTTTACCCTGATTCCTAGATAACACACTGTCATGATATTAATGAATCAAAAAAATTTTAGTCAATTTAGCGTCAACCATAATCTATTCACCTCTTCCCAAGAGCCCCGGTGACCGTCTGTAGTTCTCGCTCACTTGATATGAAACAAGATACTATTTCTGCTCAATCATATCGTTTATATCGATCAATCAAACAATCAACCAAAAATGTGTCGTCGGCATAGCCTTCATTAGATATAATGTCTATAGCATACAGTATTTTAAATTCCAATTGAGACAAAGTGCAATTTGGACGATGGAAACTGAAAATTAAGACGAAGTAAATAGTGTCTTGGGACACCTATTACACCTTTTAGATGCTTAGGAAAAAAAAAAAAAAAAAAAAGAGATACCTTCCCCTCCCCCAAAAAAAAAATATTGGGCTTGTATTCGGCCTTTGCCACCAACATGTGCCTGACTTCCTTTCCTCCCTCGTATTCCAGTAGTGGTCATGAATGCCGTGAATTCATACTTTTTAACTGTTAGCGTAAATTTTTTAAAAGATGAATATCAGCATCTTAAAAAATGAATGCTAATGCACTTCCTTGTTTTGTTTTATTTCCAATTATTTCATCTTCGTCACAATTTAAAGTTAATAAACTGTAGGAAAATAATATCTAGAAACCTAAACAAAAGCTGATTGTGCCCAATGGGCTCCTCATCAAGATATTCACTGTCAGGGGCGTCAATAACCGCCCTGGTTTTTTGTTGGCACATAAAAAAAGTTGGTAGACGGAATATAAAGCATGACGGATGGTCCTGAAGGCGCCGCTTATTACAGTAATGCTCAAATTAACTGGGAGGAGTCATGAAGATCGATTTTAAATTCCGCTTTTTTTTTGTCTCTCTTTCACATCCTGACTCACTTCCCAGAGCTTTACTTTGATCCCTTACATTCTATTATATATACACAAAATTTTAATCATGACAAAAATTGGAAAAGCTCTTGCGGTATCTATGGGAGCGTTGGCTGGGGGAGCTGCCGGGTTTTACTTATTGGAAGCTTACAAGATCAATACCAAAGTATGAAGCGTCAAATTATTATTATTATTAATATTATTATGATTATTATGATTATTATAATGGCCCGAACTCATTAATTAAATATTGTTTAGGAAAAACGGCTTGCACTCTTATTAGAAAAGAAATATGAGCTGGAAAAACAGGACGAAACATTATAGATAGTCTCTTTTTATTTTTATTATTACTCCCACCCGTCATATTATCATATTTATTATATCAATAGACTTGTACATATATTTGAAATAAAAATATTGATTCCGTCTACCCTCTTTTCCTCTTCCCCTATCTCCCTGGTTTTTTGTGGCAAACTTAGGGACAGAATTTCGAGCGCCGCCTTTCGACATTCTGGTAAAATTTTTTCTCGATTCCTTTTTCTTTTTTTTTTTTGACTCTTTTCAATTATGTCAAGACAGATATGTGCTTTGCGTCTTGCATTTCCATTCAACAGGACCCCTCATTCACTACACATAGGCCGCCGCTCTTTTGTATCAAGGTAATAATACTCATTTTTCCAAACAAAAAATGACTGCCGCCTAATAGTTCTAGTCAAGCACTAACTTCCTTTTTTTTTTTGGCCGATGATTTCAAGATCTGCTTTGAAGGATGAAGGTACCAAGAAAGTGATACAAGATATTCGGAAACTGGAACAAAAACTAGAAACGTCGAGGAAAATGGTATTGAGGACAAATAGCTGTGTGTAGTCAAACAAACCACTCACTATCCTTTCTGGTTTTTTTTTTTTTTTTTTTTTTTTTTTTTTTTTTTTTTTTTTTTTTGGCTAGGAACAAGCATCTTTTGCAAAGCTGACCGAACGTGACATTGAAGCTATTTATAACGATTTGGCGACAACATCCAATACCCAACAACAAACGCAGCCCAAGATCAATGCTGATTACTTGGAAAACCTTCGCGTCAAATTTCTGGATACTCGACCACTACGACAGCTGCGTGCTTCCTCGACTGAAGAGTTTACACAGTATCAAAACGACGTACCCTCTCATTCCATCGCCAGTACCATCGAGAGCAATCAAGAAAGGACTCAGCCCAATTTGGCTTTAATCTCAACTGAAGACGAACAAGCAAAAACGTCTTTATCAGATGTGACGATTCATGATTTTGAACAATTGATATATGTCAATGTAAGTGCATGTCTAGGAAGAATACTCCTCATGAAATTGGTATATTGACATTTACAGCGTCCTTTATTTATATTAGGCATTAGCCAGACGACCTGAACAAGCTGAACAAGCACTACAATTGATGAAGGTATAGTAAAATCTGGCGCAAATTGTCATATTATGTACTTTGTATTTATTTTTCTTTTCATACCAATGACTTTACAGAACTATGATCATATGCCCACTGTACGATGTTACAATCACTTGATGGATGCCTATGCAAATGTGGATAACGTGGAACAAGTGGTGGCAGTATTTAAACGATTGGGTGAAAACGATTTATCTCCTGATGTTTATAGTTATTCATCTCTGATCAAGGTCTTGGTACAAGCTTCTCGCCTGGATGATGCATTTATTGTATTCGATAGAATGAAAGCGGCGGATACGACCCCAACACAACCGATCTTCGCCAATCTCATAAATGGATGTTTAAAATCGCGGCTAATGGGCAAGGCATGGAAAACCTTTGATGAAATGCGGCTCTCTTATTATCAACCGGACGAAGTCACGTTTACAATGATGTTACATGCTTGTGCCAAGGTAAAATATATGACAATATGATACGCTTTGTTCACTTTTTTTAAACGTTCATACGCTCATTTTTTTTTTTGTCGTATAGAATGGTGAAGTAGAGCGTGCCCTGAACCTTTTTGAAGATATGTCTGGATTGCAACTGTACCCCACCGATGTCACATTCAATGTCCTGATTCATGCATGTGCCAAGCGACCTGATTATTACGACGAAGCATTCAGTTTGTTACACCAAATGGAGGATATACACGGATTCCGACCTGACTTAATCACCTACAACACCCTTCTTGGTGCCTGTGCAAGAAAAAAGGATTTGGGACGTGCCCGTGATATATTTCGACATTTATTGCAAGCAGATGACATGAACCCAGATTACCGGTCGTTTACGAATCTCTTTTGGTGTTATGCCAACTACGATCCACCATCTTCATCAATCCCGAAATCATCATCATCATCATCATCGTCATCATCATCACCAACATCATCATCGTCATCATCATCACCAACATCATCGTCATCATCATCACCAACATCATCGCTATCATCATCACCAACATTATCGTCATCATCTTTGGTGAGCAGTACTGCCAACCTATTGATACCACACAACTTACCAGCTCGACGATCTGCAGTAGTCAGTGAAGCAACCACGATTTTTAATTTTATGGTGCAACAACAACAATCTTCTCCCATAGAAATGACACCCGCTCTATTAACTGCGTATTTGAATATGCATGTGATGCAACAACAAACGCAAGACTGCGTCTCTATCTACGACACTCTTTTCTCAACACATGATGCTTCTCCCAATGCCAACACATTCAAGGTCATGCTCCGACACTGCTATCAAACCAAGAATTCAGGACTTGCATGGCGGATATGGGACGACTATAAAGCGTTTTTGGAGCAACGAGCCTTGCCAGTTGGACTCAATGAGCTGTCAATCATTGAACAAAAGAAAATCACTTTGAAACACCAACAGCAACAATTCCATGAAGGATGGACTTTGGATCAACAACGGAGTATGGTACTCTTGATGGCTAGCGTACTTGCAAGGTAATAATAGAAAAAACACACATACACACAATGCCAAACTAATATGAATTGGCGATTTATTAATTTTATCTTTGTTATATCACAGGGCCAATGAATTACATTACGCCATCCAATTATTGAATGCTTCCTTTACCAAAGGTGGTGATATGAAAGCTTTGCGACTGAAAGAAGTACAAACCATCCTCAACAAAGCCGTCCAACTTGAAGATGAAGAAATGGTTCACCAAGTGAAACAATTATGCTCCTGGGGCCCGAAGAAATCAATACCTGGATCCACCAAATATAGACGGGTCAACAGTGTTATGTAAATATGGTTGTTGTTGTTTTAGAATAAGTATTAGTATTGTCATTATCATTCATTTTTAGATCTTTATACACATTCTTATTATTTTTTGTATTTGCACTCCTCTCTTAATAAATTCACATTAAATTTTATCATGACTGATTGGCTGATTGATTTCAGGATTTTTATGTGAGTTGAAAATTACTTTCATCACCTTTTTTCTCAAGTCTCCCTCTGTCGCTGCTTACTATATTACACTCTTCTTCGTCTAAACCATATTGTCACATATACTGCTACACTGTTTTCTTATAGATCTTTTTTTTTTTTTTTTTTTTTTTTTATCTTTATACTCTTTTTTGTACGTACTAATAAACAATTTTTGTCTGACCGTCAGTTTATGATGTCTCTTCTTTTTTATTCTGTCTCAATTAATACTGATTTGGTGACTCGATTTGTGGAATCGCTAGCATAGTATTTGAAATCAATTCCCCTCCAATTTTTTTACTCTCCCTTCCCACTCTTTACTTTTTTTATTTTTCTTCCTTAATTTTATACATTATCATCCTACTCTATTTTACGACGTCTACATACATTTATATATTCACTGCTAGATCGTTTTTGGTATTTTTTTTTTTTGTCCTCAAAGGTCTTTCTTTATAAATACTAATAAACAATTTTTGATGTCAATATAGGCAGTAAATTTATCTCCAATTGAAAGTCAGAGCATACTTTCTACAGAGTTTTTACTTTTATTTTTTGTAAGTGTGTCCCGAACATTTATTCAGATGTAGATATAAACTATGGTAATTAAAGTAAACTATATAGTTTAATGATAATACCGTACCATGGTGCCTATATAAAGGTGACGGTGAGAGTAGAGAAAATATTGTCTTGTTGTACATAGAATAAGAATAAGGTAAGCTCAACTATTCCAATCGATGAGGGAAAGCTACATATTCTACGATGAGTGACAGATTATTTTACAGTGAACGGGATAAATTATACTACATACTGTAGTTCGAATTGCTCCCTTTTGGACATCAATGCATCAATATAAAAGACCAAAAATGCCTCCAATGTGGAAATGGTAGTGTTCACGGTCATGAGAAGCGAACCAAACGTTTTTGAAGTGTATAGTCCTAAAGAGATAACCGATTTCCTTTTTTGTATCCACCAAAAAAAAAAATCGCGTCCGGAAGTCCATTTCAAACCCAGCACACTTGATTTTATTTTCGCCCATTTTTTATTTTCCTTCTTTCCTTTCTTTCTTTTTCTTCTTCATCATTCAACTTCTTTAGGATTGTGGCGATCTTAGATTAGTATCAGGACTATCTTAGAAAGGTTTTCAGCTCAGAGATTACAAGATGTATGGGGAAACCCTTTCATTTTGGATTCAGGATTGCGAACGAGCATTAGTTGGCTTGCTGGGGCTCTATTAGCTTAGTTTAGTGCTAGTTTGTCCAGTATCTATCTTTGAATAAAATAGAACTCTTTTTACTTGCTTTAATGAAAAATATTTCAATAGCTTCTCCCATGTTTTTGTATAAACGGTACTGTTTTTCCATCGTCCACTTTTAGATATATTTTTTTGCGTGAATAAAACATACTTTAGTCCCTCACATGCTTTGTACCTCACAGTATAATGTCCTCCATCTTACAAACGTCCCTTTTGATTAGTGTTGACCATTTTTCAGATGCCACTTTAGTCTCCCTCATGCCTTTTCCAATAGATCTCTTCAATAACCCCACGTTACAATGAACACCTCAACTTTAATCTTAGTATCTACGAATATGCTTTAATAAAATATATTTTTGTATTAACCGTCCTGTGGCCTACCGCAGAGTAAAAAATGCTGCTATTATTGAGGCCCTGTCAAACACTTGTCTTCTAGTTCGCTCACTATATCTATTTCCTCCACCCCTTCCCTACCAGAAACTAGTCGCCATTATTAGATCAGCTTAATTTCTAGACTGCTCCCCCGCTATAATTTATTATCATTTTCGTCGCTGTACCACTCCAATTCAGTAAATGGCATTTGACGTTGGGTCTCTTGATTTAATCGATGTAAAGCTCGTTGTCGTCCCGCCGATTTTCCTGTTCCGCTCCAAGTTCTTCTATCCAAAGTGCCCATGTCAGACTGATAAAATAAAATAAAAACGCTCATGACACATACTGTACTGTATAGTAGACTCGATACACCACTAGTAATACAGTAAAGTCCCTCTAAAATAAAAATAGAAAAAAAATCAAGTGCCCATTTTGTGTTTTTTAGTGTTTTATTGGGGGAGGGAGGAGGATGCTAGGCATACAGAGTGTCTTTCAAGGATACTTCCTCTGCAAAATTCGATTGCTGCGTAGTGTATTCCGGATATTGCAATTCATTTCATCCCAAAGCAATATTAAGCGTCATGATTATTACTATTTTTTATTTGTATACATAGCGCATTGCCCAGCCACCCATATAAATTGTTCAATCGCAGCTATCGTCAAAACAGTTTAAATGGCGCCAACAGAAAAAACGCGTAAATTTAACTTTGCGTGCAATAAACTGAAATTTACGCTTGAGAATCTATGTCTGCCGGTGGTGTGTGTGTTTGTGTGTGTGGTGTGTAGAGTGTCATTTGATCTTAGCTAACGGTTATTGGTTGGTTATCATTTTACATCCCAGAAAATGATATTCCGTCAAATCGTTAAAGAAAAAAAAAAAAAAAAGGAGCTGATTCTATTCGGTATGTTCAGTCTAGTGGAGGTTGTGTTGACGGCACCGTCTAGGTTAATTGATATAAATGGTAGAACGGGAATACAGCCACAGTTCATATAGAATGACTGAGATATGTCAACCAGTCACTAACCATCAGGAAAATCATTGTAGATAAGCTAGAAAGTAATATAAGTTGCTCTATATTGAAGACTACACGTACAACACAACCTAAATTTATTTATATGATAGGCCGAGCAGATATATAGCTACATTTGATAGTAAGTGATCGAAGGCCGCTGATCAGTTCTGGGGAGAGGGGGAAGGAGAACTAGTCATGGTGGATGGGTGGATTAGAAAGAAAGTGTTTGGTAGCACACTAAAAAATAGCTACATTAGCAACATTGTTTATTATACGACAATTCAGAAGATGGGTAATAAAAAGGCATATTTTATTGAAGCATGTAAGTACATACTAAAGCGAAAGGTGAGAGGTTATTGTAACAGAGAATCAATACGAGCTTCTATTGGGGAAAACATATTGGAGACTAACGGGAAATCTGGAAAATGGTCAATACTAATCTAAAGGGGTCTATTGTAAAACGGGATATAATATATTTTACAGGACATGAGAAATACTAAAGGAATATCTTTTACTGCAGTGAAATGTATCATTGGTCGACACTAATCGAAACGGGCACGATGATAAAAATAAATCTCTTGCATTAGACTGAGACAGACTATTGGGACATTTTTCATTAAAGCAGGTAAAAAAAAAAAGTCATATTTATTCAGATATAGATACAAACTATGGACAAGCTAACACCAAACTATGCTAATGAATGCTCCAAAATACAACTAGTAGTGGTTCCAAATCTTGAATCCGATATGACAGGGTTACCCCAAGCATCTCGTAATCCCTGAGCTGAAAACCCTTCTAAACTAGTCCTGGTACTGATCTAGGTCCATCACAATCTCGAAAAGGCATAATGGTGAAGAAAAAAGGAAAGGAGAATAATGAAAAGAAAGAGAAAGGAGAAAATAAATTCACGTGGGTGGGATTTAAAGTCTGGCGTATGAGCAACACCCTTCACGCTTCACGCAGATCTATATACAAACCCCGCTTAATGTACGCAAAATTCAAGTCACGCCGAAAAAACACTCCTGTGCGCCTAGCATTGATTTTTTTCTTCTCTCATCCGTCATGTCTCAATCTCCCATCACCTATGTACCGTATGAAAATGAACACCAGTTGCCTGCGATTATTCGACTAATTGAAAACGATCTCTCGGAGCCCTATTCTGTATACACTTATCGATACTTTATTCACAACTGGCCCCACCTTTGTTTTCTGGTAACAAAAAAATAAAAAATAAAAAATAAAAAAATAGGCATACACACCCAGCGCTCCGCAGAATCGGTTCTATCCCTTATTTTTCACATCCCCTATCGTTTTGATTATTGTATTCACCATACTTACTTTCTTCATCTTGTGGTGTGTTTCTAGGCTATGGATAAGGAAACATGTGTGGGCGTCATCATATGCAAATTGGACCCTCACAAAGACAGACAACGAGGTTATATTGCAATGCTGGCTGTGGCGAAGGACTATCGAAAACGGGCTATCGGAAGTACGTTGGTGGAAAAGGCAGTGCACGCAATGAAAAAAGAAAAGGCAGATGAAGTGGTCTTGGAAACGGAATTCACCAACCTGGGAGCACTGGGTTTATACCAACGACTTGGGTTTATCAAGGACAAAAGGCTTTACCGATACTATTTAAATGGTGTCGACGCTTTCAGATTGAAACTCTTTTGTAGGACAATGGTCAAGGATTAGATTTTAGAATAGATTGATTTGATGATGTATATACAATAAAAAACATTCTTGTACTTTTATGATGATTTATACTGATTGAAGTGTTATTGTGTGTGGGTTCTCATTTTATTTTTCTGTGTTGTTGAAGAGGGAAAGGGAAGATCAAAGTACCTGAACAATATGCGTTAGCGATGTTGGCAATCTATCATACTAGAGAAGTCATAGGATAACTATATTAGATCGTGTGGGGATTGTATACAACTGATGGCATCAATGCTGTAACTGTCTTTTTTTATTTCAAAATATACAGCGAACAGTGAAGCTGAACGCGGTGGTTATATATATAAATTGACTCGGAAAGGCAATGCAGTAAAATGATGTTTGAACAAATACAAAAACAGGAGATAATGACATTGACAACAGAAAATGCTAGTATAAATATTGAATTTTATTGGTATTGTACACAAGTAATAAATGAATAATATATAAAAAGTAACATCAACCGAAGCAAATCTAAACTAGGGGGATGATTTTTTGGACATATAAATTTCTTCAGCGACTTGAGGGTCCTATTGTGTAAAAATAAATCGAAAAAAAGGGGAATATGTGAATATATAGTGCAACAGTTGAAAAAAAAAGGAAGATATTATTACCAGTAATAATTGGGATGCCATCGAGAAGACAGTAAATACACCATATCGCATACCAGCAGACACTGTGTACATCCTTTGTTCAAATTGCTCCAGTTTTGTCTTGAGAGGAATATTTGGATCCATAATTTGTTGTTGATCTTCATGGATTTCGGGGTTAAGCATGGCGTCCATTGCCTTTTCAGATGAAGTGTTGACGCGACCAGGTCGCGAACTGGTTGATGCAAGTTCGCCAGCCATAAATTTCTTGATGCTGTCATAAAAGCCGTCAGGCTGGGAGGCAGCTTGTCTATCTGCATGTATTGCGCGCGCGCTGGTGACATCGTGGATGAGTATCTTTATAATTTGATCCGGATACTGATGATATATCTTGGCGTATCTAATTATAAAGTGTTAGAGTGTTTGTCTTTTTTCCGTAACATACTTGACTTACATTTCTGGATCTATTTCACCAGAGTCGCCAATAAGAATGAATTTGCGTTGCGGGAAGTCCTATAAAATATATAATAAAAATCAGTTTTTTTTTTTTTTTTTTTAATGATATGCTGAAATAAAAGGATAAATATATATATATGTATATTACTTCTAGAATACTTGTGATTGTGTCCAGTTTGTGTTTTCCAGGTTTTCCAAGAATGAGGCTTTGGGTAGATACCAGTCGTAAATGAATAGATCCTTGAGGGAATTGATTGTCTTGTAAGAATTCTTGTAAAGCGGGATAAACTTGCCATGGAGAATTAGAAACATAATGAATTGCTACGCCTTCGGAGTACCATGACTGATAAACTTTGGACATGCCAGAGACTTGTTTTGCTTTTCGGAAGAACGTATTTTGTAGAATCATATCCCTACCATCCAGAATATCAGTCACCTTGATTGTATCATCAATATCAGATATCACAGACACACCAGCTGGTTCAACCATACAAACTTTTCCAAGCTGGGGAGGAGTATTATCTATTCAAAGTAAGAAAAACCCATGCATAAATATGTAAGTATGCGTCAAATGACCGACTTGCTGACTGACTGACTGACTGATGCTAGCTGACTGGCTGAATGATTGATACTTACCTAATCCTACAAATCGAGTTTCAAGTTCCAAGCATCTTTGTTGTGTCCTTCTAGCACATTCATCAAGATCGAGAAATAGATAATGTTCGAATCGTCCACTGGGTCCAGAGTTGATCGTTTCAATTAGATGATGTCCAGCCCAACCGATCATCAATTCAATCCCGCGCATTGTCTGACATCGAAACTGGTTGAATAAGTTTGTAAAGTGGGCATATTCAGCAGAATCGGAAGCTACACCTCCATAAGTTCGTCCTGCAGCTATTGAAGAAGTAAGTATATGTTATGTCTCCATCAGGGTTTTGATCAGCTTACCTATCATCCAACGATCCAATCTACTTGATCCCGGTAAAGCAAACGTCCAACCAGAGAGTTTCACCTTCCACTTTTGTTGTTGTTCTTCATCCTTTACCATTGCTGCATAGGAAGGAAAAATAATGCATTGTATATTGTCATCGATGGGATCAACAAGAGAGCTACTGCTACTGCCTGTCGTGGGTATAGCCCGTAAAGATTGTGTTGATGGACTTGGCGGTTCGTAATATTTCGATAATTCTTGTTTGATGACAATAGTGGTGGCACTGGCTAAAGACATAAGTCGATCCCTTTTCCGTATCCTTGTGCCATATTCATCAGTATTCATTTCTGAAACTCAACACAGGACAGTTCAATAGAGTGAGAAAAAGAAAAAATGAAAAAAAAGGAACAGAGTTTCGGGCGGTGTTTTAAAAACAGCTGAGCTTCTCACAGTTTTTTTTTATTTTCAAGAAACTGGTTCTTTTTGCGTGGATCTCGGTCACAAGTTGTTCAGCCCAATTAAAGCACTTCAGACAATCCACTGCTTGGTGTTCCACACATCCTGGTTTGCCATTATCAAAGAACATCCACCCATGCGATTGGATTAATTTGCGATCATCGCTTCCCAACACATGTCCAAATCAACTTCAGAACTTCTTCATCCAAGTAATCTTCAATATAAGTATTGTTTTCCATACGATAATCGTACTTACACTAAAAATAACATGCACACACACACATACGTAAACATGTAAATAATTAACTAAATCCTACCATCTTCATCCCTTTTAGTTTTCATGTTCACCTTCATAAGGGCAATATTCTTCACCGTGCTTTGTGCAAAAACAAAATCCGTTTATAGTGACCATATGATTGTCAGCAGAATTGTCGCCATCGCCGATTTCGTCCCGCTTGTTTTGATTACCAATGCTGCTATCTCAAATCAGATGTAAACAATGAAAAAAGAAGGGAGGAAAAAGAAGTGTACGAACGAGAATTTATAGTCGTAACTTCTGAGACTAATTATCGGACTTTTTGAAGGACTTGTGGGTAAAGAATATCAATATTTATTTTGATAAATATGATTACTGAAACACTTTTGTTTTCAGCAAATACCTTAATAGTCACCCAGTTCCTTATTTTGATAATTTTATCTTCAGCGAAAACGCAAAAAGAAAAATTACGCATCACGAAAAATGCTATCATAAGAATATTTATTTTACTTGACAATAAGCATTTTAACCTCGTAGCATAGTATGATAGTTACCCCGCCCCTCTCGTGATTATTGGAAGGAGGTCGGTTTTGGCTGAAGCATCAAGGGGCTGCAATATCAAGAGAAAAAAAAATTGATACATGCCGTACTCTCTAGAGTATTTCAACCTTCATATTTTTATGCTTATTTTTTTATGCATCTTCCTCTGTTTCTCCTTCATGCATCCACCATACATAGCGATTTTTAGAATCATTCCACAACTCTCTTTCATATAGGATGAAAGAGAGGCGTATACTAGACTAAGTCGAATTGCTCTATGGCGATTCCAGAATCATCATTAAAAAAGAAGTACCATGCTACCATTAGCAAATGCTGCTGGTTACTGCTTGGATAAGGTAAAACTATCAGGTTGACGGTGCCATGGAGTCGATTGATTTACAAAAATAGAAGGGAATTTATGATGGACCATGGTCGTTCCAGTGAGGGATTGGGTTTGGTAAATATTTCAAATCCCGCACACGTGAATTTTTATTTTCGCTCATTTTTATTTTTCGCTCTCTCTTTCTTTTTCCATTCGCCCTTTTTCTCATCATTCAACCTTTTATGAGGTTATATTGATCTTAAATTAATATCAGGATTAGTTTAGAAGGGGTGTCCGCTCAGCGCTTACAAGATGATTGGGAAACCCTTTCATTTTGGAATCAGGATCTGAAAGGTGCCATTAGTTGACTTTTTGGAGCCGTCATTAGTTTAGTTTAATATTAGTTTGGATATATATTTGAATAAATATGTTTTTTTTTTCCTTTTTCTTTTTTTCCTTTTTTTCTTTTTTCTTTTTTCTTTTACTTGCTTCAATGAAAGAGGTCCCATTAGTTTCTCTCATGTCTTGTGCAAGATCTGTCTCCAGTACTTCCATCACCATGACCCTTTTTTGATTAGTGTTGACAATTGTTATGTTTTAATAAAAGATGTACTTTTAGTGTTTCTCATACCTTATAATGTACGTTATGTTTGCACCTGTTCTACAATCGCACCTTTAGATTGTCTTTTATCATGCTTCAGAATTCACTTTAGTCTCCCTCATTCGATGCCCAATGGTTCTTCCCATTATACAATGAACCCTTGGTCTTTAGTTTTAGTATCCACCAATATGATCAATAAATTATGCCATTTTATTAACTATACACTGAAACATTGTATAATGAACACTGTCGCTATTGTAGCTATTTTTTAAGCACTCTACTGAATATTTGCGCTAGAATTTACCCACTATAACTGCTTTTCCCGCGATGTTGCCCAGGAGCCAGTTGATAGTTTTAGATCCCTTATTACTAAAGATAGCAATGTATGTGCCAGGCTTATCATATACATAAATCAAGGTAGTGCTCTGTGTATAGCGGCTGCTATATAGCATATTGTACCTGCTTTCTAACTTACCTAGCTACTTAAACCACCCCTTGAGGACAGGTTACTGGAAGATAGCTCTAGCTCACTTCATATGAAGCCTGACATACCTACCGTTCTACCAGCGTGTAGTATAGTAACCCCCCCCCCTTCGTTTTTCTTTATTTTCATAATACCATCATCATGAGCAACCTCGATGAGTGATGCTGAACTCGGATTGATTTTGAAATTTTCCCAGGGGCATTTTGAGAAATGCAGTACAAATATATATTGGGAAATACCTTTCATTTCGGATTTATGACTTGGGAACACCTTTAAATTAGCCTTCATCATATATTATGATTATGAAGACGCTATTAGCGCAGATTATTATTGGAGAACTTATAACTACGCCTGAATAAAGTATGAATTAAAATATGCGTTATTATTTTGACATGAGTTAGTTACTCATACGATTACAGTAATTTGTCTTGTTAATGGCACATATGGGTGTATAAAAAAAGCTGGAGCATGTGCAATGAATATGCTAAATAGGAAGGTTGGATATTAGACATGCTTGTCCATGTGGTCTTCCTAAAGGATATTCACTGTATTCGTTGTATGTCGTATGTGGGGGTGAAGGTACTCAACATGTGTGTGTGCGAAAAAATCCGCGGTATAATGATTATATATTTTAGAGCGTTTCGGAAAGAAGGGAATTAAGCGCCTTTCACCATTTTTCATATAGGTGACAAGTCCGCTCAACCGACGTGCTGAACGCTTCGTCACTGAGTATTTTTGAACGTATTAAAAAAAGAAAATATAACAGGGACAAAGACGCCTCCGCCATTTAATATTTTTGATGAACAGCCTTTGCGTCAGTAGTCATACTCACCTCCCTCTCCCCCCCCCACCCCCAAAAAAGACAGATATCATGGACAGGGAATCGTTTTATTGTGCTCATCCTGGGCATGAAAAAGCAAAATCCGAGAAACGCACACTGTCTCGCAGCATGACACAGAAAGACCTATGATTGAAACACCGACTAGCACCAAAGCACCCAGCCACCATAATCATTTTCTTATTTTTCCTTTTCGTTTTTCTTTTCCCTTAACTTCCCTGCTACTCATGATTAGAACATCAGTCTCGCGACTGGCAAAGAACGGTCTTCGTCGAGCATATACTACTGGTCAAACACCTCAACCCGAAAGCTCAAAAGCCGTGCATAGTTTGGCTGAAGAAGCTCTGGCTAAAAAAACAGGTGGTCAATTCAAAGCTACTTTACCCAAAGGTGACAAGAAACCTGCCAAGGCAACGGGTGCGAAGGACAATCAATGGAAGTCTATTGCTATAGGCACTGGTGCTGTTACTGGTTCTGTCATTGGTGGTCTTTTCTATTATGGTCGTCCCTTCGCTGACGGAAGAGAAGACAAGGTAAAAATATCAGTCGATAAAATGGACCCTTCGCATACGTTGTTACTTACCGTTTCGTATTATTTTAGTATGTTTCTCAAAACCCTCTTACTGCTTCTTACCATCGCGCACTTGATCGTTTCCAAGAATTCCGTCAGGTGAGTCACTCAAAAAGATGATATGTAGAGCACAGCTAAACGATAAAGCTAATACCGATATTGTTACTGTGTCGTAGGAAATGCATCAGCCCATGTGGGATCAACTTCTTCCAGACCCTCTCCCCGAACCTTATCGCCGTCCTTACACTTTGGTGATCAACTTGGATGAAACTTTAGTGTATTCTACGTGGAGTGTAAGTTGTTGGTGGATCTTTTTTTAATTCATCTTTTATGTGTTATGATTATTTTGTAATCTTACCTTCACTATACGATATATAGAGAGAACATGGCTGGCGGCATGCTAAGCGACCTGGTGTTGATTACTTTTTGTCTTACTTATCCCAATTCTACGAAATTGTTATTTTCACATCCCAACCTGCCATGGTAAGTGAAAGGATGGGGTATACTAGTAAAAGCGATCCTTTATTAAAAAAAAACACACGCATACTTCATTTTTGATATTTTAGAATGCCATGCCTATTCTTGACAAATTGGACCCTTATCAATATGCAATGTATCGTCTTTATCGTGACGGAACTCGGTATGTAGATGGGAAATATATCAAGGATATCTCTCACTTGAATCGTGATTTGAGTAAAGTGATTATCATGGACTCCAACCCTGCGGCATTCTCTATGCAACCTGAAAATGGTGTGGCTCTCAAACCTTGGAAGGGTGAAGCGAATGATTCAGGACTTTTAGATTATATCCCGTTTTTGGAAGGTAAGCAAAATAGTGTATTCGACGGTTGCGTTTGCGATGGGGTCATCTGAGTACTTACTTTTATTCTGTATAGCTGTGGCATTGACTAACCCAACGGATGTCCGACCTGTATTGCAAAGCTTTGGAGATTCGCATATTCCTGAAGAATGGGCTAAACGGGAAGCAGATATGAATGAACAACATCGACAACAATGGTTGGCGGAACAACAAGGGAAACCATCAAAACGTAATCTTGGATCATTACTTCGTGGTGGCGGCGGTGCTGGCACTCAAGAACCTGAAGGTCCTCCTCCCACTTACCTTGAACAAATGCGTAAACACGTACGAGAAACGTTTGCTCAAGAACATGAACAAATGAAGGTGCAACAAGATCAAATGATGAAAGACATGGAAATGCAAAAGGAAAAAATGAAAGAAATGAAGATGACGGTATGGGAACTGATGTCTCAAGTCTCCTCGGTAAGTAAAAGAAAAGAAGAAAAAGCATCAAGGTGCTGGTGGCAGACATGCACCTGTCATATATATATTTCCTGTATTCACAATTGAAAACTCATTCTTTCCGTCATATTCATTTAGGGCCAACCTCTGTTGCCACCTGGTCAAGAAGTTCCTCAAGATAATCAACAACAACAACAGCAACAACGTCAAGATCAATAGATAAGCAATAATATATAGTTAATATCTAGATTGTAGTATTTTTTTTCTTTCGTTATATTTTATTTATTCCTAGTTTTTATGTTTCCACTTCTTTACAATGTCACAAAATAAAACTGAAAATATATTTGGAAATATTATTTGATGGTTGTGTGGGTATGTTGTTTGTGTGGTGGAATGATGTGTGGGTGTTAACTTGAATGTCATGTAGAGCGCCTTTTTTTTTTTTTTTTTTTTTGAAGACTATTAGAATAGATAACAACTTTGAATGCTTGTTGAGGGTAATATGGACAGTGAAAAAGTGGGCATTTCAGAACCTATTCCTAACGAAATGAAAATTGGATGAAAATAAATTTCGTCAACTACAGCAATGCATATTATTTATTAGTAAAATCAAATATGTTTCAATATGATTGAAGTGACGATAGTGATTTGAAGTAAGACAGGATCAAATAATAAAATAAAACGCCTTTATTGATATGGTGGAATAAAAATATTGTGGTAAGGTTATTTTTTTAAGGGGGAAGACTAAACTATATACAAGGTGGTCAATATGAGTGTAATACAAAGAGGGATAGAAAAAAAAATAAAAAATAAAAAAAAAGAGGAAGTGTGGGCAATAGTATAACTAATGATGACTATATAGAATAAAAGCGACAGAGAGAATAATGAGAATAATATATAAACATAAAAAAGGGACAGGATATAATATATAAGTATATGGGGATAAGAGAAGAGTCATAGTAATCATCTTAAATAACGACGGACCAATTCAAGGGAGCATCCGAATCCAAGGCAGATTTTTGTTGTTCTTGTTCTTGTTGCTGATGTTGCTGACATTTCGCACGCTTTTTTGGCTTGTCTAGGTCATCAGATCCAGCATCCATGGTAAAATGTTGCGGCAGTGGGGACCCGAGGTGATCTTCGGACAAGGACGAATGGGGACTAGTCACAGAAGAAAGTGTCACAGATAATTCAGGCGGAAACAAGTTGGATGGCGTGGGTGATAGTGGACGATCAGATGAGCTGGAAGCCGATGATGCATTAGAGTAAGAATGGTGATGCTGCTGCTGTTGCTGCTGCTGTTGCTGTTGGGTATGTTGAGGTTGCTGATGGTGCTGATACATATTGCCACCGTTATATAGATGACAACTACTATGATGCTGCACATTTGCATAATCCCGCATCACGGTGCTGGTGCCTGAGGATCGGTAACTGCTGTAGGACGGATAATAGTATGAGTAGTAATCAGAAGGAGCAGACATAGTGGAAGTACTTGATGTAGGTATTGCCGAAGTTGTTGTTGTGTTGACGATGCCGTGGTTGGTACCATTGTTCAAACTATTGGAGAAGTAACGGGTATCAGAATGACGTCGTACAGAAGATGCAGGACTGGGTCTAAAAGACATACTGGACGCAGCAGAAGCATCACTGGCCGATCGACTGGCGCGTCCACGGTAAGTTTGCTTGGTACGTTGTTCATTTTCAGCCGCATGATAATCAATCATCCAATACGACCCCTTCCCCGGTTCGTTGATTGGTCTTGGTACTCGGACAAAGCTTTTGTTCAACGAGAGATTATGTCGAATAGAATTCTAGAATGGAAAAATGAAAAATGAGTATCAAGCGATAATAAAAATAATACGATATTACTATTATAAATTCATACCTTCCATCCAGAACCAGCAGTTTTGTAGTAAGTGTAGTATTCCAGGACCCAGCTATAGATGTCATTCAAAGTCAGTTTCTGAGCAGGGCTATTTTCAATTGCATAGCGTATCAAAGTAGCGTAAGAGTAAGGAGGTTTGCCTTGAGTATTTTTTTCTACGCGCACACCTTGGCCAATAGTGGATGTTTGTCTTGGTCTTTTCTTTTCGTTGGATGGAGTCGGAGTAGGTTGACCATGATGTAAGGATTCCACAAGGGGTTCATTCCAAGTAGCTGTTGTAGAACCCAAAGTGCCAGCGATACCGGTTGTGCCGGTTGTACTAGTCTGAGCAGTGGGCGATGTCGATCCTGTGGTAGTGGATTCTGAAGAAGAATTGGCGGGGATAGGTGGTAATTGGCGATAAAAGAGTTGAAGCTGGTGGTTCATCACTTCATTGTTGGGATTGCCTTGGGTCATTAGATCAGAAGAGGAGAAGGAGATGTTTGGACGAGAATACCAGGAATAGTCAGTCATTCAATTTGTTAATAATAAAAAGAATGAGTCAAAAGGCAAGAAGAGAAGAAAAAGTAAAGCGGGAAAAGAGCAAAAAAAAAAAAAAAAAAAAGTCAGGTCCCGCCTTTTTAAAACATAATGGAAATGGCTTCTTTTTTTTTTTTTTTTTTAGTCATGTGGGGATACTTTTCATGGCCATCAAAAAAAAAAAAAAAAAAAAAGACCTTCCCCTTTGACTCCTGTGTGAACTAAAATGGAAGAGGAAGAGAAGGTTTTACTGGATAATGATTGGTCAATCTCTATTGAATTCAATGAATCCTTTAACTCTATAAATACTTGCCTCTCAATCTTTCCTGATCTCATTGCAAGTATAATACAATATCATACACGTACCTTAAAACGATAGTAATCACACATTTATATTCGATACTACAAAATGGAACCATATCAGACCATTAATTCACTACATGATCAATGGCTTTTTTTTTTTTTAGAAAAAAAGAAGATATGCACGAGTGCATGCATACCTTTCAATCTTTCTTTCCTTGTTTAGACAGTGAATGCATAAGACGAAAAAAATTCCATACCCCCGATCCACATTTTATTTTCGTTCTGTTGGTCAATACGCCTATTTTAAAACGCCGCATAAAGAACAGTGCTTCACTTCGATCAAATGAATGCTACTCTTTATTATGATAATGACGCTGCTTCTGCTGCTGCTTCTGCTGCTGTTGTTGTTGTTGTTGTTTTGTTATTGATTATGTTATCTATTATTGTTATCATTGTCAATATAAAAGGCGACTATACTGTTATTGTCATTGAACCCTTTTCTTTGAACTTTTTCAATGAAACAAAATCTGTAGATGACGAAAGAATGAGTTGATGCACAAAGTTAAACTTACTATAAAATTGATATTATAAAAATAAAAGCCAAGAGCCCATCCGAATTTAGTCATATATCGTTTTGAAATCAACTGAGATGAGGTGGTAATGAGATCGGCTGGCGCGCACCCAGATTTTTGATCAGCGAACGGAAAAAAAATCAACGTTTCAAAATCTCTCCCCAACATTCCATCGTCTCCTTATCATACACTGATACTCCTCATAGTGTATCAAATAAAATACATGTAGAAAAGCGTGGATAGGGTGACAAGCAAGACAACGTTCTTGGGCATTAAATTCGTCCTTTTCTCTGATGATAATGACAATGATCATCATTAAAAGCTGACTAAATACAAAAAAGGACTAAAATAAAGGGGAAGATACCCAGTATCCTTAGTGACGATGTGGCAAAAATAATGAGATATTCTTTCGGAAATGCCTTTTTCATCACATCACCTTTTCTGTATCACTTTAAAGTGTACTTTTTTCCACTAGCCTTCTTTCAATGTTCCAAAAAAAAAAAAAAAAAAAAAAAAAAAAAAAAAAAAACGGCATGTATCCAGAATTTTGATTAGCCTCCGTTTTTATCGTCACCAATGACATTGTAGCAAAAGACAAAAAAAAAAAAAGGTATGTTAAACTAGGTATGTTAAACTTTAGCCAACCAAGCCTTGAGTAAAGAAACATGAAACCTGTAAAATAGTTGCGGTTATACCAACCTTATATTTGTCTTTGGGTGAATCGGAACCGACCCGATGTAACCCATCATCACAATTTTGCCACTAAAACCTAACCCTTTGATCTAAAATCACGGAAAAGATAAATAAAGATGGTCCATGCGATAAACCCCCTCCCCACTTAATCCGTGTTTCAACCCCTTGATCAAAAAGTACTTTATATCGATGCTACTGTAAGGGGAGAGGTGAACAATTTATTGATTTCGAGAACCGATTCATGCGATATATTTAAACACCGCATTCCTTTTTTTTTTTTTTTTTAAAGAAAAACCAGTACATCAACAAATATCCCCCTGGTCATGCTCACTTATTTTCTGATGCATTTCAAAACATTGATCTGCGAAACACATATTATACTGAGGATCTTTATTGTATATCACGTGTTCAGTTTAGTTCATTCCATTGTTTTCATAAACGTATCACTTTTTTTAAAAGCATGAGATGCATCCACCGGTAGCAAACACAAAAGAAGTTTGTACTCTAAATTAATCAATATGAGTACTATATATAAATAATATTGATAATATTGTGAAGAAAACATTCATTTGAGCCCCTGGTTTGCATTGAACGGTTGATCATCACATGCTGTTGCCAAGTTATTAGACCAAATCCAATCCATTCCAAGTTCAAAAACTTCGCTACTTTATGAAATTTCATTGGTATGATAAGTGTGCAAATACAGTATATTTTGATCAGCATGTTCCACAGGGTGTGCCTATTCTCTAAAGCTTGATCCCATGTGTCTTCCAATATCGAAAATCATCGGAGATTAAATAACAGAATGGTATATGGAACAGTAGTAAAATATGATGTGATGAATAAAGCAAAATAATAATAAAATTAAGAAGAAGAGAGAGAAATGATTGAATAGAGAATGAATCAAAGAGTATATGGCACTCAGAATCCCACCATCGAACAGGATGGGAGCTGGCTGTCAAACAAATCCACGATCTTAGAAAAGGATACTATTTTCAGTATTCTTGTATTCTTTTTTTACACGAAGAAGAATAAACAAAGAAATCATAAGAGGTTCATGAGCTAAGGAAGAGAAGAGGTCATACACAAAGATATATGTGTAGAAAGATTGAAATATATTTAATCTGTACTGATAATCCACACTGTCTTTATAAGAATTTTTTTTTTGTCTAGTTGAAATCTTTGCATGATTATAAAATACGACTATCTGACTTATCTGAATTCTTTGTCTGATGACACTTCCAAGATAACACCCAGTTATGCCATTGCATTTTTGGACATTCGATTTTACTTCTTTTGGTCGGAATTTCAAATACTAATAATTTTTTGGTTCCTTTCACCCAGGCCAAGCTCTTTTTTTTCTTTCTCACTTTTCTTTTGAACGCGTGCCTATCACCCCACCCATACTCTCCTTTCACCACGTTAACTTCACTTATCATCCTCATCGTTTATTACAATGGCCGATACTTTGAAGGACATCCCCGAGTTCTTTGAAACTGAACTTGGAGAATCTATTATTGCAAGAACGGATGCATTAGGTAAGTCTATATTTCATCAACATGATTTTCTATGTATTATAAAACTAACTTTCCAACTTTCTATTTTGTTTTTTTAAAAAAAAAATAACAATTATAGGTACCTTCCGCGAATTAGGACCTCCTGATCTTTGTCATATTATCAAAGCCAATGCAAAACCTGGTGTTAAAGAGGTAAGTTTTCATCCATTCACAAGTGACAACTTTGATCATCATCTCGAAGATATCAACTGTTTTCTTGATTATTCGTACCATTTTTTTTCTTATTTTTCTTTCTCAATGTCTTCCTTTGTAGATTGGAAGTTATCACTATGTATCTGGTGTTGATGCTTCTTCATCAGCTACTTTGGCTGCATATCTCAACTCGCTCACTTACTCTATGGTAAGGCAGAAAATACATGAAAATGAAGAGTAGTACGCTAACGACTTTATCTGAACTTTTCGCCTAGGATGAAAATCAATCTTGGTTTACTAAATCCAACGCATGGAGAATTCGATCCGGTATCTATTGGTAAGATTGGCGAGAGGTCTATAAAAACGAAAGAAACTATTATTGATGTGTATCCTGTTTGCTATAGTTGCTTCAATGCCTTCTCTCGTGTGGATGTTCGTGTGGAAGTTAAGATTCCTGGAGGTGTCGAAAGCTATTATGTTGATGTACGTGGCGAACGGTAAGCCACCACCCCCCCAATAAAAAACGGAAATAGGAAATGGAAGAGAGTAATGTATACAAACTCACCTTTTTTGCTTCTATTTTTGTCTTAGCCATGAAGCCACTGCCAAGATCTGGCAAGAAACCTACTTATCTGCGGTCCTTCGCGCCGTTCTCTATTCTGACGATAGCTATTACCGTCTTGCTGGTTACAGAAAGGTGGATCCTATCACTAGCCTAAATGCAGAACAAAAGTTTTTAGAAGCAGTGGAAAGTTTATTCTTCAAAGGTAAATGAAAATAAGAAGAAAATACGTTGGGGAAAGGTGGGTAGGTACCATTAAATTCCTGTCCTGAACTGACTGAGAATGTTTTTATTATATTACAGGGTGGCAATTGGGTAGCAAGCCAGAAATACAAACTGCTACAGTGGTACACAATCATTTGACATCTGGCGTAATGAAGTACTTTAGTGACAGCTTCCGATACGGTCCTGCCATCGAATTATTTGAAAAATTGCAAAAGAAGGATCCTGAAGTCGGGGCTCTTTTAGGTGAAGCTTATATTGGTCAAAACGAAGAAATCAAGGCTGTGCAACACCTTTATGAGAACCTCAAAATGGCGCCAATGAGTTATGCTTTATTACATGTACAAGTGGACTTTTTACGCACCAAAGTAAGAATCACTGTTATACATTTGGGTTCGACATACTTATATGTACGTTTTATATTCTTATAGGGTGAATACCAAATGGCTTTGAAATTGGCAAAATTTGCCGTCAATACTACACCTTCGGAATTCTTGACATGGGCGAAGCTCACTGATGGTAATATACGATACAAAATAACAAACAAAGATAGAGGGGAGTAGGAAACTTGTTACTTATTTATGCTTTTGACTATAGTATATATCGATTTGGGTGATTATCAAAGCGTAAGTGCAAAAACAAAATTCAATCAAAGAGAGAAGTAGAAAGCTGATGTTTTCTTTTTAGGCCCTGTTAACCCTGAACTCTTGTCCTATGTTTACTTACAGTGAACGGGATATGCACCGGATGCCCGCACCTTCCAAGACCCATTTACCTATTAAACCTGAGATCTCTAGTTCTGGGATTATGGAAGATGATATTGCTGGTCGTGAAAACGAAGTAAGTATGATTGATAACAATGCTTAGATCCAAACATTACCTAACACTTTTTCTACACGCTTATAGGCCGATCCCAATCTTTTGCGTCTTCCTGCTCCAGCCCTTCATGGTACTTTTGCAAAGGCGTACGCTTTATTGACCCGATTGGCTACCCGCATTGGATGGGATGATCTTCTTAAATGTCGCTCTCATGTGTTTGTGATGGAAGAAGAATACCGTATGCAAAAGGCCAAGGAAGAAGAACGGAAAACAAGCTTCTCACACTCATCGCCTGCAGCCATTGCCTCTTCAACTGATGACGATAATGATCACGATGATGGAACCACGGAAACGAATGTCGCTGAAGACTCTGGAATCGGGGAAACAAATGATGAAGACAACAGCGAAGCGAAGGATGAACTGGCAGAAAAATTGGATGATGTCAACTTGGATGAGGATGATTTGCCCTTGAAATCTGCGGACCAACCAGTCACACCCCCCGTTGGTGCACCAAAGATGGAGGACACCTCGGTCGAACGTCCTCGACAGGCTGCTGAAGATTCCAAGGTAACGCAAACTCGTGAAAAGTGAAATCGAGATTTGTATTAGTAAATGAACAATGATTTTTTTATTTTTTACTATATAGACTGAAGATAAGGAAACAGGAATAAAAGAAGACGTCAGCTTTTCTTTTGGCAACAAGCGCCTTTGCGAACGTTGGCTGGATAACTTGTTTATGGTGCTGTACGAGGATTTACGAATCTACACTTTCTGGCGTACTGAAGCCGCTCATTACCGTGCGCAACAAATGCCTTATCGCAAAACTGGCACTGAATGGGAACTGTTGGGTGATCTTGCGCTTCGATTATGGCATGAGGTATAACGGATTGGGAGGAAAGGGGAGTTGGTAATAGCTGATATATATGTATATACTTACAATATTATCATTGTCACTCTATAGGATGAAGCCAAGGAAGCCTTCGAACAGTGCTTAGATTACAAATTTTCTGCCAAGGCCTGGATCAAGCTTCTAGAAATCTATGCTAGTAATGGAAATGTGGAGCGTGCGCTATTAGCAGCGGTCAAATTGACGGTCTATCATGAACGATGGTACCATGAAATTGTGGTAAAACGGATTCACGAAATACACATGTTAACAAAATGAAATTCTTGGTATTGACTGTTACGTTTCTTTCCCTCTCCACCCCCCTACCTTTTTTTTTTTTTTTTTAAAAAAAAAACAGTATCCTACAGAAATTGCCTGCAACTTGAACAAGCTGATTCGTACCGAAGGATTATCCAAAATGCAAAATGTACTAACTTCTATGAACTTACCGCAAGCGGTGCAGAAACTGATGCGACGCTACTTTGACTATGGTGAATTATTCCAAGTGGAAGGTTACGAATTTTAGATAGAAATCTCCTCTAGGTTATTATCCCAGTGCCTTTTGTTTCCACTTTGCTCCCTTTATATATATTATTATAGTTTTTTTTTTTTTTTTTTTGTTATTTAATAAACTTGTCTTACTTTATCAACAAATGATTGTGTTTTGACTCACATTGGGATGGGGTGAGATAGAGTTACAATGTTTGGCATGGGTCAGGGATAGACAGGCTTTTAAAATTTTGTACCGCGGGATTGTGGGAAAGCGAGGCAAGACAAAAATAACATTGATATTTACGACGAGATTTGACGTTACTTTTTTTTAGTTAGCTATATTTAGTGTAGTTATAGAATCACAAACTTGGTTTTATTGAATAAAACGCTTTGAAAAAATCTTCGATTTATTGGGTGTCATGATCTTTTTTGAAGTGTGGGTCTTGATGGGAGAGTGTTAGACGACTTCGCCATTTCGCACATTCGTAGCATCTCCTCAGAGCTTCAGTGATTTTTGTTTGGGGAGTTTTTATAAGAGGAGGGTTATTATCATTGTTATGCCATACGTAATAAAAACAATGAACTGATGTACACAGTATGTCTAGTCAAGCAAAGACTATAATATTTTATAGGGAAAACTACACAGGTGATATGTCCCACGTTAGTTACTATTAATTGGTAGAGCAACATATGGCTACATTTCATATTAAATGATCTAGAACTGCCAACCAGTCGCATGGTTTTTGAAGGGGGAGGAGTAAAAGTAGACAAGGGGGGTGAACTAAGAAGCAGGTGCTTCATAAGGTACTCTCAAAAGGTTATCAATAATGCAATTTCTCACTATCAAATCGGTCATAGAACGGCTGACTAATAAAAAGGCATATTTTATTGAAGTATAGTGATAGGTGCTAACTTGAAGACGAGAGGTTCATTGTTACAAGAGATCTAATGAAAGGATCTAATGGAGGTAGTATGTTGGAGACTAACAGGGAAATCAATAGGGGTTCATAGAAATGGTCATCTATAATCTGAAGGCACGATCGCAAAAGACATTTACTATACTGCATAAGCCGTAATAAAGACTGGAGGGACATATGCTATTGAAGCGCAACAACGGTCTACACTAATCAAACAGGGTGATGGTGGCAAAAATGGGATCAACTGCAAAAGGCATGAGAGAGACCAATAAAACATTTTTCATTGAAGTAAATAAAGAAAAAAAGATACATTTTATTTAGATGTAGATACAAACTATGAACAAACTAATACTAAACTAAGCTAATGGAGGCTCCAAAGGGCGAATTAAAGGTGCCTTCAGATCCTAGATCCAAAATGAGAGGGTTTCCCCATGCATCTTGTAATCCCTGAGCTGAAACCCTTCTAAACTAGTCCTGATACAATTCTAGGTCCAAAATAACCCCATAGAAGTTGAATGGGGAAGAAAAAAAAAAAGAATGGAAAAACGAAAAGAAAAAGAAAGAGGGCAAAAAAAAAGGGAGTTGTTACTTATAGGTTCACGTGGGCGGGAGTTAAATGTTTATTACCCTTCCTGGGCGCCAAAAAAAAAAAAAAAAAAAAAAAAAAAGCAATGAATGAATAATATAATTGACCACAGACAAATTTCTTTTTGAAAGGGGAATCGACAGTGCCTCTTTTTATAATTCTTCAATATCATACATACTGAAATTGACTTTGCAATCTTGGTGTAACGCCACAGGATAACAATAATAATCAAATAACAATATAAAGACGAAGACATAAATCAATGTATATTTACAAGATACAAGAATGAGGTCATTTATTTATTATTTTTCGAAGAGAATGCGGGGTTCTATTGAGATATCAAAAGTCAAACGACAAAACAAAGAAGATAGTAATAATTAGAGCAATAAAGAATAAAATGAAATAAAATAAAATAAAAGCATGAAGAGAGAGGGGGAGCGGGTGAACTCTATGTATAAAACTAGTGGACAAATTCAAATGGGGAGCGACCGAGGGTCAATCAAATTCAATGTATCACCAAGAGCCAAAGGAGCACCAATCAATGCAACAAAGACCACGAACATCAATACAAATAAGAGACCATACATAATTGATATCCTACGCCGTTCCCTCCTTTCTTTTGCTGTCCAAATAGGTGGTCGTATTTGTTTGCTAGGTCGTAGCCAGAATAACATAAGAGAATGGGCGGTGTTGACGCACGGGATCAAACAAAACAAAGATAGCACAAATAATATACAATGGCCAAGTACAAAATCAGTGGCAAATTCACTCATTTCTACAATTTTGCAGATAAATTCTCGAAGAGGCTGAGATGCGGCTAGAGACAAAATAAAATAATAATAATAATAATAATGAGTCCATCTGTATACTATTGCCAGTATGGCTATTAGGTCTGTATGTAGTCTTACCATGCCATCCAAGCTTTTCGTATTTTCGGATAAAATTCACATATAATAAAAAGTAGATTAGTACACTTGCAATTGTGTGTTTTCTTCTTTTTTTATACAAGTCCTTACCCCACGACCATACCATTTTCCAGTCCACCAACCACGATTCGCACCGTCATGCTTGAATTCTCGAGTCAAAAATACAACAGTGAGGACTTTGATCACACAGCGCTGAATGGCAACAATAGATACAATACCAAGGACAATAAACATCGGCTTCCATTCTTCCAATAGCATTAGCGCTTCGAAGATGATAATCAAGTTAATCACCGCCCAGCCGTGAGCCACTGCAGCCATCACAGAGCCAAATTTGACACAACATAAGCTTAATACAGATCCCAAGGTCAAAGAAATGCAAAAGAAGACAGCCAAGGCGCCAGTGTTGAGAAGAATAGGAGCTAGTGCCAAAATACCAATGCGGACAAGTCCACTTGGTCCTTCGCTTGCGAGCATGTTGTCATCAGGATCGAAACTTTTCACAAAGACATACGGAACAATGCAAAGAGCGGCCAATAACACAGGTTGCAGGATTTCGGAGAAGAAAATAGTACCCAGGCGAGCACGCGGAATATCGCCTACCATGCCCCCATCTTTTGATTGAATCCGTCGTTTGTAGCCGGTGATCCGAGTTCGTTCAAGTCGACAATAGTTGATCCATGAGCTTTGATGAGTTTTTGAATTACCGCGAGATAGCCATCGCATGTACTCACGATAGTCCACCAAAAAGTCAACTAGTGCAAATTGATTTGGATTGAAGACAAAGGGTGAGATAATCAATGCTACCACCGTAAACCAGAAATAAATCAAATGGGGAATCCAAACTGCCAATGAGACAAAGAGCATGATCATCATATTTCGGGCACCAGAGTATATACTTGACGTAGCAAATCGTGAATAAAGGATGGAGAAGGGAATCCTTGACGTTGCAAATCCTCGTCCGGAACTGATATACTTTGCACCACCAAAGACAAGGTTATCCAAAACGGAATTTGTGTAAATTTGGGTGACAAAAATTTCAAATAATGGAGATAAAGAGATAAAGTGGCGTCCCAGTCTTGTCAAACTTCTCCAAAACCCACGTTCAGTCAGTTCTTGTAAAAAGAGAGGCATAAAGGCAACAAAAAAGACGACAAAGATAGACAAAATACACCGCTTTACCCATTCAAAGATAGGAACCATGTTGTAACAACCAGCAGGAGTCAAAGGAGCATCTTCGGGTGCATCTGCATTGTATTCACATACCACCAATGATGATCCCATAGCACCGATAAATAGCAAGGCATACATAAACATTTGCACAGAGAGCATAATAAAAATGTTGTTGATGTGGAATCCAGGGTGTGCATAATAGAACGTCAAAAATCGATCCAAAGGTAACTGAGTACCAATATAATAGTATTCCCGAGATAACATTTGTTCACCCATACCGGTACCAATCTTTGTCGTAAAACTGAGGATAGAACCAAAACCAAGATCGCGACCCTTGCCACATTGGAAATATTCAGTATGCTTGATTCGACCACCCCGAGTAAAGGCATTCATTCCTGCATAGATATCTTCGTTCAGATGTAAGCCTTTTTGCGCTTTACTAACACCACCACGCGTTGTCATAAAAATGGCGTTCAAAAAATCAGGATGTCCATAATGCAGTTTCCCACCAATTTTGGCCATAATGCGCTGAGTCAGTGTACCGAATGTTTGTTCCTTGCCTGCTGCAACATCCCCAAGCACTCCGATATTTTCCGAGAAAATGTATTCCCTTGCACCGACGATGGCCACCGGCGATGTTTCTTTGCTTGCGTACGATGATGAGTAAGGTGAGTGATCAATAGGGTCCAAATTTTCGAATTCACCGAGTACATTCCTAATCTTGAGACACTCTTCCAGATAGTTGTCTTGGTTTGCGTCCACCAATTGCAAAAATTCGCCACGATAGAAAATCAATGCATGATTTTGGTTGTCAGATTTGCCGTCCCCAAGGATTGGATTACCAGGTACACGGATTCGGTACTTCGGTACACGCTTGCCATCTTCCGTCTTTTCACAATGACCATCCACTAGGGCAGAATAGAATACAGTTTCACCATCACTACCATCAGGGCCCTTGGGTGTGTCTTCATCCACATACGCCACTTGGAGATCGGGATATGCAGAGAACAGAAATTCGGCATCTTCGGCTTCGGTCTTGTTGAATTTCGCATACCGTTGCATCGCCACCAAAAACTTGAATTTACGATTGGCCAATCGATCCAAATCTTTTTCTAACTGACTGTGGTCTTCTTGATAGCTGTTCACACTGTCTGGATTTTCCACCCGAAATAACAATCTGATAGCCTTGCGATAGTTCATAAACCCACTGATAGTACGATACAACGTTTGTGCCCTCAGAGATGCCCAAATTCGTGTTCGTAGGGTATATTCCGGTTTTGACGACTTGAATCCAATACAATAATAAGGTAGATCATCGATTTTGGTTTTCGCCATATCTTTTTCAGGGGCCCCTGAGAATGTCGATTCGCTTCGATTGATATCTTCGTTCATTTCCTCGTCCGCCATAATCTTGGTGTCCTTGACAAAATTTTCCCATTCGGCAGGGTGTAGTTGTTTGAGATATTCCAGTAATGTCACCCGACTGTGTATATCGTCTTCTCGAATAATTTCACGCAGAGTCAACAGTATTTTTTCACCATAATGAGGCTAGAAAACAACAATAAAACGATTTATAATTAGAACAATCCGATGCATATGTTTTTGAAACGATCAGGAGGGGAGGGGGAGCAGACTTACAGTGAGTACAGTAAATGATGGCATACATTCAACAGGTCGTGGCGGTGGCATCGGTGTGGTAAGACTTTGAGCAAAAAAGTGAATACGTCGTTCTGCTTCACTATGTTTGGGGAAGTATTCAGTCTTGAATGCGGTATCTTCTTGTGAGACGAAAAAGGTCGGTGGTTTCAAAGTTTTCCGTCCATCTGTAGAATTGACTTCCTACAAAATACAGATACAAAAAAAAAAAAAAAAAAAAATCAGTCAGTAAAAGTATGATAAGCAAATATCCACAGTCTCTTATTTATATTTTACCTGTTGATAAAGCATTCGTTGGACGTGATCAGCCGTAATCAAATGTTCACGGTACATAGTAATAACAATGGCATTCCATATTTGAGAACAGAGGACCTTGGGTTTGTATTTGATTTGAATATCAGTGGTAGCCAATAATTTGACAAACACCCGTTTTGGGAGCCTTGAGAAGATATTTCGCCAAGGAGACCAGATTGAGATACCAAGATAGAAAGACCTTGCCACTGAGAAAACAGTATTCCAGATGATGTACCATAGGTAAGTATCCAAGAAATAGAGAATCAAATCCATCAAAAACATGAGCACAATGGTAATGGAAGGCATATAATCACATAACAGTACACCTAAGATAGCATCATTGCAGTTTTCAATTTGCATTCTAGACATGACCTTGAGAGGATCTTTGAAGGAGAGAGCCAAGAAAAAGTAAGATTCCAGTAACTTGCAAGAGAAGACACAAATCCAAAGACAGATAGACATGATACGATCGATTGGTTTCAATGGTGGGAAGTTGGCGGTAAATTGTCGATAGGCAAGAGTGTCACGGTAATGCATGTCTCGCCTAGTAAAGAGAAAAGCTGACGGAGTAAAGACCAAAAACAAAGTTGTCGCTATGCTGATGAGGAGTTGAATCATAGCTACCAATTTCGATGTAAAGCTTGTTCGATCAATGAAGACACAATAAATAGAAGGACCTGCATTGATGATAAGCAATAAAAAGAGCAGCCCAATACGCCTTGTGATGGTTTTTGTACTAATCCATGACATGGGCAAGTATGTCAGTTCTGCAAAGGATCCAATCAACATAATCATAACCGCTACAACACCACCAAGAGCAACAATCGACCACTGCACAGCAGATTCTTCATAGGCAATTTCCGGATCAGGATCCAAATACATTGTCGGAGCGTTTGCGCTGATATAGTACCAAAAAGACACCACGTGGATAATCCATACCCGAGTAAAGTTGATCGAAGCGTGCATCCATGACCGTTTTTCCTTGTATGTTTTCCGGAAGGTCTTTTTCCAATCCACTTTATAAAGAGCATGGTACCGAGCATGAGGTTCTAGACTTGCCAGTGTTGTTTTCTTGTCATCCACGTATATTCGTTCAAAGCACTTGGGATGCCAAAAGAATTGATTCACATCGTCATATCCAATCGTTTGATCATGATCCCTTTCCCTTTTCACATATCGGCCATCACAATTTTCATATGTTTGGTCACGGAAAAATTGGTAGAAAGGTGTAACAATGTTGTCCAAATAGGCACCATCTTCTGCCCTGTCCACGTTGTCCAAGTTGTCCACGCCTTTGTCGCTTGAGTGATGCCTGTCATAATCACGCGCATTCTTGTAGATAAAACAGAGAGCTTCAGGTGTATATCTAATAGCAGCAGCCTCCCCCCACAGTAGCAGATATAACGCCAAGTCCCGCACCTTGTCTTCATTGGAGAGTCCACGCATCCTGAGCAGCCATGTCGATTCCGCAGACTTGAGCCAAGCGATTTCATCATTGTTGGTTTCTTCTTTTTCTAGTTTCAGAGTTTCAGGGTCACGATCCATACAGTCCATTTGAGCAGCAAAATACCATTTCCGATAGTTTGCCTCTTCACCGCCAATATAGTCCGCATGTAGAGAATCCAATGCCACCTGAGGGCGCAGTCGAGACGATCGAGAATCCAACATAACCATGAGGTGATCATACATATTGCTGACACTGTCGTTTTGAAAGCCAAATTTTTTCCCCAAAGTACGCATAATGGCTCCAATATCATCACATGTCATGGGGGGATCAGCGCCAGGAAGGCCGGAGCCAATCCATGAAGGATACTTTGCATCACCAAAACCACGCAGATTGTTGTTCCGGACACCAGGATCGTGCGACGAGCGAAGTTCATCAATGGATGTCGTACTTTCAGAGATTTTGTTCCGATATTTTTGGCTTTGGATGGCAGCAAGCATAGAATCAGCAGAAGTAGCGTAGCGCATATATCGATCGTCGGTCCCATCCACTAAAGCAGCTAGAACGTCTACATCACAACCATCATCCTGGACATAGTTTTGTGATTGTATCGGTGGCGGTTGCAATATTCCTGTGGACAGTGTTGATGAGCTGTGATGTCCATGAGTTTGACGCTTGGTGGAAACTTCCAAACATAATAGTAAAAAAAAAGAAGAGGAAGAAATTGAGTAAAAAAAAAAAAAAAAAACCAAGAACAAAAAAAAAAAAAAAAAAGTACCATCAGGTTCAGGCAGTGTCGGTGGTTCAAGATTCTCGGCAGTCTGAGAATGAAAGTTTGCCTCTTTCATGCTGGATAATATTTTAGAGAAGAAAAAAAAAAAAAGAAAATGAGATCTCAAATTAAAGAATATAAGTAAAACTATGTAAATCACGTACTTTGAATAATAAGAGTAATAGGCTTGTATTTCTGGAAAATCACCTTTCGGAGACTGGACATTTTCTACTGGGTCTTGTCGCTTTGATAATTTTGATGAAGAATGATTTTTGCCCGATTGAGATTCTTGATCGATATTAGAACCAGGTAAAAGAGTAGAACCGTTTCTGGTATTGATGACCGTTTTCGGGCTTATATGGCGAGACTCTGTTATACTGGGTTCTGTATCATCTACGTTTAGGGAATTTTGTTGCACGGTGTTGCTTTTGTAATCGTCAGTAGCAGGTTTTTGTTGTAGGTATTTGGGCTGGGCTGACATTTCGAAAGGAAATTGTATATGGTATCAAATATGAATAGATAAAGGTGACAAAAATAAGGGTTATTTTTTGTCTTAAATAGAGGGCGTAGTCCTTTTTCTATCTCTTCCTATTTCTATTATCTCTTGTCACAGGATGCAAAAGTCTATTGAAAATGGAAGGATAATATTGTGCTTTAAAAAACGACAAACGCTTTCTGAACAAGTAAAAGAAAAGTGAGTGGAAAAGGATACGGAAGGGAAAAAAAAAGATATACGTAAAATCCAAGAAAAGTGCGATGAGAAGGAAAGGGAAAAACAATCAAATAAACAAACCGGGAAAAAGAAATAAAGGCGATACTTGGTTGTATTTAAAAGCAAGAAATGTATTGTACTGGTAAATCATTCGTCTCCCTCCCACGTCAAAGTTTAACTCCAGCATATCTTGCTTCGATCATCTTGTTGGTATTTTAACGATTGCGACTCAGAAATGAGTCGAGTATATAACTTCAAAGATTCACTTTCAGAAAAAAAAAAAAAAAAAAAAAAAAAAAAAAAAAAAAGCCGATTTTATCATCTATGTAGTTTGCTTCTGGTATTTTCTCAATTGGGAAATTTTCCTTTCTGAAATTCAATTGATAGTGGTCATGAAAAGTACCTCGCGCTTTTTGACCTCTCGAGAAGTTTTAATTACAATGCTCTAACATACAAGAATTTGATATGTTCGCGTCTTTGCGTTTATATTATAACATTCTGCATCCAACAAGTTGATAATTCAATCCCAGCTGAATGATAAGACAAGGAGACGATAGTATGATGCATTGCAAAGCAAGTTTTATTTGTTCAAATATAACACATGTAAACTAAGATAAATAACTAAAGAAAGATGTACTAGTCATGTTTTGTAAAAGAATAATATTTCAACCAGTGCGTAATATATAAAAAACCAAATAGGAGAAGAAAAGGTTGACGAGGTACATATAAAAAAGGTAAGTAAAATTGATATAATAATGCTATGATAAGGAGAGATGGAAATATGACATGCTTTTTTGGAAGCGAGTGAAAGTAATTTGCAAGAGAGTATAATAATAAAAAAACTAGCAGCAATAACAATAGTAATAATGGAAAGGGAAGCTAAATAAAAGTACTATAATCGATGAGCTGGGATGAATACAAATATAATGGTAGTGACAAAGGCTATCAAAAAGTTGCCTACGCAGAAGATAAACGCCCGTTTCTGATGAATCTTGATCACAGTCTTATCCTCTATAGGAACAGATACCAAAAAACTTGTTTCACTATATAGTATAAATGCACAAATATTGTATTAAAACTAACGATTTCATCGGCCTAGTGTTTCTTTTCTAATACCTTTTCTTTGACCAAGCATACCAGCAGTCAAAATGTGTCACACCAGTTAATAGTCCTGACCAGCTGAAAAAAAAGGGGATAAAGCCATACCACCGAGACGCCGTATTTCCGTGATTCAAAAAGATAAAAGACAATTCCAGAGCTATCCCAAGAGTCAAAAGCAAAAGTCCAATCATCAAATTGAGTCTAGCGGAGGTTGTTGACATATTGGTGTAAAGAACAGCATCCACAAACTGAGGGTAATAAAACATATTAAGCACATCAAATACGTGGGATCTTGCTGCATCAAAAATCACAGGTTCTGGTCGTTGATGTGTTTCCACCAATTTTTCCAAAGCGGCGCGATGATCGTCGGGTAGGTGGATGAGTTGTGCTGCATCGTATCGACTGCAAAAGGTCCTGTAAATCCGTGTTGCGTTTTGTACTACATCATGTCGAGAGAGTGATTTGTCACCAGGGAGTGTTCTTGATGCGTAGGATTGACTGCAGTTATCGCCGTTCATTACTGAAGAGAACGGTAGATGAGACTGGCTGGATTGGTGTAACAAATCAAGTGTATCAGAAGTTTCAAAATAATCGGTGGTAGGACTCCATTGTATTGGCATCGTCGCTGGTTGAACTTCTTCTGATCCTTTTAAGAATTGTTTGCTGGCTCGGTTTGATTGAATTTCTGGTCGTTGTTGTCGCTCCGCACTGTTGAGATAAGCTTGCCATAATCTTTGATGTGTTTCCAGTTCCAATAAAAAGTTAAGGTTTTGTTGCGCACCCCGTCGTCGTAAAAACGCAGAGAATTCAGATTGAGTGATAGGACTGCTTGTCGATAAGCGTAATAGCTGGTCCAAAGTTGGGATACCATTGACTTGAAGATTATAATCCTTCATTTCTTGCCAAGCTTCCATAGGTGAGAATGCAAACGGATCTTGTTGATTGACTAGATCAGCTTGGCTCATAAACGATTTATATGGGTTGTTCGAATGTCTTCGATCGTTTTTATTTCCATCTAGACATTTCAAAGGAATAACTGGTGCGTTTTTTTCTTCCAGTTGCTGTTGCAAGGTGAGGTCACTTTCAAATGCTGACTCTAGTCCGCGTGGGTATAGTCGACTGTTGGCTTGGCGAATACTCCACTGTCGAGTTGGTGGCATTTGCTCGCAAAATGTTGTATCACTGGAAGGTGAAAGCATAGTTTGTTTCAAAAAGCAAAAGAAAGTGAAAAAAAAAAGAGAGCGAAAGATTGATTAATTTCATCAGTCTACTCCTTAAACCTCTCACCTCCTTCCTTTGTTCCAGTCGGATGTTGAATTTTCCCATTATGCGATTTGCCTGGAAATGTATGGTAAGAAGACATGACATATTTTATTCAGGTGTATATATCAACAATGACAACTATACCAGATTAAACTATATAATCTAAAAGATAATTTTATGGTACCTATCTAACGATGTGACTTAGGGGGTTGAGTGCGGTGTTTGTGAAAATGAGAATATCTTGTTGTAGAATAAACTTAACGTAGGGCAGTTCCAAATCATCACAAATCCAAAATGAAGGGTATCTTCATAGTCTTTCTATTGCATTTTTTAAAATGTCCCTAGTTCTAATATTAATCAAGATCATCGTCACTTCCAACCAAACGAAGTAAGTTATTTGACTGTACATACGGGGACTGACAAGCTAAACCACGCTGAAAAAGACCTATTTACTCCATCTTCACTGAAATAGCATAAACAGAAAGGAAAGCTATACTGCCGACCATGAATGGTGTTGGCTGATATCGTGAATGTAGAGTCACCATGCTGATCATCTTGTATAATGTTTATGGCTGTCAAAAAGAAGACAAACAAAAAAAAGGGGGAGGGTTTCCTTTTGGTAATAGACAGAAAAATAATCGCAAACGAATCCCCTCAGGACCAGCCAACCACAGAAAATAATTCAAATCCCGCCCACGTGAAGTTTTGATTTATTCTCAATTTTTTTTTTCCCTCTCTCTGTTTGTTTCTATTTTTTCTTCGCCATTTCAACTTGTATGGGATTATTTTGGACCTAGAATTGTATCAGGACTAGTTTAGAAGGGATTTCAGCTCAGGGATTACAAGATGCATGGGAACCCCCTTTCATTTTGGATCTAGGATCTGAAGGCACCTTTAATTCGCCTTTTGGAGCCTCCATTAGCTTAGTTTAATGTTAGCTTGTCCATTATTTTTTTCTACATCTGAATAAAATATGTCTCTTTTTACCTGCTCTTTTTACCTGCTTCAATGAAAATGTCCTTTTTGCTTCTCTCATGTGTTATATAATAGATCTCTTTTCCACTACCATCCCCGTTTGATTAGTGTTGAGAGCTGCTATGTTTCAGTCAAAGACATCACTTTGTCTTTCTCATTCCTTGTACTATACTATCATGTTAGATCTCATTTCACAAACATGCCTTTAGATTAGTGTTGACTATAGTCTCCTCCATCCTTCCTCTAAGAGATCCCACCCTACCATATAATCCTTTTGTACAATACGGACCCCTCTCCTTTAGTTTAGTATCTATCGATATGCGTAAATAAAAATATGTCTTTTCATTAACCATCTTCTGATTCATTGTATGATTAAAGCGTCGCCCTTGTAGTTGTTTTGTTGGCCATGTCAAGTATTTGATTTCTACTTTACGGACTATAACTATTTTCCCGCAGAAGATGCAGGTGCTGTTTGGCATTATCATATTGCTTATTATTAAAGTTGACCATATTCCAGCTTTATCTATCATATAAATGAGTCTACGCATAAATATATATGGTATACATAAATTAGAGAATAAGATCGCCTTAGTACCCGACCCATTTATTTTTCACACCCTAACACACACACACACACACACACACACACACACACACACACACACACACTAGTTTTTTTTTTCCGATGTGTATGTATATCCATTGGACAAATCAAACAATGTAACGTATAACAGAGAGAATAACGAAAGAAACAAGTTTATTTTATTTAGATGTAGATACAAACTATGACAGGCTAACAACATACTAAACTAATGACGGTTTCATGATACTAAGGTGAGATTAATCTAACGAAGTTCCAAAACACAAATCCAAAATGAAAGGTTTTCCCCCTGATGTTTGTTTTGCATTTTTGAAAATGCCCCTAATTCATGTTTTAACACTAATCCTAGATCACCAGTATTCCAATGAGCCTTGCCATCATAACATTCAGACTTTCATGAAGGAAAAAAAGAAGAAAGAAAGGAAAAGAGAGGAAACAAATGGACCTTAAAAAAATATCAGAAATTATGAGTGCGGCGCTTGAATTGACATTTTTACACTATCCTATATTTTTTTTCAACACACACACAAAAAGAAAGAAAAGGGGATTGTTAGGGTGTTAGGGACACGTACAATTTTCGCACGTAACCTTCAAAAAAGGCGGAATTTGTTATAGCCTTACACGTACTCATTCTGCACGAATTGTATTACTGTGTTGATGTACTGTTCCTGCACGTACAGTACTCTCAAAAATTTAAAAAAGAGGGAGCAACGATTGTAGTTGTGAGAAAGAGTCATACCGAGACAGAATGGCTATAAGAAAAGCACAAAAACTTAAACCGTCCAATTTGTGATTATCCATGGCATTAAATGTCATATATCTATAATCTGAGGACTACAGAGTATGAATAAACAGGACCCACAGATGCATACTTGAGTCAAATCACTACATAACATATGTACATACAAAACGTTACAAAGAGCGTTGTTATTGTTTATTATCAAAGTATAGGGAAAAAATATAATGGAACGATAATAAAATAAAATGAAGGGTACAGTAATGACACGATAATAAAATAATAAGCAGAGATAAGAATAATAATGATAGTATATTGGACGTGCTGGTAAACCTCGATGAATATGGAGGAGGGGACAGATCTTTTTGTTACAAGATAAGATTAATAATACGATGATAATGTCAAAAAAAAAAAAAAGAGCAGTAGTAGTCTTGCATTAAATTCCGGCTTTTTGGAAGAGTATGTGTGTATCCCTAACATTACCTTAAAAATGAGCATGGGCGGCATTTGAATTACTGTACTTTACAGTATTGTACGGTCTCTCTCGCACTTCTGATCTCTCCAAAATAAGTTTCCACAAGGCGGCTGTCATGCTAGATATATCAGGGATACACACACCAGAATAACTATATTACCCATATTCATACTAACGATGCAGTTTTATTTTCCTGTTTATATCGTTATTGTGGTTCCCTACTACATTTTAAGAAAAAAATACTGTAAGTGATTTATTTGCGATCATGCACTTTGGGCTACCTCATTGAACAACGAAATTTTTGCCCAAAGTGGATGAGCTTCCCGGAATGCGACAGTATGGCTACTAGTGCTGTATAAATAAAAAGAACACATTCAATAACAATATCTTGCATAGAGAGAAAATGGGGTTGATTTTTATTGAGAAAATTTGATAATAGGTAGGGGACAGGGATGTGGATACGACAATTAAAAGAAATAAAACTGTACAAAAGAATAATGATACTGTAACAATAAAAGGAGATAGAAGTCCGCGACAATAAACACAATTGAAGTAAACTATGAAATAAAATATGTATACACTAATAGTAATAATAGCAATAAATGAAGGAACACCAAGTTTCATCCATCAAGATTCGCAAAGGCCAATGAGTTCTTTGATAAATTTTGCAATTTCGTATGACTCCTTGGCCAAGTCACGTTTTGCTGCAGAGGAGGCGGTTTCAGGCGAGTGAGCAAAGAGTTATTTCGAATGTACATAAGCTTATCACGGCATTGCTGAAGGTCGGAAAGCACCACTTCGCCTTGTTGACGATAGCGTAAATCCGTGGTAGTCAAGCTGAATGTGGATTTCGACACATCTGTCACTGTTGTCACCACGTCCACTATTGTCGTAATAATTCCGTACACATCGCCTATTTTTTGTGCTGATCGTAAAGAACTGAGGAGATTCTGTATATTGGACACTATTTGATCGGTTTCCTTTTTCAAATATTCCTAAAAAAAAAAGAAGATCAGATAAAAAGGATGCTTTTTTCTAATGTTTATGGCATTGTCTACTTACAGCTAATTGAATTGGAGTCATTGAGGGGATTAGTTTTTTTCCACTGTCACTTATCGTGTTTTTCTTGCTCAACATGGTTGAACCAGACGAATCCTGGCGACGGGGATCGCGTGGAGTGGATGACGAGGATGACAATTTTGCGGCGACCCAGTATGATAATGATGGTGGTCAGTGTTCCTAGTCGTAGTAGGTGTTGTTGGTGATAAAGCGGATGATATTGATGACGCTGATGATGATGGTGATGATGACGATGATGAAGATGATGGTGATGGCGCCATACCAACTAGTTTAACTAAATCCACTACAGCACACGTCAAGTTGCAAGCAGCCACGTCCAAAAGGCCGATCGGACTAATTCCCATACTATTGACATGTGATTTCGCAGCTGTCACCAGCTGTGTCAATCCATTCGAGAAAGGTCCTTTCAATGATTGCAGCTTGGTTTGTTTATCCAGTGTCAAGGCACCTTTTGTTTCATATCTTTCCACATCCTCTGTAATTGCTTTACAGGTCACCACCAGTATTTTCATCGAAGAGAATATGTCGGAGGGTGATTTTGATCTATATTATATAAAGAGTTCAATATGTTTCATATTGTCATTGAAATAACTATTGATACTGGCTTACCTTGATCGTTGTAACAGATCTTCAATGGCAGCCTGATAACTGACGATGGAGTCGTAAGGGATAACGCCGGTGCGGGTAGGTTGTAAAAAGCTTTCTTTGATGATGTTTTGATTTGGTACAGACTTTTCGTGTTCAGTGGATCCTATAGAAAATAAAATAGGTTAGACAAAATGTAGACCGTAATGAGGTTTGCTTTTTGTCCTTTTTTTTTTTTTTTCTATACCATTTGCGTTCCTTAATTCTATTTGCAACTTTTGATATTTCGTTTGCCATTCTTGAATCTAGTAGTATATAAAGTTTATATATATATATAGATAGATATAATCAGTATTTGCATTTCCTATTGCAAGATTCTAGTTTTCTTTGTTTTTTCAGGGAGGAGTATTTTTGTCACTAACTTACTTCTTGTAAAAGTTGTCGATTTTTGAAATCTGCTTGTTCTTTTTCGTCCCTGAATTTATCATTTTCCCTTGAAAGTTTTTCTAGTTCATTCATAAGCTGGGATGTTTCTTGTTTGACATCATGTACCATCTAATACACATATATTAATATATAAATATTTCGACCTTCTTGCTATCCTTCCTTATTTGTTTTGTTATTATAATGTTTTCTTACCTCTTGCTGGTCCCTATGATTGCGTTCAAGAGATCTATATTGTTCATCCAATCTATTATAGTCGTTTCGTAGCTAAGGCAATAATCCAAAAGAGTCAGTGATAAAATTGTCAGTAAATTAGAAACGGATGCATATAGTTTGTAGTTACCTTGTGCATTTTTTCATTGTTTCTTCCATCAGTGTCATCACGCGACATCTTTCGGGCCATCAAATCCTATAAAGTGAATTCAAATTAAAAGAACACATTTGAGTTCTCCTAATATGGCAGTTTCCTTTCCTTTTTTTTCAGCATACCTGATTTTCCTGTTCCAGCATTTGAATTCGTTCGGTCATTGTAGCAATTTGATATTCATACTCGTCAACACCGACAAGTTTCTATAAAGAGTTAATACATAGTGAGAAGAAGAAGAATAGGTAATAAATTTCTATTTATGTCTCTGTGACGCTCTCTAAATAGTATCTTCATGTTTCTTTAATTGTTGTGTTACCTTGGTATAAGCGTTGGTCGAGGCGTTGTTGTCACTATCTTCGGATCGAGTATGGACCATGTTTCCAAGATCGGCCATAAGACTATCCAGAGAATCGCCATCCTGTTTTCCATACCCATTATTGTTATTGGTATTGTTGTGGTGTTGTTGCTGGTAATAAGATGGTGATGAAGATATAGTGGATTGTTTTGATTGATATCCGGTGCTGTTGTTATCAGTATTTTTATTTCGAAGGTGTTGATGCTGTTGTTGTGCTGAGTATGTGTACTTTCCTACAGGGCTATTTTCGCTAAACTGGGTATGGTTATGATCATGGTCATGGTCATTATCGTCATCGTTGTCGTCATCTGAAGAATCTTTACTAGATACTGGTTCAACATTGATTGTTCCTTTCATGGGTACTATGGTAGTTGCCTGGCTTGCTGGTTGTTGTTGTTGCTGTTGCTGCTGTTCATTTCCCATAGGGTTTCTTGGTATAGGTGATGAAATGGATGTAGTTGGTATAGGGGGCATGGGTGGCCGATTGGTGTCCTAAAACAAAATAGTGAGTGTCTCGACGATATAAACCCAGTCAATATGCCCTAATAACTTACATCAGCATCCATGATATGAGGATATCGTCGGGTCAATTCATAATACACATCGCTAGCCAAATCCGTGAATCTAGATTCTGGTAAAGTTGCCAATTTTTGCCGTGCTTGGTTACGTTTTGGGTGGAATTCTTCTCGTACTGCCAAAAACGGGACTAGAATAAATCAGATAATTAGAAACCAATCGATGATTGTGTAAACAGATGTAACATACAAATCAAATCACTTACCGAACTTATCATTAAGATTTCTTCGCATCAGTTCATCATATACGTCCATAGCCAGTTCATGAAACTGCAAATTGCTAAGTCTGGATAGTTTTTGTCGAGCAGACGCCCGCTGTGGATGGACCCCCTCAGCAGCCTCTACATAAAAGCAATAAGGTTAATGACAAGTCTTTACATGAAAAGTAATATTTATACCTTTTGCCAGGAAGTTGATCAAATATTTTCGTAACTCAGCATAATACGTTCGAGCGGAGGATTCATAGTTGATATTGTTGTAAGGTCGACTTGAGGATGAGGCCATGGATGCGGATCGCGAGTTTGGATTAGTGGAGCGGGATGAAGTTGAGAAGGTCTTTGACATCATGCCGCGTGATTTCCAGTCGTCGGGTGATTGAGGTGGAGACCTTGGAAAAGACATGTAAACGTCTCAGTAAAAGAGTGTATGCGGGAGTAAGTCAAAATAAAAAGACAAAGAAAGGAGGAACGAAGAACAAAAAAAAAAAAAAAAAAAGAGGGAAAAAAATAACTGAGCGTAAAACAGTTCCAAATTTGGTGTAACTCTTTTTGGGTACTACCATAAAAGTCATTTGTGTATCCGACCAATAAAATGCCGTTTATTTCTTGTTTCTATGGAATAGAGTTTCTACTGTAAAATGGATCAATGGAAGAGTGGGGGGGATTGAGATGGGGAGGGGACAAAAGTAAGGAGAATGGTATGTACATACAAATAACAATAAAAAAGACGAATATAATATACTATGTAATAATAATTAAAAAAAAGGGGGGACGGAAAGACAAAGAGGTCATTTCTATTGGGCAAGTTTGAGAGAATGCATATTTTGATGTGTTTCTTCTTGATTTTCGAGACCATTAGCATACTGGAAATCACCACTATAATAGCAATGTAATAAATGTATAAATGAGATCATCCATCACCATTATTATTCAATATACATGAGTCAATCATTTCTTACCTAGTTTCATATTCATACATATCCAAAGCCACCACGCAGCTTTCACGAACCACACGTTCATTGTCTTCTTTATATTTGCTCAAGACTTCGAGTACTTCAGGAGTTGCAATAGAGCCCAGAGCTTCAGCTGCTTCATGACGCACCATACCTTGTTCTTTATCGTCCATCAAAGCTTCCGTCAAGGCTGGCACTGATGCTGGATGTTGTAACTGACCAAACACATAAGCAACTAATGTATATAAATAAGAGTTGTGATTAGAGTGAATTCACATACATTCCCCCTTCTTTTTCTAAAAAAAAAAACCTTACTTTCATGACGGAATAAAGCGCTTTTCGCCTTGAGTCCTTTAGCCAATTCTTCGACAGCTTCAGTATTACCAATTTCTCGTAAAGCAAACATAGCACGATAACGTTCGAATAAAGAGAGGTTGGTGTCGATCAGCTGAACACCCAATTCTTGTACTGATTTCTTGTTGACAGAAGGAGGCGCTGGATCCACAGAGCTGTATAAACTTTTGTTTTGATCGCGTTCTTCCTTTGTTTTGGGGTCATTGTCATATCGGATCTTGTCGATAGATAACTCGCAAGTTTCAGATACCGCTTCGCTTGGGTCCTTTAAGTATTTTTCGAGGTAAGGAATACTTTCCAAAGACCCAATAGCTGCCAAAGCTTCAGCTGCCTATCATATACGATAATAAAGAAACATCAATGACTTAATTCTTTCTCTAGGCATCAAAAAGAAATAACTTACTTCATGGCGCACCATTTCGTGTTCTTCGAGATCTTCCAAAACATCGATCAAGGCTTTGTTGGCATACGGATTCTTGATTTGACCGAGACAGTAAGTCAGTTCATGTTTGAGAAGAGCAGACTCATCAGATAAAGCTAGAGAAGAAATAGAAGAGGCAAGGTTAATAGATAATCAAACAAGCTTAGTGTGTCCTTTTCTAATCATTACCTTTGGAAATCACATCAATAGATTTTTCATCGGCGACGTTTTTCAGGGTAAATAAGGCTCTAAAGCGCTCAGCCAAAGGAGTAGTACCAGAAGTGTTACAAAGAGTATCTTCAAGTTGTTGATAGTTAACTTTCAGAGTATCGGCCATAGTTGAAAGATTTTGTATGTAAAGAAGGCGAGAAGGAAGAAGAAAAGACAAGGCTAGAGAAAGAAAAAAAAAAGTTTTATCGGGGTTTTTAAGCCACGCCGGCAAAATTTGCCAGTGCCTGAAAAGTGTCCAAAAACGTGGATCATGATATTTTTCAGATACCGATACATCAAGCATTTTGAAAGAAATATATTCCGCATGCCATATTTCTTTTTTTCGCTTTTTCTTTCCCCTTCTCTATACTTTTTTGATCATCCTTCGCCATCCCCCTTTCTTTATCCTTTTCTTTTCTTTTTTTTTTTTTTTTTTTTTTTTACTACTTCTTTGCTTGTTTGTTTTATAATAGTCTTTTCCGGTGTGAATTATTAATACTTCATGTCAACCAGTATTACAAAAGGCCCTGCATTCGAAATACGCTTTTGTGAAGGAAATGTAAGTATTTTTTTTTATCATTACAGTTATAAACAATCTTATTCATCCTTTCTTAATATATTATATTTGACTAGAAAGTACAAGTATATGATCTATCTAGACGAGGTGACCAAAGTGCCAATCAACTTCTACCCAATGGTAAGTAACAAAAGAAATTTAAGATATTGCCTGTCGATCAATACTCACTTCTTTATTCAAACAAATGATTTTCCCCTATGTTATAAATAGAATACTTAGAAGATGATGTTGTGAATGGTCGATTACGGTATTCCAAACTAGGTAACCAGTGGTTATCCGATGATACGGGTACAAAACAACACCATCAGCGGCAATTGGCAGCGATCCCTGATGACCCTTCAACTTCAACAACTACAACAACTGCGCTGGTCGATGAAAAAAACAATAACCTTGATGTGATTCCTGTATTAGCCAAACGAAAAGCACTTGAAGATGCCAAGGAACTGGAAAGCATTCGTCAAGGGGAGGAAGCAATGCGAAAAGCAATGGAACGGAAGATGAAGATCGAGATGGCAAGACGTGCGCGACAAAAAGCTGCAGCTGAAGCGGAATCAAGTATCAATCTGGAAAATTTGTCTCACAAGGATGACGCTCCTCAGGATGGCTCTGGTGACAAGAATGGTAATGAATTTTATAGAAACAATGAGTTCCTTATTGCGTGAATGCGTCTTAATGATCATCACCCTTATTTTATGCTTTTTATAGATTTCAACAATAATACAAACAGACCCATGAATGAACAAGACCCCCAACATCAATATGAACAAGAAAAGGTAAAAAAAAAAAAAAAGAGTAAATGACATGAATGACTAAGCTTGATTCATCATTTTTTTAATGTTATCATCAAAAAGGATATTTCATTTCGTACTGAAGAGAATGGCAGGACAACAAAAACAAACCAGGTAAACCGTGATGCCAGTATTAGTTTGTTTTTATTATTTTTCGATATTCTGTTTGTTTTTCTGTTTCTCATCATCATGCTACCTTTTTCTTTATATAGAAGCCGTCCCTGCTGCACAACGACGTTACTCCCCCAACAACCCCATTACCTAACCGACAACAGGTGGACGGCGATAGTATTAGTAGTGATATGCCTGACACCACCTCCGCCAACAATCATGAAAACAACAAACAACATTTTGACAGATCGCCTTCACCACCACCTTTATTCACCGCTGCACCAGCAATAGAGCGTCCTGAGTCTGTGTACAGAGCGCAATCTTCACCCAATCAACATTATTATCCACAGCATCATGATCCACAGCGACAACAACAACAACAACATGTATACAACTCTTATCAACCCACCCCGCAAATTCATCAACAACAAGCTGCTGAGGACTCTTTCTTCCACCAAGACTCTACCAACGATAAAGCGAAACCTTCTTCTGGTTGTTGTTGCATTATTTCATAGCAGTTGCTGGCCCACTCTTTTGATTTATTCATCTCCTCCTTTTCCACCCCATCCTACCAATATTTACGTAACGTTATCTGTTCGTTACCATTCCTATTTTTTTTTTTTTTTTTTTGTTACCATTCCTATTACCTTTATTATTTACTAGTTTCACCTTTTACCTATTTTTGTACAAGATATATTATATACCTTTTATCAGTTCCCAATTTATCGTATCCCTCGACCTTATTATTCCTAAATAAAACATACTGATTTGACCTTTTGATACAATGACTTTATTTTAGTTTATGCTATGATGATGATAAGAAATGATTAAAACAATAAATAGTGTGTTTGATTTTTGACACAAAATGGCTTTATATTATTATTTTGATGATGATGATGATGATGATGATGATGATGATGATGATGATGATGATGATGATGATGATATGAATAAACAGTAGTATATTTGACTTTTGAGACAAAATGATTTTTATTCTATTGTGATGATGTTAATGATGATCAATGTATATAGTACTAAATAGACCAATAGTAACAAATGATATCGATAAAATAAAGGGGGGGGGGAATAAACTAATACAAAAATATATTGCACTAAATAACTAACCACATATAGTTAATGGTACTAAACTGAAGAAGCTACGTGTTTTCATGCACATCTTGACTATCTATTGTTGTTTGCTGATCCGACGTTTCTTCCACTTGTGGTTCTCGCTTTTTCTTCTTCTTACTAGGTGGTTGATTCATCTTGTTCCAAGTCCGCAAGCAAATATTATCCGTTCGTCCAGGCATATGTTCAGCAATCACCGACCATTTTCGTCCATGTTTGTTCACCAGTTCCTTGAGCCTTTCCATTTCCTCGGGAGTAAATTGACCGTGCACCAGATTTGGGTCCAAAACATTCGTCCATCGTTCCCGACACTGCATATCTGTCCGGCCAGGGATGTGCCGTTGTATATAAGACCAGGCGCCCGCACCATACACAGCCACCGAAGCTTTTAACGCCGCATCTTCTTCGCTTGTCCACCTTGATCGACGAATCGCAGGATTGATGGACTTCACCCAGCGATGTAAGCATTGTTGCCCCGAACGTCCACCTATCAAGACAGCCACTTGTTGCCAATTTCTTTCCCCGATGAGCGCTACAGCATCCTGCAAAGCTTGGTCGTCTTCCGCCGTCCATGGCCGCTTTTGATCGTAGCCTTTGAATTTTGCTTGATAATGTGAGAAACATTGGCCTGCTGTGCGATCGGTTTTCAATTCGCTGGCAATACGTTCCCAATTCCCCTCATAACCATATAATTCCACCAGTTCACCCAGTTCTTTCGATTCTTTGTTTTTCCACGGTGACTTGTTGATGGCTGGATGATCTTGCGTCGTCCACTGGATCATACAGTTCATTGGTGGTTTGGTCTTGACCTAAAGAGTATTGAGTTGTATAGATTAGAAAGGGGACATGAGTACATCGATCAACATTGACCATTTCTCTTGATTTCAAAAAAAAAGGACTTACATAGAGGGAGCTGACCCGATTCCAATCCAACTTATCCACAGGATAATTTTCCCATTCTTCCCTAGACAGATTGTCTACTTCCCAAACACGCCATGGTTCATTCCTATCAATATTAACATATTAACATAATATTAATTGATTGACCAATGAGTGTGATGGTATCCTCTCCCATCCTCTTTTTTTTTTTTTTTTTGCACGAAGTTCGTTACCTCATCACATGTTCATAAGCGAGTATCCGTTGTACTTCTGAATGGATCCCAGATGATAATTGTTCTCGTTCCTTGACGGACCCTATAGCATGCGAAATAAATAGATGTCAAGTATTATGGTCGATCCTTTTTGCCAAATCCACTTTGAATTCATCCACTTACAATTCCGCACTCGCTCACTTTCCAATTCCACAGTATCTTGTCTATCGCCCAGAGATATTGGAGTCTACAAAATATCGTTGTCAGTGATATTACATAAAGCCAATATTTCAAGTCTACTTACGTTTCCTTCATTATCCATAAAGAAGTCATACTTCTCCGAGTAATATTTGTGGATATCCATTCGTTCACGTTGAATTCTAGCTTCCTTTATAGACAGTAACCGAGTCATTTTCTATAAAAAAGAGAGAGAGAGAGAGAGAGAAAGAGCAAAGACAGTTAGTGAATGGTGATACCATATACATATGATATACAAATACGAGATACTCACCGCATACTCATCATTTTTCGCCATCTGTTTGTCGATCTTGTCTATTTGAATTTTCACCAATTGCTGCAATTCTTGATTCAGCCGCAAGGCCTCCATCGCTGCGGCCTGGTCTTGAGGGAAGGTGTCCGTTGGTAAAAATTCCATGTTTGGCATATCCATTAAAGCATCCAAAATATCAAAGATCGGGGCCGCATTGGGGTCATATGGTGCTGCTGTTGCTGTTGCTACTGTTTCTGCTGCTTCTGTTGTTGTTGACTGGTCTCCCAAACTTTCCACGAGTTGCTGAAGGAATGTGTGCTCTGCAGGAGTAGATGGTATATTGTTTCGACTGATTGTTTGATTAACGAATGACTCCTCTTCTAAGGTGACCGGTTCTGTTGTTTCGTTTTCTTCTGTTGTAGTAGCGCTTTTCGTGTACTTCCGTGATGATCGCTTTTTTCGTTTGTGTTCAGTATTTCTTGTTGCAGGAAGAGATCGTTTTTGCTTCCTGGATGCTGTTGCTGAGATCTGATTTTTCTTTTGAAGGCGTTCTCTGTTGATTTGGTTCGTATCAGTGTCCATTGTTGTTGACGTCGAGTCAGTTATGTTATGTTGATTGTCGATGACATTTCTATCTTTTGCTGTTTGCGACCTTGTCACCCGTCGAGTTGATCGATTTGTTGATGATCGTTGAGGCATGATAACGCAAAAAAAAAAGTACAAAAAAACAAGGAAACAGAAAATAAAAAATAAAAAATAAAAAAAAAAAAAAGAGCGATACTTCAAAATCCCCACATACCAACACCCGCTCATATTATCACTACGCATGAAGACCACAAAACAACCTCATTTAAGGCATATATACAAAAAAAAAATACTTTATTTAATTGCAAAGTAGCCCCCCCCCCGGCATGATAAGGGAAACTACAAATAACAATGACGGAAAGATGCTTAAAAAAAATAAAAAAATAAAAAAATAAAAAAAAGAGGTGCGTAGTGTAAGTAAAATATATAAGGTAAGATAGTAAAAAAATAAAAAGGTATCATGCAATCTAAGAGTCACCCGGTCGTAATATATTTCTAGATCCATTGCTTGCAGTTTCACCATCAGCACCATTACCACCACCGGTTCGCCTGCTTGACCTTTTCATCGCCTTTTTGTCTTGAGCAGGTGTGGATGTTGTTACCGATGAATTTCTTACTGTTGTTGTATTATCATTGTCATCAAACCCATACATCGTCTTGACCTTTCTAGTAGCACGAGTTTCCGACGAATACATCTTCCATTCATTTAGCAGGCCAATCCGTATGTCATCTTGCCCAATCCAATTCAATATGTCAGCAGCCGTTTCACGATCTTGAGGTCGAGTTCGAAGACATTTCAGTAGTAATTGCCGACTAAATTCTCCATGCACTTCATGTTCCAACGCCCTTTGAATTCGATAATCATCTTCGGCCACATAACGTAACCCTTGTAAATCAGTATCCAAAATCCCGCGCCATGGCTCCGTTTCCGTGAACACCTTCCAAATCATTACCCCAATAGAGTAGATGTCTTCTGATTGAGGGTGGATCAGCCAAGGAAGAACCTGAGTATGAGATCGTGTCTTAGGCAGGGTCTGAATTGATCTACAAATATATATATATATGTATATGCATTTATTAGTAAAAAAAAAGGACCACCCATTATATATATATATATATATATATATATATATATATCCTAAGTGGATGATTTACCTATACATTCTATAACCATGATCAGGTTTGCCTTTCACCCAAGGAAGTGATTCACACCATAGTTCCAGCTCTTCAGTAGTTTCAGGAACGACATCGCCATCATATTCGCCAGCAGATCGAGGTATATCAACAAACCATTCACGGAGATCTTGAGCATCACAAAACACGGCTTTACCAAAATCAATCAGATAGAGACAAACTTTGCGATTGCCATCTTCCAATTCACCATCTATTGTATTGACCATAATATTGACTTCTGAAAGATCACGATGAGCGAGCCCAGCCTTGTGTATTGTTTTTATGCAATCTAGCATCTGATAGACGATGTCGTATTTTTGATAAGCACTTAATCGATGGTGAGAATGGAGATGCGTATGCTGTTTCAGAGTTGTTTGATATCTATTAAAAAAAGGAGTTATGAATACATCGCAGTGACCCATTTATTTATTTCTCTCTCTCTTCTCTTTTCATCATCATTTCTCATTACCTTTCCATTGATAAACCAATGATATCACCGTTGTCGTTGTGCAGTACTTCTCGCAGTTGTGCCATATGGGGTAAATTCCGCAATTTCCTATAGTATATAGAAGAAAAAGCTTTAGTATGTTGACAATTACAATACATATACCCCCGCCTCCCGGATACCTTTTAAATGATACTTACATAAGACATGCCACTTCGGTAATTCTTTGATACATTGTCATCTGTCGAAATGTTTGTACAACCACATTTTCCAAAAAGTAAACTTGTTTAAAAAATCCTTCAGAATCCGGTAAGTTCCAGTTCAGATGACCATACTTTTCTTGAACGTTGACCAGATTAGCACCTTTGCTGGTACAAACTATCATTTTTTTTTAAAGAAAAAAGGATGAGTGGTCACGTAATCAAACACTGTTAATGAGAAATTCCTTCTTTTTTTCTCTTTCTTACCATTCAAAAGTTTTTGCCAGACGTCATGTAACATTTCCGATTTTCTTGAAGTGAATGCTGGTACAGTTGGGATGACTGTTTCCAAGGCTTTGACCTGAGGGGAGACAGATGAGGAGATAGAATCGGGAGATAATGTTGATCGTTGATGTTCCTTTTTATTGACCATGTCCTGTTGTTTTTGCGGTTTGCCGTTTCCACCCATAGATTCATTTGCTTCCCCATCGTCATCAATATATATACAAGACGGTGAGACTTGGCCATTTTCCTGTTTGAAAGTCGGGTTTTTCTTTGTTGCTGCTGTGCGTCCCCGGGAGCCTCCAACTGACTTTTGTTTCTCTATTTGCCGATATTGTTGTTGTCGATAAACCGCTGCAGTTCGCACGAAGTCGTGGGTCTGAGCAAATTCGTCATCATTTTCCTCATCATCATCGCCACCGCCACTGCCGTCGCCATCTTCCTCTGGAAGATCCAATAACTGCTGTACCATCTTCTTCAATTTTCGCTTCGTGTCAGTTTTGCTGCCGTTCGGTGCCAGTTTGTTGTCGTCCGTCACCATCAGTTTACACGTCGCAAACAACCGTCTAAAGTAATCCTTTTCAATCGCTTCGTTCACTTGAAACACCAGTTTTTCCACCACACGTAAAGGCCGCAGGTGAATCCATCCTTTCGGCGCATAATCGTCCGTTTGGTCAATGTCAAAGAGAGGGCTAGCCGGGTAAGTGAGTACCATATCGGTTTCCACCTTATACAGTTTTGATCCAGTGCGTGTTGTCTTTGTGTTGTAAAATATAGCCAATACACCTTGAGCCCGGACTTGCCGAAGTAAAGTGCGATTCTTGGCGATATAAAACCGTGGCACAGGTGGATGATTTCCGAAAGGATCTTGTTTCATACGTTCCACAGCATGGAAGAATGGCCCGTTGAGCTGTATGTATAGTTGCTTGTCGTAAGTAAGTCCTTTAGGTTTGAGTGCTTTTGGTTCCAGTGGTGAGATTGCTGCGATGCTATAGACAACACTAATAGGCGCAAAACATTATTTAATAAACATATGTCAATCGCTCCCCTCCCCCCCTTTTTTTTATTTCCTTCTATTTACCTTCGCTTTGAAAATACTTGTTTCATTGGTGGATACGAGAAATCAGATTCTTCAGGTAGTGAATCAGATGTGTCGAATTTGTAGTCACATGAACCGCCTTGAGGTCTACTAGATACACTTAAAACATTCAGCACTGCGCAATTCTTTTTCATTTCTTTTCTTTTGCAATTACCTAATTTGCTTCTTCAGATCACTGATCACCTTGTAAAAAAGAGCTTCCAAGTTTTCGGCGTGTTTAGGTATTGCACCAGCATTTCGGTGAAAAGATTTTGCATTTTTCCAGATCAATTGCATGTCTTGTTCAAATTTGGCAAAGCGAGTATACAAGCCATTCCACATGTTTTCTTCAATGGTCGATAAATCCATAGGGTATTTCACTTCTTGATGATAGAATGCGGCTGATGCAGGGACAGGTTGAATAAATGGCCAGCAATCCGTTGTCGACAAAAGGATGTTGAGAATGAATCGGTACAGTCGAAGAAATAATCGCGTCACATTGGTTGGGGTTCGATATGTCACCGATGTTAAATCGAATGTTGTCGTGGTTGGTTTCGTGTCGCCTTTCTCTATCCTATTTCCAATGCCTTTTGAGTTTCCAGTAAGCGCCAAACTTGATGATTGCTGATGCTGAAGATCGGATCCAATAGGGTGATTTCCAAATTCAGTAGTTGGTTTTGACAAAGAAGGCAAAGATGTTTGCACAGTATGGATGACGATGTTTCTTGATTTCAGCCCCATAACAATCATTCGTTGAAGAGCCACCAAGTCACCATTACAGATTTGAGATCCTACGGTTTGAGATACTTCTTTATCGCCCGAAGTGCCCAGAATCATAGCAGTAATCAATTGCATGGCAGCAGCAGGTAAAACTTGTTCAGAATCTGTTGATAAAGATTGTTCCACATCCACAAAAGGTAGTTCATCCACAGACATGGTAACACCCAAAGTACGGAGAATGGCTACCGTCAACCGTTGTAATTGTAACATATCCAATTCAGGTTTCATAGGGTCCCTATCGTCCTTCACGCATGGCCGTGGACTTTTAGGTCGTCGTTTCTTGATGTGAAGCCGTAATTCTGGTCGAGGTTGTAGAACTGGTTTCGGTGCAGGTGGTGAGCGTGAAAGATGAATGATAGGTTTTGCATATGTCGTTATTGTTGAAGAAGTAGCGGTTGGATGACTGGGCGCTTTTGAAAGGATATTGTCGTCGTTATGTTCTGACATTTGCTCGACTATATGGCGGGATCTAATTGGTGTTGGTGTAGAGGAGCTCTGAGCAAGTGGTGTGGTGGACGGTGAAGTTGTAGTATAGGATGAGATTGGTATAATTGATGGTCCGGGAGATTTATTAGTAAGCGCTGGTTGATCCTGAGGTTGCTGTAATGACGGTATTGATGAAGATGTGGCCGTTGAAGTTGTTGGAGTCACTGCGGCTATCGAAGTTGAAGCAATTGTGGAAGTAGACATGTCAAAAGTGGACTGATATGGAATGTTGTATATAGATGCTGGATTGATAATCAACGAATTGTCCAGTGTGCCCTGATCCATAAATCGGCTCTTCTTTGTGATAACTGGTGATTTTGGTGAAGGTTCAATACTGATGGACGAATGTGATCGCTTTGGTGACGATAAAACTGGTGAAACGGTGTGATTTCGTGTAGTATTATGCATGTTGTTGTAGTTTGCTGAAATCACTGAGATATTTTGCAATGGCGAGTGACTCGAGTGAGGTGATATCGCTAAATGTGTTGGACCTATAATATATTAAAAAAGAAGTGGAAGGTATTGCTTTAGTACCATAACAGTTTCGTATGTAGAACGGTACCTAATGGAGATTGAGCTTGAGTACGGGAATACAATGGTTGATTTTGATGTTGTTGTTCTAGGTATGAAGAATGCATAGATTGATATAAAGATTGTTGTTGCTGTTGCTGTTGCTGTTGCTGTTGTTGTTGTTGTTGTTGTTGTGGTTGTGGTTGTGGTTGTTGTTGTTGTGGTTGTGGTTGTGGTTGTGGTTGTTGTTGTTGTTGTTGTTGTGGTTGTTGTGGTTGTTGTTGTGGTTGCTGCTGCTGCTGTTGTTGTTGTTGTTGTTGTTGTAAGATATACGTTTCTTGGAAAAGTTTTTCGATATCTTCGTTAATATCCATTGAAGCTGCTGGACTAGAAGTAAAAGGTAAAGCCGGCTGCGGTGTTGATATATCGTTTCCATTGCCGGGAAGTAGTCCAAAGGAATCCAAGGCAGAAGATTTCCAATATCCACCGTTGCCCATCATGCCGTTAATGGAGTTCAGAGATGAGTCAGGGTTGTCCGGTAAAGACCAGTCCTCCATCTAGGGGTAAGTCGTAATAGTGAAAGTTCGAGTATGGTGAAGAGTTTGCGACTGTTTGATATAAAGCACAAAACGGTGATACAAATAAACAAGAGATTGGCTTTATATAGCGATTTGTGATTTGAAGAATATAAGTAGAAACGAAAGGAAATGAGTATTTACGAAATGCGGTTTTATATACTTCATATAACTTACCTAATGTATCTTTAGAAAGCCACAGGTAATGTATTTTTATGGTTCTAATATCGGTGAATTTGAAAGAGAAACTGAATTAAAAAAAAAAATCGAAAAAAGAATGTGGGTCGGGGCAAATTGTAAAAAAAAATTCCAACACCTGACGGTTGGCCGTCACTGCATCTAAAAATGGAAGCGGGAAAAAATCAATAGGAATTTTGGGCACAAGCCCGAATAATAATAATAACTGGCGTACTTATACCCCACATAACAATAGCTTGCTGGATTTATAAGGAAGGAAAAGGAGAACAAATAAAGAAGTCGAAGGAGTGTGCTGTATTGTATGTATATATGCGCAATAAATATGAAGTGGACCCTACTTTATGGTACAAAGTGAATAAACTGAAGCTTTGACTTCTGCACTTTAATTGCAGCGGTGTTGAAGCCGTCTACTCTTCTCCTTAAACCCTATCAACTTTTTGCTCCTTCAGTAAAGCGTCGGTGGAATGTAACATATCAATATGCGAGATAAACTTTCATCATTTCAATTGTTTTTCCTTCCTGAAATATAAAATCCGTTTTCTTTCATATTTTTTTTTCTTTTTCCTTTTCTTGATATTAATGCTTTTCCGACATTGCCCAGTATATGGGACTTCATCTCCAAGCTTACTCAATGAAATGCCTACTCATTGCCTTGACAGTAATTAAAAAAAATGTCGGTGTTTGTAAAATCATATGCGATTGACTAAACTTTTTACCAGATCGAAAGACAGGAATTGTCAATGACATTGACCATATAACTACTCATAATTGGATAAAAGTATGATAAATTTTGAATATATTATAAGTTTGAATATTAAACTTTTTTGTTCTAAAAAAATAGAGATTGAAATGCTTTTACAAATCCAAACGAACTTCACCTGTAAGTTACTCTTCATACATCACAAAAAACTATTCACAGGAAAAATAAATTCAAATTCCGCTTTTTTCCTCTCTTCTTTTACGTTTTTCTTTTTAATTCAAATGACAGAAACAGAACTTCAGCACCAATGAAACTACTTCTACGCTATTCAATTACAAACAAGATAGACCTGATGTGGACTCCTGTTTTCTTATGGGATCTACGACATTATTCCCTTTATCTGCCATTGATGCTGAGGCCATTTATCAAGACGCCTCATTGTCACGTTCTTCTTCCGAATTGCCACTACAACATTCACATTACGATGCGACTAACAAAGACAGTCAACGGACCACATATATTTCTAACGACAAACAACTTCCATTTTCTCACGAAACAATTATTGAAAAACCGGAAACTGCAACTGTCGAACAAGGAACCACACTTCTTCCAGGGGACTTGGCTCAGGGGACCCGACACCAGCATCAGCAGCACCCTCAGACGCACCCGCACCAACATCAACAACCTGACAAAAAGGAGATCGATTTGCTCCCATTAGATGTACAGTATGCTTTGTATTCTCAACATTTACGTGATTCAACTGATAAACTCTCTTTAACGCCGTCGTCGTCGTCGTCATCATCATCAGTATCCACAGCGTCGGGTAACACACAATGCAGTCGGATTAAATATGAAAAGAACAGGGATGCAGATAGTAGCAATTCCACTATGCATTCTCTTTACAGCACATTTGCAACTTCAACTTCCAACGACATCCACATGATTCAATACATGCAACCTGTTCCTTATGCTTCTCCGCCTCCTGAATGGTCCGCTTTGAATTGTCCCTCTTCACCTCGACGCCCGCCGCCTGAATCACCTGTAATGCATAGGGAGGACGATACACAAATACCTTCCAATACGGACCACCCAACTGTGTCAGATGCATTTTACACTGAAACTCTTGCAAATGACTTTTGGCTTGGAAAACAAAATGTGTGTGAACCGGAAAAAGTGGCCACTTGGCTTGGAACAAAGTAAATATAGGATAGTGTGGTTAAAGGATATCGAAGGAAAGATCAATATGAAATGCTTACCTAAATTTGACATTTTTCTTATAGCGATCCCTTCCGTGCTGCTGTTCTTAAGCTATATATGAGCCATTTTGACTTTGGAGGTGTGCCACTGGATGAAGCATTTCGAAAGCTCTGTGCGAAACTCTTCTTTAAGGCTGAATCTCAGCAGATGGATCGTATCATTGAAGCCTTTGCGAAACGATACTGGAAATGTAATCCGATTGAATTATATCATAGCTCCGGTAAGGTTTGGTTGTTTCTTTAAAAAAAAAAATAGTTGAACTTTTGCAAACACTTACATTATCTATGTGAATTTAGATATCGTATATGCCATTTCTTACTCGTTACTTTTGTTGAATACCGATCTGCATGGCGTGCATGAACATCATCACAAAATGAAAAGGGCAAGATTTGTCAAGAACACCATGGAAACCATCAGTACACTTGTCTATCCTAATGCAGCAATGAACTCAGCATCACCGCCATCGATAACAAAATCACTATCCGGCCTTCGCTTGCGGAAGTCAAAATCTCAGCATAGCTTGGCGACATCATATCGGTCATCTTCCAGACCCTCTCCATTGCATGGTGACAAACTATTATTCCAGCAGCAAACAGATCAGGCACCAAATGACAGCGATGATGATAATAACAATCATGACAAAAGTGACAGCAACATCAACACCAACAACAATAGCAGCAGCAGCAGCAGTAGTAGCAAGGGCATGACAGAAACATGGGGAAGTCAATCATGCAATACACCAAGAACGGCAACAAAGTCGCAATCTCTAGCTGATCTTTCCTTTTATCTGAAAAGAAGACACTCGGTGATGGTTCAATTGGATCAAACAACGGATCAAAAACAATGGATGGCCAATATGGAGCTTTTATTGAAGGTAATACAATTAGCGCTAGCAAAAAAAAAAAAAAAAAAAAAAAAAAAAAGTACTGATTTTTATGGAGTGGCGGTTGCTTTGCTTTAGGATATGTACACGTCTATCAAATCAAGGGAAATTCTACGACTGTCTTCCTCGACCAATGGCATGACATCTCCTTTGCAAGACCGGAAACAATTTTCTTTTTACACATTGGCGAATGAAGCAAGGGCGAAACGTGCTATTCGACGAAAAAGGGGGAAAAGTGCACCACCAGCATCCAATGCAATATCACTTAATTTGGGCAATTTTGGAACTCCGGACAAGGATAACAGCAAACAACAGCAACATCGGCAGCAGCCAACACAGTCAACACAGTCAGCGTTACAGAAACATGATAGTATACGAAATCCAAACCACATAACCACTACCACTACCAGCTACTCACGAGACAACTTTATCCTACCAAGAACCGATTACACACAAATGGAAGGCTGGGTAATGCGAAAATGTCTAATGCAAGGAACTCGACAAAAAGCAAAACAAAGAAACTGGATACGATGCTACTTGAAAATACATGATGGAAAATTGACAATGCAATACCATGATCGTAGGGTCTTGTCCGGGCAACATTGGCTGAACACTATCAAACACCAAAGCGATGATAAGATTAGCAGGGTTCCATTGAATAAGGTAAATAAATGAACTCTGAATTTTTTTTTCTAATCACTGCTGACTCTATATTATTATTACTATTTTGATTATTTTGATTATGTAGCAGGATTCTTTTGCACTCAATCATAGTCTATCAAGGATCCTACCTCCACCAGGATGGCATAAACAACGAACACATGTGGTTTGCTTACAGATGACGGATGGAGCCAGTTGGTTATTTCAAGTGCCTTCCAATCAAACAGCACAGGACTTGATGCGGGGATTGAATTATCAAGCAGCACGGCATAGCAAAGAGCCTCTCCAGGGTGCAGTGACCAATATCGATTATGGTTGGAACAACAACTCCACAGAGAATCATCCCTCATCTCAGCTACTGACATGGGAACTGCCAATGTCTTGTATGATATCAAGTCAACTATCAACACTAGATCAACTACATTCTATTCATGGCTATATTGAACGACTCTCTGGTTGTGTAGGACACCATCGAGATCTACGACGCCTTGTTGAAAAAAGAGTAAGCAAAAAAAAAAAAAAAAAAAAAAAAAAAGGAGGGTAATGATTTTATGCAAATTTAAAGATTTATTGATTTATTTTATGACGGATATAGTTCTCCCCGCGGACCGCCAATGGAATGAAAGCAATGACCAACTGGGAATTGAAGATGCAATACCTCTTATTTGAAAAAATCAAGTTCCAGACGTACTATGAAATCTTGGCTCCTTCGCTGGTGGACTTGGTTTAATATAATTTGATATAGTATTTATGTAAATATATAGTATAGTTAACTTAGTTTAGTTTTGTTGGCTGTTTCTTTTTTTTTTTATTTTATTTTTTTTTGGTTTATTCATATGTGCTTGTATTTGCGGAAAATGTGACATTAATAAAAATATTTTTACTGATTGATCTTCACATGTCGTGCATGAAAAAAAAAAAAAAAAATCCTCCCTCCCTCCCCACACCTTCTCCGCTCGTCAAGAAGTAAAATACTACAACTTGTATCACCTACCCTTGCCATTACATCCGCCGCCCCATATAGTCATTATCACCAACAATAAAAATATACTATCAACATCCTCAACTTTATTATAAAAAGATTATTATCAATCAATCAATCAGTTAAAAAAAAAAGGACAAAGACAAAGACAATGAAAAAAGTATGATGAAAGAGGAGGCACCAGGAGTCATCAGCATGTTACCCATGGATGACACACGTAAGCGACCATTTTTTCCGACTGTGTCATCAGGAAAAGGTGCTACTTGGGGAGGTCGGGTTGTATTGGAAGCGCCACCGCTGGAGGAGGGTGAGAAGGACGAATGGGGTGCGGCAGGCTGAGACGGGGTTACCACGGCGCCATGGCCTGACACTCCATTAGTGGGTGCGGCGGCGGCACTTGAATTATTATTATTATTATTATTATTATTACTATTATTATTATTGCTGTTGCCATAGGGAAGAGGGGTTCCTATGATACTTTGGGTTGTCCCACTAGCCGTATTGATTATAGCTGTGGAGGATGTGGGCTGATTTTCTTGCTGAGCATGGATGTTGTTTGATAATAAAACACATGAAATAAAAAAAAAGGTCATAAAAACTTGTATTGAGTACATGGCGGGATGAGGTAAAAAGATGAAGCGGGTAAAGACAATGGTAGATGATGATGAAGTATTTTATTTTGTTTAATCAAGAAGACAAGTATATATTCATAAAAAAAATATAATGGAAATAAAGAGAGAGAAAAGGTATGATATGGGGAGAACTAATAGCTAAGGAGGAGGGGGTTGTAAAAGGAGTACAACGATGCGTTTTCCAGGGGGGGAGGTAGAAAGTACACAAGTGGAGGGGGTGGGTGGATATGGATATACATCTAGTTTATTTTTATTTAGTAGTATTATATAAAGAGAAACAAGAATCAAGTCACAAGTGATAGAGCGGACAAAATAGATACAACTTTTTTTTATTATGATAGTATTGTGAAGAAGAGGAATGATAACTAAATAAATATAAACTAACATGTGTGGGAGTGAGTGGAGGGGTTGAGATTTGGGAGGGGGGTAACAAGGTATTGATTGACACAGATCATCACCAAAACGTATAAGAGCAGACCAAAACCAAGATTCGGGTAAAAAAAATATATAAAAGAAATAGGAAGTCGCCAAACACAAAATGCCAAGTCAAGTCCATCGTCCATCCATCATTGTCGTTTTAAATACATCAACTCCCTTTTCAGCTGTTCAGTTTCCTTGACGAAATTTTCTTCCCTTTCATGTAGATGACTAATATATCCGACAGCTATATCAAGAATAAAACATGTATGAGTACGTGACCATGCATAAATACCCAGCCCAGAGACCCCTACTTTGTACTTTTTTTTTTCCTATTTTTCATGATATATCTTATTTTTTTTTTTTTTCATGCATTTTGATTTTTTTGGTTTTCTACCTTTGCTAAGTATTTCCCATTTACTTGTTTTCAGTCCCTTGTCCACCGGAAGCAGATCCCGTAAATCATCAAACAAGTCCTTCATTTCTTTGCGTCGTTTTCGCTCTGCCAGTTTATGACTGACACGTAATTCGGGTGATCTTGAATAAGGTGCCTGAGTGCTGAATCTTCTGGAGGGCGGAGATGACATGATAGATCCTGAATTGTTGATCGTTGAGTAGGAGGTAGTGGTAGATGAGGTTCCATTGAGTGATGTTGGTGGTGGTGGCGGCGTAGAATAGTTATCATACCGTGGTTCATGATGAGGTGAAGAGCATGTTGATGAAGTCGTCGAGGATGGATATGAGACTGAATCCCTCCTCATTTGAGGATGATGCTGTTGCTGCTGGTGGTGGTTATGATTGGTTGGCGCAATTGCAATCGAGTGCCGTCGTAAGTGAGCATCCTCTAATAACAAGCTTGCTGGTGATGAAGTGTGTCTGGTTCGAGTCATTGTTGGCGTATGATTGGTGCTGTGGGTGTTATTGGCTGTTGGGTGGAAAGGTGAGAGGTTGAATGGTTGTTGCTGTTGTTGCTGCTGTTGCTGTTGTTGTTTTGAGTGCATTTCACCTGTCAACTGACTGATGGAGGGTAAAGAGTCCCTTCTCCAAGGTAAGTGTAATGGTGAAGAAGGGGTAGATATAAGGTCAGGGCGGTGCTCCAACGGAGAAGGCCGATTCAGGGTATGTGATGGTGAGGATGGTGGTGAGCTTTGGTTAGACGATCGAGTAGAAGTGTCAATCATGGAACCTCGTCTTGAATTAGAGGGACTTGGAGATGCATAGTGACTTGGGTTGGTTTGAGTGCGGTAGGTTGCATTGTTTGGAGGTTGAAGAATTCTCGAGTTGGGATCCAGTGATTCATAATCCATAGCCTTATGTGTTACTTGGTCATCTTCATGAGGCGGTGTAGAATAGTGGTTTGAGAGAATCATTATGTAAAACAAAACAGGACAATGTATATGAAATAAATAAGTATAACGTGTAAAAAAAAGAAAGAGAAAGAGAAAGAGAAAAAAAAAAAAGAAAAAGAAAAAGCTTGTTTTCAACGAAAAAAAAAAAATCAACAAAAAAAAAATAGTGGAGGCATCAACTCCGCCCAACACGTGCGTTCAAAGAAACATGTGCTGTGCGGTTTTCCCACATAAACCCAAATTTCTATATCATATATAAAAAACCCAGTCGTTCCGTTACAGTATTATACAATAACTAATCCTTTTCACAATATATCCCCCACCCACATATCCAATTGCTTTCTCGTGTAATTGACACACAAAATCAATCAATAATCAATACTTTTTCATTATTCCCCGATACAATAACAATAAAGTATTAGTGTTATTAATTAAACATCAAAATAATGGTAAAGTATAAACTAGCAGTATAATAAAGTAAATATAATTAAGACTTGACTATAGAGTACCAATCCATCGACTGTGAAAACCCAATACAACCATTCCCAATAATAGCACCTAGCATCCGGAGTCAAATCTATTGATCAAGTAATCTCCGCCATAGGACACGAAAATGCTGATGACCCAACAAGAGTTCCACTGCAGATGGGCGTAAATCCGCGTCGGCAGTACCGGAGCAAAGCGATGTTCATGACACTATTTTCCCACGTAAGAGCCTGATGTTGTTGAATATCGTTAGTATGATTTGCTGTTTGCTTTGGTTTCTTATCTATTTCCACCCCTCTTCATATTTACTTACCATTATCCTCATATGTTTTTCATTTCCTTCCTTTCCATCGTCAACTTACTAATCCCTATGATATGTACACTGTAAGTTAAAAGTCATCAGAAAGTCATGACAGTGCTGCCCTGAGGTGTCGCCCAAGTAGAAAGAAGATTCCAGGAGGCAATTTTTTCCTATCTGCTAGTGTTTTGAGTAGAGCTTTCTGAAGACTTAATGCTTAGCTGAAATTTCATTCGGGGCAATAAATAAGAATAAAGAGAAAGCAGCACAGACATTTTTGTTTGTTAACAAGTCAAAAAAAAATCAGGGACAATTGTTAAAACACCGCTTTCCAATAGATGATTACACTAGCTCATAAAATCAAAAAGGCAATTTATAAATTCCGCGTTCTCTCCACGCCTGAAGGGTCAACGACTATACCCAGAATGATATATATATATATATATTGTATATGTTCACTCAAAATCATATTCCCTAACAGTAAACTTTGACAAAATCGTAAGACTAATTTTTAGATCATTTAGGTGGCCCATGGACACTCGTCTATCATATTTCTCAGTTGTAGATCGGGTTTTCAATCCCATCAATAATTTATCTGGGAAATCAAGGGTTTCGTCTTCCACTGGATACAATAATAAAGTAATAAATAAAAATTGATCCTGATCAGATTCATATTTATTACTTTGGATACTATCAAAGTATACAGTATTCTGTGTTGCCAATAGAAGAGATAAGCTTTCTAGTTACTTCTGACGAGAATTCACTAAATCAAGCATGTCGCTGGTCTATGTGTCTTATCTGTCTTATCAAAAAGCCCGCTTCGATGATGATCCCTTTTTACGCCGTCAACTGTCAGTCAAAGGTATCGATCTCATTGTTCTCAATAAAGTATAAAATTTAGCTCTTTATCCAGAGTTGATATCTTTTGGAGGTATGTTAGTAAAGGTGTGGCTTATCAAGACATCTCAATCAATGCACAAAAACAAAAAAATAAAGCATTTTTTTTTTCGGGGCTTACTCCATTGACTCATTCAATTATTTCTGGACTGGCTTTTTTTTTTCAAAAAAATTCAAACCGCACCAATAAAGTTTTGTTCAAGCATTTTTGAGTTCATCTCGTTTTCTTTTTTCTTTTTTTTTTTTTTTAGTCACTTACTCTCCACACTCAAACCCTTCATTGAAGGAAACCCCCCTCTTTTTTACAACGCATTATGTTGGTACTTCCTGGAACTTCTGCTCTCTCTGAATTCAAGAGTCAAAGCCTGTTGAAGAACATTCAAAAAACGACGCCGTCTGTCATTTCCGTGTCTGGTCTTCAAGTACACTTTGTGAACCCAAGAAACGAACAAGCTCTTCAAGTGATCTCGGACTCTTCTTCTGACAAACATGTCATTCTCAGAAATTTGCTTGACTATGGTTCAAACCCAATTGAAGCAAACAAGGCTGCGACCATTGAAACTTTCTTGGCTACTGGTGCTCAACCTACTCAAGGCGGTCTTGTCATTCTAGTGGTTCCTCGTGCTGGCACTATTTCTCCTTGGTCTTCCAAAGCTACCAACATTGCTCACCTTTGCAATCTTCATGATCAGGTGGAACGTATTGAACGTGGTGTGGCATATTTCATTCAAGGTGGTGGTGAAGGACTCTCTTTGGATGACTTGAACCTCAATCTTTTACACGATCGTATGACTCAATTGGTTCTCACAACTGTCCCTCAAGCCGACTCCATTTTCCAACACGGTAAGCCCGCTCCTTTGACTGTGGTGGATCTTCTCAGTGATGGTGCCGCTGAAAACGCCAATGTGGCTCGCGACAAGTTGGCTCAAGCAAACGCTGAACTTGGTTTGGCTTTGGCTGGTGATGAAATTGATTATTTGGTCTCTGCTTTTGTCGGTGGCAAACAAGAAACCGCGCCTACTGATGATGATCATGCTCTTCGCCGTAATCCTACTGATGTGGAACTCTTCATGTTTGCTCAAGTCAATTCTGAACATTGTCGCCACAAGATCTTTGGTGCTGATTGGACTATTGATGGTGAATTGAAACCTCACTCTCTCTTTGGCATGATCAAGAATACACACAAGCTCAACCCTGCTTATACACTCTCTGCCTATTCTGATAATGCTGCTGTATTGGAAGGTTTCAAGGCTACACGATTTGCTCCTTCTTCTGTGGTTGGAAATACTTACGAACATTATGAAGAAGATGTCCATTATATTGCAAAGGTAAATATAATTATCAATTGATTAGGAGGGGTTACATATGAATATATATATATATATATATATAGGGACATGATATATACTCACTCTTATTTATTTCAGGTCGAAACACATAATCACCCTACTGCTGTATCTCCCTTCCCTGGTGCGTCTACTGGTTCAGGTGGTGAAATTCGTGATGAAGGTGCGGTGGGTCTTGGATCCAAACCAAAGGCGGGGTTGGTGGGCTTCACAGTGTCAAATTTATTGATTCCCGACAATGTCCAACCGTGGGAAACTGACTTTGGAAAACCTGGCCACGTTGCATCTGCTTTTGATATCATGATGGAAGCTCCTTTGGGTGGTGCAGCTTTCAACAATGAATTTGGCCGGCCTGCTCTTACTGGTTATTTCCGTACTTTTGCTGAACAAGTGCCTGTGGATGACAAGACCAATGAAATCCGTGGTTATCATAAACCTATCATGATTGCCGGTGGTGTCGGTAGTATTCGTCCCGCTCATGTGTTGAAGAAATCAATCAATCCTGGTGCTCATTTGATTGTTTTGGGTGGCCCTAGTATGCTGATCGGACTTGGTGGTGGTGCTGCAAGCTCTATGGCTTCTGGTCAAAGCAGTGCTGATCTCGACTTTGCCTCTGTACAACGTGAAAACCCTGAAATGGAACGTCGTGCTCAACAAGTCATCGATTTTTGCAATGCACTTGGTGATGATACGCCTATTGAATCCATCCACGATGTCGGTGCTGGTGGTTTGTCAAATGCCTTGCCTGAAATTGTTCACGACAGTGATCTTGGAGCCGAAATTGAGTTACGTCAAATTCCTTGTGATGATTCTAGCATGTCGCCTATGGAAATCTGGTGTAATGAATCTCAAGAACGTTATGTGCTTGCTGTTGCTCCTGAAAAATTGGCTGTCTTTGAAGCATTCTGTGCTCGCGAGCGATGCCCGTACGCCGTTGTTGGTCTCGCCACTGCTGAAAAGCGATTGGTTGTCCGCGATTCTCTATTGGGTAATGTGCCTATTGATTTACCCATGCCTGTCTTGTTTGGTAAACCTCCCAAGATGTCTCGCAAGACGGAATCATGCAAGCCTTTGCGCAATCCATTTGATGTGTCTCTCAAATCATACCTCCCCGCTGGTGCTGAAGCGCTTCAAGATGCTGCCTTGCGTGTCTTGCAATTACCATCAGTGGCTTCCAAATCCTTCCTGATAACCATCGGTGATCGATCTATCACTGCTTTGGTGGCCCGTGATCAATTTGTAGGTCCATGGCAAGTACCTGTGGCTGATGTCGCTGTCACTACCACTTCTTTGGGTAAGGATATTATCACTGGTGAAGCCATGGCGATGGGTGAACGTACTCCTTTGGCTCTTTTGTCCCAAGCTGCATCTGCACGTATGGCTGTTGGTGAATGTCTCCTCAACATGGCCGCTGCTAATATTCAAGATACTGGTCGAATCCGTATGTCTGCCAATTGGATGTGTGCTGCCGATCATGCTGGTGAAGGTGCTGGTTTGTATGAAGCAGTGCAAGCCATTGGTCTTGAACTCTGCCCTGCTTTGGATATTGCCATTCCTGTGGGTAAAGACTCCATGTCGATGAAGATGAAGTGGGACAACGAACAAGGCGAAAAGACTGAAGTGACCGCACCTTTATCTCTTATCATCACTGGTTTTGCTCCCGTCATCAACAACCACAAAACATTCACTCCCCAATTGCGCAACATGGCTCAAACTGCTCTTGTATTTATTGATTTGGCGAATGGAAAACAACGACTTGGTGGTTCTGCTCTTGCTCAAGTGTACAAACAAATTGGCTCTGAAGCTCCTGATGTGGACGATGCGACTTTACTCAAGAACTTCTTCAATGCTATGCAAGTTGTTAAAGAAGGCGATGTCAAGGACAGCATTGTGTTGGCTTATCATGACCGATCTGATGGTGGTCTTTTCACAACAATTACCGAAATGTGCTTTGCTGGTCATGTGGGTGCTCAAGTGGATTTAGATGGTATTTGCCAGAATGGCGATGTCGTATCATGTTTATACAACGAAGAACTTGGTGCTGTTGTGCAAGTTGAAGAAGCTAGATTGGACGAATTCGTATCGCTTGTTGGTAAGGCTGGTTTACCCAAGGAAGTGATTCACAAGATTGGTGTGGTGACTGAACACGACGCCAAGGATGCTATCAATTTCCGTCTCAATGGTCAAGATGTATTCAACGCGAGTCGCGTGGATTTATTCCGCTTGTGGTCCAAGACTTCATACCTCATGCAAAGTGCCCGTGATAATGCCGACTGTGCTCAGCAAGAATACGATAACGTCCTCGATGCACAAGACCCTGGTATGTCATATCAACTCACCTTCAACCCTGCTGACGACATTCTTAAGACGGTGGTGACAAAGGAACAACAAAGACCAAAGGTGGCTATTTTGCGTGACCAAGGTGTCAACGGTCAAATTGAAATGGCGTTCTCCTTCCACTTAGCTGGCTTCGAAGCGGTGGATGTACACATGACTGATATCATTTCTGGTAAAGTCACCCTCAAGGAATTCGTGGGTATTGCTGCTTGTGGTGGTTTCTCTTACGGGGATGTGCTGGGCGCTGGTGCCGGATGGGCCAGATCTATTTTACTTCATCCTCATGCTCGCGCCGAATTCTCTCAATTCTTTGAACGGGACAACACATTTACTTTGGGTGTATGTAATGGCTGTCAATTCCTTAGTCAATTGGCGGAACTTATTCCTGGTGCTACTCACTGGCCTCGATTTGAACGAAACCAAAGCGAACAATTTGAAGGACGTACGACAATGGTGGAAATTGTGTCGGATGCAACCAGTGTCTTCTTTAGTGATATGGAAGGTTCGAAGTTCCCTATCGCTGTGGCTCATGGTGAAGGTCGTGCTCAATTCAAGTCAAAGGATGCTCACAGCGCTTTTGTATCCGATCATCTTACCACGGTGCGCTATGTGGACAATTATGGTAAGCCTACTCAACAATACCCATTCAATCCTAATGGTTCTCCGGATGGCATTGCTGGTATTCGCACCCCTAACGGCCGTGTCCTTGCTATGATGCCTCACCCTGAACGTGTGGTCTTGAAGGAAAGCAATTCTTGGTATCCAGAAAATGAAACTTGGGGTCAATCTGGACCTTGGTTGCGTATGTTCTTGAATGCTCGCAAGTGGGTTGGGACCAACTATTAGATTTAGCCTTTTATTATTTTTTTTACAATTATTCTTTTACATACATTATTATTCTTTTTTTATCATATTTTGTCATCTTTTATATATAAATATATATATATTCAATAAATCCACATCATTATCACCATGCTTTACTGTACTACTTTGTCTTCGTTTGTCATTGTCTTTAGAGAAAAGGAATATGAAAGGGGGCTGGGGAAATGGAAGAAGTGTTCATGTGTACAATTATTATGGAGCACTTGTCTTATCAAATACACCTGATATCTGGAAAGGGGAAGAAAAAAAAGCCATTATTGCAGAGGGAAATTAGGACCAAAACTCCAAAATAGAAGCCTACTACTGAAATAGATAATGCATCATTGCACTGTCACTAGTCCCACGCACTGATTTTAACACCTCTACACATCCAAAAACAAAATCCTTGAGTCAACACCCATTTCAATTAATAACGTTTTCAAATATACAGCAAAATACTGGAGTTTTTATTTTATTTTTTCAAAGACGAATGATATATGTACAAACAAGAATAAAGTAATAATAGGAACAAAGATTATAATACAACTAAGGAGGGAAAGGGGACATATATAATAAACAAGTCGCCAGATTTTTTTTCAGGTCGCAGCAGAGACCGTACTCCAGGTCTTTCGATCCATGGGACAAGTTCCACCATTTGTTTGGCTTGCCAGCCATTGTTCGATGCAATGTAAATGGAATACATGAGAGCACTGGCCCCAAACCAATGAGCAGTCATCTCCTGGCATGGAGCACTGCGGACAGCAAGCATCATACGCATTGTGACAAATCCCACACAAATCATCTTCTTTGACATCCCAAGTCCAATAAGCAGCCATAGTCCATGATTTGATCTTCACTTTCATTGTGTTGACGGCGATGGTGTCCAACTTCAAAAAAGAGAGAAAGGCCGCTCAAAAAAAAAAAAAAAAAAAAAAAGGTAATTTAAACCGCGAGTTTTTGTGGGATAAAAAAAAAATCCAAAAAATATGCTTTTGCTCTTTGCGCTTTCTTTTTTTTTTTTTTTTTTGTTTCTATCAATTATTATCACACGATCTGGATGATATGAATTCTAGTGCCACATTGACCTTCAAAAAGGTAAAGGAAATATATATAGTGACTCTGATGAATACTAAACTCATTTTGCTTTCTTTTTTTTTTTTTTTTTTTTTTTTTTTTTTTTTTTTTTTTTTTTTTTTTTTTCACTGCAGGTCAACTCTAGGAAAGACCTTGGGCGTGAAATGGCAACAGCGATTAAACAGTTTCAAGGCAAAGAAACCGAATTCAATTGGGAAAAACGAGAACATACTCTTCTATGGATCAAGTCACTATTACATGACACGTTTTTTGAAAATTGGAAAGATATCATCATACAAGGTATCCATGACTTGGTATTTGGAATTGCTGGTGCTGTAAGTAACTACAGTAGGAAGGACAAAGGTATTTGCAAATATATACTTACATATATTCTTTTCAATAGATACAAAGCTTAAGGACAAAATATGCATTGGTGGCTTTTGATCTTATTGTCGATATTGGTCGTGTCACTGGGACTAGAATTGATGCAATTACTTTTGAAACTCTTTTCACCAGTCTCTTGAAGTGTGGAAATTCAAGTAAACAAATCGTTGCCACCAAAGCGAAACAAACCACGGTTCTCTTCTTGTCAACAACTTCATACCACAACAAAGCGGTGACACTTTTATGCTCGACCTTCAATGATGACAAGAATCAACAATCACGTGAATTTACTGCCATCTACTTGACGACTTGCTTAGAAACACATGCACCAAGGGCGATTGTTAGGGAAAATATGGAGCGACTCAACACGTTAAACAGTATTGAAGGCTTTTTGAAAACCGGTTTACTGGATGCAAGTCCTTCGGTACGACAATCTTGCCGAAATGCATTTTGGATATATCACAGATGCTGGCCTCGCAATGGTGAAAGGTAATCAAGGTTTTGACCCGAAGAATACTTTTACGACGACCGACTAATATATCTTTCACCTTTTTGATATTTTTTAGGCTACTTCAATCCTTCAATATGACGACTCGAAAGCAGCTGGAAAAATCAAAGCCATCTGAAAGCAGTACTAATGTCTACCAGAACACCCTTGGAAAACGACCATTATCACCTACATTTACAACAAATGATCCTTCTGAACTTCGTACCAAATCGCTATCAAAATCAATTCACCCATCCCCATTATCGAAAAGAAAAGCTTCTTCCAACAATATATCTTCCATTGACAATCGACCTACTAGACCATCAGAACCAACGTCCATACATGCACCACCACTTGCATCTGCTACATTGCTGCATTTGCTCCGCAGTAACGATATATCCAACAACTGCAATGGATTACGCATGCTCTCTAAACGACTCCTCACCAATCTTCATAAAAGCTCATCCAATAACAGTTATGAAATGGTGCTTCCTTCAACAGTCCCCAGTCGCGCAGACTTGATGCCTATATTATTGGACTACCTGTCGCTAGATCGGATGATGAACAATGAACTGCTTTGTGAGCAAATGATGTCCTGGGATTGTCTTACTGGTATTTTTGTTTTTATTTTCCCTTTACACCAATTTCTGCCTACTTTGATCCTGGCGAGTCAAAGGCATTGTTATGATGGTGGTGCTGTTACGTGTTCGTCTGTGGAATTACAACACTGCCGTGCACTATGCGTTCGTGGATTGAAACGAATCAAGCTATACTTAAAATACAATGATCCGGACCTGTTTCAATCGTTGTTGGATATCCTTCTTACCGCGGCAACACCCGGAGGCCCAGGCTTACGAGATCCCAATGCAAAAAATGAACTGCGGAAAATAACAACAACAGTAACAGCTATCCATAGCGACAACAACGACACGGAGGACAAAGTACGTGATCATTTGATATACGAGTTGGTCACTTGGCTGGATGAACTTGTCACCAATTATGTCGGGCTCGATGATTGCGATAGCGACCATGACTTGATGGCGGAATGTAAACAGCATTGGACCAAGGATATGACAACAGCAAAAATCAAGATGGATGCATGCGCTCAAGGGCTAGACGACAATGACAAATTGGAGTCGTGTTTGGGATCTATACTTGGTTTACTCAGATCATATACATCAGCGATTCACTCTGCGGTATTTACTTCTCTCATTACTTTGATTGGTCGGTTGCGTCTTGTCAGCATACGTGTATTTAATTTGGTGGTTGATAAGACAGATAGGGATACAGCTCGACTCCTGGATGCCTTTTTGGGTGCGCAATGTTCTACTATGACTCTCGAATCCCAAAGAAGTATTTGGCAAGGTGAAGAAGCTACAAATGGGCGCGATGATGACATTCTGGATGAAATTACGACGATGATCCCCCGCCGCCGTATGACGATGTTGACCCTTTAACATTTGACAGTGATGATTATCAGCAACAATACGAACCATCGTTTACTCTAACGTCGCTAAACCAAGATGACTTCAATGAAGCTTTGTCTGATAGTGATGACTATGATGTTATGGACACGAGCTTGGGATCGATCAATCTGGATATCATGTCACCAGAGCCCTCGATTGCTTCCACACAGGTAATTCAAAAAAAAGGAAAGAAACATTGGAAATACAAAACAATTTTTGCTAATGTGAATATTTTATTTATGTGATCATAGGATCCGTCTGAACTTGATGATTTTACGATGGAACACACTACGTCTACGAACGTCGATCTATCTGAAACATCCGCACCTTTGGAACACACCAATAACGAAACTGACAGCGACACGGTAGCTTGCAATTCCAATCATCCAGCGACCAATACAACAACTTTGAACGATGATTCCCCATCTACTGATTTATTGACAGACACTGTTGAAAGGCTAGTACATGCAACACCGAACAACAAGCATACTGTATTGAAGACCCTTGAACACCTTTGCAAGGAATATTCCATCGAGAATGAAGCTGATTATGGACGGTACAGGAAAGTATGGATGCGTGCAACAACATTTGGTAATCTGGAACACGGTGGATCATTATTGAAAACCCTGATTGACCACCTGACGGATGACTTGATTAAGCTCTCTCAACAACAAAACTCTTATCGCGATGAACAAACGATGCATATTTTACGATTACTCAAGCAAGTTTTAGTACACCAAAAAAGCCTCCTTAAACACGACAATGAAAAATCAGAGTTGCTAGCATGGACAATGATAAACGCACTGATATATACCAAACGTGAAAAATATGGCCGGGTAAGGGATATTAAAATGATTGACTAGTAACTAGGATTAACTCTCTTTTTTTTTTAGGTTTCAGCAATGGTGGATGAAATTCACGATATGATTCTAGCTATTATCAGCACTCAATCTTGTATGACGATTACAGCACGCCTTTTGAAACAACAATACGATATCGACATGAATGACCAAAAAAAACGATTCACCATTAAGGGTAACATCTATGACACGTGCACACCCAATGTCGAATTTGTTCAACATGGTATCCAAGTTGGCACCAAAATTGAAACCCGACTTGATGAATGAATTCTTGACGAAGAAAGGATGTTCCGATTGTTTTATACAGGTACATAAGATAAAATATTAAAAAAGGTGTGGGGGGTGGGGTGCAACGTATGGTGTGTGGAGAAATAGAAAGAATCCGATTGGCTGACAATATCTTACTTTTTATTATTATTATTTTTATTATTACTATTAGGGCATCAACCATTCAGTATTATCAATCCGACAATCTTGTGTCAATGCATTAGTGGAACTCTCGTGTGCTTCAGGAGATTATCATGATATCAAACACTATCTGCCAAGCTTACGGAAGGAACAGCAAACTCTTTTGGATCATTATATTAATCAACGACGGTGATGCTCTGGCCTTGTGTTTACAATTTAGTATCCTCATTAATATCCCTTAGTTTATATTTCCCCTTGTTTATTATTACCATTCAGCATTATTTTACATTCAATTAAATAAAACCTATTCATTTTTATTATACAATACTCTGTTTTATGGGGGGCATAAATACTATGTATATGAGATCTTATTTCCAAAAAAAAAAAAAAAAATCATCTATGTATAATATTTTTGATGAGTGTAATGGTGAAGTGGGTATTTTTCAATAATAGGGGGGTTAGATTAAAAAATTAACTGTAAGATCCTTGAACCAAGAAAAGAGATCGCCATCGATAACGGATAAATTTTTGGGCTGGTTCTAGGTCTTGATGCTTTGAATATTTGTTTGTTGGATAAAGTGGGGGGGTTGAATTTTTTATATTGCTGTGATAAGAAAAAAAAAAGTACCAATGGAATAATAATACCTATTCAACGTTTTCGTTTCTTCACATGCTCTTCATTTTGGTTTACAGCATGAAGAAAAGAGGAGTTTCTTTTTTCTTTTTTTGGGTTCTGACAAGTATACAGATTGGGTAAACACGCAGTTGTATTACCAATTTATTTTCAAAGAGGAAAAGAGCATCTCGGGTGAATGGGAATAGATAAAGGTGCCCGTTTTCCCAGTTCTAGCTTTTTGTTTTTTCAAGGACCAGAAAAATGGTGAGATGGTTGGTTTTGTTTATCTATAAAAAGTATTAACTTGGAATTATGATAGCAAAGGTTTGAAAGATAAATGATAGTGAATATTGATAGAATAGGATAGTAATGCAAAAAGAGATAACTGATGATTCAATAGCCCTGAATGAGAACATCTTGCCTTTTCCAGTCTTATCCAGTTTTTTTGTTTTTGGCTTTAGTCAATATGTCAATTTTCATTCTAATAAAAAATGGGGGGGGGAATAGAGAGAGAGCACGAAAAACTGAAGACAAAAAAAATCATACCCGAATAACCAGTTTTCCCACACGGCATTTTCCCCACATTTGCAGAATTACCATATCTTTTCTTGATCACCCAAACCAAACCTTAAAGCACAACATTTCACATACACAATATCATATCATAATAAAAACATCAAAACAATAAAATAAAAATAAAAATAAAAATAGACTTTTATTGGTTTTGTAACAAATCACCCTTAATTTCCTCCATACGCTTCCGAGTACGTTCAAAACAAGTACGCATCACATCAATATCTAAACTAGTAGCGCCATTTTTGTATACATGTAATAAATCACCCTCCGTATCCATTATCACCGAGATTCGCTCCTTAGCCAAGCCTTCTTCTGTATCGTTGGGATCAGACAACAGAGCATGACTTGATGGGAAGATACAATACGTCGTAGCCACTGGGAATCGGGTCAATTCAAAAGGTTTGATTTGGTCATCTGCATCTGCCTCCACTGTCATCGTTTCAGCTGAGACGTTTGATTTGGGTAAGGTTACTATATATGTATAATAAGAACGGTGAGAATTTTTAACAAAAATCATATCCCCATCCCTATCCACACATCCTGTCATTTTCTCACCCTTTACCCTTAGTTTTTTCTTCTTTTTTGTTTTACCCCTAGCATCCCCCCTTTTTTTTTCCTGTCATCCCTCACTACCAGTCTCTATCTGTGCCTTTGTGTCTCTTATCTCGTCGCCACCCCCGCTCCCTGTCTGCCATTTTTATGATCACTTACATTGCCTAAGAGCTGTCACTAATGCCAATACGCTCGCATCCAATATATTGCCATCATAGTTCAAGCATATAATATCTGCATAAAGGACCCATACAGCTTTGCCAGATTCGATGCATAAGTTTGTCAATGGAATAATATGTGATCTATCCATAATAACAATGTGTTTGTGTCATTAGTTAGCGATTCATCATCCCAACACACATATCCACACACACACCCCTTACACGTATCTATGATCGTTATATTTAGTACTTACTTTTGGAATAATTGGTGAATGATTTCTGATACAGTTTGAGCTTGCTCACAAGGAGGTCCAGGACGATACTTTGCAGAGCACATAGGTGATAATTCAACGTTGGGGACTAATTGACATGAATACCCAAAATAAAAATCAAACGTCGGTGTCAGTGAAAGTGTCAGTGTCATACGATGTATGTATGTACCGGGAGAAAAACTTACCTAAGAAACCTTGATCGGGATTCTGTAGATTGGGTTCACATACTTCGGCTTTGATACCACAGACGACAGTAGTACCACCTAAGCGTACCATTGCGCTTGCATTGGCAGTGGAGATCACATTAGAAGTTATCGTCGTATCCCTGAATCGATCCAATAAGCGTCCATCTGGCCGTACTTGTTGATCAATAAAACGTCGCATGTATTCATGAGGCTGAATCCGGCTGAAAATGTCAGAGTTTTTCAAGGCTTCCATGATGAATTGTCTTATTTGGGGGGAGGAGGGAGGAGAAAGGGAGGACGAGAACTTATGTAAGAAGCAGGAGGACACGGAAGAAAAAAAAAAAAAAAAAAAAAAACGGATGAAAAGAAAAAATGGACGGGGATTTAAATTTTTGAAGAAGAATAGAGAAGTAGGTAGTGTGGCTTTTTTTTTGGAAATGGTGGGGGTGTTAGTGGAAAAAAAAAAATAGGAGATCGTCAGAAAGCATTATTTATATGGGATAAGGTATTATATATTCTCATGTGGGTTTACAATGGGGGAGCCATCCTATTATAAAATGGTGTGATTCAATCTTTTTAAGGAAAAAGGGAATTTGTTGATACTCGACCTCGTCCTCCCACCCCCAAAAAAACAAAAAGCATGGCAGGCAGCATCCCCTTTATCTGATATTTAGATTAAAATCCCGCATTTTCCATTAATGCTTATAAAAACCATCTTTTTTAATTTTTTTAATTTCTCATTTCTCTTTTCCTTTTCTTCTTACTTTTATTTATTCAATCGTTCTTTTTTTTTTTTGAATACTGATATATCATAATGGAATATCAAGCAGCAAATCAATTACTATGTTTATCAAATGGTAATCCACAACAACAACCGTACCGGCAGCTAGATTCCAAACCAATCGTCACCAAACCGAATGTGCCAAGACCTTATAAGTGTCCATTATGCCCCAAATCTTTTTATCGTCTGGAACACCAAACTCGTCATATTCGAACACATACTGGAGAAAAACCGCACAAATGCCATTTTAATGGATGTGAAAAACGCTTTAGTCGATCGGATGAATTGACACGCCATGTACGTATTCACACCTCACCCACCAAACGACGGCCAAGACAATCTACAACAAAAAAACAACAATCTTTTTCTTCAACATCATCTTCAACAGCCATGCCAACGACCATTAACACTTCAGTGCCACCTTCACCAGCGATGTCAACAGGGGAAACATCTGATGTGGACTATTTATTAACACCCGACAACTCACCCACCTTATCATCTCGTCATTTAAAAATGATGCCCAGTATGGTGAACAAAAAACTGACACCACTTGAATGTAAATGGGATTATGCTCTTCGATCTTATGCAGCAACGACAACTACGACTACAACTACGACAACTACAACACCACCTGCTTCTGCTTCGTCTTCAAAGGATATTTCTTTATTGGCACTCCTCGATCGACCGCCACAAGCACGTACTTTACCTCCCATTGCTTCAATACCACAACCACCATCATCAACAGCAGCGGCGACAAATATTCCTTACACTGATGTACTTTCCCTTGCATCATCCCCTTCTCCAGCTCTATCTACATCTTCCTTATCCAACTCCCCTCATATTTAGATCTTCCCTCTCCTTCCCTCACAAACTAGTCTTCTCCTTTTTTTTTTTTTTTACCCCACCTTTACCCCTTGCTTTCATAACAACATCATCCTCATCGCCCCCTTCATTCTCATTTTATTGTTAATAGTAGTATTGGTATTAGTCGTAGTAGCAGTAGTAGTATTAGTATTAGTATAACTTTATACTATCATTCATCCTCATCTCATTTATTTTCATATTTATATATTTTATCAACCCCATATCCATTTGTAAATAAAATAAAATAAAACGAAATCGGAACTTTTTTTTTTTTGACCTGTGGTGTGTGTGCGTGTGTGTGGGTGGGTGGGCATAAAAAATCATAACTTTTTCTCGTGGGAAAAATAGGTTTTTTTTATTTTTTTATTTTTTATTTTGGTCTCCCCCTTTTTTTTCTTCCCAATGTGTCAATATTCCCCACGATTTTTTCGCCTATTTAATGTCCGCCGTCCTCCCCTTTTTTAACATAATCCGTCATCCCTTTTTTTCTTTTTATATAGGATCCTCGATACCAAAAACAGGACTTGTCTTATATATGGATGGCACAGTTAGAAAGAAGAAGAAGAAGAAGAAAAAAAGTGTCGGTATCACTAGTCCTCTTCTCTTATTTTTTTTTTCTTTATCGTGATAGGTAAAAAAAAAAAAAAAATCAATTCTTATCTAAATGGGATTGTATAAAAGGCAGCGTGTGGTTTGTATTATTATTATTTTTTATTTATATATATTCATATATGTACATGGACGACTGATGGCGATCTCGTTGGGAAAATACCTTATAGTAAGCAATGCTATAATGGATTACATGATTAGGCTTAGTTTAGATTATATAGATAGTCGTACATAGTATAAATGATTATCACTGATGATGAGACGAGCTTTGTATGTTTTTTTGGTTGATGGTCAGGGTTATATAAATATATACATATATAATACAAAAGCAGGGTTGGGGCCTTTGTATTGTGGAATAGCCCCAGCTTTGAAAAGACCGTGCACCAAATGGATCATTAAATGTTTTTTTTTTTTTTTTTTTTTTTTTTTTTTTTTTTTTTTTTTTTTTTTTTTTTTTTTTTTTTTTTTTTTTCGGGCGTAGTGGAACCAGATTTTACTGATCTACATTTCGCGCAATAATAGTATCATATATATATTATATTACGTATATTATATATATATTTGATGTTTGATATTGAGCGCATCTTTCTGTGATGGATGTTTGAAAGAAAGAAATTTCCATACATTGATATGGGAGACAATTAAAAAAAAAAGTTTATATAGAGTTATACAAAATTGATCTGATGATTTATTTCTAGATACATTATCATTGACTTATTTTTTTTAAAAACAAAATCATTCGTATGTATATTTGATCATAAAAATAGATTTTTTATTGATTCAATTGAATAAAAAGTAAAAGAATGGTATGGCGAATGTATTTTGGTATAATATATCTATATAAACTACTAAATAGTGGTGTAGTGGTGTGAAGAGAAGGGGATGGGAATAAAATAAAGACAATCTATGTTTATATCTAGAGGTGGGGGGGAGAAGGAGAGAGATACTTCATCTTGAATGACCAATCACGTTGTTTTGTTTTGCATAGTGCCATTATTGTTCAGATGATGATGGAGAGACTGATGAAGATGCAGACAATGCCGGAGAAGATGTGGTGGGTGATGCCAAAAGAACCAAGCCATTCCATACACGGATAGGTCCATGAAATGCGTGTTGATAATATCCATCCATAGTGGTAGTGGGTCGTTCATGTGCCGTTCTTCGCATACGAATCAAAGCTTCTTGGTGTCTAGTGAGTGTTGCTGTAAGATGCCCTGTCAATAAGTGGCTGGTATATTGGTCCTGTTTGAGTTGTATCAGATCGTCCACTAAGGCTTCACACACTAACCGTGGTTCTTCCATTTCCAATGTTCGTACAAGAGACAATGCAATATCATATCCCGATTCGCCAGATTTTGCTGTGTTGCCTGTTGTAACAATATGAGTATCTTGATCGACCACATCCACCCAATCATCATCTATCTTTCCGGAGCTAGAGTCGGTTTGTTGCTGTTGCTGCCGCTGTTTTGTCAAACAAGTTGATGATAACCCTTCGAGTTGTTGAATACAATAGTTGAGTAAATCAATTTCAGGGGTGATGGCATCAATACGTTCATCCATATACTGGGGCGATGATGATATATCTGGGATATTCAAGTCCGGTGTTGTTGCTTCTTGAATCACCAGTTCACGTTCTTTCAGCAGCTCTTGTTGTTCCATCAATAAACGATCCCGCTAAACGAATCAAACAAATCAGGTTGTCATCAGTCGCCGTTCACTTAATTTTTTTTTTTTTTGTTCTTCTTGTTTGTTGATTTACCTTTTCATAAAGCTCGTTGATTTTGCTGGTGGGTGCTTGACTTTTAGCATAAGCGGTAATAGCACTATTTGTGATATAAAAAATAAAAAAGTTAGAGCATATCTGCTATTGTTTTCACTTCGTCTAGCATAAAAAATGTACCGGAGAATCAGACGCTTTCGTTCAATCACCCTTTGTTGTAAAGGAATAAACTTGACAGTATCCTTTTTTGGACCACGCTTGCCATTGTGATAGGTCCGTTGATGGATTGTAGAAGTAGGGGGTGTAGGAAGATGAGAACCCCCGCCTATTTTCGATAAAGGCAAACCACCACCATGGAGCTGATTTTGCTGCTGTTGTTGTTGATCTTGCTGCTGATGCTGACCGCCACTAGAGGATCTTTTCGCTAAAAGAGACATATGTTTCAATTGCACTTGGAGGGCTTGATTTTCTTCACTTAGCTTTTTGCTTGAGGTTCGAGCTTGAGCCAAATCACGTTCCATCTTCTTCTTTGTTTGAGCTGTTTGCTTTTCCAGACGTCGGCCCTTTTCCATTTCCCGTTCGTGCTGCTGGCATTTTTCCCTGAATCGATTCAGATCTTGCTTCACTCGTTTTAATGCCTTTTTTTTGTCGTGTTTGGCATCTTCCAGGGAAGTCTTGAGATTGCGGATCGCGTTTTCTTGTTGGGTTCGTGTTGTAGCTGAGCTGTTGACGAGCTGTGTATGTTTCCGACGAAGGGTCTGCAACTCATTCAGTTGCTTGCGTTGTTTCTGTTCGTGTTGCTGGCTTAACTCATTAATCTTTTCTTTGTGTTGATTCTGAGCGATGGTCCTTTTTTGCTTTTCGTCCGACAGTTTAAGTTCCAATTGCTGTACTGAATCCCGTCGTTGCTGTTCGGTACGATCAAGCTGCTGTAACAGTAGATTTTTCCCGTCAACGCTTTTTTGGAATCGCTGGATTAACTGTCGACATAGTGTTGCTGCTGTTATAGACAAAGGAGGGTAATCACTAGATGATGTTGATTGTGGCTATATATATATATATATATGTATAAATATTGGAATGATCAGTACATGATTATATGCATATATGTCTTTGTTTCTTTCATGAATTACCTTTCCTGCACCATCAACAGTGGAGAATATATCTGCACTAGATTCGTCAGTGGGTGTGTATAGATCCAGAGAGTCAAGTGATGCCTAAAAAAGTCAAATTCTAGTTAGTCATCAAATCAGATTTTTATTCTTTCTAGTCATTCTATTTATTTTACTTACCAAAGTTGCTTGAATGAACTGGTTTTCTTGTCGAATATCTGCCTTGACTTGCTTTGCATTGCGAATTGTTGGAAAGGTTTCTGATTTTGAAGTTGCTTTTGGCGCTACGGTGCCAGTACTTGTACGATGTCTTCCTTTGAGAGATCTTCGCAAACTGCCAATACGATAGCTATGTCGTTTCTTTTTAACGTCTGTCGTCTTTTCCTTTGGTGGCTCCTGTGGCTGTGATGACGCTTTCGATGATGGTTTTGCTGGCGTAAGTCGCTGTTGCTGCTGTTGCTGTTTAGAGTGTTGCTGCTGATTTTGTTGATTTAATTGCAATCGTAATTTTTCAATTGTTTCAGTGTATTCATTCGTCAGTTGCTGCATCATACTATCCATATTATCGACATTGGCACCATCACTACTTTGTTGTAAACGCAAACGTAAGAGGTCCCTTTCACCTTTCACTTGCGCCAACTCAGAGGCCAGTGTTGTACTTGATTGTTGCAATTGTTGAACCACCAGTTTCAGCTCATCCATTTCATCATTCACTGCCCGTAAAAATTCGTCGTTGACTCGCATATCATCCTTGAGTCGCATAATGGTTGTCTTCAAACGTTGTTCATTTTCAGCGTTGCCACCGTTGCCACCATGACCAGTCAATTCTTGATTAATCACCACACGGTTCCTAATGTTGCGAGCACGGTTAGCGTATTTCAGAGTGTTCAGCGTTTCAGTGTGATTGAGATCAGCAGGAGAAACACATGCTAGCATCAGCGTTTGACTATTTCCACCCAAACTATCTTGTAACAGTCGAGTCAATTTGGAGTCACGGTAAGGAATATGAGAGACACGCCGTGATTCATCACCGAGAGCAGATATAACATTACCAAGAGCCAGCAGACCAGAATTGATGGATATACCTTCTTTCGCTCTGTCACCTACTGCATTGGTTCGCTTCAGCTATTAAAAAAAAAAGGTAAGGGCCCTGTATTTTATCTGGACAAGAGTTGCACAACACATATTTATATATACTTACCCTTTCAGATCCTGCCAAATCGACGAAATGAAACTTGGATACCAATTTACGGCTTGCCATGGGGGTAACATCAGAAGATGAAGACTTTGTGCTTGAAGTGGGACTAAGTTTAGCAGAAGCAGAGGTATCTTGAGGATTCGACGGAGTTTTTCCACGGCCAGGAAGAGAGTCCAAAGCTGACACTTGATCATTATCTTCACCATAAATCGTTTGCTTGAGAACCACGGAAAAAATGGCATGAGATCTTGAAGAAGTATGATTCATATCAGTAGATGCAGTTGTCCGTGCAATAGACCCTTTCTTGAGATGACTAAAATTAGATGAGAAGGGAGCAAAAAAAAAAAAAAAGGAGTTGGGTTAATAATAAAATCAAAGGAGAAACAGGGGATTTATATATGCACATTGTTTTCTTCGCAAGATGCTGTGTTTTTATTAACTTACTCGAATAACTCTTTAGCATTGGTCACTTTCTCTTCCCGTACACCCGACCAGTGGATGGTGCCCATATGATCTTCCCGAATCGATAGATTGGTATTTTCCTTTTTGGTAGCACTGAGGAGATCCACAATTTCTTCATTGTATAGTTCCAAAAAAGACACCGATACTTCAAATTGACTAGATCGCTGTTTCTGGTTTTGCTGTAATCGATCAAAAAGAGTGTCAATAAAGAGAGGGACAATACCATCGCCTACTGGGTTCATTGCCGAATCCAACCCGATCCCCATACTAAAGGTCTTTCCAGATCCAGTTTGCCTATTTTAAAAACAAAATGTATTAGTTTGTAAATATATTCAATAAGGTTGCCGGTGGTAGCTTACCCGTAGGCCAAGATAGTTGAATTGTATCTATGTTGGATAAAATAAGAAGTGAGTATAGCAATAAGAAGGATACATTTTTTTTCATATTACCCATCTATGTATTTGTTCACTAAAGGGATGACACAAGTATCGAATACTTCTTTTTGGCCAGTAAAGGGGGTATAAGTATAATCAAAGGTGAAGGAGCGGTCAGGTCCAACGTTTATTTGAGGTTCGTTAGGAACAAAATTAATGTTGTTTTTGCAATGGTTTTGCTTTTCAGTTTCCGTTAAAGGTCGCACACGTACAGCCACTCTATAAGAAAAAGAAACGCGACTGACATTAGAACACACATTGTCATGTTCTTACTATTTGTTTGTTTATGTCTGATTTTGTTTACCTGACAGAGGAAGTTGAAGCAGTCATTTCTTGGTAAACGTAAACACAAGTTTAGTGGAAGAAAACTGATTCCAAAAGTCGAGTATATAAAACAAAGGGGAATATTAGTTGGAGTGTAGAATGATTGAGCCAGTAAATGAAGGAAGGAAGGAAAAAGAAGAAGAAGAAAAAACTACCGACTAAATAAAAAATAAAAAAAAGCTGTGCATTATCACCACTTTTGACTTGATCGGAGTTTGCCCCTGTCTCAAATCCAGTTTCTTCCTTTTTGGCCAACTACAAGTCATTTATTGACTTGATGATATGATCATCAGCCTCACCAATCCTGTTAGGCTTTTTAATGATTTTTTATTATTAAAATTTAGAATATTTATAAAACTATTCATTCAATATAACAAGACGAGGCATGACAAAAGGGGCTACCATATCGGAGATAAAAATGCATGCACCTTTCATCAAAACCATTCAACAACTCAAGTCTTAGAAACTATACTAAATGAGAAGGAAAATATTTCCAGGCGCAGCAAGTCATAGCTTAAAAAAGGAATATATTTTATTATTCTGTTTTCTCTCTCTTTCTTTTCCTTCCCTGGTCTTCTTTTCCTCTCCATCCCCCACTTGAAACTCAAACTCGCTTTTCTTTTTTTATTATTATTGCTCAAGTGTATTATTGTCATCATTCACCTATAATATTTCTACAAGCGGGCGCGCACACGCTTTTTCTTGTGATATCGTCATTCCTGTTTTTTACTGTGTTTGATTCACTATTATAATCATTATCTCATACTATTATTTATATACATATATCTATATTTAAGATATAAAAAAGAAAATGGACTGTGATAAATTTTATCATTCATCCTCATCGTCGTTACCAAAAAAAAGAAACTCTTTCGATGTAAGTTCACTTGAAGACAGCTCCTTGCTTTTGGCACAAAATCGCAAAGGCCAGGAAATTTCAGGTACGACCGAAATTGCTAACTCCGCTCCAACGCTCGCTAGGAGTTATCCGTTTACGAACGAAGCAAGGATTCAAACAATGGCACGGAGTGATCCAATAACTGCCACTCACCGATATCGGCATAATAATCAATCACAAAACAATAACAATAACGATGACGAAATAAATAACTACCATCCAGCAGAATACTCCCCTCCTCCCGACTTTGTGCTTTTTCGGCACCCTCAGTCCCCACTGTTTAGTTCCGCGGGCCATTCTCCCTCTTCCTTTCTTATGTCCCCATCCTCTTCGTTAACACTTGATAATTTATTTCCTGATCTTTCTTCTCTCCTTTAAAAATCATTTTTTATGCATTCTCTTTTCATTTTTAAGCTCTATTTTGATCGACCTTGTCGATCTTATCCTATACATATTGATTTCTTTTATGTCCTATTCTACTCGTCTTCAAAATATATAAACTGATTTTAAATAAAGATAAGAAGATTTTATCTAGATAATTGAGGTTTTGTATAAATGTAGATATGGCTTACTAAAAATGATTAGTTGAAGAGAGTTATGAAGGGATAATTAAAAAGGAGGTAAACGTTCGGCGTCAGAAAATCACATGGGCATAGTGGGTTTTTTAAGAGCAAAAGGCGTCAAATTTCTCCTTTTTTTTTTTTTTTTTTTTTTTTGTAATAGTATAAAAAGTCGGTAGCTGATGGATAGTGTCATATTACACTTGATGTACATATGTGCATTAATTGAATTCTCGTTTGACACATATCGGCTACTATACATAGTGTTGTAATAAATAAACTAATAAAATCAGCAATTTACGAGTGATAGCGAGTGATGGCGAGATCTATGATTTTCCTCAATGTGTTATCAAAGATATTTAAGAGTATTTATTCTAATTGGAAAATGCGACCAAAGATTAAAACTGAGTACCCCATCATTTTCCTGTACGTGTACCTAACAAACCGTTTTTCGCTCCTTAGCACAGTTCAAAAGATATTCACAATTGCTTGTATATTGCCTAGTATAGAAGTGGGATGAAAAGTATATCCACAGAGAACGTATTTTATCACCCACTCATAAATATTTAACTGAAATATCCACATGTATGACATAGCAGCTGAAGGTTGACAAAAGAAAAAGACAGCGTCAGAGGATATTGATGCTTTGGGAATTATGCTAGAGAATCTCGAGAAAATTATTATCAGACTTAAACGCAAGTATTGGCCAATTCAAATAGACGAAGACGATAAAGTTGCTGTAGGCAAGTAGTATTTGACACTGATTCCCTTTCTCTATTTTTTATCACATGCCTTAACTATCTAACATCAAATAAACTATCATGTCAGTACTTTTCTAATTATCCAAAAATGTATGATAGATACAAGTAATGGAAAAATAAAAAACCATGTTTTATTGAAGCATGCAAAAACATAAAGATAAATTGGGATGACCGACACTAATCTAAAAAGGAGAGGCGATTGTAAAAGGGAACAAAAGTATAAGGTGAGAGCGAGTCTAATAGTAAAAAGATAGGACAAATTTTATTCAGTTGTATATATGAACTATGGTAACTAATGCAGAAAGAGATGACAATGAGCGTTCCCATAACGATAAACTAAGGTGAAGGCTATTCTAGTGGTGGTGACCTAAATCACGAATCCATACATGATGTTTGTATTACATTTTTCAGAAGGCCCCTAATTCATGTTGTAATACTAATCCAAGATCATTACTTCACTGAAGTCGCCGATGAAGATTAGAGAGCAAAAGGCAATTTATCATTAGGTATTAAATTTAATTTTGCGTGAATCAAGTTGAAATTGGAAAAAGAGGACTACGCATGCTGTCTTTTATACCACCCATTCATCCATTTTTCAATTTCAGCTTTATTTCCACACAAAATCAAAATTACCACTTTAGCATGTTGGTGGGAGTGAGAATTTACCCTTTTAAGTTTACCTTTCTTCAAAGGAAAAAAAAATTCAAGGGCTATCTCAGTTATATCTACTTCTTGAACTCAGATCCTTATATCCAGGCAAATTATTATTTCGACTAAATCTTCATGAGCGGTTTACATGCCTTATATGTGAAAGGTACCTACCTATACTGCCTCCATAATTAATTTAAACCGAACATCCATAATTGTCGCGCCAGAAACAAAAAGAAATTGCTTGCCTTTGACATAGCAAGTATTTGTCATTCAGTCGGAGGTATCATAATAATAATCAGTCGCCCCTTTTTTGAATCTTGTTGCTGATACTAAGGGTCTTCTCCATAGCTTATTTCTTTTTTCAAAAAACCAGGTGGCAGTGCATGTCAGGCTGGTTTGATTTATGCGAAAAACCAGGTGGATGTACATGCCAGGCTGGTTTGATTTATGCTAGTTATTATCTATTCGGCAGTAGGCTTTCCCTTTTTTTTTTAAAAAAAAAAAAAAGACACAATGAGACACAAATAGTTGTGTGGCAATTGAACGTGGTTTGCATGATACTGCCATGTATTATTTTCCATAAACATGTAAACGTTTCGTTCTTAATCTGGTAAGACAAGGTGCCATAAACGATAATATGAGTGCTCTAGTAGATACTATGGCAAAGTTTTGCTATTTGCACGATTATTTTAATAAATGAACCCTAGTAATAAACATGCCTGCTCCCCTCCGACTCCCCACAGTTATATCGAGGTTATTGTTTGATTTCCTATATGGCTTTTTTCATTTTGTTCATTTCCCCTTTTTTCCCTTTTTTTCCTCCGCATTGCAGAACTTTTTAGATTTTTTATTTCTATAGTCTCCAAACTACCATGTCGGGATAGCGGTGATATTTAATGTTTCATACACTATAGTTTTTTTTATTCTTATTATGTTTACAACTAAAATAATATTATAAATTTTGAATGGGTACCATTAGGATAAAGGCATATATATGACTGGCTGTAAAGGGGGGGGAGGGTGTAATGAAAAGGGAGCTCAATGAAAATAAGGGAAAATTAGAAATGCGCTGTTCTTGATTAATTTTGAAGTACCGCTATAAGGGGGAGCTTTTTTTTTACTCTTTTATTTGTTGTTTTTGTTATTTTGTGTGAGTGTGTGTGTGTGTGTTGTGTGTGCATCCTTTTTTCTTCTACATTCCTTTTGTATATATTTTATCTATGTACTATGGCTTTGCACGTATCAGACGTCAGGGCGATGACAGCGGATTCTTTTGAAACGACGCCAAGTGTACCTATACCTTCGCCAGTCAGTGCAACAATAAGACCGCCTACTACGCCAAGGATGACAAACGACAACAAAAAAGAATCCTCCTCCATCTTACGACAGCGACTATGTAGTACTGGCCAATGCAATATACCTGAAGCTGTCCGGAACAGCAACTCAAAACAAGTAGCCTCGGTCTTCGACTATAGTTATTCTAGTAACGGTTTTTACGATTGCAATATTTGGTACGCCGAAATAAAAATGGAGACAATGGGGATGTTTGGTGATTGAATGGAACCTTTACAAAACAGCTCACCGCACATTTTTTTTTTTTTTTTTGTATTTCCTATCTAGTTTTGATACTGCTATATACCCTGTTTTGACTGTATGCGGTCATTTATTTTGGTAGGCTCGAAAAACGCATACAAGACACAAAAATTATGTTTGTGCTCATTATTTATTTTTAGTTGGGTATGTTTGTCAAGATGGATCAATCAACAGAAAATGAACCCCACGTGCCCTATGTGTAAAGCGGGGTGCCCAAAAGACAAAATCATCCCAGTATATGGTCGAGGCCAAGAAGAAATCGACCCAAGGTAGATTGGATAGAATCAATAAAAAAAAAATCATAAAACTTGACACTCACTTTTTTTTTCTCATGTTGTATTTAGATGTGATGCGACAATACCTTCAAGACCTACCGGGCGAAGACCAGAAGCTTTACGTGATCCCAATGTTGCTGGGAATTCATTTTTTTATTCATTTAGTACCAATCGACCAATGGATGGACATTCAATCTTTATATCAGACGTAAGTGGAGGCGGATGAATGACGATATTGACACAAAACGCTATATCATGCAAGCTGACTCTTTTGAAATATTGCTGTTGCCATTTATTATTCTAGTCAAGACCATCACTAAATCAAGAAAATCAATCAACTGGCTTTTTATCAAGACTCATGTTGATGATCCTTAGTCTTTTTATAGTAGTGATAGTTTTTTATTAGATTAGACTTTTGACTCTTTGTATTTGAAATAAAGGCAAATGCCATATTTTTATCTATCGGCATTGTATTTTTATGGGGAAGAATATATAGTGGACACAAATTATCTTATCGTATTTCTTATGAACATCATTATTCATCTTATGAACATCATTATTCACTGTGAATGATATTGATCGCTCTTGGTTAAAGACCTCAGCAAGATTCATAACTGTTTGATATTTATTTTTACTCGCTTCCCTTCTATGATCGATCTTTGAATTTTATTAATTTCCCCATTACATAGTAGTAATGCTTTTTTTTCCTGATGAACCTACAATCCATGGAAGATAAAATTCCACATATGCCCATTATATAAATGCTATGCGCCTTCGATGGTTTCCAGTCAAAGAGTTGAAGCTAACCTCATATTGGTACACAAGACACTTCCCCCCACCCCCAAAAAAAAGCGTGTATTTTAGATAGGCTATCACATTTCTTTTTCAAAGTGGAGTATATTTCTAATAAATCCTAGAACTGTCGCCCTGTCACTATGTCCCTGAGACAAGTGCAATGAACCACAGATGAACTAGAAAAGTACAGAAGTGCAAAACGGTCTACAGCATGGCCATGCGTAAGGCACGATCTATATTTATTTATATAATTGACCAATCAAGAATACAGCTATCTTCGACATCAAATCCAACTCTCCCAATAGCTCTTAGGCACGACTGGAGAGTAGTCATAATGGGTGAACTAGTAAGTAAATGTTTGGTGGGACGCCAACAAAACAATTATTATAGCTCTATTGTTCATTATTTGATGTTCTATAAAACGTCTCATTTTATTGAAGCATCGGTAGATACTAAAACTAAAGATGTGGGGTTCATATTAAGAAGGGATCTAATGGAAGGATCTATTGGACAAAGCGTGAGGAAGTCAAAGGTATTATTTGAAGGATAGTCAACACTATTCTAAAGACGCAGTTTATTGAAGGTCATTGGTAAATATTAACAATAAAGACAGGGGGGTTCAAAGTAAATGGGATTCAATGGAAGAATCTATGGGACGAAGCATATGTCTGAAGTGAAATTTGAAATACAGTCAACAGTAATAATTGTAAAATGGGATCTAACATAATGGGACTGTACAGGGCATGAAAAATACTAATATGACATTTTTCATTGAAGCATATAAAAAAGAGACAGATCTATTTATTGCATGTACAAACTATGGACAAACTAAGACGAGACTAAGCTAATGGAGGCTCCAAAAAGCACAATCCAAAATCCTGAATCCAAAATGAAAGGGTTTCCCCATGCATCTTGTAATCCCTGAGCTGAAACCCCTTCTAAACTAGTCCTGATACTATTCTAAGTTCAACATAGTCCCATAGATGTTGGTTGATGCAGAAAAACGAAGGAGAAAATGAAAATGAAAAGAAAGAGTGCCGAAAAATAAATACTCACATGGTCGGCGTTTGAAATATTATTTTTTGGTCTGTTGTACAGCTTTTCAACTTGAATTTGAGACGGAGTGTAAATGGTTTTAGACGATGGCAAAATAAAGTTGGGAAGGGAAGTAAAATAAATTGGGATGAAGGGAAAAGGTAATTGGGACAGGAGGCAAAAGTAGGTGAGACAAACAGGTGAGCCAAGATGAGAGTAAAGGAAAGTGTGAGTCCAATGAAATATCTTTGTGTTTCATTTTCTTGTAACTTACGTGTATACATCAACACATATTTGTTATGTGGATTATTGTTCAGTGGTCGGTCTTGCCAACAGCCCAGGGCGTCTTCCAGCAGTGACAAGGTTCATAAAAGCGGCGCGCAGATTCCGAGATGCATTGGTGTCCCGTTGCCACACAGTGTTACAGCGACGACACGCTAACACTGCGTACATACGTTTCGCCTGTTCACCAGGTCGGGTAATCACCGCGTTCGTGAGCTTTCTGTGACCACATTTTGAGCATACTTGCGACGTACGATATTCATCCATATTCACAAAAACAAGTTTCCCAGACTTGTCCGCCTTTGACAAAAGATGTCGACACTTGTCAGCAAGGGATCCTTCGCCTTTTTTGTTTCTGCCGAACTTTGCGTCGCCGAAAACCACAATCGGTACCTTGTCTTTGTCATTGTTTATGGGAGCCTTTTTCCATTTCCTATGTATCAGAAATATGTACAACAGATGTTATTATGCCTTGCATATACATTTTTAAATTAAATAAACTTGCCTAAGCTTCGGCGGCGGCGGAGGAAGAGGAGGTGGATCATCAGTATCGTAAGACCTTGTTCGTCGTCGTCTTCTTTGTTGTGTCTGGCCAATATTTGATGATCTTTCCATGGCACCTGGTGGAGGTCTGTACTTGTGGCCGCCATCAATCAACACATTTACCAATTCGGCGTCCATCTTTTGTCTTCCTTGGTAATTGGCGAACTGCAGACCGAGAATAGCCTCTTGCCCATAAAATTCAGTCAAAGGACTTAGCGCTTGTAATGATGATTGAATGTATGCCTGTATCCCTTCCAAATCAGTGGTTTTGTTTGTCGTTATTTGCGCCTCCACAGTTCGAATTGCCTCAGTTTTCAATATGTTGATTTTGTTGGACGTTTTTCTGAAGCCTGCACGAGTATAATATTCGATAGAGGATATACGTCGAATTTCAAGACCTTAACACACACACACACACACAAAAAAAAAAAAAAAAAAAAAAAAAAAAAAAGGTTAGAATGTCGTCTGTCTGCCATTAGATGTCCTTTTCAATTACTCTCTTGTTCGTGGTCAGTATCGACTTGAGCATCAGCATCAGCGTGGGCGGCAATATCAGCGTGGGCGGCAACATCAGCGTGGGCGGCATCATCAGCGTGGGCGGCAATATCAGCGTGGGCGGCAATATCAGCGTGGGCGGCATCATCATCTTGGGCGGCATCATCATCTTGGGCAGCTCCTAGCAACGATATTAGTAAATAAACCAAAGAAAAAAAGAAAAAGTCAATACATAAACAATAGTTCTTGTAGTAAACCACCATAGCCACTTACCCTCCTGTTCCACTGCGTAATTGTAAACGTCATCACTTGAACCATTGCTAGCCACATAGATTGAATTCATGCCAGGATCTACACCCCACACATTCAAATACGGGAATTCCCACGCTTGGAAGTCTTCAGGTTGCAAATCAGGAAGAGCAGCATCATTTCGAATCGGCTTGTCGAAAGGGATTGATACAGAAAATCCGTTCGTCACGATGTACTTTGCAAATATCATCCCATTCCCTTTTCTGATTTTGTCAACGTTGAGGATGTTCGTCAATGTTTCATCGCCATGGATATATTGTGTGAGGCCCACTGATCGAAGGATTTGCCCCATGGATATGTTGTCGATTTTGATGCTTTTCTTTGTATAGGACGGTTTCGGCACCAAGTTGTAAACTTGTTGCTTTTTCATCAAGTGATCGACTTCAGGTGTAAAGCATATTGGTAACAAATCCTGGTGGTGTTCAGGGTCCTGTAAGTATTCAACAGAATGAAGAATTTGCTGGCGAGTGTTGGCGATGGTGTTTTGTAAGGATGTAAATGACAAGTCCGACAGGTACGATAATTGTTGGCGGTCAAGGTTGTCGTTTGTCGGTATAATTTGTTGTATTGTTTTTGCCAATTTTGACCGTCGGCGTCGACCTATTCTTGAGTTTTCATCAAGTCCACGTACTACTTCAAAGCACCAAGTGCGAGGAACTACGGTCTGTACTGGGTTTACTGCATTTGCGGTGTCGATATTGTGTTGGTCAAAAGCGCGGACAATGTTATAACCATACTTCGTGAAGATATCGCAATGGCGAGAAATATATGCAGTTGACAGTTGCGTAGTCGAATTGTCTAGCAATGTTGCCGGTGCCCCCGCCTGTTGACAATAGTTGATCAAATTATTCAGCAAATGACGATTTCCAAGTTGATCGTTGTCGAAGTATTGTCGTTGAGCTTCCAAAAATTGGCGATGTGGGTTGGTGTATGTATCCTGACGAGCGCCGAGATCATCAAGTAAGGGCCGTACCTCCATAATAGCAAGATCCAAGGAGTCAAGAAGTTCTTGCGTTTCCTGGTTGATGTTATCTGCGCCATCCACTTGCTGTTCCATCATCGTTTGCAAAGATGTCATCACACCGTTCACCATGCTGTCATTCCATCGTTCGTCGTTTAGCTGGTGTTGAAAACCGAAGTGATTTGAGACATTCAATAGCAATTGGGTTGAAGCTTGGTACAGACGAAGCAGTTCCTGGAGTCTGGTGGATAATTGGATCAAAGAGGCAACAATCGTGGGATCCATGGCTTCCGCTACTTCGGTTGACATTGTTCCAATTCTTGAGATAGTGATTGTGATGACTGACCGAAGGCCGGTTTCCCTGTTCATGATACGTCCATGAAGAACACCGTATGCATTTTCAACTTCTTTTCCAAGTGAATCAGTTTGTTCTTGTAGAGCAGCCATATTATAAACACACAAAAGGTCCACTTTCCCATCATCTAGTACAGCATTTACATCGTCTTTTATTTCGTCAGTAATGCCAGGTTGAGACAAAGCATCAGAAGACACGATTGCAATATCCGCATTGTTGACCAGACTTGCTAGGATGTGAAGCCCCAATACGTTGCAAGTTTTTTCAATCGAATCCTATGAATACAATACATGGCGGTAAGTATCAAACATTGACCTCTGTATACTTTTATTGTATTGTATTACTTACCTTTTGTTGTTCCTGTTCTAATATTTGTTCTTCAGGATCCTGCTGCTGGAGAAGTTGCTGTTGCTGTTGTTGTTGATGCTGTTGGTTCTGGCGTTGCACCATTCGCTGACGAAGACGTAAAGAAAATAAATTTGACATCCACTGCGTAAAGTCCTCAACAATTCGATTTGTAAATTTTGTCGCATATTGGGCCAACATTGGAGTCAGAATATTCGCATACGCTTTTCCATGAATTTTTTGTACAAGAAAAGCTTGTCGGGACGCTTCTGTTGGATTCAGTTGCTGATACACATTGTCGATATTCGTCGCCAAATCCATGCTGATTGAATTGTTGATGGTGATGTTGCTGCCAGTGACTTGTTGAAAGATAGCATAAAAAAAACTCATCGTAAAGAGCTGTTTTGGTATGGGTTGGTGGTTCGTCAAAGAGTGATATAGATAAAATGTAATAAATAGGTGCACTTTTATGACTGTATCCCGAGTGTACGAAACAACGTCGCTGATTCCCTGTAGAATTTGTTGATGATGATCCTGGTTTTCAATCCGCAGCAATGATTTCAGTCCCTGTTTCCGGCAAACCGTCGTCGTTTTACCCAATTCTTGTTGTACTTGTTGTAGTCGAGTCTGTTTCCGGAAGGGGCATTTTCGATTTGTTGATCGTGAATGAGTGGTTGCTGTTTCAAAGCTACGATGTTCAAGGCAAACCGGGCAAGAACGGACTGATTGCTTTTGACCAAGTTTTTTTCGCATTAAAGAGCCACCCCGTTTGGCCACCTTTTCGAGAGTACCTTGTTTGCGCTTACGCTTGGACCCAGCCAACTGTCTTGAAGTTGAGCCGCGAGTTGATAATGAGGAGGCATCACCGTCGCTGTTATCACTGTCGGTGTCATCATCGTTTTCCGCACGTCTTTGTTCATCTTCAGCTTTTTGTGTAAAAAAAGAAAGATTAGTAAGATTACCTTGTTTCTCATACTAATTTGTTTAGTACTTACCATGACGCAGGTTCGCTTGCTGTCGTTTCCACCGTTTTTTGTACATAATGATATCAAAAACTGTCATTCCTTCATAAGTTGTTAGGGGTTGAATAACATCATCCTGTGTCATATCCATCAATCTAAGCAAGTCATCCTCGATAATCAATTGATTGGCGGCCATACTGATGATAGGGACCTGGAGGTATTGGTGTTTGTTAAAAAGAAAAGAAAACAAAACGCTGTTGCGGCTAAATTTGTGATTTTAGTCCAACTGGATTGTTCCTTGGGCGGAATTTGAAATATCTTGTTCCTGAATCGGACAAAAATAGAATTGAGAGTAGTGAGCACCAGAACTTTTGTAGATAAAGTCCAACTGTAGAGAAAGTTTATAAAAAAATAAACTTGGAAGAGTAAAATAAAATAAAAAAGAAAAGTATTGACCTTTGTTGGTTCAATAAAAATAAGTGTATAACACACAGTAAAAATAAAAAAGAGGACTTGTAGTCACAAAAAATAAAAGAAAGTTTCTATATAGACGATAGAAACAAAATAAAAATAAGACAGTGGTTTGGTGGTTAAAAGCCTTTGTACTGAATTTTATAAAAAAGATTGAGATAAATATATGATAATAGATAGCTTAAGAAAAAAGAGAATTGGCGGGGGAAAGGTGGGGTATTTATACTAAAAAATAAAGTGGCGGCGAGTGCCGAACGTGATAAAAAAATATAAAAATAAAAATGATGATCGACCAGTATCCTAGACCGGATAGGAAATCAGCGGCTTCCTGTTTTCGTCCAGTTCGATACTTGATTTCAAAGTCATATTCAGCCAAGTATTGGATCCATCTTGCTACAATGCCAGATACTTTGGGTGATTGTACCAACCATCGTAAAGGTGAGTGGTCTGATATGACAGTGAATTTTTTGCCAAGTAAATAAGGCCTGAATAGTTGCAGGCTCCATACTAGGGCGAGACATTCCAATTTAGTAGCACCGTAGTTTTGTTGTCAATGGAAGATTCAGTTGATTTATATTTTTACAAATATACCCCAATCAGCCAATAGAGGAAGATATTGTATGAGTCATCTTTTTACAAACACCCCATTTCCCCTCCTCCCCGTCCATACGAGTATTCACAAATACAACATGTCTACTGTGAGTATTTCTCTTCCACAACACAACGCTACTATACCCTACAAAGCAATATAATACATACTCTACAAAAACAAATCAACACATACCCTACAAACAACACAACATATACCCTACAAACAACACAACATATATCCTACAAACAACACAACATATACCCTACAAACAACACAACATATACCCTACAATATATAACAACACATATCCCTCAAAGAATAGTATATTTAACACGAAAACAACACACGTATTCCACAAAAACAGCGTACACAAATATTTTTTCAAATGTGATTTTCTTTATTGCAGTGATATGATAAAATAGACGGTAATAGTGAAATAAGAGACAATATACTGTATAGTAACATATAAGAGATGAAGAGGATACTAACATTGCCTTCAACAAAACAGTACACTCATACTATTCTCTTATAGCACAACCTCCCCTGCTTCATACTGAAATGCTGCTGCGTCCGAGGTGATAATGGCATATCTTCGCTTCAGGAAGGTCCCCCAAAAGCTATTTAGTGGTAGTATTTTTTTTTTTTTTTTTTTTTTTTTTTTTTTTTTTTTTTTTTTTTTTTTTTTTTTTTTTTTTTTTTTTTTTTGTAAAGTATGTAGAACGTAGTATGTAGTATCTCTTCTTTACTTTGTAGTATAGTTGGTATTCATTGTATATTATTATTATTATTATTATTATTATTATTATTATTATTATTATTATTTGTATGTAGTATTGATAGTATCATTATTATTACGTTTGAATAAAAGAAGCCCTGTTTGTTGACCCAATTATATGAATGTATGGAAGCTATAGTATTGATGTCAAGGAGTGTGTATTTCAAATGAGTCATCGTATCAGTCCGTATATACCCTTGTATCGTCCATTAAGTGATCACCATAAACCCGTTTATACCCTTGTATCGTCCAATAAGTGATCAACTTAGACCTGTAAATACTCATCTATCGTCCAATAGCATTGTCTATTATGAGAAAAATATAGACGATGATCAATCAATATTTTATTGATATTATTGATTTAATTATTGATAAAAATTGATAAAAATTGATAGATTTATAACAAGTCAAACAATTTCAATCAATTTAATCAATATTTTTTTCCGCTGTGAAATCACAGGGTGTTCTTTGCCATCGTCGTCTAGCTGCGATAAGATGGTACCAATTTCTTTTTGGGAGGCGTCGCACACAATAATAAAAGGTTTCGAAAAATCAGCACGTCGTAGTATAGGTGCTTGTGTTAATTTTTGTTTCAAAAGGTTGAAGGCATCTGTGGCTTTTTCGTTCCAGATAATATTTTTTGTCGTCTTGGTTTGTTCATATAACGGTCTTGCAATGGAAGCAAAGTTTTTTATAAATCTCCGGTAGTAAGACGCCAATCCAATAAAGCCCCTGATTTGTTTAAGGGTTTTTGGTGGAGGGAATTCCTGATTTTTTTTTTATTTTTTCTTCATCCGTCTTTATTCCATTTTTTGTTATCACGTAGCCCAAAAATTTCAATTCGTCTTTGAAGAATACGCACTTGTCGATGTTGAATAATAATCCTCCTTGTCGTGCACATATGAATACCTGTCGTAGATCCTGTATGTGTTGTATATAGGTTTTGGAGTGGATGTTTAGGTCGTCAATGTAAGCAACAAGGCACTTGTTTAGTAATGGTCCAAAGCATAGGTCTATTAGGCGTTGAAAGGTAGCAGGACTATTTACTAACCCCATAGGCAGCATCTCGTATTGATAGGTTCCAAACTTTGTCACGAATCCAGTCAATTCTTTGGTTTCTTGTTTCAAAGGGACTTGGTGGAAACCAGAACGTAAATCTAGCGCTGTGAATATTCTTGAACTGCCTAGTTCATCAATCAAGTCGTCAATTTTTGGCAAAGGGTAAGCGTCAACTTTGGTTAAAGCGTTTAGTTTGCGGTAGTCAACAACCATTCGGTAGTCACCATTCTTCTTCTTGACTAATATTATAGGAGCGGTATATGGTGTACTTGCTGGTTTGATGATTCCCAGGTCACATAATCGGTCCAACTCTTGCTTCAAGTATTCTTGTTCCACGGGTGCCATTCGGTATGGTCTATGTCGGATAGGTGGTGCATTTTCTTTCAGGATAATTTCATGTTCCAGTAGTGTGGTCTTGCCCATTCTGTCATTGTGCCAGTCAAATACATCTTGGAATTCTGTAAGTAGATGTAAAAAGGACTTACGTAAATCAGGCGGTACATCTCCTAACTGTAGGTTTTCTTCCTTTGTAGGGTCCAATTCTTGTGATGGTTCCATGGTGTCGTCGTCTTTTATATCCATCTGTGCTAATTCATATCCTGTGGATTGTTCGTCGTCTTCTTCTATCTCAAATTTTGTCATTCGGTGTGCAATAATAGTGTTTGGTGGGTAACTTTTGTCGTTGTCCGTTATGTTGATATCTATGAACTGATCGTCTTGCAAATATTTTTCGTAGGTAACATCTGGTTGCATGTGGATAATAGTTGGTAGAGCATTATTATTGGGTATACTCAAGTCAACGGTGCACATGGTGTATGGTGGAAGGGTGAATCCATTTTCTTTGGTACTGATGGTTACTTCGGTATCCGATACATGGTCTATTCGGAAAGCGTAGTCTTGGTCTTCAGCAGGTGTAATTTGACACAATTCTTGATCTTCATCTTCTTCTTCTTTGTCATCATGTTCCCATTCTTCTTCTTCTGTTTCTTCATCGGTGATTTCATCTTCATCACTTGTATCTTGATCGTCCATTATTGGTATTGGTTTGACAGGGATTGGTTGGCTTGGAGGTGGATTCTCTTCTTCATAGATGACATGGGATGCTTTCAAGGTAACCGGTTTTGATGATGCTTTGATGTATGTGATAGGAATAATCATCTTCTTGTGTTTATAGGTTACAGTTAGTGTTCCCATTTTGATGTTGATAACGGCTTGTGCATGATTCAACCAATCGATACCTAGGATTAGGTGAGATGGACATTGTGGCAGTACTCCCATGTTAGTGTGTATACTAATGCCTTCGGTTATTTTGATAGGGACATCAAGGATTATTCCAAGGGTAGGTTGTCTGGTTCCATTACCAAGGGTAAATACATTGGTGGATGGGGTATCGATTTCCATTCCCAGCATCTTCATCATGGTTCTTGACATACATGATTTGGCGGCACCACAATCTATCAAGGCTTTGATTTTTCTGTCACCAATATATACTTCAGCATATGCGGCAGTTGTCACCACTTCGCCTTTTTCCATGGCGTTCAATGTTATAGGTGGCTTTCTTCTTTTGGGTCGACAGACATCACGTAGCTGTTTCTTTAGGTATGGTGATGCTTCGAGTAGATCTCCAACTTCAATATCGGCTTTACGGGTAAGGACATCTTCAGCGATACTATATTTAATAGCGGGATGTGTAGGTACTGATCTTTGTTTCTTTTCAACCGTTTATTGTATAGGAATGTTTTGTTGCGGTATTTGTGATGATGAGGATGGTGTGTCTTCCAATCCATTGGTTCTTCTTTTCTTTGCTGATTTTGGATCATATAGGACATCAGGTGGTCTTTCTTTTCTGGTAGCAACGTAGAAATCCATGTCTTCTTCTTCCAATAAAGGGTTAGCATTTTTATTTTTATACTTGTTTTGGATATCCATGGTGGTTAGGTTATGGGTTTGTTGTTGAGTATTGTTTTTGTTATCTTTTTGTGGTTGGTTATTTGTGGATTTGTTAGGCGGGTTTTCCAACTGACCATCAACTGCAGTTGCCCCTGCTAGTTTTTTGACTGTTGATTTTGTTGGGTGGGTTGTTGTGTTTGATTTTGTTGGTATTGTGGATTGTATTGATACTGTTGATTGTTGTATGGGCGTCAGTTATTGTAATTGGGACGGCGGTTTTGATTCATGGGGGGTGATGGATAATAACCATTGTAGTCACCGTAGTTAGGATCAAAGACTGGGTCTTGATTATTGTAGTTGCGTTGACCATTATTGTGATGATATGAGTTTTAATTATAATGGGGCGCATTGTAGTGTCGGGGTTGATGACGTGGGTTATTGTATCGAGGGTTGGGTGGTTGGTTGTATGTCCCATTTTGATTTTTTGAGAAGTTATTGAATTCTTCTTTGATGATACTTCTGATGGATTTTTGTATATCTTTCATATCCAATGGGTTTGATGAAGTGATAGCGTTCAAACCGGGTGAATTTGTAGCGGTATGATAAGGATACGTTTCAGTGGTATCTGCGGGATGAGCAATACGTCGAGGATGGAAGGGATTGTCAGCCATAGTAACTTGTTGAGGGTTATGTGCAGTCCAATATCCTTCGGCGGCTTTGAGCCATGCTTCAATGTCTTTACAACCAAGTGATATACAATGTTGTTGTATGATAGGGTGTACTCCTGCTCGGAATCGGCTTTGAATCATTGATTCGGAATCAATTTCAGCAAGTTCAGCAGCTTCAAACAGTCTTGCGTAGAATGTTCTTGGATGTTCGTCAATACCTTGTACCATGTTATTGAAGGCATACTCATATGTTTGTATGAGTTCAGGGGTGATATATTGATCCATTAATTTCTTCATGACTTCGGAGTATGAAAGTGGGTCTTTTGTTTTTAGCAGTTTGTTTACAAAAGTCCTAGCAGCGTGGTACAGTTGTGTCTTGAGTATGATCAGTTTGCGATCTTCATCATTGATGTTTGAGAGTGCAAAGTAGTTATCCAATGTTTGTTTAAAATTTCCGAAGTCTTCTCCTTCGAATCCAGAAAAAGGCATTAGCTTCATTTTTGGTTGGTAGATAGGTCCGTTAGCCAACACAGTTTGTTCGTTCATCTTGTTTTTGGTTTCCAATTTATATTTTTGAAAGTTTTGATAAATATTTCTGAGGTAAGGTTTGTAAATATGGACGTTGCGTCTTGAAATCTTGGTAAAGTTTGGGTTCTGTTAAAGAATTGAGTGATATTTCTTTGGAAATTTTGAGTAGATATCCCCTGTAGTGAGCACCAAATATGTTGCGGCTAAATTTGTGATTTTAGTCCAACTGGATTGTGTTTTTGTAGGTTTTTTATGTTTTTCTGGTTTGAATAGGATGTCTTGAGTTATCCTTTAGTATGGCTTTTGCTTGTTTAGAGCTTGAAAAATAAATTTGTTCCTTGGGCGGAATTTGAAATAGCTTGTTCCTGAATCGGACAAAAATAGAATTGATAGTAGTGAGCACCAGAACTTTTGTAGATAAAGTCCAACTGTAGAGAAAGTTTATAAAAAATAAACTTGTAAAGTAAAATAAAATAAAAAAAGAAAAGTATTGACCTTTGTTGGTTCAATAAAAATATAGTGTATAACACACAGTAAAAATAAAAAAAGAGGACTTGTAGTCAAAAATAAAAAAGGAGGTTTCTATGATCCAATAGAAACGGTAGTAATTTGGTGGTATAATAACCTTTGTACTGAGTTTTATTTAATATATTGGGAAAACTTGAAAAAACTAAAGAGAAAAGAAAAGAATAATAATAAAAGTTGGGCTATTTATACTAAAAAAATAAAGAAAATAAGGTTGGTTCAAGGCGAGGCAGGATGAGTTTTGAAATATAATGAAGTCCAAGGTGAGGTAGGATGAGTTTTGAAATATAGTGAGGTCCAAGGTGAGGCAGGGTGAGTTCTGAAACATTATGGAGTCCGAGGTAGTCAGAGGTCAGGAGGTGGCTGCGGTTCACTGTTGTTGGGAGCGGCCTCAGGCCGATCCTCGACAGAACTGTTATGACTAAATTTGTTATTTTAGTCTAACTGGATTGTGTTTTTGCTGTCTTTATAATTTTTATGTAAGTGAGCACCAGAACTTTTAGGCTTAAAAGTTCAACCTTTTGTGTGTGTGTGTGTGTAAGAGAAAATTAAAATAGAATGGTAGCTTTCAAATTCCACTCAGGGGCAATTATTTCTGAATGAGAAATAACTTTAAAAAAATAAACGCTCTGGCGCTCCGCTGGAGCTTTTGGAAATCTTTCGATTTACTGGGTGTCACAGTTTTTGGTTAAAGTGTGAGTTTCGATGGGAAGGGATTAAGGCCTCTGCCATATCGCACTTTGGTGGGCAGCCCCTTGGGGCCTGTCGTATTCCTGGTTCCTGCTTAGCAATATTTACATCAAAAGCATCTATGCCATCATCATTTGTATATCCGACTTATCTCTTCACTCTATTTTTTACCCCTGAATTCCCCACTTATTCTCACACTTGTCATTCAACACATCAGATAGCACACAGCCTCAATTATCCGTAGTCTCAAATACACCGTTATCAAGCTCCCATCCACAGCCACAAATATCTTCATTTTATTATAAAAAGACTTGACATTTTATCAATTAAATAAAGACCATATCAATTGTATCACTTATTTTACTCTTGTCTTTTTATTTATATCAATCATTTCAGGGCCCAACCGTCGTGCTCAGCGCGTCATCAATGGTTTTTTTTTGTGTGCTGAAATAATAGCTTACTTGAAAGGCGTGGGAGAGACTAGAGTTTGAATATGTAGGGGGATTGCAACTGCCTTTCCACTGGAAGGTGAAACGAATTATGCACTACGGTAATTATGACGATTGCCCCTTCATTTAATTTTTATTTGCATTTCCCTGATTTTTTGACATAAAAAAAAGGCTGGATGTTTCAGGCTCCGCATTTTTGCTTTCTATATTTTTTTGCCCCCCCCCTCCTTTTTTTCCCTCTCTCCTTTCTTTTTTATTTTTTTTTTCCTTCATGATAGTGTGAATGATATGATGGCAAGGCTCACTAGGATACTGGTGATCTGGGATCTTGAATTAGGGGCGTTTTAAAAAACGCAAAACAAACGTCATGGCGAAACGCTTTTATTTTGGATGTAGGCTTTGGGGATGTCAGTAGATTAGTATCATGGAATCGTCATTAGTTTAGTAGTAGTTTGTCATCGTTTATATCTACCTCTGAATAAATATGTTCTTTATCTTATAATTAATTTCTCTGTTGTACGTTTACAAGATGAGCTTCATCGAATGTGCATTACATATGCATACAAAAAAAAAGTGTGTCTACTATATCTATATATATATATATATATATATGAAAAAGGAACGGATTGGGTATTATGTACACTTCTTCCACCAGCTCTATACGTTTGTGCGTAGAAAAGAAAACAGGGATATCTTTGTGTGAAAAAACAACTAATACATTGTATTTTGTTGTGGTGGGGTATATTGAAGAGCAAAGTTGAGAATAATATTAATTACAGTATGTAGCTACTGGGTGATAGGGTGTTTCTTAAGTGTGGCTTTTGATGGGACGGGATGGAAGACTCTGTGATTTGTCACTATGGGTGGGCAGCGATTGAGAAAAAAAGGATGGACGCCTCCTAGGGTGGGTAGGGCGTCAGCGGTGGGTCAAAAAAAAAAAAGAAGTCGGAGGAAAAAGAAAACTGATCTCATTGTGTATATTCAAGTCATTAGTGTATTTACCAAAAAGCGAAATTAAAAGTTACTACTATAGCTGGGTTCTTACGGATTATTTTCATTTTAGTATATAACCAGCCCCCTCAGTTATCGAGAAAAGTCCCGATATGTCACATGGGGATAACATCTGCCCTGCCCCGCCCAGCCCGACTTCAATTAGAGCCAGGCCTGAATCATATACAATGCATTTCTTATCAGAAACCTGAAATATGACGCCATCTGTTAAATCAGACTGCAGTAATTCGATGTACTAATTATCATAACATCATCACATCCCTATAAAAGGATGATAGATTCACATCAAATAAAAGTTATAAATATTCTCATCTTATTTTTGACTTATTATTTGTTTTTATTCCACAACAATGTAACCATAACGGCATGTTCCCTCCTACCAACACCCCCAATTACATATATTATGATTCACCATTAGTTCATTTATACCTTTGATTCTCTTGTGAAATACCACTAAAAAAAAACACCCCGTTAAAAATATTACTAAAATTAGAAATACCATTGAAATATTTAACTTTACATCCATTAAGTCCTTCCAATATTGTTTGCCCGTAAATGAACGTGTACCAAACAAATGTAACCACCTATATAAATATACCTTGTATATTTCTAATAAGGTTTGATAAATATTTAAAAATATCATGAAATCCAACCTTTCCAATCATCAACTTATCGAAATTTCAGTCAGACCAAAAACGAAGGAAGCAACCGTCAAACCAAAAATGGTCATTACACAGACTTCGGAGCTTAAAGCGGGGAAAAAAATTTTGGGCTCCGCTCGCACTGCCCTCTGGATCCTTTGGGCAAAAGCGCGGCGTAGCCGCGCCTCTCCCGGCGCTTTTTTAGCGGATTTCCATGTTTTTTTAGCGGTATGGAGGGGTATTTCTGTGTGTGTATGGGGATATTGGATGGGGGAAAAAAAAAAAAAAAAAAAATGGTATGAGTAGAAGGAGTATATGACTAGAAAGCGGATCCAAGCAAATGTGGATGTCCAAGTATGTGTGTGGTTGAATGGTGGGCAATAATGTCGAGGTGGTTATTATGGCTGTAGGCTTTAGCTGTGAGCTTATAGGCGTAAACTTTAGAGCATTGTGCAATTAATTGTATGAGAGATGGATGGTTGGTTTGGTGGCAAGAAATGATTGTATAATATTTCTAAAGATGCATGGAAAATTTGAAGTTGAACGGTTTCGTAGTTCGTTTTATATAAAGCGAAGAAGAGTATATTGCAGGTTAATTGGATTTTGCAGGCTGTTTCTGTGTGTTCCTGCTGTCTTAAAAAAAGGAGTTCCAGCTGTCTTAAAAAAAAAAGGGTCCAGTGTCTTAAAAAAAAAAAGGGTTCCAGCTGTCTATCAAAAAAAAAAAAAAAAAAAAAAAAAAAAAAAAAAAGGAAGAGTTCCTGCTTTTTAAAAAAAAAAAAGGGATGCCAAGGTTTAAAAAATGGGGAATGATGGTATTTGCACCTATAGTGATAGGTGTACACGTCAGGGGCTAATGGACAGAAAGGTGATTAGAACAATATGTATTAGTATGGGTATTATTGAGTGGGGCTTACAGTAATAAAGAAACAGTAGAAAAGTATATGTATAGCATTGTGTAGGAAGACTAGGCGTGACTAGATATTTAGAATATTAAAAGTATACAATTAGACAAATGTATTATGCAATAGGCTTAATGCCGAAAGACACAGCGGAGATCAATTTACATTTCAGGAGCGAGACAATTAGGGTTCAACAATGGAAGGCGGGACAACCAAAATAATGTCTGATAAGGAGCGTGATATATAAAAAGAGAACACTGGAAGAGATAAGTGGATCTTTGATAGTAGTGTTTGATTTATGTTTATGAAAATAAAACAGTGATATTTGAACATTGGATTTGATTTGATTCAACTTTTTATATTAAATCGGTGGAATGTTCCGATTGGGGAAGATGGTAGTAAAAAGATGAATAGGAAGTAAAACGCTAATAGTGATAAGGGTTGGAGCAGTAGAAGATGTTAGGGGATATATAAGAGGCTGGTGGAAGGATTGTGGGTGTAAGTAAAATAAAATAGTTAACTACAGTATTTATAAAAAATGAAGCGGTAAACTATGATCATTATAGTATATAAAAATTAAGTGGTAAAATAATCAAGTAGTAAACTATGATCATTATATATAAAAATTAAATAGTAAAATATGAGTAGCAAAATATGATCATTACAGTTAGTGGTACTGACAGAATACTATAAACAGATCATTCGTGATGTTGGTACAGCAGGCAAGGAAAAAGGAAGGAATAGAAGTTCGGAATACTATTGTCGCATCATGAAAAATGATGGCATGAAAATAAAATCTGTTCCTGAAGAAATCAGTGACTGAAGAAATTGAAATCCCGATTAGAAACAATGCATGATAAAAATAAATAATCACACAATATTGTGATGGAAGAAAAGAAAACAATGATTCACTTCATGAAATCATTAGGTCTCATAAAATAGAAGAAAAGAAAAAAAAATACCTTTGCAATAATATCAATCGTATCATCATACACCTAATACATATCATATGCGCATGACCTTATCAAAAACAGTATTGCTGATTTTATAAGGAACGCTGCTACAGTTGCACAGACAAATTTGATTGGTATGAGTAATAGAGCAGGAATAGAGGTGTGAAAAAAGTAGTCATAATGGGGGGAGCGTCTAGAAAGCAGGCGTTTAATAGACAACGCGCAAAACAGCTAAAATGGCGACTTTTATCACTACACTATAGGTCCGAGGATGGTTAATAAAAAGGATATATCTCACTGAAACAGAATTGGCAGATACTATAAAACTAAGTTAGGGGTTCATTCCAACAAGGATTTTAACCTGAAAGATTCTATTGGAAGTACTATGAGGGAGACTATTCACTATTTTAAAATTTTGAATAAAGTTTAATACTTCTAAAGGATTATAAAGAAACGGGCGTAAAAAGGGGTCATGAATATTGTGCAAGGCTGTCTTCGTTTGTTTTCTTGTTGAAACACAACAAACGATCAAAGCACTAATCAAACGAGATTGATTGCTAACAAAAAAAAAAAAGGAATCTATTGTGCAAACATATTACAGACCAATGAGACACACTTTATTAAAACAAGTAAAAAGAGACATATTTTATTCAGGTATAGATTCAAACTATGGAAAAAATAAGACTAAACTAATCTAATGACGGCTCCAAAAAGCCAACTAATGGTGTCTTCAGATCCTAGATCCAAAATCAAAGAGTTCCCCCATCATCTTGTAATCCCTGAACTGAAAACCATTATAAAATAGTCTTGATACAATTCTAGGTCCAAAATAACCCCATATAAATTGAATGGTGAAGAAAAAATAAAGTGATCAAAAAGAAAGAGAGGCAAACGAAAAAAAAAAAAAAAGAAAGATTAAGGAGTGATGAGCACTTTTATTTTACTTTTTTTGCAGGTATTCTGTTGTTGCAAATTTTTCGGTCCCTCTGTCTAAAGTGACCAACTTCCAGATTCCGAAGCCGGTTTCCTAAAAAGTAGAAGATATCTTCATCATGCTCTTTTTCACAAATCCTTGACATTTTCGGTGTGAACCTGCCTTTTTTTTTGAGGTTTTTGCTGAACTGCACTGTATAAAAAAGTTTTTATTGGAATATCGTTTTTCTGCATAGGTTTTATAAAGCGTTCCGTCATTTCTTCTGATACATATATTTTATTCCCCTTGATTTGATTTTATCCAAACATGCAATCAACCAATCACATTTTTCGTTGGCGCCAACAAAACCTTCCTCCATGCTTTTGAATCATGCTAAAATATAGTCAATCGTTGGTAAAAACATTTTATGTGTATCTTTATTGTTGAATTCTTGTTGGGTATGGTAATAAATGTAATGTATATATGCATATAAAAGCAAAAACAAAAATACTAAAAAAAAAAGGTAAATGATAAGACAAAATAGGGTAAAATCCGAAGATGTTAAAAAAAAGGGCACTGTAAACGAAAAAAGGAAAAACAAAAAAATGATGATGGTGTTGGTTGCTATAGCTACTTGAAAGAATGGATAAATATATAAAAAGTGAAGGGGTATTCATGTTTGAAAGTGCAGAGTATACTATGACGTGGATGTTATTTTGTATGTATGTGTGTAATGTGTATGATCATGACTAAGGGGCGGGAGGATAAAAAAAAATGATGGGTAGGAACTAACAGAAAAAATGGCATAAAATGGTGTATTATGTATATCGTTGGGCAGGGGAAAGGAAAGAATAATAATAATAATAAAGTAAGCTACTCGAAAACAAAAAAGTGGGAAGGAAGAGTCACTAACAAGTACCAGGTGTTTCAGAAGAATCGGTATTGAGTGGTGTATTTGAAGATGATGATGTTGAAGAGGAGGAGGATAATGCCAGCAAGGATGAATGATCCATGTTTGTCAATGGCGGTTTTGATGTTGCTGGAGGAGATGGTCCGTGTAATCCCAGAGCAGTGTCCGAAGGATGATGATTTGGTGAAACTGAAGCGTCTGCATCCTTGTCAGCATGCATAGTTGATAATAGCGACTTTGATTCATGCATATCTATTGTCGTCATGTTGAGTTTTTGCTGTTGCTCTTGCTGCTGGTGCTGTTGCATCACCGCTGTTGCTGCTGAGATATAATGAGCATGTAAAGCAACCCATTCCTGATTCATCCACGTTGCAGTTGAGGCTGGTGGCATCATCAATCCTGGCAAAGTTGCAGCCAGACTCGGGCCAGGATTTGAATCGACTAGTACCATATTGATTTCTTCCAGCAAACGCTTGTATCCTTGAATATGCAGCAATTTGTTCTTAGCCAACATTTGTTTCACCCGATCTGCTATCCGCTGTCGTTCACGCAAATCCACATATGAGCTGGAGAGAATTTTTTGAATCAAATTAACACCGTGCACCTGATCCATCAATATGTCATGTAAAACTTGTTCATGAGGGGAAAAGAATATTGTGTCAAGAATCTGTTGCCGTGCTTCTGGCTCATGACGTTGATTGATAAGCTTAAGTACTGTCAATGAAGCTAATTTGTGAGTGCATAATCCTGATAGATGTGGAATCAACCGCGGACCGAGCACGCGATAACGTCCATTGATGCCAGAAGTATCTAAAAGCCATATCAGTAAAAGTGCCCCATTCGCGTTGGTTGCCAAAAGCAATGCATGCTGAATCAACGTTGCCGCCACGTATTTCTATATAACCAAAATGAAAGAAGAGTCAGTTCAATTTTTTTTTCTTAAAATAAGAGGGGAAGAGGCCGGTTTACCTGTTGTTGCCTAGTAACATGAGGACTTTCAAGAGTAGCACGAACAGCACGAGAACCAAAACGACCTTGAGCAATTTCCCAACAATTATCCACAATGGCATGAAAAATAAACTGGTTGATATCAGGTCCAAGAGCAAGACAGCACTGTACCACATAGTTTCCAAACTGATCTAGTAGTAAAGCAGGGACATAGGGCTGAATATGTTTACAAACAACATTAATTTGAAGAGGTAGCTTTGCTGTATCAACAATCCGCTGAGCAGCCCATGTTCCGTTCTTGTGTACCCCAATGGATGCAATGTGCGGAGCCACTACATCTAGCATCATGGACTTGGTTGGTTCTGAGCATCGTTCAAATAGCCGTTGCACCACGGTGTTGCCGATATAATCTTCAGAATATAGAAAACAGGTTAGGTTCATCTCTAATTTATTGCCATTGCTCTTTCTTTTCTTTTCTCCTTACCACTGCAAAGTTCAACCAGATCACCCAAGCATTCCATCGCAATAGCTTCGACTTCTTGTAAGGATATATGACTACCATTATCGAGCTTTTTACGTATATCACGTAACCTTGCGACGTCCATATTTCGTTGTTGACCAAGTTCGGGAGCAGGAGAAATAGTCGAATAGTAAGTTAACGTCATATGAAGGCCTATATATACGTCGAGGTGAGAAAACTGTGAATAAAGACCCTTCCGTCATCTTCTTTTTCTAGTTTTATAAATCTTTACCTTCAAATAGACCGCCATCAGATTCATCATCGCCCAGCTCCTTCATTATATACTGTCGTTCAGCAGCAACAGATGTAAGCATATTGGTCGGATGATCGCCTATCATTCCATTCATCATATAATACATCATTTGTGAGTCCGCATTTTGATCAGGATGACCGTCATTGTTGGAGCCAGTAGAGAATGATTTCGTTGTTATCATCGTCGTACCACCAGTGTTGTTACTGCCAAAAATGGAAGGAGCCTGCCAGTTGCTGTTGTTGGTAGGTGGAGGTGTCGATGGAGACATGTACAAACTAGGAGAACTGTTGTTGATGTTGCCGTCCAAAAAAGTTCCGTTTGGCAAAGATCCAGATGAAATCACATTTTCCAAAGCCGTATTATCAACACCTATGAAACTCGACCCATCCTCGTGCTGATGTTGCTGATGCCACTGTTGGTGGTGTTGTTGTTGTTGCTGCTGTTGCTGTTGCGTTTTGCCAGTTGACTTGATAGAAGGTGCCTTTGCAAAACCGATACGTACAGGACCAGAACCAGGACCCATGATTTCTTTTGTTTGAAGTGCCTTTTTCGCCCGAATAGCGTCCTCTTGAGTAGTAAAGTTGACGAACCCGCAATTCTTATGATTGAGAATACGCACCGATTCAATTTGACCAAAAGTAGAGAAGAGATTGAATAGTGCTGTCGGCGTGGTTAATATAGGCAAATTTCCTATCCCTGAAATGATGGCACATGGTGAGTAACAAGATAATTTTTTAAAAAAAAAAAAAAAAAAAAAAATTGACCACTTACAAAGAGCCCTTGTCGGTCCTTGTACATTTCCAAATTCCGGCGCCAACGTTAATTGAGAGTCGGGTTTTCCAAAACCAATACGAACCATAGATGATCCCAAACTTCCGTTCATTTGATTTGTCACCACTTCTTTTGCTTTGATGGCATCTTCGACAAAAGTAAAGTTGATGAAAGCACATTCCCGATCTGGCAATAATCTAATATTTTCTATGTGTCCAAAACTTGTAAAAAGGGCTGTTAGGTCATCCAAAGTCCAAGTAATATCCAAATTCCCAATCCATAATGATCGTGTTGGTGTTGGTGTTGGTGTTTGTGATGTACTGTTTGCTATTTTAGCCGGGTCGTATGACAAGTCGTCCAAAGCGCCGTCATCGATCGAGTAAGTCTAGCCCAAGTAGAAAAGGGATATAGTGTTAGTAGGGCATCATATAAGGTTCAATCAATTGTTTTAAGGGGGATAATACTTACTTTTTCGTTGGGACCAGAAACATCAGGAATGGGCATCCGTTGACGAGCCATGGTTTCAATCAAATCGGCACTACTGTTTGACAGACGTAAATAGGGACGTTGTTGTTGATGACGATAAACATGAGGAGGCCACATGGCGGATCGTACCATTCTTGGACTGTCAGAAGCAGATGATAAGGATGAGGAGTAAAGCCCATCTTGATCTTCGGCAATACTCATACTTGTAGCTCTTGGACGTAAAAGATGATATGATGCATGTTGATGATTAACATTTGGTGAGGCGTTACTTCTGAATTTCATTTCATTCGTCGGAGAAGAGTTTGCGGGACCTGATGCAGATGTCGACGACGGGGGTAATCCATGAATATTCGCTTGGTGATGATAATATTGTTGTTGTTGTTGCTGATGATAATTTTGTTGGAGCCATTCAGTTGATTGCTGACTATTATCAGTCGATACCAAAGATGAATAAGATTGACTAGTATGAAGTGAAGGTCGATAAAGCTGTTGTAATCGGTCAGCGTCATCTAATCCCAAAGAAGCCAAAGTACTGGTAATTGTGTGACTATCATCCCCTTTCAAAAGTTGATCAGTACTTGTAGGAGAAGTTGGACTTTGAATGGTATCACCTAACCATGTATTGAAGATGCCCTGAGCAAATGGAGTTTGGAATGAGTCAGACCGGTTTCTGGTGTTGTTAACTGGATTTTCAAACGAATTATTGGAAGAAGACATAACGGCAACAGAATCAGCGTCAGCGGATGGTTCAGATAATCGATCATAAGGGAAGGATGTTGATTGAGAAGGCATAGTGCCGGCGCGTCGACGCAATGGTGATAATTCTTCCTCGTCTAAATCCTGACTTTGTTGTTCTTTTGAGTTTTGGTCATCCAATTCTTCAATAGATTCTTGTATAGGTGATTTTCTTGTCTGGAACCTTTCGGGCAATAAATGTGAGAGTCTGCTTCTATTTTAGAAAAGAAGGGTTGAGTTAGATGGTACGTTTTTTTATTGTTGTTGATTTTACTTTCCCCTTCCCCTCCCTTTTCACACTTCCACCCCCTTCTCCTGTTTCTTTTTCCTTTCCCTTTGATCTTTTTTTTTTTTTTTTTTGTGTGTGTGTATGTGATTTTTTTTGGGGTACGTAGTTGCAACAAAGAAACTGACAGTTCATTACCTTTTTGGGAGAATTCCAGTTTTCACCGCAGGTGTTTTTGGTATATTGGTACTTTGGATCGTCATTAGATATCACGAAGAGGATAAAAGGCTACCAAGTGGAGATAGGATATAGATAATTTATAGGTAAAATAACAACCAAAGACACTGAGAGTAATGACCCTTTCTTCTGGTCAGGACGTCAAGATATATGTAAAAAAAAAAAAAGGGAGGGAATGCGATAAAAGTAGAGGTATACAAGTGAATGAGAATAAGGATTAAAAAGGAATGGTAAGAGATAGTATGAATGAATAACAGGGGTTGGATTGAGACAGGAAGTGGAAGGGAAGGGAAAAGGTAAAAAAGGAAAGAAAAAGAGTCAAAAAAAAAAAAAGCAAAGAAAAGAAAAAGTAGTTCAAGGTCTTTAACGACCCACTAGAAATTTTTTAATGTCCGATTTCCCTTCACGGCCGCCTTCCGAAGAACTGTGCAACTGGATATAAATACCAGTGTACGCACCAAAGAAGGTGCATGCCACTGGAATCGTACTTTGTAAAAATAGAACGGATGGAAATAAATAAATAAATAAAAAAGGGGGAGAAAGAGAGAAACAGCATGTATTCAATCACATATTAATATCTTTTTCCTTTCCCCTAACATTAGAATCCAAACTTGTTCACTTGAACCGTTTCGTTTTTTTGTTTTTTTTCTTCTTCTTCAACCCATTTAATTATTGCCTATTTTGATTACATCGAGAGTGTTATTGTATATTCTTAACCTCTTCCTTCCCCCTGGTTCTGGGTTAATGATGATATCACTTGATTATAAAAATTATATTTGTTGTCCTATTATAATCTGATTAAAATTGGTTAATTCCAGCCTTCTTGTTGTCCTTCTCTCTGTACATACTACTGTATGTACAGTATGTACAGTAAAACTTTTGCATAAAATCGCCCGAGGGTCATTCTCGATTATTTTGCGGTATTTGAATTATTTTTACCGATTGGGGGATAGTTGAGAAAAAAAAAATTGATGATCATTCATTTAAAAGGACCTAACATTGGCACTAGGCATTAGTGGATAACAGATTTTAGTTGGGGGAGTTTGTGCGTGTCTGTATGTTTTTTTTCGATTTCTTCGGTTGAAAACACCTTCTGCTTGAGGCAGCAGGCAGAACAGTTCCAAACTCACTTCTTTACGCTTGGGGGCCATTTCTTTTTTTTAAGAGAGTCACAAAGGAAAAAATTATATCCCAGTCATCAAACAATTTTTTTTTTATTTTTTTTTTTTCTTTGTACTTTTTTTTTTTTTCCATTACCTTTGAACGGTAAGCTTTACTAACTTTTATATAACAGACTTCGTATACTAAAACGTTTGTATGATATAGGAATATATACACAATATGCCACCCAAGAAGAACGTCGTCGAACAAAAGGCTTTACTTGGTCGTCCCTCCAACAATTTGAAGATCGGTGTTGTCGGTCTTCCCAATGTCGGTAAATCCACATTCTTCAATGCTCTCACCAATGCCAGTGCTGCTGCTGAAAACTACCCCTTTTGTACTATCGGTAGGTTGACTCGTTAATATTGTTTTTTAGTGCTATTTTATATTGAAATTTGTTTTATTTGTGTACAGACCCTGAAGAATCTCGTGTAGCCGTTCCCGATGCTCGTTTTGACTGGTTGTGCAAGCACTACAAACCTGCCAAGGAAATTCCTGCCTTCGTAAGTAAATTAATGTCAATGAAATCGTGGAATTAGACTGTAATATATCGTATTGTATTATCTGACATTAACGTTTATACATATATATTTATATTTATTTATCAAGTTAACTGTTATTGATATTGCTGGTCTTGTCAAGGGTGCTGCTTCTGGTGCTGGTCTCGGTAACGCTTTCTTGTCTCACATTCGTGCTGTTGATGCCATCTTCCATGTTGTGCGTGCTTTTGATGAAGCTGATGTGATCCACGTTGAAGGTGAATTGGATCCTCTTCGTGATATGGAAATCATTCGTGAAGAACTGCGTTTGAAAGATGAAGAATTCTTGTCTCGTCAAGTCACCGAACTCGGAGCTGCTGTTAAGCGTGTTGGTCATGGTGGAAATGCTGCCGACAAGGCTAAAAAAGAAGAACTCACTGTGGTGGAAAAGGTGTTTGAACATGTCAAGGCTGGCAAGGATGTACGTCATGGTACCTGGTCCAACAAGGAAGTCGACATTATCAACTCTCTTCATTTGATTACTGCCAAGCCTGTGGTGTACTTGGCTAATGTCAGTGAACGGGATTATTTGCGCAAGAAGAACAAGTGGCTCCCCAAGATCAAGAGCTGGATCGACGAAAACTCCAATGGTGACTTGATGATCCCTTATTCTGGTGCCTTTGAATATGGACTCTCTTTGAAGACCCCCGAAGAAAAGGCGGAAGCTCTTAAGGAAGCTAACACTATCTCTGTTTTGCCCAAGATCATCGTTGCTGGTTACAATGCTTTACAACTCGTCTATTACTTTACTGGTGGCCCTGATGAAGTGCGTGCTTGGACTCTGCGTAAAAACACCAAGGCTCCTCAAGCGGCTGGTGTCATTCACTCCGACTTTGAACGTGGTTTTATCATGTGTGAAGTAATGAAGTATGAAGACTTGCATGAACTTGGATCTGACAATGCTGTTAAGGCGAATGGAAAATACATGCAAAAAGGCAAGGAATACATTGTGGAAGATGGTGATATCTGTTATTTCAAGTTTAACGTCACTGCTCCTGCCAAGAAGAAGTAGATTTAGTTGCCCCGTTCCCTTCTATCTTTTTTAGTTTTAGTTATATATTCCTTTATATTATCATTGTCCCTATTGCCCATAGTTATTTATCATTCTGTTTGTTATCATGTATTTTAATGAAACATTTTTATAGCATTGCATAGTATTTATCTATTCTCATATTACAATAAAGTACAATTACAAAAAAAAAAAAAAAAAAAAAACTCGAATTGTATGTTATCAAGGAAATATGAAATCACGTGTGCGAGCTTATGTTCTTTCTTTATATATATGCACCCAAAAATAAAAATAAAATGGGGATCTAGCTCAAATGGTAGAGCGCTCGCTTAGCATGTGAGAGGCACTGGGATCAATGCCCAGGTTCTCCAAAAGTCTTTTATGTTCTTTTTAAGAAAGACCATTGCCTTTTTTAGTAAAACTTCTTTTGCTACAACTAGAATTTGTTATAGTTTTGCAAGGGATTGTGCTTTTATATAGTGCTACGTCCAATTTTGGTTACTAGGTCATAACTGAAGATTGTTTTTGTAGGCTTTTTTTTTTTTTGTGTGAGTACCAGAACTTTTTAGTAAGAAGTTCAATCGTTTGTAGTTTCAAAAGCTTGGAAATAAAATAGTTTTAGACTTGAAAGGCCAAGCTATGATGTATTATTTTCAAAAATAAGAATAATAAGGTCAATAAAATAAATGAAGACTTAGATAAATCCAAAAAAAAAATAGTGTGATTCAGACTCACCTGTCAAAAGTTTATGATAGAAGTATTCCGAAGTTGGAATAAAAGAAAAACAAGTGTGGGTGGTTTAAAAAACCGTGGCAATGAATTTATTGATAAAAAAATAATAATATAAATATAAATCAAAGTTAATAATGCTCCCATTCCTGAGGGTATTTATACTAAATATTTGTTAAGGTTGAGTGGAGTGCTCTGTATATTTAATCTTTTTTTTTTTTTGTTGCAACAAAGCTTTTGAAATATAAGTTCAATTACTCGTATGAAAATAGATAAAAAATTATATATCCAAAATACGAAAAGAAAATACCATTTCAGTCGGTAAAGGTCTTTTGTGGGGTTCATATCAAAATGACTGATGTGAATTTTTGGAAAGAAGAGAAAATAATGGGTTGGTTAGAAAGCAGGTATTTGATAGGACACTTACAAAATAGCCACAATACCGTGCTTTGCTCATTGCACAATGGGTTAGAGAATTGGTAATAAATTGGACGCATTTTATTTGAAGGACTATGGTAAATACTAAAGTAAGATCGCAGGATTCATTGTAACAAGGGAGATATTGGTTATAGCAAGGGACTGCAGTTTAACAAGACACCCAGAAAACTTTTCAAAACCCGCACACGTGAATTTATTTTTGGTCATTGCTTATTTTTTTTTTTTCGCGCTCTTTCCTTTCTTTTCCATTCTTTTAATTCATCACAATTGTGGCCCCTATGGATTATGGTGGACTTAGATCAGTGTCAAGACTAGTTTAGAAGGGGGTTCAGCTCAGGGATTACTAGATGCATGGGGAAACCCTTTTCATTTTGGATCTTGGATTTTGGACCATCATTAATTGGCTTTGTAGAGGTTTTTGTAGTTTAGTTTAGTCTTAGTTTATCCATAGTTTCCATCTACAACTGAATAAACTACGTATCTGTTTACTTGTTTTTTTTAAACGCTGCACCATTAGTCTCTTTTATGTTTTGCGAATAGATCTTTTTTCTTAACATCAATTAGTGTTGACCATTTGCCTGCCTCAATAAACGATACCCCTTTGGTATTTCTCATGTCTTGCTCTGTGCAATATATTCGGTCGCTTTTTACAATTGTCCCTTTATATTTGTATTGACTATTCCACAGATACCCAATAGTTTCCCTAATGTTACCTGCAATAAATCATTTGTAGAACGTTTTTGATATGTGTTGCTGGCGTAGGCATGCCTTGTGGGATTATTTTGATAGGAATTCATTGTTAATTTTTTTTTTTATCTTCACAATACAGTGTCGAATCTGTAGAGTAACTCCTCACATTCTAGACCCTATTGAACTCCATTTCACCCCTTGACAGATATCTGAAAGGTTGAGTTTCCTTGTATACGTTTACGCCTCTATTACTTCGCACATCAAATACCAGTTCTCTAGATTCGAAATGATATACACTTCTGGGTTCTACTCTCTGTCTTTATATCAATAGATCAATAGATCAAAGCGCTACCTCCTGCCTATATAAAGGGACAGTCGATGAGATTTGCGTTCAACCTCCCTCACTTACCGTACCTAAAATGGATGATGCTCGAGAGAGATTAAAAAATTAGAATAGCGTTATTCGAATTACGGCATTCACAGCCAACAATCAATGGTTTTCAGAAAATGTATTGTTATTCCGGGTATTATTAAGGAGCATTCCTACTGTGGCGATGGAAGAATCAAAAACGACGTAAAGAATAGCTACCATTTGAAATAAAATAATTAAAATAAGACTTTATTGACAATTTATGCTAATTCTTCATTATCGCAGCAATACAAGTTATCAAGAAAGACATATATATGCTAATAAAAAGTTAAAGATGATAAAAGGAATAGCAAAAGGAAATTAAATTCACCAGTAATCTAGTAAACTGTTTTAATTTAGGTACGTCCAGTTGCGATCAATAAACTTTTCTAGGTTTAATCTTGTAGCCGGAGCCAAGATGAGGAAAGCAGAAATGACAGTTTATATTACAGCATGGTGACTTGAAAAGGTATCATAATGAACTGATTATTATTTTGATAGAGCATTCATCGAATAAATTATAGAGCGTTATATATTCAGGTTCCAAAGACATGCTCCTTTTATTCGAACATGACTGTGTGTTAGCAACCACTGCGCCGTACTGTGCAGAATAGCACTACCCGCTGTATTGTGCAGTCAGTACAGTACTGTACAGTATAGATCGTAGCATTTGTGCTAGTATAATTGAATCGCCGCTTACATGGCCAATTTTTTTTTCCCCTTCGCCTTTTATCCATCTTTTCTCCCCTTTCTTCCTTTAGTTCTACTCAATTCGTCATCCAGTGTTCTTGTATTCTTTCATGACTACCTGGGCCCGATCGCTATTACAACTTCAGCCTTTGGTTGCCTATGATCCTAGGTTGCTTCCTGTTTGGCGGAAAAGGCTGACGTTGGCCTTGGTTAGTATATTTGCGATCATTCCTGGATTCTGTTCAACTATTTATGTAAGATCAAGAAGGGTGGAGTATATTTTTGACGGATGTTGGTTGTGAAGGGGGGGGGGAGAAATAAAAACACTGTACTCACATATATTCTATTACCTAATCGTATCCATACCTGCAATATATTTATAAGCTCCCAGCACTAGATGCAGTCACTGTTGAACTGGATAGTCCTTCGATTATGGTCACTCTCAGCAATTCGCTCTACATGCTTTTTATGGGAATTGCGGTAAGTAATAGTAATATCAATAATAATAAATGATCCACAATGGAAAACCCTATCATCGTTACTTATCCTAGTCGTAGCCTATTTTTTACAGTAGTGTCAGTGATCATTGGCATATCCGGCGCTCGGTGTACTTTTTTTCATTTGTAATTTATACTATAGGGTCTCTGTTAGCTGTATTTGCCAAAGATATTAACGTCCTTCTTGGTATGCGAATTCTTCAAGCGGTTGGTATATCATCTGCTTGGGCCATTGGAGCTGGGTAAGTGAACTGGTAGTAGTAGATCAACTCATTTTCGCACTGATATTAAAAAGAGCCCCACTTTTTGTATAGATCAGTAGCTGATATATACCCTGTAGAAGAACGTGGAAGGCCATTGGCCATATATAACACAGGATCGTTTACAGGTAAAGTTCCCAGTTTTGGCGATGGAAAAGGGAGGCATCATCGAGAAATATAAGACAACCCATACTTACGCTGATATTTTTTTCTAGGTCCGATGTTCGGTCCCTTGGTGGGTGGGTTTCTTGTTGAACGATGGGGTTGGCGATCAGTGTTTTGGATGCTATTTGCTATTGGATGTTTGTCACTAGCTCTGGTCCTGTTCGTCATGGAAGAAACATACCGCGAGGAAAAGAAATGGAATACAAGTAAGGAAGACAGCGATCTTGATATTGGACAGGACAATGCCTCATCAAATGAAACAGTGGCGCCACCAAGAAAAACAATGAATCCATTGGCATCGCTTGTAAGAAAAAACAAACAAAAAACAAATGTAGTTAAAATTGTGATCATATATTTATTTACAATATCACCAATAGGTGCTTTTACGACATCCTTTTGTATTTATTTGTGCGATGGCTACTGGATTATCCTTTGGTGCGATGTTTGCTATAGAAAATATGCTCCCTCCATTATATACTGGAGTGTATGGCCTAAGCTCTGGTATTATTGGGTTAACATTTTTGTCTCCTGGCATTGGTGAAGTCTTTGGCTCCCTCTTTTCCGGTCACCTATCACATTACTATCTTCATCGGGCAATCAAGAAACGTGGACATGCAATACCAGAAGATAGACTTGCAATGAATCTATGGTAAGTGAAGGATGTTTGTAAAGCATAACGTAGATGAATACATACTTAGCATGTCTTTTTTTTCGCTATAATAGGCCAGCAGCACTAATTTTGAATCCATTGTCATTGTCCTTATGGGGTTGGTCTGTGGCGCTGGGTTGGTCTGTCTGGGTATCGATTGTTATGTTTTGCGTTCAATGTTTTGCCATGGTGCAGATCTTTAATCCAACGATGGCCTTTCTTGTTGATGCCGTTCCTGGTCGAGGGGCAAGTGTTACTGCTGCTGCCAATTTAATACGAATGATATGGTCCTGTATTTTAAGCTTGATAGGTAACGACCAAAAAAAAAAAAAAAAAAAAAAAAAAAAAAAAAGCCATTGAACAGAGAATAAGCATGATGGCTGATTCAAATGCTCCTTTTCTTCTTCTTCTTTTTTAATAGCTAATCCGATGACAACCGCTTTAGGACCAGGATGGGTGACCTTTTTTTTCGGCATGCTGAATTTTGCTTGGGCTTTTGTATTGATGCTTCTTAAAATCAAGGGTATACAGATTAGAAAATATTCTGGCTATTAGATCTTTAGTTTTAGTTATTCTTTGGGCCTTTTTATATCATATCATTTACACACTAATAAAACCTTCTATTTTATTCGTACATCGACCTTCAATTGTTTTATTATTATTATTGTTACACTTGTTTACTTATGTAATATAGAAAAAAGGTGGGTTTTTAATATATCAGGGGAACAGGTTGAAAAAAAAGTCATAGCCCTGTGTTTCGGGGGAAGGGAGAGGACGGTGAGGAGGGAATGTTACCCGTGGCATGATCATATTACTTTTTTTTTTTTTCATATCATTGAAATTCAGCCCCCCCTTTTTTTTTTTTTACTGAGCTGACGTTTGACACTTTGTGCAACAAGTAGAATTAACAAGGTCGGGTCTTTTTGTAATCAGTAGTGGGTTTGAACATGATGAACGATAATCCCAAAACAAAGGGGTGACACATGAAGAATAATAAATGATACATGATATAATTGCGGAACTACTTCATAGAAGACCGATATCAAGCTTTAATTTTGACATGTCGGAATGCGGGGTATAAAGACAATTTAACAGGGTCACTGGGACATTTGTCCGTTGTATTGTTCAAACACATGGCCCGTTCAGTCTAGACACCTATTGGAGAAATCGGCGGAAATTCAACTTGTTTAGCTTTGATACTGTATATAAAAAATGGATATTGTAATAGGTATATAATTTGATATCCAAGGGTTTATAAGGAATAAAATGAAATATATATCTGAAGACACGTTTTCTTTGTATATATGTATATATACAAAGTAAGAGTGCTGTTATAAAAATGTAATGTCGGACGGTCATCCTTTTCAGTTTGTGCAAAGGAGCACGTGTCATGGGTACCCTTTCAAAGCACAAGCAAGGCTCTCTGTTTTTCCGGAGAGATTCATTGGATCGGGAAGAGAGTTTTTTTTAAAAAAAAATATTGATTCCGATGACGCGGTACTAAACTACCCAACATATATCACTATGAATAGAAGGATAATAGGTACAGAACTTCTAAACGAACATATACCACTATACTGTATGATAATCCCCTTGACTCTCATGATTTTCTGTGTGGTAGCGATCTACATTAACTTACCCAACTGACTGGGAAAAGATCTCCGAAGGGAAATACCGTGCAACAATTATTCGAACCCAGACTATTCAAGAGTGTACCTTTTTTTTCACAATGTGTCACCAGCTTTTTTTTTTCTCCTTTTCTTTTGCTCTCTATTTTTTTCTTTCTTTTTCTCTTTCTTCCTTCACCGTGTTTTATATATCCTCTCCTTTACCTTTTACTTAATTTTATTTTATTTTTAATATTATATCGTACGTCGACAACACAGGGATTCTTTTACTTCTTTGTGCATTCATTCCTTTACTCTCTCATTCATTCTCTCAGCAAAACCGACTCAACTTGTGGTGTGAATGTGAACAATGCCCACCATACCTATCATTAGTCGTGCACGCGCTCTCTACGCTTTCAAATCCAACGACAAATCATCTCTTCAATTCGAGCAGGGGGATTGCATTGATGTGTTGAATAAACTAAAATCGGGATGGTGGGATGGATGGTAAGTGCCTTTATATTTCTATACTTTCTTTTTTTTTTTTTTTTTTTTTTTTTTTTTTTTGCATAAGATATTCATTTATGTTACTTTATTGTGTTATTTTAGGTGTAATGGGTCAAGGGGCTGGTTCCCAAGCAACTATGTGCATGTTATTGAAGAATTATCTGACGCCGTTGCCGTTGAACTACCAAACATCGTCGATACAGCAAAACAGCAACAAGATGTCTATGTGGTAAGAAGTACAATCTACTGTATGTGTTATCTTGAATTTAACATCAATCCACTTTTGTAAATTAGGAATCGTTGGGCTCATCATCACCAATGCTACGTGTACCAAAAAACGGTGTGCCATTACAACGAAATCAAGAACATAGAATCAGCCTACCCTATAATCATACAATTGATATTCAGCAACATCAGCAGCGACAATATCAATACATTAACCCTGAACCTTCTTTACCAGCAAACTGGATTATGGAAATGACAGAAGATGGAACAGACTGTTATTATTACAACAAACTCACCGGCGAAATGCAAACATTACCACCTATTGGCTCATCAGCAGAAATACAATCAAGATCGGAAAGTAATCATGATGCAACCGTAAAGAAAATCAGCAATACCAAATTTGATGCCTGTAGCGAACTAGGCGATACAGCAAGCTACGAAAACGACATTGTACAAGATGATGATTCTGAACTTCGCTCGGTTTCCAGTCGACTTGATGATAGAAAGGTGTTACCTAACCCTCTGATCAATATAAATCACACTGACTCATCAGATCACGTAAGTGGATACCAAAAAAAGTAACGTAAAACAAATACATTCTTTACTTACCGCAAATAATTAACTTGTTCCCTTTTAATATAGCTTCCTTCCAGCTGGGTCAAACGAACAAATCACCAAGGCCGTACCTACTACTGTAATATTCAAACCCAAGACACGACCTGGGATATGAAAAATATTGACCCTATTACTGGTAGACTGGTAAGTCGAAATTATACATCTGTCGTACAGCACAGAATAATGATTTAACCTATCTTTTTTATCTTAGTTCACAGACAGCGGAATTCCCAATCAATTGACCACAACACTGAAACCCATCGAAGACGACAGCATTGACAGTAAAGTACAGCAACGGATGCACGATAGCTCTTCTTCAGAAAACTCAGCAAATGTCTATCTTGACAATATCAACAAAAATGAACCTTTGACTTGGCATTTTCTATCGACACGTATTGCGATTTCAATCAATGACTTGAACCAATGCTGCAAAAACAACAAAAAACCGGTACTGACTCAATGTGCTGGCGCTGTTATAAACTCAATCAGATTCATGCTACTTGCTTCTGGAACCATAGACAAGAATTCTGCATACATCAAATCAAATGCTGTACTTCGTGGCCACCATCGCACTATGATGGCTGCAATGTCCAAGGTGATGCTTACCTCTTTTTTGGCTGCTGACAATGGTGGAAATGAGGTGAACAAGCTGATTGGTGAAAACAATGACTTGTTGGTAGCTGTGCGCAACTTTGTCGGCGCTTGTCAAGATCTGTCTGTCCCAGTGGAACATATCGACCCAAAGCTGGTGCTGGAAAAATCTCAAGAGGGTGAATCCAAGCAACCTCCCAATCAAGGAAAAGCAGAACCAGCAAAATACGCACTTCAGCATGACCTTGCCGATAATCTGGACGTGTATGGAACAAATATGCACGAATCAGTGGACGCCATTCTTTTTTCCATCAAGTCTGCGGGACGACTGGAATCTGGCACACAGACGACTACCGATACATCACGTTTTCAAATGGGTGCCAGCATCTTTACTCAATTTCGGAATCTCTCTAACCAAACCGGTCAATTCATTGGTCTTGTGGATGATATTGATTTTGATGCAGTTGAAAACTCTCCATTGATGACTGATATCATGCTCAACAAGCAAGCTCTCTCAGGCGCACTGGGTCGACTTTTTTGTCACTTGCAGCAACTGACTAATCAACATATGCCGCTCGGTGATGTGCTCTTTGACATCAAACTTGCTGCTGAAAGTATTCACATTCCCATTCATGCCATCTGCGAATGCATCAACATCATCGTTTACGATCACGACATAGAGAACCGACCATCCATGGATGTCAACATCAAAACCGGACCTAAAAAGACTCCGCTCGCAACAAGCGCAAAATCGAACGAGCCATACACCACCAATTACGGCAACCATAGCGATCATATTGAAGATGTGCATTATGATGATGGCCAGATCTCGATCGAAGACGACCACACTACTTATATGGATGACAGCATATTTAGTGGTGGCAACCTTACATACAACGGGACAGAACTGACAGTACCGTCGACTGTGAACTCCATCAACGTCAGTGGTGACAAGTATTTGGATCAACAACAACTCTATTCAGTACCTGCTTCGAACGAAGAACGCTCACAAGGCGATTCGCAGGCGATCGCACAATCACCCAAGCAAAACGTCGCACAACGACATGAATCATCAACTGAAGACGAAGTGACAGCCATCGACCCATTATCCACATCAACGTCAACATCAACATCAAAATCAGCAACACGGCCAGCACCAGTACCAGCGTTTATATCAACACACGATTCCGATATTATCAAATCATCTCACAAACTCAAGAAATTCTTCGGTGATGACGTTCCTTCGACTGAGATTGTGACCACCAATCCAGCTGTGACCGAACGACCTTCTTACCTATCGTACGATTATGACCTGACCGATATCTCATTCAATATGGAAGGCAATGTGAAGGGCGGAACCTTGGCTGCACTCGTGGAACGACTGACGCTGCATGATTATTTGGACATGAACTTCAACAACACGTTTTTACTCACTTACCGATCCTTTTGCACATCAACCGCTCTTCTGGATCTATTGGAAGCTCGCTACAACTTGACACCACCATCGGATATATCGGACGAACACATGGAGGTATGGCGGCAAAAGAAATTGAAATTGGTACGACTACGTGTATTCAATATCCTCAAAAATTGGCTCGAAGTGTACTACAATGAAGAAGACCATATTATTTTAGACCGCCTCGTAAAATTCACCAATACCACCATTCGCACCACCCTCAGTTTCTCAACAGATCAACTCGAACGACTGATTCAAAAACGAAAGGAAGGGACTGAAATGGATGTCGGGGGATTAAAAAAGCTAGTCTGGACACCTCAATCGATGCCTCAATCCATTCTGCCCCGAAATACTAAGAAATTCAAACTGCTGGATCTGGATCCGACTGAACTTGCCCGCCAATTGACCATCAAGGACTTCAAAATGTACAGCTCTATCCGCCCCATTGAGTGCTTGGACAAGTCTTGGTCCCGTGAAACAACTGATGACGCCGCCCCTACTGCTATCAACATCCGTGCTTCTATTGAATACTGCAATCAAATAACGTCTTGGGTTTCTGATGCTATCCTTAGTCAAAATGATATCAAGAAAAGATGTAATCTTATTAAATTCTGGGTCCAAGTCGCAGAGGTAAGTTATGATTATTTACGCTATGACATAATACCTATCACCTTTTGACTTTTTTTTTTATTTGACAGAAATGCCTAGAGCTGAACAACTTCAATACATGCATGGCTATTCTATCTGCATTTGACAATAGCTCTGTGGGTCGATTAAAAAGAACTTGGGAGGTAATCATCAAAAAATTCATGTGTCATGATACTATATCAGTCGATTAACATCCATATTTATTTATTTTATCTCTAGTTGGTGGGTGCTAGAACAAGTCAAGTACTCTCGCACATTCGAAAAATCATGGGCGCCAATCGAAATTTTAGCGAATATCGGCAACTTATCCATTCAGTCAATCCCCCCTGCATTCCTTTCCTGGGTATTTATCTTCAAGATCTGACTTTTATCGAAGACGGCAATTCCAATGTTATCAAGAAATCCAAGGACTTGATCAATTTTGCCAAACGGGAGAAAACAGCGGAAGTTATCCGGGAAATCCAACAATATCAAACTCTATTTTACAAACTCAAGACAGTGGATGAAATGCAAGCGTTTATCCGGACTAATTTACAAAGTACAAGAGATGAAGATCAACTCTACATGGAAAGCTTGAAGCTTGAACCAAGGTAATATTACAAAGGGTTCAGTGATTTGTATTTCGCAGGTACTCATAACATACGCTTTTATATTAGGGAGCGCGAAGATGAAAAAATCACTCGACTATTACAAGAATCTGGATTTTTGTAGACTATAGATTCATTACTCCTCATGCACACACTTTTTTTTTATTTTTATTTTTACCTTTACTATTTACTCTAGTTCACATTTTACCTTACACTTTTGTATAGTTCTTATTTTTTTTTATTTATCATATCAGCTTATCTGACTTCTACTACTCCTCCATTTTGGTATATATATCCTTCCTTTTTTTTTTACGTATTAACTCCATATGCACACTACCTATGTTTTAATAAAAAAGTATATTCGTCTCTTTTGTCTCATATGCATCCATTTATCGCTACTGAAGTTTCAAAGTTTCCATTTACAATGGGTTATAAGCGACACAGTTTTTTTTTTTTTATCAGAAAATGAGTGTCGCAATCATGTCAAAGGACCATATTTAGTCCAAGTCAGTGCGCAAATGTGTGATAGACTAGTAGGAATCAAATTGCAATAGAAAACAAGGTGTAGAAATTAGACATTTGAGTAGAACGAGAAAGCGCCAGCTTTCATATGAAGTGATCTAGAACCGTCAACTTCTACTAGGCGAGGGGAGTGGGGTAAATAGTTGTAGATAAACTAAATAGTAGTACAAAGCTCTCTATAACGGCACATACACGCACGGCTTATTTATATAATTGGCCGCCCAAGAATATGGGTATTTTTGATTTAAAGTAATTTAAAATTATCAAACATTTCCTGGAGCAGAGAGAGAGAGAGGGGGGGGGTGAGGAGAGTAATAATAGCGGGTGAGAAGAAATCAGGCGTGTACTATGATGCTCACAAAGAAGCTATAATAGCTACATTGTTCACTTGGGTCTGGTAATGGTTTATAAAGGGGAATAATTTATTGAAGCATATTAGTGGATACTAAATTTAGAGACGCGAGACTCATTGTAACAATGGACTCGATGGAAGAATCAATTGAGAAGAGATTAAAGTGAGATTTAACACTAATCAAAAACGGTGTGGTAATAAAAAAATGGATCTACTGCACAGGACATGAGAGGGGCAATTTCACTGGGACTTGTAAAAAGAAACAAATTTTATTCGGATGTAGATACAAACTATATACAAACTAACACTAAAGTAAACCAATGAGGGTTTCAAAAAGCCAACTAATGGCTGTCCTAAGTCCTGAATACAAAATGAAAGGGTTTCCCCATGCATCTTGTAACCCTTGAGCTGACGACCCTTCTAAACTAGATCTGACACTAATCGAAGTCCATCACAACCTCAAAGGAGTTCGATGGTGAAAAAAAAAGGGGCCAAAAGATAGGTGGGTAAAAAAACCATTCGTGTGAGCGGCATTTGAAACACTTCTGGTGGGCCTGATCTGTATCTGTAGTGTTGACAAAAATCCGCCTCAAGACAGTATTAATACCTTTATTAGGAAAAACCAACAAAATATATTGATGATAATAGTATAAAATAAGTGAAAGATGGAGAAGTTATTGTTTCGTGATTATTTATCTTTATTTTGCATAGTTTCTAATCGGGATTTCAATTTATTTAGTCACGGATTTTTCCAGGAACCGATTTATTTTTACATTTACGTACTTTTTTATTTTATTTTCATGCCATTATTATTCATGATGCCCCAGTCCCAATTGTTCGAACTATATCCAAGCTGTCCCAAAGTAATATTGATATTATTCTATTTTCTTCATATAGCCATAGCTGTTGTATTTTTAAATAAAGATAATGTTAAATATTGCTGAACTTTTTTGGGAATTTTTTATTTCTATTCAATTGTCTTGTCTTGTTTATACTATTGTGCTTGATATGTGAATATGTCAAAATGGGGGATGACGAATGTGGTGATTTTACCAAAATAATAATAATAATAATAATAATAAAGAAGGTAAGCTAAGAGACTAAGCATTTTTACTAGAATGGCAAACTATTCGACAGTAAAGGGAAAGTAAATAGGCATTGTGGTAATTGCCTCAGGAGAACAGAACCGTCTCTATCAACGACGGTAAAAATGGATGGAAGCAAAAAGGGGATTTTTGTTGTTTCCAATAGACAATGGCGAAAAAGAATGATACCGAAGCATTTCAAACCCAGCACAAGTGTCCCATTTTTTATGTCTCTCGCTTTCTTCTTTCTTTTCTTTTCTTCCTCCACCATTTAACTTCTTTGAAGTTGTAGTGATCTTATATTAATGTTAGGATTATTTTAGAGGGGTTTCTGGATCAGGGATTATAACATGCGAGGGGAACTCTTTCATTTTGGATTCAGGATTTCGGACCTCCATTAGTTGGCGTTTTAGAGTCTCCATTAGCTTAGTTTAGCTTTAGTTTATTCATAGTTTGAATACATATTGAATAAAAATATTATTTGCTACTTCCTTCAAGGAAAAAAAGGTTATCATGTCTACTATAAGGAATACTATTTTTCTTGTGTAGTAAACGATCTTTCATGTCTTGTGCAATGGTTCCATTTTCTATCGTGTCCATTTTTACCCACACCATTTGAGACTAGGATTGACCATTATTAGGATTTTCTATTCTTTAAATTCCCCTTTCCCACTAGTTTTCAAGATGCCTTATACCAATACAATACAAACAAATCCCCTCGTTAGCGTCAGCTCCTTTTGTTTAGTGCTGACCATATATGCTTCAAAGAAGTTACGCTTTTTTATTACCCAACCACTGATATATTTGATAGTGAACAAAACCGTTATTGTAACTATTCCACGAACGTCCTATTGTGCACCTATTTTTAGTTCATCTATTATGATTACCTCTTTCCCAGAGCGACAGTGACTGGTTGACAGTTCTAGTTCACTTTATATCGGAAGGTAGCCCTATTCCTGTCCCACCTACGTATCATATAAATTGATGTAGCCTTCCCTATCAAAATATATAGCCTCATTTAGATTAAATACGCATTATCTATATATATGCAGTTTATCTTTTTTTTTCATTGCGCATGCTATAATAAAACAACAAGGAAATTTGCAAACAAGGAGCCAATTGAACACCAAGAAACTTCTCATTAGTAATAAAGGGAGTGAGGTATCAATGCTCATTCAGTTTTCCTTCCACACAAATAGAATTTCCACCTACCCTCTCAAACACGGTGCTTAGCAAGATGGGTAGACCACCCCCCTTGTGCCGCATGCTAAGAGGCACTCAGTATCAAAAACCATACTTTCGCTAAAATCGCTGACACTTGGAATACCCAAACCCATCTCCCTGTTTGAATGTGGCAAAAGCCGATTTTATTATTTCGAATTTGAAAAGGCAAATTATAAGTGTCCGAGTGTGTCTTGGTCCAATAACGTGGGCATTTCAAAAGTCAAAAGTTCACAAGTCAAAAAAAAAAAAAAAAAAAAAAAAAAACGCAACGCACAGGACATGTACAAATAAACACATACAGATATACAATTTGTTTTTTTGTAGAAATCCAATCTACCAATCAGAAAATATAACATGAGAATAAAAAATGATATACAGACAGATATGTTTTTTAAAAACACCCATATAATTTATTGATTTGAGAAATAGAGACAAGAAGGGTTCATGAAATATGTAAAGGAAAAAAAAAAAAAACCAACAACAAATAATAAGGTAAACTAAATACAAAGGGGATCCGTGGAAAAAAACGGCGGGAAGGGGCAAGAGACTGACTACAATATTCAATTCATTTCCATTGGTTCCGATTTAACAGGGTTGACGATTTGAGACAAAGACAGTGTTTTGTGGGGTTGATCTTGTTGGTCTTGTTCAGAGATCGTTTCCATCATCACATCCTCCGAACCTGATTTGCGTTGTTGCCTGGCAGCGGCAGCGGCACTAGATTTAGTAGAGCGCCGAGTGACACCGACCGAATGTAAGCGATCCAACCAAGTATCGGCACGATCAATTGTACTGGAGAACACCGTGGATACGGATTGCAGCATTTCTACCGATTCACTTCCAAAGTTGAGCAATTTGACAGACGTTTCTTGGACATGAGGTGAAGCATGGGGTCCAAGCGTGGGTGACGTGATAGGGGACGATGGCGTAGTGGAGGAGTTCAAAAGTGCCCAGCGACTTGGTAGAGCAAGGATAAACGACCGCACAGTTCCTTTTGCTTGTTCTGGTAATCCAGCACCTGCGTATTTACTGATAACTTCCACAACTTTCCGTAAGGTTTCGATCACTTCCTTTTTAATTGCTGCTAACATGCCTGCTGGGTTGGTGTGGGTTGAAACGGTGGTTGACGATGAAGATGAATTGGATGACGATCCAGTCGCCATGGACACCAAGACATTTCGAAGCAAGGTCATTTGTTGATCAATATGTTGAGCGGCATACTATGTTGGTTTTTCGATAAAATAAAGAGTGGGAGAATAGTTAGTTACATGTCACACTATGATTGTACTAATTGGTAAAATAAAATCGTGTCTTTTTTCTTTTGACTTTACCTGCAACCAAGAAAGACAATACTTCAAGCACTTCATACTTTCTTCGCTGATAACAGCAGCAGTGGTTCCAGCAGCAGCACCAGCATGTACCACCAATTGCTTCCACCGACTTCGAGAGACTGCTGGGCGTTGATGATGATGATGAATGGTAGTGGGGGATTTGGCGGAAAGGGTATATGATCGATGTGGTGAAGTGGATCGAGAACCAGATCGTGATAATGATTTTTTGTGTCCTATAAAACGAAAAATACTTATTAGTACACTCTGCGTATGAAAAAATAAGAAGAGTACTTACCCCGTCTATGAGAAATTTCTTGTTGTTGAGTATCGCTGATAGATGTATTGGCCAGAGCAGTGGTGGCAGCAGTGGTAGGGTCATCTTCGTTAGGATAGTATTCGTACTTCTATACCACACCAAACAACATCAAAAGAGAATGATGAATTAATATAATAAACAAGTCTAGATGTTTCAAGATTTTTATTTGTTGGGGTAAGACTTACGTTTTGGGATTCGATGAGAGCTTGTCTACCAAACTTGTCATAGATAGGGGAAGCAATAGATTCCACCATTTCGGCTCCGTATTTCACCACAGGACTTGATGCTTTCGAAGATTCATAGGCTCGAAGTGCGGAATGGACAAATGGATGGTTGGATACACGCTGCATAAAGTGTTGCTGTTGTTGCTGTGATGACGATGATTCTAAAGTCGCAGATTGCCTTGAGTCGTCTTCAAAAGTAGAATCGCTTGAGAAAGATTGGCGTGCTGACTGTATCGATCCTGAAGGAGTGGCTATTGCAGGTGAGCTTGGTGTGGTTGAAGGTGCCGACATAGAAGAGATGGGTGGAAGCATGATAGGTGGAACCTTTACTGTTGATCCATTTTTCGCTATAAATTAAAACATAACAGATGAGTTTGATTGTGTGGCAAAAGAGCATCTTTTCGCAGGAAGCATACCGTTAGCTAGATCACCCAGTGCTTCCGCCGCTAATTGGACTTCAGGGTCGTGTGGGCCAAGTGAGGTTTGTGTCGTTTGTTGTTCTTGTTGTTGTTCCATGTTGCACAGCTTCGTAATTGACATTGGTGACTGTGACATGATATGAATTGTAAAGGTCTGTATATAGGACTAGAATGAGATAACAAAAGAAGAAAGAAAACGTTAAGATGAGAAGATGGAAAAGGTTGGGGAAACAAAAAAAAAATTCAAATGGCGACATTTTTCACATGTGCACAACTTTATCCACCCCATCTTTACCTTATTTAGATCAACTCGACCCAGAAACAGTAAATCTTGGGAACAATCAGTTCAATCACAGCGATCAACTCTTGGTAAGGTACTGCGATTAGACGATACACACTTACCAACAACATCAAAAATGTAATTGAGTAATAAAAGAAGTATATTTATTTCAATCAAGAATATAAAAAATAAATAAATGCATATAAAAAACCAATAAAAAAGGCGAGGAAAGGGGTTAAAAAAAAGATATTCTATAACCTAATTCAATCGTCTTCGTTTTCGACTTTCCAATACTTGCAACAGTAGTTCGCTGCCCAAACTGAGTCCCTTTTCTTCCAACAACGACGATTTTTCTTCGTTCACAAATGGATTCCCAACTATTAATTCAACATTGAAAACAAATAAAAGTGATAAGCATTAGTATATACTTGGCATGTAAATATCATATCCATATTGACTTTTTTTTTTTTTTTTTATTATTATTATTACCTTTTCCACGAGGTTGACCAAAAATTTCAAGTGGTAAATCATGTAAAACCGAAGGTAGCATTTTTCTAGATAGTTTCGCTAAATTGTCGCAACTTCGTCCAATAGCAGATGTTACCTTTCCTGTTTGATTTTCGTTATCAATAGCTTGAGATTGGTGGGTGCCATTGTTTTGCGGATTGCTTTCCCTTGACTTCATCGTCTTGTTTTGCATCATCACCAAGCCAAATTTGCCATGTTCGATGTTGTAGCGCATGATAAGCATCTTCAGTAGCTGATTTTCATTGTTGAAGCAATATCCCATTAACCAATCTTGTTCCACACCATCCAATGAGAGTTCTTCTAATATTGTCAAAGCTTTGTCGATGTCCAAAGTTTTGATAGCTGTCGATGTTGTTGTAGTGGATATTGAGAGGATGATGTCAAAAAGAATCCATAGCCTTTCACGTCGATTGAAGTCAGAAGTTTCGTCATTCCGCTAAAAAAAAAAAAAAGACAGTTCCTAAATGAATTATGATGTTCAAAGCTTCTTATATTGAGGGATAGGGTATATTACTTACGACCATATTCAAACCATCAGGGAGTGAAGATTCAGTTACTTTCTTGACCTTTGCTTGGTAAATCATTTTTGTAGTAGGTGGTTCCTTCGAGATGGTATCCTGACAAATAGCTGAAGGGGCTGATGACTTAATATCGCCGAGGTCTGATGCTGATGATGCTGTAACAGATGTGTTATTTCCCAACCCAGTGTCATTTTGTTCAAGTTTGCAAAGGTGTTGCGTGGTATTATTCAACGTTCCGTCGTCGTTAATTCTGACATATGGTATTGTTGATGTCGATTGGATGTATCGCAGCCTTTGTTCACGAGAAAAGATTTCATTTGGGACAGAGTTATCGCCGTTAAAGGTGACCGTTTCTTTGGCGACGATTTCATGAGTGGTGACATCTTCTTCCGGTACGGCTGATTGCTTTTCATTGCCGATACTAATGGTGCCGCCACCGTGTGTGATAATGCTTCCCGTATGATGATGGTGATGGTGATGTTGATTGTTTCTGTTGTCGTTTTCTCTTCCAGAACCACCTGTCTTTGTTGTTGTTTCACCAATAGCAGTATTGAGTTTCGCAATCGTTTGTTTTCCTTGATTCATAGAGCATTTTCCAATGTGATTCTCAGATTCGTCACGAATGTCCAGGATATTTTCTGCAGTGGTTGTACCTTGTCCAACATGGCTTGATTCACGATACATGTCTTTGCCATTGGTGCCGATTTTGCTGCTGCCTGATTCATTCTCTTGCTGTTGCGTATACACCATGGAATTGATGGTTTGGTCTTCGAAGTCAAGTGCACTAGTATTGTCATTGTCAAGTATTTCCTGATTGTTTGAGTCTGCCATATCTGTCTCGCTATTGGACGCTAGGATTCCATCGCCAAGAGGTACCGTTGTATCATCATTCCGCCATTGATGTTCTCTGTAATTTTGATCAGGGAAGTCAGAATCCAGAAGATCACTTGCATCAGTACCATCCACACCTTGATTTTGTACACTATCGCCGTCCACTGCTTCGTTGTCTGATCTTTCTTCATGGCCGATTTGTATAAGAGGAGTCGATTCATCCACATCGTTGCTGATTGTCCCCATTGTTTCTTTGATATAAGTTGCTGTTTGGTTTTGATCCAGAACACTTACTACCTTCGTAATGCTGCTGTTGATTTTCAATTGATCATCAGTCGCTACGGTCGAGTCATTGTCCTCCATCACTATTTTCATTTGATCGCTCGCTATGACATCTGGCTGTTCGTCATCACCATGAAGCTGTACTGAAGTGGAGTCTGAGGGTTTAACATTACTAGTGTCGCCTGTTCCCGGTTTGTTGTTCAATAGTTGTGAGGTGTCATATTGTTCCGATAATTCATTTTCTCGTATAATTTGGGTTGCTTTCGAAAATGGTGGATGTTTTGCCGAGGCAATTGTGTCGTTATCAGGTAGTCCAATATCAGTAGTACCGGATTCACTAGCGTTTTCAGGATTAAGGAGAACATACCCAGATGTGTTTTTGATCGGCCAGATATCCTAAGACAAAGTAAAAATAATAAATATATATAATATATATGCATATGTGAGCCCTGGTGCCTTTTTTTTTCTTTTCTTTTCTTAAAAAGCTTTAATACCTCGAGAGGGTTTTTACTATCATGTTCAAAAATTTCGTCAGACACTAAAAGCTTGACCGCTCCATCTTCAATTGTCCATATGTCGATTTCAAAATGTTGCTTGTCCTTTGTTGATTGGAAAACTGCCGTGATATGATGATTTGTTGTAGTGGGTATAATGCGAGTGGATGAGAGAGTGAATGATGACAGTTTTGTAGGAGAGAGCTGAGCCAGTATTTTTCGGTGGTAATTGCCAGGCCATTCGATCAGATAAAGATAGGTGATGTCGTTATTTTCATGGTTGTCGTCGTTCATTTCGCTACTGTAATGTGCTGAATCATTGTCATCACCATTGGCTTTTGCCTTTTGTCCCACAGCTATAAACACCGTATGGAGTCCAGGGGCACGCACGCCCATGAGATTTGTGATGGGTTCTAATAGAAATAAGCATATCAATGTGAATCAATTTTGTATCTTCAGTGGGTGTGGGTGGAGTGGAGCTTATATAGGACACTTACTATTTCCGTTCATAACGAAGTCTGTCCACGTGTAACCATGTAAAATATGGAGCCCATCAACCATTTGTTTCCTGAAGAGTGCTTGGAATCGTAAAACTTGAATGTAGCCTTCACTTGTGCCAACAAAAATTCTAGGGTCACTGTATCCTAGTCGCATATCGAAATTACTTTGAGGCAAGACATGAATTGCAGTAATGTCACCAACAGCAAGAGCAGGAAGCTTCAAGTCAGTCACTCGGCCACGAATACGACTGTGTCGATGGTCATTGCTAGTATCATGGAGTAACGCTACTTGCACAGATTGATCACGTTTCCCTAGGACAAGAAGGTGCCGCAAATGTTTTTCTTGTAGTATTTCCGTTGTCGACTTTTGTACCTATCAAACAAATCAATAAGCAATGTGAATATGATGTCCTGCTTGAAAGGTAAGTTTCATATCGTTCAACTACATACCAAAACCAAGGGTTGACTTGTCATAGCAACAGCCGAGATATCTCCCACCATTGGCAAATCAAAATGCACCAGTTTAGTATTGTTTTCGAGTATCCGGTGCCAAAATACATATATCCTTGGTTTGATGAAGTTGTCTGTAGTAGATTTGCTTGTTGTGGTCACGATAATAAGGATTGGCTTCTTCCTAAACGTGGCTTCCAAAACATGTTCTATCACCAGCTACAAAAAAATAATAATAATAATACAATAGCAAAGTGAGTATAAAGTAATATTCATAACTGAATTTACCTACTTGTTGTTCGCCAGCAATATCATTCAGGTCGCTTGTTGTCACAGTGCTAATAAGCTTGTTTTTCAAAATTCCACTGTAGACCCCAACAAATTGTTCATTGTGTCGATAAAATAAATCCGGTACTTCCATATCTTCTTCATCGGAATGAGATGAGGTTATGAACTTGGTATGAGAAACATCAGACATGAAGAATAATATATAGAATAGTAAAAGTTCAATGAGAAAGGAAAAGGGAAAAAAAAAGTTGCTTTGTTCTAGCGAATTTTTCCGTTCTCGATTTAGGACTCAGCAATTTAACACTGGGTTATGGCTTAAAACCATCTATCTACCGTACCCATCTTACTGCCATGAGCCGAATGTGTATGCGCATTAACTAATTCACACCATATGCTTGATTTTCGAAAAACAGCTTCTAAATATCATACATTGCGTTTTTCTTCTTCTCTTTTTTTTTCTTTCTGTGAAGCCTTGCCCAGACTTTTTCAAATTTGCTACTGTATGAAACATCTCTTTTCCATAAAGTATTGTGTTCCGTGGATTATTTTTTTGCCCAGATATTCTTTCCCTGTTGAAGATACATGGATTATTGTATCTTCACTTTTTTTTCTTTTTTTTTTTTTTTTTTTTTTTTTTTGGGGGGGGGGAAACGTCAAGAACCGCTTAAAATAAATTAAAGTTAAAATGGACCGAGCATAAAGGCATCTTGTGTACTGTGCAGTAATGAGCTGTGATATAACCAAGTATACAAGATAAAGATTATAATAGTATATGTATATATAAAGTGGTGATGCTATGTGATGGGGTAGTGCTGACTCTTTGTCATAATCTTCGATAGGACGACAGTCGGGTTTTGAAAAGAGTGTTTTCACATGTATGTCAGCATTTTTAAAAAGCAGGCCAACTAAATTAAAATTTGGTTCCTTTTTTTTTCTTTCTTTCTTCTCTTTATACACTACTATACATATATAAAATGGATGCTATCACACAAATCATTCTTGATCCTAAATACCACGACATCCTTGCCATTGTCAAAGCACTGCGAAACGGCATCGTTTATGGCGCCAAAGTACGATTTCCACATGCTCTGGTAATGACCTTTTTATTCAAATCTGGGCCGTAAGTACCGAAACAACAAAATGATATAAGAGTCAAATAAGGGTGGGGAAGACTGAGCTAGGATGTACTAAGACAAAGGGGGACATTTTACTCTGTCGTAGACTCAAGGACAAGATCCGAGGTGTATTTAGAGCAACCAAGCAACATGCAAAGAATTTAGGTACTTTTGCCACTATATACAAGACACTTATGTACATCCAAAAGAAGTTGAACGGGGAAAAGGAAGCTGGACATCATGCCTTTATCGCTGGTCTTGTCGGTGGCTACTATGTCTTTGGTGAAAACAATAATATCAACCAACAGGTAGGGGACAAATCGATGATTGTGCGTTTGCTTTTGATGAGCGATTCCAGCCTAATGATCTATTATGCGGGACTCTTTTTATTTTTTTAGATTGTGCTATATCTCTTCTCTAGAGTTGTGATGGCTTTGGTCAAGCTACCAGTGAAACGGGAAATCGTAGATGCTCCTCAACATACATACCCTATCTTTGCTGCTGTTATATGGGGTGCTGTGATGGTAAGAAAGGGGAAAATAATGGTGATCACAATATAACTAGGGTTCACTGTATATTTACTATTTTTATTTTTATCTTAGTGGCTGTTCAACAAGGAAGGTGACACTTTACAACCTTCTCTTAGAGCCTCTATGCAATACATTTACAAGGACAGCGACAATTGGACTAGCCTGAAAACATTACTCTGGCACAACAAGTAGATTATTCCCAACAAATAGATTGGTCTCATTTTGTTTTATCATTATTACAATTTTTACAAACTTGAATAAATATTCGGCTCTTATTATATAGCATTCTTGTACTTTACGAGTTGAAGGAAGGGGAGGGGAATCATGATTGTGAAGATGACAGTAAAGCATTATTAGTTTTAGTTTCATGACATACATACTATAAAGGGAGAATTGACTTGAATTTATTGACATAATCGTTTATATAGTGGATGTGTTTAATTCAGTTATAATTTACATGGCCATGGCGCTTTTTTACTTGCCTTCAAATTTGCGGGGTAGTAATATATGGGTGCTCAACGTTTATTATATAGGTTACACAGGATTACTATTTTTTGTTAAGAGGTCGACAGTTTCCTTGAGACCCTTTGTTTTATTTTACTACTCCTTTGGAGTTATATATATAAACAAGTCGTTCCAAATAAATCGGATCCACCATCAATCACTATAATTATATTTATTATAAAAGTCAATAAGCGTAACGTACGACAAAGTAAGAGGATAGGCAATTCTACGTAACTAGAAAGCTATTCTATGCGGGTGGGATGTGTTATTCTATAGTATGGGGCAAATTATTCCAAAAAGAAAGGAAATGCAAAGATATCGTAGTATTTGCTTCACTAGAAGAGAACCATCATACTGCTGATGCTGAATGGTGGAAATTAATTAAGGAATGAAGGCTAGCCACCATATCAACGCTCTTTAGTGGTGTAGATTGCTGTAAAGTAACCAAAAAATTAAAAAATAGAGCAAACATAATATTATTTATTGTCATGAGAAAGGAAACCCGGAATTCAATGGTGCAGATCTCTGTCATGAGAAGAGAATCATCCTGTTGACCATGTCCGTGGTAAACCAATTCTCCCGAGAGAGACTACAAGAATTATTTCAAAGCCCGCCCACATGAATATTTATTTTCGTCCACCTTTTATCTTTCGCTTCCTTTTTTCTTCAACATTGTACCTTCTATGGGGTTATGGTGATCTGAGATTAGTGTTATAATTAGTTTAGAATGGGGTTCAGATCAGGGATTACAACATGCATGGGGAAACCCTTTCATTTTGGATTCAGGATTTAGAACTAGTTAATAGTTGGCTTTTTGGAGCCTCCATTAGCGTAGTTTAGCGTTAGTATGTCCACATTTTTAACTACATCTGAATAAAATACGTCTATCTTTGCCTATTCCAAACGACAAAATGTCCCATTAGACTTTCTCATGTCTTGCCCACTAGAACTCTTATATACCACCGTTAGCCTCTTTAGAATTGGTTATAGCATTCATCAGATCTCCCGCTAGTCGCCCTTATCCTGATTTCATTAGGTCCCTTGATTGCTGTTGACTTTCCCAGTTTATGCTTATGCCTCATTATAATATATTCTTAAACAGTACTACTATCAGAACCATAGGATATTGAACAATCCTGTTTTTCCTTTCCTTTCATAATTCCAACCTGGCTCTTTCATCCAAGGACTATGATCCTGCCAAAGAAATTAATCCCCTCCCAGCAATACGCTCCCCCTCCTATTCATATTTCTGACATAAAAGCCGTAACAAAAGTTTCAAAACAATGTCACAGCACACTACACCTTAGTATCCTTGCCCTCTAAAATAATGATAATAAAGAATAATTTTATTAAAAACAATGTATGCCGAATAAAAGTATATGATACAAAAAATCAATGCTATACTAGTATGAATAATAGTGCTAGATATAAGGGGATGAAATTCTAAAGCTACTTCAAATGGTTATCTAGTCTAGGAACAGGATGTAATTTGACACTTTGTAATCCAATTCCTGTCAATGTCAGGTGAGTTATTCCTCTACCAGTAAAAAAAGGAAAAAAAAAAGGAAAAAGAAAGATACAAAAAGGTCAGTCTTCCGAATGATTCATTTTAGGCTACACTAAACGTGTTTGTACTTACCCAAGCCGAATGCCATCCAGTGCTGAAGGATCAGGAATATCCACAAAAATCGAATCCACCGGTTGTAAATTCAAAGTTGTTTCGTTTGTCTGTCCCGGAACTGCCACAGTGGCAACAGCCCATATATTGAGTCGTTGATCTGTTGACACCGTGGTCACCATAAAGTTTTGTAGTTTGCTTTTTTGACATATATAAACACCATTGACAGAAGAGGCGTGAGCATCAGGCAGAATACATGGTTCACCACCTAAAATCTTCCCGTTTGCCTTGCTGATCAACATTACCGTCACTGCGTTGTCCTCGCCGCCTGTCACGATCAGTAATGAGGATTTGTCATAATCCGCCACCTCCAATGCATTCACTCCAGACATATGAAGATGATGAGAAGCAATAGGTGCGGTCAGTTTGATAGCCGGCTTGGTGGGATCCATTTCGATATCCACGATATTTTCAAGAACAGAATACAACTCGGTGTTGATATCCCACAGAGCCACCCTTAAAAAAATATGTCAGCTTATCAAATGCGAAATCCAATCACACGTTGTACTTACTTTCCATCCGTCGCCGATGTAAAAAACAAAATTCGATCTTTTTCATCATCCTGCTTAAGTGCAATGTTGGTGATTTGAAGAATACATTTTGCATGCCAGGTACCATCCACCAAAAGAGAAAATTTCCTAGATTTTTCATTGAATAACCAAATCTGATACATCATCTCATTAGCTAGGCTCAGTATATGCGAGTTGTCCTCCTTTATCTTTTTTTTTTTTTTTTTTTTTTTTTTTTTTTTTTTTTTTTTTTTTTTTTTTACTTACCCGAATCATAGCATCAGAATATACGGCCCCGACCAAGTGGAGACCAAGGGCAGCATTGATAGTTCTCGTTGTAAGATCCATAATTCGTGTTTCGATTCGCTCATCACTATGGTAAAGAAAAGTGAGTATGGTAATATTTTTAGATGTATATACTTTGATAGCATACCCAACAATAGGACATGTTGCCCATTCTATACAGCTGATTGTCGCATTGTCCGATTTTTGGTTGTCTTGATGCATTTCCAGTTTCCAACATATAAGTTCTTCTTTTCCGCCCCCAGTAAATAAAAGAGTATCGATTCCACGACTCCATTCAAGACATTTAATCACCGATCTGTGCTTTCGAATAATAGAATGAGTAGTGAAATTGGACTGATCCCCAGGAAAGTCTGTTTGTAATAAAAAATATACAGCAGGTCAGTAAAATGTATTATTATCATACCAATCGAGCTTCTGACTTCTACTTACGTTGATGTATACGGAGGGTTGTATCTTCACCTCCAGTGGCAAATAAGATAGGGTCACTCGTTTCTTCCTGGTTGGGTAGTTGTTCTATATATATGACAAAATAATAAACAGCAATGTATCATCAGAAAGAAGTTTGGTTGACATTGATCATAGCATCAGTTCCTTACCTAGGTACTTGATCGTTCGGACCTCTCTACCGTGGTAATTTTCCTAAATATAAATGATATCGAATTAGCATGCAAACTTTAACCCTTTCGTCATCCTAGCTTTCCATGATTTAACAATCATACCTGGAGAGTACATTCTTCGAAGCTTTCAGAGGCATCAGTTCCATCACGAGAATATGTATAAATCTATATAAATATAACGAAAGAAAAGATCAACATTTTAGACATACAGTTGAAATTCATCCATTTCCCGTTCTCACCCATTAACTTACAGAATCCTTTCGAATAAAAGCAAATGAGGCATTTTTCAATCGAGCATCCAAGGTATTAAAGTGCCAACGCCTATGAGCACCGCCGCAAGAAATAGATAGCATCTAATTATATATATTTATATATATTTATATATATAAACAAGGGCTCTAGTCATCAGCATTTTTGCTTCCCCAGCTTTTTTTTTTGTCACTTACCTCATAGTGTTTCGTTTCATTATATACAAAGAATGATTTTTGGTAGAATCCCAAAAGCAGTAGATTTTCGTCGATATATACGGCGCCTTCAAGCGATCCTTTTGTCACCTTGTTTCGATAAACTTTTTCCAATTTGAGATCCACGCTTTCAGTCACTGTATCACCCCCATGATTATCCAGTCCAACCACATATGTTTCTGGGGATGATGGTGGAGGGTTTGTAATTGTAAGACGGTATTCGTTGTAGCATCCATCACGACCAGTAGTCCAAAACGTAACCACGTGGGGTGTATCTTCATTTAGCATATTGTCGTTCATGGTCGTTGATGATGGTTTGATGGTGACCCTTGCGAAACCTTGCTTTCCGTGAGTTTTCCGCAATTCGATGTTGGGCAAGATCAATAACTTGTCATAAGTGCAATCAAGTAAATCTGGTAAACGATATATTACAATAGACGATTGTTTTGAGCCAAGAATGAGGATGTGCTTATGTTCCATTAATGATGCTGAAATAACGGTGGTAGGGGTTTCTGGTAACTTGAGCATAAATGGTGAGCTGACTGAGGGCTATGAGAAAAGAAGAAGAAAAGTGTAAATGTGATGATGCAATATCAATATGACCTCTGAATAATCCATTTGCTACCTTGCTTTTGTTGGAGATGTCCAGCCGATGTAAATATAGTTCCCCATTAAAACTGTAAGATAAAACGTAGAAAATAGATTCATTTGCTGTATAACGAATGATAAAAGTATTAGAAATGGCTTTTTTTCTTTTCTTTCCACATTACCTTGGGATCTAATGATGATTATTGTAACTATGTTTTTAGTGTGTACGTTCAACTTCAACGACGAGAATTCACCTCGACCACTATAGAATGAGAGAGCACCATTTTTACTACCAACGACAATAAGGCGCCCGCAAGTTGATCCTTCCAGTACAGGGTAGCCACGCAGATCATCATCGCGGTAGGCTTCAGTAATAGTAGGTGTACCTGTTGCCTCATCAAATTTGACCAATTGACTATCTCGAAAATGCAAAACCATTAAAAACAAGTGAGTCATTACTTTAGATCTATTTTCAAGTGTTCTTGAACCTACCCCTGATCAGTTGATGCCATCAAGGTTTTACTGTCCATCAATGCAAAATCCCGAATCTTCGTGTCCTTATATTCATCAGTAAGTCGCATACAGTTCAGAGCATCATCAGAATCTATTTTGATACAAGTGTAATCAAGTTAGTTAAATATTATATATCAAATCTACTACCAGTCTTGAAAAAAAAAAATCATCATTTTCTTACCAATAATATTTCGTTTGATAGACGCTAGAGACCAAAGACGGATACCGGAATCTTGACCACCAGTAGCAACAACTTTGTGATCAGGGCTAACAGCGCAGCTCCAAATATTCTTTCCTGTGTGTCCTTCCCAGCAGGCCAAACAATCCATACTTGAGTCACCCATATCAATCCCTTCAAACCCACTGTCCATCATCAAGCTGTTTTTCCATACTCGGCAGGTAGCATCTTCGGAAATACTGACCAAGTAGGTGTCCACAAACTGACAATCCCAAACACGAGCCGTGTGGCCAAATACAACTAAAGGCGGCTTGTTGGAATTCGCCATAGACCATATGCGAATTGTTCGATCGTCAGAGACGCTGGCAAGCATGGATCCATCTGGACTGAAACGTACACCAAAAATCACACCTTCATGACCAATCAATTGCCGGGAAACGACACCGTCTCCTTGGTCGTTGCGTTCATTGACTTTCCATAAATGCACCTCATTGAATACAGTCCCTGATGCAAGCACAAGATCCTCCATGGTTTTGCCGAAAAAACGAGCTGAATACAAGATACATCGGACTTCACATTGGATACGGTAAAAGAGAGTTGATTGAATCGTTCTGGTCAAAGCTGGCGAGTCCGTTGGTGATAGTGCAGTCAGGTTGTAAACCTCAACAAAGTTGTGGGCATAGGCAATGGCGAGTTGATCGTAATTATTGCTTCCCTAATTCCCCCATGAACGTACAAAAATACAATCAGCGTGAGCATCTCCACTTCCCCTTCTATTGATTTTGATGTAGTCCGTAAGGTTACTTACAATGTCAGTTTGCAGAAACTGTATATCCAATATCCAGTCACAAAACGGACCCAACGAGTCAGTGATGGTAATTCTATATAAATGATTAAATAAACACTGTAAGGACATCAAGTGATTGCCAAAGTACAAAGTTACTTACTTTGCTGTATCTACATCAACACTGAGTTCAATAAACGAGATATATTTGGATCCATAAACAGCCAGCTTCCTTGCTTCAACGCCTTCGAAATTAGTCACCAAACCAGGAACTTTAGAGGGGCCAAAAAAAAAAAAAAAGAAAAAGTCAGTTACAGGTAAAAAAAAAAAAAAAAAAAAAAAAAAAAAGGAAAAAACAGTACTATAGTGTTTTTAATCCTACCAAAGGTGATACGATGAATACGGTTGTTTGGCAAGACTTCTTTGCAAGCGAGCAATTTTCCGGAATCAATGTTGTATAATTTGAGGAAAGGGCCTTGTCCCACGACTACCACATTCTTGTTGTAAAACGAAAGACTAGTAACAACACCAGCAAATAGATCCTTTTCCATGTATAAAAGTAATCAAAACAAATAAATACTGTGGAGAAATTCCTTGTCAAAAATAAAGAAATCGTGAAAAGGGAAGTTTTTTTTTTTTGAGCAGGTAGACAGTTTAAAACACCGCCGATTTCCCGTTCCTGATTCGCTTTTGTCCCTAACACCAGTGCATTCTCTTCCCCCTCATCTTCACTCTTTCTTATCCTTTCGTAGTATATACTACACATAATAAATTGATCATCTTCCACATCCCATATTTCGCATGATAAAACATTCAAGCATCCCACGTTTCATTCCTTCGCCTATTGTTTTCCCAATACATTCAATAAAAATAACACAATCAATTAACTTTTTCAAATTCACCTGAACGCATTTATTCATAATAATCAAACTGTACAAATAATAAAACTATAACTTTAACTATATTACTATTCTGCTATAAAGTATCGAATGCTGTCCGCCTTTTTGATCCGGGATATAGCTCCTTTTCGTACCAATTGGTCCAGTTGTTGGTCTAGATTGCCCTTGATCTTACTGGTAGATATTGATTCGATCTGATTATCTTGGATTTCATTCTCCACAGCAAAGATCGCATCTTCCATAGAGAAGCTTGATTTCCCTGTTCCAGCCAGTTGAAGTCCCCTGGTGACACATTGATCAAACGAAAGTGACGCGGTGTTGTTGCGCTTTTGTTTTTTTTGCTGTCTGCTGAATGTAGCGTTGTGAGTGCTTTTGGAGGAGGAGAATTCCCTTTTAATATTGAATGCTTCACGTTTCTGTTTCAAATTCACTAAATCCATTGTTGTCAACGTTGGTTCCAATTTCACCTTTTCTTCCGAAGTCTGGCGCCTAAAAATACTCTTAAGTGTTGTTCGTTGTTGTGCATTTTCAACCTTGATCGTCTTGTCTCCGAGTTGTTGTTGCACATATACAGATTCGGCTTTGATTTTAGTTTCCATTTTTCGTTTATTAGGCGGTGATGAAGTTTTCGATGGCGGTGATGGTAGCAACCGATGAAGGGATGAGGCTGGCATGATACCAAAGTCGCGAGGAAGAATGGTTGCGTTTTGAAAATCGGTGGTATACTGTGTGTCGTTTTGACTCTCACCCAAATTGAAGTCGTCATAGCGATCATAGCCGTATACACCATAATCAGCACATCTATAACTCAAAAATAAAGATTGATTCACTATGAATTTACTATTCCTGATATCATAATGCGTCGTTTTTTTCTTACCCTGTAGCAATTCTATTGAATTCGCGACCGTCATCTTCGAGTCGTAGATTGACATCTTCCACATAAGACAATCGTAGCACCTGGGCAACCCAGCTTCGTACTTCAGAATTCCAGGTAGGTGTCTTTTTTTGGTATCCGTCAGCAGGAAGAGCATATAGAAAGCTACTAAGATCCGTATCGACCACCGTTCCCCATTGTCGTCTTTGAGTGGCGGTGGTACAATAAAGGAAGCATTTGGCCCGAGTCATTGCAACATACATTAGACGACTAGACATAAAAATTCAAAAATAATTAATTTTGAGTCGAATATCGTTAACACCTCCTACCCCCGGCCAAACACACACACACACACACACACACACACACTTTTTCTTCTTGTTCTAAATTTACCTCTCTTCCTCTGGATCTTCGGTTTGTTTCATGGGAACAATTCCTTCTTCGCAACCAGCAACAAATACACACGTCCATTCCAATCCCTTAGAGGCATGCATAGTAATAAGAGAGACTCTCTAATAAAATAAAATAAAAAACAAAACAGTGTAAGGTAATGGCTTTAAACAGATGATAGTTACTTACCCCTTCGTTGGCTTCATCGTGTTCCTTGGCGTCACCACACAGAGTTACTGATTCCAAAAACTGACCAACAGGATCGAGAACACTGTTAAAAGAAAGTGTAAAATAAAAAAAGGAGGATCAGATAGTCAGTTTTGTTAATATCAAGGTTAATGAGTACTTACTTTTCAGCATCCAACTGGTCTTCTATTTGGCGATGCGCAAAGTTGATCAATTCCTGGACATTTTCTGTTTTACTTTCATGGTCCTTCTCGTAATTTGTCTTCAAATAATCAATATATCCAGTAGCCTCCACGATCCATTTCAGAAGACTGGCGGGTGATTCCTATCAAAAGGGGGAGAATGAGGGTCAATGTTACCGATTCTTTAGTGTAAAATATCATTTCCTTCCAGTACAATACCATTCGTTGCATTCTTTCTTCAATTTCCAAATGTAGAGTCAGTATAGATTGTAGACCTGATCTTGCTTTTCCAGTAATTCGGATGGATGATGCCTCAGGATGTTGGTTTACAACACGTTGCAGAGTCTCAATCAAAGTCCAGTTTTTTGTTTCCACCAATGCCAGTATTTTTTTCACCGAAACATCACCTACACCACGCTTTGGAGCATTCACAAGCCGGACAAACGCACCAGTATCCATAGGGTTGTAAAAAAAGAAGAGATATGCCAAGATATCCTTGATTTCCATGCGATCCAAAAATCGAGTGCCACTAACCTATAGAGATCATAGCGAATCGAAAAATCAAAAAATATCAGCCAACATCATCCTTGCAATTAGAAGTTACATAAAAAAAAACCAAACAACTAACCAGTATAAACGGGACTTCTGCACGAAGTAAGGCTTGTTCAAAGTTGAGAGTTAAATGGTTCATACGGAAGAGAACAGCAATATCCTTGTAATTGACAAGTCCGTTTGAAAATTTGACGATACGCTTGATTTCTTGAGCCACCACATTAGCCTCGTCGGTTTCCGAATCAGTGTGTAACGTGGAGATAGGTATTCCAGCATGATTGTTGGTGAAGAATTCCCTTGGTTTCCGTGCCCTGTCTTCAAAATCAAAAGAATATTATGATTTTTTTGATACGTATTATTTTATAACTCTATTTATATTACCTAAGGAGACGACCTGAGTTGCATTTGATAGGATGTTCTTCGTGCTTCTATAGTTTTGCTTCAGATTCACCACAGTGGTTCCTTTGTAATCGAATTCCATATTGTCAAAGTTTTTCTTATCAGCGAACCTCCATCCAAATATGCTCTGATCAGGATCTATTTCAATCAAAAATGAAGAGAGTGAGAAAATTGAATTGGGGAATCTTGCTAATTTCTTTGGATAACGTACCACCAACAACTGTAATTGATTTTTCGCCATGATGAGTCAGTAGTAATAAAATTTCATACTGGAGTGCGTTTGTATCTTGAAACTATACAAAGAGATAAAACTCTGGTAATGAGTATTGTGCGTAATAAAGGGTCGTTTTTTTTTCTTTTTGTCTTCTTACTTCATCAACTAATACATGTGTGACAAACTCCACAGTCTGGGGATACTGCTTGATCAGATCGCGGCCTTTCAGTAAGAGACCATCAAAATCCTAAGAATATGAGATAATAAAGGGGTCAATGGATAAGTATATTGAGATCAGCTGGCGAATGAAGGGTGGGCGTAATTTTATCATCCTTACAACCATATTGGCTTTTTCCAGTTTTTCTTCATATGCACTATGAAATCACACAATGAAAAACAAGTTAGTAGTGCGATATGCCTTCCCTCGCTTTTGTGAGAGAGAGTTTACGGTATGTATGTAGATATACATGTATGCACGTATGTATGTTGCCAGTTGTCCCTTACCTATACACCATAGCAGTATCCTTTTTCAACTTGTCTTGTCCATGTAGTCCCATATAAGTATGATGGTCGATTCCATTGCTTTTGGCGTCACTGATATATTTGCGAAATTCAGCTATTATAGACACATAGAAAGGAAGCAGTATGTTTAATTTTCAATCATATCCAAGTACAAAAATCGGGAAGCTTTGATTACCTGGTTTGCGTTCCTTGTTGAGAGGATCCATTTTGTCTCGAAGTTCCTTGACAACGGTTTCTATCAAAAGCTTGCTTTTGCTGGAGTCGGCAATGACAAAGTTTCGCTTCAGTGAGGTCAATTCTACATGGCGACGAATTAAACGGGAGCAGAAGGAGTGGAAGGTGCCCAAGCGCAGGTAGTTGGATCGTGGCGAGCCAAGGACATGAGATTGTTCCAAACGCTCTTTCATTTCTTTTGCAGCCTTGCTTGTAAATGTAACCACTACCACCGTCGATGGCCGTAAATGTTTTTGCTTAACAAGCCAGGCCACCCTTGTTGTCAGAACTATACAAAAAAGCGTCCGCATGCACGACACGCACGTACACCAAAGTCGCGTTAGTATGGTGCTTATTCACAAGTGTATATTTTGACCGACCTCGAGTTTTACCAGATCCAGGACCCGCAAGGATCTGTAATGACTTTGTATCTGTAACCACTGCTTCTCGTTGGGATTCGTTGAGTTGATCAAGGTAGGAGGAGTTCGTCATTATTTAGTTTTTAAGGAGAGAAGAAAAAATAAAAAAAAAACCAGCTATAAAAAAATTAACGAGCGGCTATTAAAACCGATCTACTGTGCACTAGTGAATTTTAGACAAGATGAGCAAATTGATAATTTTAGCACAGAAGTATTGTTAGATAGTATATTGTATTGCGAATTACATAGTAGACATAGTTGGACTTCCCCAGGGCTATACATTCACAGTACCTTTATTTGCATTTGCTTGCCATTTTAAAAGACCGCACAATTTCATTGATTTCCAAAGCGCGGACATTCATCACCTTTTTTCCATTGCACTTTTTTTTTTTTTTGGCTTCCAAAACTCTAGACTCATGGCCACTCGAAGTCGAACCTTGCTATTTTTACAATATCGAAACTCTTATGCTCGAACACAGACGACGACTCACTTCTCAGCAGGGGCTTCAGAAATGGAAGGCTTGATCGAAAACTCGGATAGTGTCATAGAAATGTCCGTCTTGCCTCCACAATGGTAAATATGCTTTTATAATATTCAATGAATGGGTGACAATATTTATTTGTTATTTTATGTCCTTGTAATGAATAGGGTCGATATTGTAGAAGAAGTGGATGAAAGTCTTGGCCAAATAAAGGACGAAAGCAAGTACTTGAAAGAAGAAGAAGTCAGAGCTAGGGAGGGAAATGATCAATGCTTGCTAACATATTACACGTATCGCTTTGGTTTATTGTTGATGTTTGTAGTTACTCGTTTGGAGGGAATGCACAGAAAACATTTATTACCGGGATTCGACGATCGATCTTCAGATGAAGCTGCCATCGAACGATTGACAGCCAATATCACAGATGTAGGTTACTTTCTTTTTCAGAAATAGACGTGATACCTCAAAGAAATGCCAAGCTCACTCTTCTTCTTCTTCTTCTTTTGCTACAGGAATTCTATAGAATAAAAAGAGATATTCAGCGTATTCACGCCGACAATGGGGGTGCTGATGAAACACTGGCGAAAAATATACAAACTAGTCTTGCTACCAAAGTCCAAGACGTATCAAGCTCCTTCAGAAAACAACAATCTAGTTATCTACAAAGTAAGTATAAATATATGATAGAAAATGGCTGCGGAATTCTAACGGAAACTTGATGATGTTTGTATTTGACACATTGTGCTGACATATGATAGAAATGCAAGGACAGGAATCAAGAAAAGCTAATATTTTGGGATTAGAATCAGGACTGAGCAATGAAGCTGCTGAATTGTTATTGGACGAAGATGTGCAAGTAGTAAGTAACAGGAATAAGTATAAGCGGATAGATAGCAGACTAATATTGTTTATTTTGGATTTAACTACAGGGATTCACCGAAACGCAGCTAGCCGTCCTGGAATCAAATGATGTGATGATAGATCAACGGGAACGGGAAGTCAATCAAATTGCAAAATCGATACATCAATTAGCCGAAATATTCAGGGACCTTCAAACATTGGTGATTGATCAAGGCACCATGCTGGATCGAATTGATTACAACATTGAACAAACTAATGTACAAGTGAAAGATGCTGTAGTCCAACTGGATCAGGTAAAAGGTTTATTTTTTATTTTATTGTTTTAAATAGAATGAACTAACTACTTGATGTCAACGTTATAGGGATCCAAATACCAAAGCAAGACACGGAAGAGGAAACTTATTCTACTACTTATTCTTATTATATTGTTACTGATTGTAGTTTTAGTCGTCAAACCCAAAAAGCATTAGTCTACTACCCCCTCCTTCCATCCACGCCTAGTTTATATATTATCAGCCATCTACCCTGCAACCCTCCATAATACCTTGTTTTTTAATTTTATCTATTCTTTTCCCCTCTTCTCCTTCCCTTCCTTTATATATATATGTATATGTCCTATATTTTATATCAATAAAATAAAGATAATAGAATGTTTCCATACCAGACTATATTTAAAATTTATGTGTGAGTGTGAGTGTGTGTGTGTGTATGTGGATGTGGATGTGGATGTGGATGTGGATGTGGATGATACACGGATGTGAATATATATGTGTCTATAAAACGTATAATACTGTAAATGGCATAGGTATAATAAAAGGAATAGGTTTTTATTGATTCAAAAAGATTGTATATATGTATATATATATATCAATAAATAAGCAGCAAATATATCATCACAAACAAAAACTACAAAAAGTCTATACACTAAAATTATAAACTATAAACTAAATGTATCACCGTCTTCAATCTGACTTGAGTATCAGTATTTGACATTGACCAGGACGAAGCATCACGGAGTATTGACTATCAAAAGACCCCAAAGATTTTCCAGTCCAAACATCCCTAATTGTGGCCTTCTTCATTCCCACATCCCTCAAGGCGAACTTGATTTCGTAGCTTTTCCCCAGCATAAACATAAATACGCTGGTATTGAAGAGACCCACCGCCACACGACCATCTGGTAGTTTTTTCCACCATACTTGTTTTCGGTTGTTCCAAGCATTCCCAGACTGAATGGGTTTGGCCATAATACCAGTTTGATGGATTGTCAAAATTTCAGGGTGATTGAGCCACGTCAGGTACTTGTCCGGAATACATCGTGGATCGGCGCCAAGGCAAAATATCGAGCTTGTCAGTACCCAAAAGCTAATGTAAGAAAGTCGCACATCATCGTTATCCAGTCCATCAATACATTTCCCATTGACCGTCATTCCCACCGCCACTACATCCAGGTCGATGTAAAACCCACGTTCCGGACCCACCACATCGGTTCGCGCCCAGTTCGCCGCTTGTGTAATACGTTGGAAGACACGCAGAGAGGAAGTCATGGACCGTTTGGAGTAAGATTCAATGTCAATAAAGATGCGTGCACCATTACCGAGTGTGGCCCATTCATCTGCCAAGGCTACATCCATGTACCACGACAGCTCCATCCAGATATTATGTTTTTCAAATGCCTTTTTCATCATTGCCAAGCATTTGCGGTTGTCGGGAGATTGATTCGGTCGTAATGCATCACCTCCGCCTGGTCCACACCCATCGATCTTGACAAAGGAAATCCCCCATTCAGCAAATAGGTCACCCATAGAATCGTAATACATTTGCGCCAACGAATCCACATCATCATTATCACCGTGATCATCTGGCATATATGTTGAGCCCAAAAATCCATTCCCATCCCGTTTCTTCTTGACAATGTCCCCGAGCCGATGATTTGTTCCTTTGATGGTGACTTTGGGATCTTCAGCAGCGTCTTTTCGAATACCCGGCAAAATGTAGATACCTAATTTGTGTCCGTTCTTTGCCAAGTAGTCGGACAAGGATTTGAGTCCATGTGGAAATAAGTCAGTGCGATATGTCCACCTTCCATATTGGTCGTAAGTTTCGCACCTATATTTGGTATGTATCAATAAATAAATAAATAAAGAAAACGCAGTGATTAGTTACGGTATGCTACCAGTAGTCATTGTCCTTTCCTTGTTTTGACACCATATCTTACCATCCAGAGTCCATATTAATGTACTCATATTGGGGCATTTTCGTTTTCATTGCTAAGGAAATCTCGCGAAGCACCTGATCGTTGAACCTGTTTACAGAATGCCAAAAAAAAAAAAGTGAATACAGAGATCCAAAAGAGAAATATATTCTTCCGTACCAAGGCTTTATGTGTTTTCCGCCATATCCAGGAACACCGTCTAGAATTTGAGTGGACCAAGTAGAGAAACCGAGAATTGGCTTCTTCGCCCATGGTGGAACCCTAGTTAAATCAAGTATGCAATCGTGCAGCAAAGATAATAATAAAAACGTCATTACAAATGAATAAAAAAAACGTCATGTGGAATGTATTGTCTATCTACGTACGGTTGGATAATTGTGGGTTTGGAGACATCAGTCATTATGGAGAAGTTGACATCAAAAACAAAAACAAAAAAAAGACAAAGAAAGAACGACTAAAAAAAATTTAGTTGGCTACAAATACGAAAATGTTGAAGCGCCGCTTGGCATAAATAAAACCCGAGAATTCAGAATGGGCCTTTTATTGAGGTGGGGAACCGTTTACTGCTTGTCAAAGAATACCAGGAATTGTAACAATCCTGTGACACAGTAAACAAGCAGAAATTAGAATGGCCAATAAAAGCACGAGAATTTCCTTTTTGCCCATATCAACTACAGGCATATGTTACGATGTTGTATCCCCGCACCACACTGTTCTACATAATTTTTTTTTACTGGGTTCAAGTCCAAAGTCATAACGCAAAGAATAGACCAAATGAGTTTTATTTTTGATGTACTAATAAAGAGACGTCACAATAAAAAAAAAAAAAACTGTATAGTATCATGATATGAATATAATGAACGAGAGAATCGTTCATCCGATTCTGATGTACTGTGCAGTTAGATCCATAATATCGGTGTTCAACAGGAGAACTAAATTGCGCCGTTATTGCAGGTAATATCGTTATTATGATATGTGTAGCCATGTTATATAAGTCAATACAGCGGTCTTCTGGGACCATCTTTTGTGTTCCTTTTATCGAAATAATTTTTTAAAAAAAAAACTATTGAGAAAAACAGGGAAATGGTCAGAACTGCAGTTCAGGAGCCCACATGTGAAATTTAAATCCCGTCCACGTGAACTTTTATTTTGGCTCAATTTTTTTCTTCGCATTTCAACTTCTTTGAGGCTATGATGGGCTTAGATTAATGTCAGGGTTAGTCTAGAAGCGTTTTTAACTCAGGGATTACAAGATGCATGGGAAAACCCTTTCATTTTGGATCTAGGATCTGGGGGTGGGTACCATTAGTTGGGTTTTTGGAGACTTCATTAGCTTAGTATGGTTGTAGTTTGTCCCTAGTTTAAATTCATATTTGAATAAAATATATCTTTTGACATTCTTCAATGAAAAATTTTCTATAAGCTTCCTATATGTATTCTACAAGAGTTCCTTTTTTACCATCGCCCTTTTAGATTAGTGTTGACAGTTGTGGTGCTTTAATGAAGATATCCATTTGAAGTCTTTCTCATATCTTGTCTGCTTTGCACATTATATTAGATACCTTTTTACGGTCGCCTTTATAGATTAGCGTCGACCATTCTTCAGATACCAAATAGTTCTTTTCACTCTACCATCATTAGATCTTTCGTAGTGTGTCTTTGATGTGTGCCGATGGCATGGCTTATGCCGGAGGGGGGGTATTATATAGGCAGTTTTATTGTTTTAATTATCTTTTACCTGTATTTAGGGCTCCTCCCGACGATGTGGTTGGGAAAACTGGGAATTTGTAGTCTGCTTTTTTATTTTTGGAGAGGAGTATAACTTGCTCAGCGTTATACTGAGAACTGTTGTGGAGCTAGCTGCCTATGCAAAACATGTTTACTTTTTGAGTATCTTTCATTAAACTCAATCGGACCACTGGTTGGCACATCGAGCATTTTCACCAAATTTTAAAATTTCGAGTTTTGGTTGTGAAATCCAATCTTTTTTTTTTTTTTTTTTTTTTTTTTTTTGCCCAAAATAAATCGTTCACGCTGTAGGATAGCTCTCTTCATTTCCTGGACACTATTGAACATTGATTTACCGCTTAAAAAGCCATTGAAAGACCGAGTTCCCTTGTTTGCTTTTAGCTCTCTGCCACTCCGGATCACAACGACATGCTCGCCTGGGTCTATTTTAAATCTCCGCATTTTGCAAATGGATTTTGCGACGCTGAGCCTTTTCTTCCTTTTTTTTTTTTTTTACCTCTTTCTTTTTTTTATTATAACTTCAACAAATACCATTTGTCATGAATGAGTCTGAAAATGGCATACAGTCAACTGGTGTTCCTCTTAATGTAAGCTTCGATAATAATGTTATTATTTCGTTTTCACTGTTGTACTAATATTTAAACAATTTTTGACTCAACTACTTTTCATATTTATGCTTTCTCAATTCATTGTCTAGACGTTTACTTTACCGACACCCACTGACATTACTTTGACCCCATTCTGGACTACAACGCACCAACAAGATGGATTTATTGTACAGAAGGCCCATGCAGCTGGAATGTTCAAGAGTCTGATCACCACTATTGCCAATGTCTTTGACACCAAACAACCCCCTTATCGTATCCTGTTTCAACGCGAACCGACCAGCACTTGCCTCCAAATTGCCGTGGCTGAAACAGAAAAGGCAATCGAAAGTGCTTGGCTTTGGATACAGCAAAATATGATACCTGAATTACTTGGCATGGACGATCCTTATGCAAGAGAAGATTGGGTGAATGAAAAGATCCATATGATTGTCACTACCATAGGTAAACCTACTGATACATGCACATTTATTTTGGTATTAATTCTATGGTTTATATTTAATAGATACTGGAACCGATGAACTCTCCTCTGACCAATCTGTTAGGAATGCTTCGAGATCGTTTAGACAAATATTTGATGTTCCTTCTTCTGAACGACTAGTTAGCTGTAAGTATTTATTTTTACCATCACTATCGCAATTTTTTTTTGACTCTTTATCTCTTCTTTTATTAGATTATTCATGTGCGTATAACTCTCGGCAGGGTTGGATTTATATCAGTGAAAACTACATTGGCTTCTATTCTTTTTTACTATCGGTAGAAACCAAACTATTGCTGGAAATGAAGAATGTACAAGATATCAAGAAGGAAAAGTCCAGACGCAGTGTCTTCTCTGATGCTCTTCGGATCGTAACAAAGGATAATCAAGAGGTAAATGCTTTAAGATTAAAAATATGCGTGTAGTTACTAAATTCAAATGGTCTTCTTCACTTGTTTTCTATAGATTGTATTTTCTACTATGTTTAAACGAGATGAAGTCTACGATCTATTGGTGCAATTGGCGGGACAAGCAATGCTCAAACTACTCAAAAACTCTGGTGGTGACGCCCCCGGTGCATCAACAAATAGCAACAACAACAACGACAACTCACCTGGTTCATTAATAGCATTACCTGAAAGCAACAAGCCTAGCCCTAGTCGCTCCACCGAGTCCCGTATGTTGACCAAACCCTTGAAACAAGACCTAGCTGCACAAAAGCGGAATATGGATTATTGCCTGCATTTTAGATTACCGCTGTCGGAACAACTGGAGGACGCTTTGGAGGTTATATATACCCTCAATCAAAATGCAACAACACCATCATATCATCATCAACAGCAGCATACCACATCAACCAAATATATCCATGGCAGAATCTACCTTTCGGAAACATTTTTGGCCTATGAATCACAACAGCGTCTCCCGCAACCACAACAGCATCAACCAGTTTTATGGCTTGTGTTACCATTATATACCATCAAACGTGTTGAACGACTGAACATGGGTCCTTATAGCTCTTCTTTATCAATCACCACCTATCATGGAATGGAACATATCTTCAAATTTCAGGTAAAGCGAAAAACGTTGATATGTTAAAAACGGAGGTGAGAATAAGGGCTGATAAAATTTTTTTATTTCTGATACGAAGACAACCAAAACAGCCGCGGAAAACTTTTGTGGAATTCTACGGGATCGATTGAAAGCGCAGACTGGTTTTTACAAAATGCTGATACCCTTTTTGTCAACATGTGAATCTGAACGAATGTTTAAGACCAACAATTCTGCTGACGGCACTTTTTTACTGGATGCCACAACTACTAACAATGAACCATTAACGCAACAACAACAATATGGTGGACTTGGGTTGGATTTTGGGTACCCTGGGGATCCCAAACAGTCGAAGGATCGAAGTAAAATGAAACTGTGGATGCACTATTTTACAGGTAATATTCAAGAGGAGAAGGGGGGGGCGGAGGAGGGATTAGCTGGGGTTAGATGATGATTTGCGTATCATATTTCTCATCGTTTTATTTTATTTAATCATATATTCCGGTACTAGAGAATGGCCGAAATTTGACAATGCTTAGAACCCCAACTTTTGGCAAACTTGTGCGTGTAGGCTTACCAAACAATCTGCGTGCCGAAATTTGGGAAATGTGCTCTGGATCCTCCTATCTGCGTTTTGTGAATCCTGGTGTTTACGAAGACTTGCTCAAAACCTATGCTGGTCAAGAGTCGTTATCTACTGAAGAAATTGAAAAGGATCTCAACCGTTCCTTGCCTGAATATGCCGGTTATCAAACGCCAGAGGGTATTGGGCGCCTGCGACGTGTGTTGACAGCTTATGCATGGAAGAATCCCGAGACTGGTTATTGTCAAGCTATGAATATCGTGACTTCTGCTGTGTTGATCTATGCTACGGAAGAACAGGCGTTTTGGCTACTGAATGTCCTAGTCGATAGACTTTGCCCTGGCTATTATAGCACTTCCATGTATGGTGCCCTCTTGGATCAAATCGTTTTTGAACAACTGGTAGAACGGACTATGCCTATTCTTTGGAATCACTTCAAAAAGACGGACGTCCAGCTCTCTGTGGCATGTTTACCTTGGTTCCTTAGCCTATATGTTAATTCGATGCCACTCTTGTTTGCCTTCCGTGTCCTTGACTGCCTGTTTATGGAAGGACCAAGGATTCTGTTCCAGATTGGGTGAGTGACAAGAAAGAAATGAGTGAAAGCATACATTTTTAACCAACTTGTTTCTTCCTCTTTTTACCATAGCCTTGCTATTTTGAAATTAAACGGGGAAGCTTTGTTGAAAACAAAGGACGATGGTGCCTTTCTTGAAATTTTGAAGCGGTATTTTACCACCTTGGATAACCCTATTGGTGATAGTTCGGAAAAGCATGGATCTGGTACTCGACTTACGGTATGCTAAGTAAAGAAAATATTCTGTATCTGCTTTTCAATACTAAACCATTCCACTTCTGTTATATATAGAAATTCAATGAACTGATGCTCACTGCAGTAAGTCGCTTTTAAATTTTAGTTTTTTATTCATCATAGAAAATGGCTCTTATCAATAATTTCTTCCTTTATATATAGTACCGTGAATTTTCCTTGGTCAGCGATGAAATGGTGACAGAAATGCGGCGCACGAATCAATTAAAGGTGGCAGCCGGTATAGAATCCTACACGAAGCGATCCGCTATTCGATATTTGGACGACACATGCGGCTTTACCAAAGATGAAATTGCCATTATCTACGATAAATTTTTTGGCGCTCTTTATTATGCAAAACACCACGGGGATCGACAAGAAACACAACTGGACATGCATACGTTTTATTTGCTACTGGAAAGTGTGGCACCATGGACAAAACGCAGGGCGCAATCTGTTGAAAATGCAAATGACACCACTACCATGAAGCGGCAACTGTCAGAATCCTTTTTCCGTCGCCTCTTCCTCCATTTTAAATCGGATTCTCATATGGGCGTCAGCTTTCAAGATGCTGTGACAGGCTTGAGCGAAATTTTCCATGGGGTAGGGAGCAAAAAAAGAAATAGTGAACAGCCAGAGTACTTACTGACTTATGTTGATTATCATACTATAGGACTTGATGACCTTGATTGGTCTCTTTTTCCATCTCTACAGCCACGACGATAAAACTCTGAACGATCAAGATTTACTGGTATTATGCAAGGAATTATGGTGGCTACTGCTTCAATTCAATGACGACGATGATATTTTGGCGTGGACAACAATCACAAATCTTATTGCTCAAAGTCTCGAGCAGTCGCATGTAGTCCGTGGAAACAACGAAGCCAATATCACTGACCTCACCCAACAATTGACACAACTTCAATTCACCACCACCGACAACAATAATGATGATGCTAATGCAGACACCGCAACGAAATCCAACAATATACTGCAGCGAATGAAAAAATTGGATCATGTATTATTAAACAAGAGCGACTCATCATCATCATCATCATCATCATCATCCTTATGTGAATTGTCTTTGGCGTCATTCCGAATGGTAGTTTTGACAAACGAAGAGTTGGAAATGTTTTTTGATCATCAATTTCAGGACAGCTTCAAACTTGAAAAACCTTCGGCAGTCGAACAACAAAAATCACTGGGACGGGAACTATTTGAAAACTTATTTGCGGAAGGGAGAAGCTTGGCCAAAGCTCCCCATCATCACCACCACCTTCATCCTCATCTGCCTCATCTACCTCAACATCTACATCATCATCGTCGTAAATCAGACACATCTGCCTCCTCTACCTCCGCTTCATTACCATCTGGCTCAGATAGTGATGTACCAGCATCTTCTAATCAAGGATCACCCGCAGCGAACAACAGCAAGACTGTCGATGACAACAACGAAGAAAACATGTCTGAACAAGTGGATCATCTATTCAATGAATTGGGCCATCAGGACGTCGAAGACGGTGAATCATATGTTTTAGTATAGTCTGTAGTTGTATTTTATTTGTAGTTTAGACTTGGTGTATATATTTATATGTATTGGAATGAAATAAACTGAGTTTGCATTTTTCACAACATGGTATTTTGATCTTTTTTTTTTTTTTTTTTTTTTTTTTTTTGTCAACGCCAATGAACATTCATCCGGTCACAATGAGATTAGATCTATATTAGATTAGCATTAGACATAGAATCAGAGGGATTTTCGCAAGGGATATACAAGAAACATGGGGAGACCCTTTCGTTTTGGATTCAAGATCTCCTGCCGCCACAAGAAGAGTCTTGGAATAGCGTTATTTACCTTGTCTTGATTTATTTTTATCTGAATAAAATATGTGTGTGTTTTTTTTTTACCATTGTTTGCTTTACTTTACTTTTAGTTTGTCTTATACTTAGATACCTTTTTACACACTCCCCTTTTTTATTTGGCTGCTAATTCTCCTAGTTTATGCTCATACTTCAATAAAACATATCCTCTTTTTCTGAAAAAGTGTACGCGTGAGTGTGAGTGTGATAAGAGATAAATTCATTATTGGTTTAAAAAAAAAGGCGAGTCGTTAGAGCCAATTCGACTATAGGTACTGTACAAAACAGCAGCAGTATTCCGTCCTCATTGTGTAACAGCGGCGTTTACAATCAACCATTTTGGAATTTTTCCTTGTCTAGGATCATTTCAACTTCGAGGCTCACCAGCCAAAATGTCCAAACTCCGGCCAACTTTGAACCGTTAAACTTCTTTTTTCACAAGACATAAAACAATCTAAACTTCAATAAATATTCTTAAAGACCATAAAATTGATAGTTAAAGCTTTTTTATTGATATTTTTATTTTTCAAAAAGTTTTAGGACGTCAAAGCTGAGCTAAAATAGTGGTGATTCTTGATGAAATGCACCATATTGGAATAAAATCATACATTGTCTTTATTGATAAACATAAAATAGTCATAAAATGATGGTGTAATACAAATACATAGAGGGATAGATGTTGGAGAAGAGGGAATATAGGTAGCTAAATAAATAATAAAATATTCTAACTATGAACTATGATGGAGGTGGGGGGGGGAATAAATTAATAATAAAAGTTAAGGGAAGCGATATCATGAAGATTCACCGCCAACATCACGGGTATTCAAAGAGTCATCCATGCTGGTGTTTGGTTCATTTTCTTCTTCAATGGTCGGGAATGATTCATTCTTCCTAGAAACTACACAATAAAAGTTTGTCCAGCTTTTGAATTCCTGACATTCACTGAGGACAAATTTGAAGTTGGTATCGTATTTGGTCATAGGCATCGACCAGTCTTCACAGAGTCTAGGTTTGAGAGAATCAGAGAATCGCTGTAAACAATCCATCATCAAATCGCCCACACGTCCCAGCCATCCTATCGGTGCCGATCGATGTGTTGATTCGTAAATAGTGACCTGGTTTGATTTTGCAAATAGTTCCTCCAATTCCACGCCAATTCTGTTCACCATTTTCCTTGTCTGCACTGAAACTGTCACTACAATAATAAGAAAATGCGATGGTTGAGTAAATAACGAGTGGTGCGCGTTTTTGGGACTGTTCCTGTTATTGTCACACTTACCCCGCATGAGCCATAATGAGAGATTTGGCCCAATATCGTTAATATCTGGTCCAGATTCAACTACCCCAATAGAATAAGTAAGTCATCATTCACTCACTCTATCCATCCCCCCTTTTTTCCATAAGACTTACTGAATTCCAAGTAACCACCAGGTTTTGTGACGCGAATAGCTTCACTTATCACCTTTTCCCATGATTCCTTCGAATGTCTGAATCGAGCTTCTCGTTGTACCACAAAATCAAACGTATTGTCTTCAAAAGGTAGATCCTTCGTATAATCAGTGATTTGGAAATGGCAATTTGTAGGAGGATTCCTATGAATTCAAAAAGTGACTTGAGTATTCTTGGCTGAATAACAAAGTCATTTCGTAGACTCTTACGTGATAGGGTAAAGGATATCATCAATACCAATGTATTCAGAATTAGGATATAATTTTGCCAGTTCCTAAAAAAAAAAGCGTGAGTTTGATTTGTAATACGTGAGATCGACATTATTTCATTTTTTAACAAACCTTCGTCCACCATGCAGGGCCACAACTAGAAGCATAGAAAAAGAAGGGGTTAGTAATCATCGATCGCTTTGTTCTTATACCTCTTACCATATTTGTAGGACACGCGCGCCTTGTTTCAACTGTTCTTCAACAGGTGCAGTGAAATAACTAGCAGAGAAACAGACAAAGACAGACAGAGAGAGAGAGAGAGAGTGGAGGGGGAGGTTAGTAACTTTGGACCAATTAGGAGATTCGATAAGGGTATTTTAATTTCACATACGTTCCAAAGAGGTATCTGCAAATAACAAAATATATAATGATTGAGTTAAACAAAGTGGGAGTTGGAGTGTTGTGAATTCAATAACTTACTTGTGCAACAAATGGATCACTTCTAGTCGCTCAATTTCTTCATCGTCGCAAGGTAAAATAGAAGACCCGCCAGTTTCCGTTTGCTGTTTGTATTGGCGTCCTTCAATGTATTCATACCCAAGTTTTGGAAATTTCGCTTCAGTCACTTCGTCTTCCACCAGTTGATGTTTATCGTCAGACTTCGATGATCCATTACTTTGGCTACCGCTATATCAAAAAAGTAAAGTACAAAGTGAGACGTTTCATATTATAAAATTCAGCCAATAATTGAGAGGAAAAAATATATTACGTTTTTGAGGCTAACGTGGATGTTGTTGTAGTTTTGGATTTCTTAAAGTAAGAGGAGAAGGGAATCATAGTATATGCTATGTATTATCAAGAAATGAGGGGAATGGGTGGGTGGGGAGGGGAAAGTTAAAATTTGTAAAAATTTGGAAAGAAAAGAAGGAAATTGCTGTCAGCGCTGCAAAGGAAAAAAAAAAAAAAGGCGGGAATTGAACTTTCTTTTCTTGATTGACCCGCCAATCCCCAGAAACAAATATATATAAATCCAAACCAGGTAAAATGACTCAAAGCAAAGCATATCTCGACATCACCCTGTATTATGCGCAAAGATAATGTCTGGGCCAACTCTAATGCATTGGTTCACTTTCCAGTTACAGGAATATGTTTATCATTTGTCAGTCTTTAGAGAACCATCAGAGGTTCTGGACTACCTTTCTGAATGGTGAATTTGTACGTTTATATTTATGGACACGGAATGGCAAATTACAGTACCGATGACCTTTTCCGACTCCTTTTTTTTCAACAAAGATTTGGGTCCAATTTATATACTGTCAAATGCAATCTTTGCCAACATATATCATTGAAGCGACCAAGTAATCGTTTATCTATGTCTTTATCTTTCCCTTCGCGCCTTTCACACACAAACATACAAAAATATTCCCTTGGCTTTGAGATGCGACACCTTACATTAAAATTAAGAAGCCCTTATTTTAAATGCCATTATGCTGTACAGTACTGTACTGTACATGGAATATTAACACTCTCTCACTTTCAAGAAGTTGATCTAATTGGTGTCAGGAAGAGGGGATTTGCTGAAGTGTGATTATTGATGAAATCAAACATCCCCGCCATTCTGAACCGCTGTAAGCGGTACCTTGAGACTCAACTTCCTTCATTCCTTCATTTTTTTTTTTTTTTTTTTTTTTACATTCTTGCACAACCACACCATGGTAATCTTTATATGCCACCCCTATTTCCTTACAATGTACCTTTTCATAGCCATACTCTACTGATATAAAATCCATTCTCTATTTTGAGACAGCATCATCATTCCTTTTCACGCATTTGCTTTTCATTTTCAATTCAATAATTTATTTATTTATTCACAAATCAAATCAAACCAAATCAAATCAAATCAAAAATAAGCTAAAGTGTGGGGAGGATGACTAAAATAAATAAACTAGGGGTCTTCTAAACTAAATCTATTGTCTATTACGACCATCAGCCAGTCATTTGTACATCGTTGTCCGTAGTATTTATGGTTATTGGTGATTCGTCAATGATAGATTGTTGTTGTTCCTGCTGTTCATTGTCCACATCCATCGCCTCTGATTTCGTTGCTGTTGATTGTGCTGCTTTTTTGTCTTCTTCTGTCAGAGATTCTTCCAATGGCGCCGTTGCCTAAGAAGAAAGAAAAGGGTGTACTTTTTAGTAAACTGTGTTGTCCTCCTGTCTCATTTTTCTTTCCCTTACCAACACAAAGTCATCCAATAGTTTGTCAAACCGATCCAATTTTTCTTGCACTTTGCGATTATCCTTGATTAGTGCCTGTCGTTCTGATTGTAATCGTTCTTCTTCTTCTTTATAACTATTTGGAAAGAATATGCGTAAAAAAGTATCAGCGGTGTACCTGCAACGGTGGTATATAATGTTATATATTACCTTGTCCTTTCATCCTGTTCAAAACGTAACCGGTTGATCATGAGTGTATGTTGATTTTCTTTATCTTGTAAGTATTGATCTGACGCCCGTGCTAAGAAATCATCCAAAGGGACCAGATCAACATGCTGGTAGACGGATCTACATAATATAATGACGAGTATGCTTTAGCTTCGTACCACAAAATTCCTTGGCCAGTATATCACTATCATCATCGCCATTATTGTTTTTACCTGAATTCCCGGCACTTTACAATTTCTTCAACAATATGCCTTTTTTCATACATGACGTTTTGAAGTCCCACTTGTTTTTCGTCCATGCCGTCCTTTGCATCTGTTGTGCTTTGTTTGCTGTCGCGCGTGGATCCGTACGCTTGTGAATGAAGATCTTTGATTCTGTCAATGGCGTCCAGTAAAGTCTGTCCTTGTTCACTTTCCAAAACATCGTCATCCAAAGTACCCTATATAAAGATCAATGTCGTTGAAAAAAAAAAGGACGAATGGTGAGATTGCGAACCAAACCGTCGTTTTGTTGTCTATTGTAATTATACCTCTGTTTTCATTCGAAGATGTTCCGTCATAAGTTTCTGTAGTTCTTCGGTAGCCATTGCAATGCCTTGCCATGGGCTGGTATCATTTGTCGGCATCATTGGAATGAAATAAAAAAAAAAAAGGGTTGTAAACGAAAAAGTCAGAAAAAAAAAATCATCAAACACCCTACAAAAAAAACAACTTCAAATCCCGCACAAGACAATAAAAACGAAAGGGTAATCAATAATAGTGTTTATTTAGAGGTTGGATATACAGAATAAAGAAAAAACAGTGGGGTAGTGAGGGGGGGGGGTAACACTATTTCTTTTTGGTAAAAAAGCCCAAGGACCATCGGTTCGATTTCTTTTCGGCAGTAGGAGACATAGCGATAGGTGAAGAAGGGTAGGAGTCGAAAGAGCCAGTTCGAAAGGAGCCGTTTTGGGAATCTTGAATAGATTGCATAGTTTTCTGTAGTGTTTGGAGCTTGTGTCTAGATGGTTCATAGCATTGGTTGGAGGCCATCACATACCATTCTTTTGCTACTGCAAGGTCTTGGGGTACGCCTTCACCATTTAAAAACCTATAGTACAAAAAAAAAAAAAAAAAAAAAAAACTGAATATTTTTATCATCCATTGGTATATTAATATTTCAAGCTTACATTTCACCTAACATATGTTGCGCATAAGGGTATGGATCATCATGACTTGCTGCCGTTTGATAAAATTGAAATGCCTTGTGGTAATCTCGTTCGACACCCCAGCCTTGACGGTAAATATCACCCAGAGCAGCTTGACAAAATACCACATTGTTTTCCATCCCGAGCAAACAAATAGTATGAGCCTTGGCATAATCCTTGCCCACATTCCCCACACCGCGAAGATACACTGTCGCCAGTTCTTCCATTGCCTCAGTAAATCCTTGGTGGGCAGAGAGTTCAAGCCACCTGATCGCTTCTTGCGCATTCGCTGTTGTTCCACGTCCTTTTAAATAGAGATGTCCGAGAATATACTGACAGTATCGATCCTTTGCATCTGCGCCTTGTCGAGCATATTGGAAGGCGAGGGTGTTATTTTTGAGCATCACTGGCATTTCGTTGTCGCTTTTGTTGTTGTTGTTAATATTATCGTTATCGTTGACCACGGTTTCCTTTCCAGCAGTGCTGTCACCATTATCATCACCTTCATCAATAGAGGATAAAGCATCATTTTCGTCATCACCTTCGTAATAACCATAAGCCAAATCGCATAATGCCCGGTCATCCCCCAATTCAAGTGCCCTTTCGTACCAGTACAATGATTTTCGCATGTCCTTTAGAGAATGAAGATATCGATCACTATACACTCTGCCTAGTTCATATGCTGCATGCTTGTGCTTTCCATTGGTCGCAGCATCGACAAGGTAAGCCAATCCGCGTTGCGTCTCTTGTTCCCCAATGCCCCGGATCCACAAAAGTCCAGCCAAGTACGAGAGAGGTGCTGATGATTTGCCTTCACCACCGCCTTCAAAAACGAGCTCCAGTGTGCTAAAAGGATCGATACTGCTGTCGCCGCTGTTTTCACTGCTATTGGTGATGTTGGTCTCGTCCACTAAATAACAGGCACATGCTGCCAGGGCATCCGATAGTTGTTTGTCATATACACTTCTTGCCCACATGGTTGCTTCTCTTTGATCTTGGCGAATATATTGTTCAAGTCCATCTGAATAGAGAATACTGAGCTTCATCTTGGCTTCGCGGTCTTCCTTATGCATCGCCTTGAATCGAAGGAACTGTAGCGCTTTGAGAGTGAGTGTTTTGTCATGCTGTCCGGAACGAAGCAAGTCGGTGGCATTCATAAGCTGTAATTCTGGTGCCCCATCCATAAACCCATCGAATTGAGAAGCCAATTCCATACTGCTTTTTTTTTTTGATTATTCGAAAAAAACTAAAAAAAAGGTCGACAGGTTGAAATATGTTGACTGGTGCGGCGATTTAAACATTTAATAAAGCCTAATTGAAAAAGGTATCCCAATCCAAGTGCCAAAGTTCAAACTGTAGTCGGCCACCAATTCCTTCAACAAAGAAAAACATACAAAAAGTAGGAAATAAAAAAGGTGAACTGTGTTTCTTTAACGAATTAAGCTTGCTCCAACCTGTCTTGAGAAACAATCTCCTAATTATTTTGCAGTGCTAGCGTAGGCCAAAATATTATTTTACTGTATTATCTATACGATCGTCCGTTTGGCCGAGCCTCTCCCTGAATACAAGCCCCAAAAATTAATTCCTTTTTTTCAATTTAGTTTAAATCTATCCTACACTCTTACAAGTACCTTATGTACGTTTTTAGACGATTTCCTCATCCAGGGGTATGTAGACTGTATCAACCACAGACAGAGTCACCTGATATTGATGGTGGTCATAATGCACTTTGACTCAGCAACCAACCCACAGTTGATGATATTTGCTTCTGCCCTGAATCCTCCCACCGGCCCCCTTCCTTCCTTCCGCAATCTTAGATAAGTGTTGAAAATGCAGTTTGGTCACCTTCCTGACCTATTTATTCCTCCCGTATCGAAAATTTTGCCTGTAAATCGGATGTTTAACCACCACTGGGATTTTTTTTTTTTGGAAAAGAGCGGCCACACGTCACGTAGAAAAACCCCGCCGCCATTTTTTTCTTTTTTCTTGCTTTCTTTTTTTTTTTCTTCCTCTGCTCAACATCTCTTTTCTTTCGTTTCCCCCTTTTTTTAAATACCATGACAGACAAGTTACCACCTAATCTGCTGAAACTCTTTGCACCTCGACCTCCATTGAACTACCTACCGCCACTCGACAAGAATCCTGAAAAACGTGTAGGCGCCATTGTTACCGGTATTGCTTCATTTGTGCCCTTACTGAAAGATTATGACGCTTCCTACATACCTTGGAAAACAGCCGAGGAAAAACGCAAAGAAAAGGTATGTATATACTTTTAATATATCATTTCGTTGGTCTTCTTTTCTTTTTGGAGGGGAAAGGAGGAAACACAGGTTGATTGAACTTACGCCACTGTTATTTTTTATATCTATCATAGGTTGAACTTCGACAAAAGAAAGCGGAAGAAAATATCGCTGAAGGTGTATCGAAGTGTAAGTAAAATAGAAGAAGACTTGCCTGCTGCTGTACTTTCGATCTGACTGACTGATTCTTTCTTGCATATGTATATTTATTACTATAGATGATCCAAACGCTGATGACAAAATACAAGGAGATCCTTTCCATACACTATTTCTATCCAACTTGAGTTACAAGCTGACGGAGGAAGATCTCACACAAGAATTTGAAATATACGGACCTATCAAACACGTAAGTAGTCCAGAGCATATACGAAGGTAGTCGTCATATTTAAATGGATACATAGATTGATATACCCTTTGTTTTTTTTGTTTTTTTGATTTATTTTTGATTTTGGTTTTATATAGCTTCGACTGGTTAGAACTGAAGATGACAAGCCCCGTGGATATGCCTTTATTGAATTTGAACGAGAAAAGGACATGAAAGGTAAGAGAGAAGGAACATTTCTATGCAAAGAGCATTGAACATTGTCAGCTAATTTGTTTTATGATTTTATTATTAGCGGCATACAAGGACGCTGATGGAATGAAGTTATTTGGGCGACGTATTCAAGTAGACGTGGAACGCGGTCGTACTGTTAAAAATTGGCGTCCTCGCCGACTTGGGGGTGGACTCGGTAAGACGCGGGCAGAAAAGAAGGCAGACAAAGACGAAGAAGATGATGATGATGGCGGATCAAGACATCGCAGCAGCCGTGGCTCAAGTCGTGACCGATACAACGACAGCCGTCATGATCGTGGTAGTAGCCGTAGCCGAAGTGACAGACGATCAAGAGGTGGCGATGGCGACCGGTATGGTGGTGGTAGGGATTATGACGATCGAAGGCGGTCAAAGCGATCTCGAAGTCGTAGTCCAAGGAGCTATCGGGATAGATATAGCAGTGGTGGCCGTAGCCGGGACAAGGATAATAGATCAAGGGAACGAAGTAGTAGAAGGGATAGATACAATTAGTTTAGCTTATTATTATTATTATTATTATTTCATTCTCGTTTATAAATAAAGAAAAAAGTTTTATCTTGACTATGATGCGATGTCTTTTATCGAATGAATATGCTTTATCATCTTGGCGCCTTCGATATTTATTGGCTGATTAGCAACGATGTATTGATCAGTGCTGCATAGTGTGCAGCGAGAGTGTACTTGGGAAAATTTCAGAATGCTCACATGAAAAAGATGGATCTCCTCTCAATTCGGTGTAACGAACCGGAGTTGCAAATGTTTTTTGATAAAAATCGACCTTCAACCCCACAGGTACAACAGACTTTTTTTTCTTCATCTCTCTTTTCCAAAAGAATCGCCCCATTGTATATACTTTATTTATTCCCTTTACACTCTTTTTTCTGTTTATACATATACTACTATTGAATCATGTCTGTGTCTGTTGAACAGCAGCAGCAACCAGAAGCACCGCTGGATGACAACAACAAAAACCTTCTCGAACAAATCTCGGACTCCTTGCAAGGAAACCTCACGGTGGATGACAGCAAGCAAGACCCAGAACCTCTAGAAACTGGCAAAGAAGATTCTATTGCATCTGAAACAACCAAGACAGAAGAACTAGATCAAGACCTTCCTGATATTGCTCCTTTCACAAAAGATGATCAGCATCACCCCGTCCTGGTTTTGGCGTCTTCTTTGGCGAACACAGAGAAAACAAAAATTGTGATACCTCCTACTCCTGTTCTGGATATTCCTGTGCGCTCGGATCCTGCCAAAGCTACCGCGAACGTGATTGTTATCAATACTCCTGATTTGAAGACCATGCGACCAAATACCCTTGGGCCCAGAGAACAAGAAAAAGAAGGTAGGGGTCACGAACTGGAGCGTTTGTAAAACATGGCTATAGTAATCTGACTGTATCTTGGTTTTTTTTTTTTTTTTTGTGTAGCGGAACCTGTTTTGCGCGGACTTCGACACTTACTCAACAATCGATTCATGAGCGCGAAAACATTGTTTGAACAAAATGCTGACAGGTAAAAACAGAGAAAAGACACTGACTAGTATATTAGAATGCGCTTCCCATGAACTAACGATATACCACCTTGTGTTACTTTATTATTATTATTATTATTATAGTGATCCGCTATTTGCCCTTGCCCTCAGCTCCATGGCATTCCTGAAAGGTAACTAGAAAACGACTATTATTCGCCCAAGAGACGAACTTGACCTTTTTATTTTTATTTTATTTCAATTATTTTTTCTGAAAATTAGCCGTGATGGTAAGTCGATGCTCTTTTGACGAAGAGAAACTATTGATTGTTCTAATTATATGCTTATTTTTGATTATATATGTATATATAGACTGCTTCGGATCAAGACCAAACCATGGCATTGGATGCGCTAAATGGTACTTATGATATTGCTAAAGGTCAATTGGATGCAGCCAAAAAGCCGTCTTTGATCGCAGGTTACATCTCGAACTACATGGGCAAGAATAATACTGAATCGAAACCTGTACCTCGTCCTTCTGAAGTTTCAAGCGCTCATTCTCAATATCCTCCCAACGGTGTGATGCGTGCCCATGTCCTCAAAGCCGAATGTTGCTTGCAAATTGCCATTATTCAACTTTTACAGGAATCCGTCATGAGCTATGTCAAATGTGGTCTCAATCTTCGTCGGGGTAAGTAGATCAATCAATAGAGAATTAAAAATTGAAACTAATGCTCATCTTTTTATTTATTTATATTAGCATACTCCAGTTACAATATTGTTTGGCAAGAATTCAAAAAGATGGGAAGTGATCATACAAAGTATATGGATAGTGATACGGTATCTGGGGTGCAGTTTGGGTAAGAATAGTAATAAATAATGAAAACTATACAGGAAAATTGACATTTTTATTATTATTTAGTATTGGCGCTGTTCACCTGATATTATCTGCTTTGCCTACCAAGATCTTGAAAGCTGTATCTATTCTCGGCTGGAAACCTGACAAAAAGCTTGGATTTGAACTTTTGAAGGAATGTGCAAGTAGTAAACGGGTTCGATCATCGATGGCTACTATGATGTAAGTTACGAGACTGCGAAAAAAAACAAACAAGGACTAGATGATATTTATATTACCTCTCCTTTTTTTTTTTTTTTTTTTTTTTAGGTTATTGGCTTATTACTCTGCAACCACCTCATTTGTCCCACAATTACTATCTGATACATACACAAAGGCCGCCATGGAAGTAAGCTAAGGAAATCAAAAATCAGCGGAGAATATGAGATGACCACCATTGTAGAGAGTACTGACTATCGTCTTTTTCTCCCTCTTCTGTAGACTCTTCTGGAAGCTCAGCGCTATTACCCCAATTCTGCATTTTACCTCTTTTTCGCGGGTCGTATCTCTCGCCTCGCATCCGATTTACCCTTATCCACTCAATCCTACCTTTATGCCGCCGAAATCAGCAAGAACGAATGGGCGGAAATTGCAGTGTCCAACTCATGTCGATTTGAAATAGCTACGAACCATATGCTCACCGGGAACTGGGAGCAAGCTGCCGAATCGTTTGGATTTTTATGTGAACAAAACTACTGGTCGCCTGCGTTTTGCAAGTATGCACAAGGTGCCTGTTTAGAAATGATGGGATTGCGTACGGAAGCCATTCTTGCCTTTGCAGATGTGAACAAACTGGTGGTAAACAAGAAGCTCGGTGGACGCATGACGGATATTGACACGTATGTCCAACGCAAGGTGCTTGCTTTCCAAGTCAGTGGCTACCAGGATCTGGACTTCTACATCCCGGCTTTGGAATTCATGTGTATCTGGAATCAGCTGTCCTTCATTGACCCTGAACTACTTCGACAGCATATGACTTTGGTGGAAAATGCGATCACAGCCCTTCAAGCAAGAGAAGACGAAGAGTACAGTATTCGTATGCGTGAAATTGCCCCTGATACACCACTTCCTGACCATTTTGACCAACGTGCTGTTTTACTCTTGATCCGTGCGTCTATTCACAATGTCTTGGGCGAATACAACAATACCACCATCCACCTCAACTGGATCATCGACCACAAGCAGAACATCACTCAAGATTCATGGGCTGTGCCTTATGCTCTTTGGTAATAACTCATTTCTCCCCTCACTACAGGACAAATTACTGAACTTTTTTTTTTTTTTTTGTATTATTGATCTATAGGGAAGCGGGTATTTCATGTTGGTTTTTGGATCGCAAGGAACGAAGTCGACATTTATGGGACATGTCACTTGGTTATTCAAAGTTTGATTTCGAACATCGATTGGCTGTGGTAAGTGAACAAAAAAAAAAAAAAACTTTTTCAATGTCAATGACGGTAACCCCACACCCCGTATTTTTTCCCTTCTCTTCCAGCGGCTCAATTTGGCCTTTGGTCGATGCGATGATCTAGGTATCCTGAAACCGGAAGCAACCCCTGGTCAAGCCAAAAAACGATTCTCCATTTCCATCCCTTCTCTCTCGTCATGATCTAGTCATACTATCCCTACCAAAACAACAACAATCCCCATCTAGTCTTAGCTGTAGTTATTATTTATTTTGTATTTGATTTTTATTCAATAAAAAAAAGGAATATGTTTATGTAAAAAGATTGTATACAATAAAAAGATAAGTGTAAAAAACAGAAGGGATAAGTGTGTGGAAGTGGGTGTATGACAATACAAAAAACGGTGGAGGGGTGCTATTCTAAATGATGGGATGATAGGGAAGTAGGAATCTATTCTAGTTGATTAAGCCTTGTCCTTGTAAAAGCGCTTGTTCTTCATGGTACAGGGCCTTCTTTGTATACTTGTTGTTGTTGATGTTTTGGAGTAAATCGGCCATCTTTTGTCTAGCGTCACGTTCTTCTTGTTCTTGTTGAGCACGGAGGACATAGAATTCAGAGGTTGCTTTGGCGTAGGCTTTTCGTTCAGGCATGTTTTCGTTAGTCATCAGGTGCAATTGATATTTGATTACACTAAAAAAAAAAAAAAAAAAAAATTAGAAGTCAAGTCGTCAGTCAGTCACTCCAAAGCACCAACACTGTCCTACTTTTCCAAAGACTTACGCTTCACCATCGACTTGAGCCAAATGCATACCAGGCAAGATCAGTTGAGAAAAGTCGGTTCGGTTCACTCCATCGTCGTTTTCTACCAATACTTTAGGCCGAGATAGTTCAAAAGGATGATCTTTATAGAATTGACGTCGGAGGCGATCTTCAGGATAAACAATAGCGCGTGGTCGTGGAGGAGGAGTGCGTAAATGCTTTTGTTTGTGTCGGATGGATAATGAAGTAGAGCGACGACTGCTGTTAGCGGTGGCATCGGCAGCCATGGCCTTTTCTGCAGGTGTTTGTGCTGTCAAGTTCACATGAGGTTGTTGAGAACGGATGATGGAGGGACCAGGAGGAATCGATTGAACCACAGGAAGCCAGACAGGCGCCTTCTTTATCAAATTGCCCTTCATAAGATTGCTGACATGTTTGGCAAGACCGGTGGGGGGTGCACGAAACGCCATGTTGTATTAGTGTTAAAAGAAAAGAAAGAGGTGAGCCCAGCACAAATAACAAAAAAATATAGTGGAAAAACCGTCACCACCTTCAAAGAAACTCCGCCTGATCGGGATTCCTGGAGAAAAAAATGCCCCTGTTCCCCAATGCCTAGGCAATTCAATGAGTAGAGCTTGGACACTCCCCACTGCGTTCTCCCCCCCCAATTAAGTTGACTTTGTTGGCGGATACACATAATATCTACGTGAACAAATTATCAATCCAAATTTATGCGTGAGATGAAGAAATTGTACATGCCTCATCTTTTTTTTTTTTTTTTTTTTTTTTGGTGATTATACTATTTTTGTTATTAAGTCCATAGTACTGTACGTACAGAACTATAGTATATATATTTTCATCGCATCATTATCTACACCACCTTGTAGGTCTATTTGTCTAATCATGTTGTTCTAGCTTTCCACAAAACCTCATTTACGCTGAGCTTTTTTTTTTTACAAATACATATATATTAACGTATGAGAAAATCAAATCTGGGTGTACACTCAATCTAACTTTCTTTTTCATGCACATGTAAAGCAGAGTATGAATATATTTCATTCAGAGTACATGCCTAATGGTATGACAGACTGGTAATAAAAAGGGAAGATATATTTTATTCGGATATAGATACAAATTATGACAACTAACATGAAGCTAATCTGAAAATAGCACTATGACACCCATCTTAAAATGAGCCTCTGACGTGTGTGTGGGAAGGGGCTTAAGCGTAGCGAGGCAGTGACGATATCGTTGTAGAATAAACATAATGCAAGGTCAAGCGGTCCAAGTGAAGAGTGTATGTAATTCTACTGTGAGTGCCAAACTACTCTACTGTACTGTACAGTGGAAGTAATAAATTATAATAGATCAAGTCGCTCCGTGCAAAGGGCAACGGGATCATGAAAATGAAACCACCCTGCTGCCACTGGTGAGTAATAGCGGGGGTTGCTACCAGTAAAGTGTCACTGTTAAATTGTATGGCAATTTTAAAATGAAGACAACGTAACTATGCCGCAGATGTCAAATAATGACTACTGCTGTCATGAGAAGAGAACTAATGGCGCACTCAACAGATACCACAGAAAATAATTGAAGTTCCGCCCACGTGGATTTTTTATTTTTCTCTCCCCAATTTTTTTTTTCCTTCTCTCTTTCTTTTTCCTTTTCTTTTTCCATCTTTTTTTTTTTCACCATTCAACTTCTTTGAGGCTATGTTGAACATAGCTCAGTGTCAGGATTAGTTTAGAAGGGTTTCCAGATCAGGGATTACAACATGCATTGGGAAACCCTTTCATTTTGGATATAGGATCTGAAAGTACCATTAGCTGGCTTTTTGAAGCATTTCATTAGCTTAGTTTAGTGCTAGTTTACCAGTAGCTTGTATCTACATCTGAATAAAACATGTCTCTTTTTGCTTGCTTCAATGAAAAATGTTCCATTAATCTCTTTCATGTCTTTTGTAACAGATCCCTTTCTTCTTACCATCTTCCTTTTTGATTAGTGCTGACCGGTGTGCTTCAATAAAAAATGTCACTTTATTGTTCTTCTTACAGCTTGCCTGCATTATGAAGCATATTATATTCCTTTAACTCTTTCCCCGTCTGATTAGTATCGACCATTCTTTTGTTCATCGATTAGTACGCTGCCTTCATTAGATTACCAGTTACAAATGAGCCCCGGCCATTAGTTTAGTATTTGCCAATATGTTTTAAATTAAATAATCCTCTTATTAGTCATCCTCTGTCTTATTATATTAAGAGCAATGTTGTTATTTTAAATATATGTTGTGTGAGTGCTATATCAAACACCTGTTTTCTAGCCCTTCCCCCTTCACAACAATTACTTTCCCCGTGGAGACCCAGAGACTCGTTGACTGCCCTAGGTCTCAATATACCAAATTATGTTACTATTTTTGCTCGACCTGTTATACTAATTAATGATCCTAGACTGTGTCGTGAATGTATATTTCCCCTATAAAATATTATAGCCTCACGTAGACAGAACGTACTGTACCGTATGGATCTGGTTCATTACTCTCATTAAGTGTGGTTAAATAAAAATCAGCAACATGAAAACCCAAGCGTCAGAAGATGGCTAATAAAAAGGTATATTTTTATTGAAGCATATTGGTTTATACTAGAACTAAAAGGCAAGGGGCTCACTGTAACAAGGGATCTATTGAAAAGGGATCTATTGAAGGAAGAATGAAGGATACTAATGTGAGATTTGATGAGTCCGCACTATTCTAAAGGAACAAAGATAATTTTGGGAGCTAATATAATGTAAAGTACAAGGCGTGATAAACATTATTGGGATGACTTTTGTTGATACAACTAACAATCAAAACACATCAAACTGGATTGATTGCCAGTAAAACAAAGGGATCTATTGTTCAAAACATAAGAGACACTAATGGGACATGTTTCATTAAAGCAAGTAAAAGAGACATATTTTATTCAGCTATAGATACAAACTATGGACAAGCTAACACTAAACTAAGCTAATGAAGACTCCAAAAAGACAACTCATGGTGTCCTCAGATCCTAGATCCAAAATGAAAGGGTTTCCCAATGCATCTTGTAATCCCCTTTCTGAAAACGCTTTTAAACTAGTCCTGGCACTAATCTAAGTCAAATATAACCCCGTAGGTGGCACAATTATGAAGAAAGAATGAAAGAAAGAATGAAACAAAAAAAAAAATGGGAGTAAAATAAACCCCCTCCCCCCACGTGGGCGGGGTCTAAATTGAGGTTTTTTTTGTCCCATTGTTGGTTTTTTGGTGGATACAAAAAAAGATGACCCCTTTTTCTTTTTTATCATGCGGCATAATCAACATGGTAGTTCTCTTTTAATGACAGTGACCACCACCATTCAACATCAACAACATGACTCTTCTGTTCTCTTGATGCCTTTCCAGACAAGATAAAGTAATTCGGCCTAGTCTTGTTCACGCCAGTCGTGTAGGAATCCTCACCGTAGTGTAGCTAACCCTATTTGATGGAACCAAGTCCCCTGAATTCAAGTTTATTTTTTTATAAAAAAAACAATTCCACTATTATGCACTCCACACTCACACACCCACACTGCTAATCATCTCATGTGTAGATATGTGTCATAGTATTATCATGGGGCCAGTTTAGGCGTATTGTCGAGGTTTATATATACACTGAATAAAATATATCTTCTCGTTTTGCGTTTTCATTGTCCTCATACGTTTAGTTTATCTTTTAGAATGAGTATACCAGAGAAAAAAAGGCTGATGTGGGTATGTGCAAACAAAAAAAAAAGATTGAATCACTAGGAGGGAAAGTGCTCAGGGGCAGGCTGGAAGAAAATGAATCGACAAGACGAAAAATCGATGAGATGATAAATATAGTGGAAGGTAGAATGTAAATATAATAAGCACATTTTATAATATAATTAATATAATAAAAGTAAAAAAGTCGGATACACCAATGTATTTATTCCATGATATAATCTTCCCAGCGCATAATTCTGGTTTTATTTTGAAACTGTGAGTGCAGAATGAAAGTTTCCTGTATCTTGTCCATTTCAAGAGTCATATCACCTACTCACTCATACGTAGGCTTTCTATATCCCAAGCATAAGCATATCTGTCACATCATCACGAATATTATTCCATAAAAAAAAAAAGACAAGAATATATAGATACTACCCTAAATGGCGGGGGGTTTTTTTTATTTCAATACACATAAAACATACATACAACGCACACAAACAAACAAGCATAAAATAAAATAAAAACACTAGACGAAACTAAACAAAACAATTATCAGTCAGTAGGTTCAATAGTCCATTGCTGGTTAGAATTGTCTTCGGTTTTGCGTTTGTAAGTGATGACCCGGGTGCCTTCGTCTTCGTCACCGCCCTTGATATCCAATACAATACGAGGATCGGCACGAGAGTAAATGAAGTTGTCACGGAAACCCCATCGTTGATTATGAGTTCTGTAAAGAAAGCAAAAAAAAAAAAAAAAAAGAGTTCCATTAAACTCGATGTCAGTAACCGTATCCCTCCTACGCCCCCACCCGGTCTTCATTCAATTTCTTTACCTGGTAGCCTTGCGGTCAAATTGTTGAAGTTTCTTTTCAGCTTTCAAATCACCTAATATATTTGAGACACGTTGATACAAAAACCATTAGTATCTATCCACAGATACGTTATCTCTTTGCCTCCCCCCCCCTCCCGTTGCCTTTCAGAACATACCTCCATCAATATCGAGTACTACAATAATAAATTAAAGATAACTGTTAGAGGAACGTATTAGCAGTTTTCATTTCATTCGACTTACCGAGAGACGACTTTTTGTTGATCAAGAAGCCATTTTCGAAGCTCCACAGCTATAAAGGGACGGATCAGCAAAAGTAATTAGTTTCAGAGTATAAAAAGAAAATCGGCTGTGTCACGCATCTCACGTATGTGAACAATGTAAATATCTTTTCACACACACATATACGGTCTCCTCTTTTTTTTTTTTTTTTTTTTTTTTTTTAATACCTGGTTATCGCGGTCTTCGCCAGTTTTCTAGTTGTCAAAGAAAGGATAAAAGAGTAACCAGGGGGGGGGTTAAGAAGAGGTTCGATAGACTTGGGCGGAATGAGTTCTTACCTGTTGCCAGATGATAATATGGGCACCACTCTATGTCAAACCAACAACAACAAAAAAGAGAGAGAGAGAGATAAGCAAGACACGAAAAGGTGAAACATAATACGCCAGGTACACCACACACACACTACTTACTTCGGTTTTGCCTTCATGGACATCCATCACGTTTTCACCAGTGATGGTTTTAATATAAAAGTAGGTACCTTCGGGGAATCCAGACATGATGATGTTTCTATTAAAAGACAAAAAATGTATAAAACGAGTAAAAAAAAAGAGAGAGAGAGAGATACAGAGAGAACAAAAGAAAAAAAGAATTGAAAGAAATAAATCACAATCCGGCGCTGGAACTTAATTTGGTGTAGCTGCGTTTTATAAAATATTTATTGACGGTGGGGTTGCACAAATGCAGCGAATAGTATTGATTGATTGCTATAGGATATGGAAACGATATACAATACAAAAGTGAGATACCAAAGAACGGGGTGCTTTTTACATATACCGGTCACTCACAGTTTCTTCCGTTTTTTCGTGTTCTCTTTTTTTTTTTTTTTTTTTTGCAGATTTCAAATATATATAAGAAACAATGAGACTATCTATTAAGGGTTCATGATGATCTTTCTTTTTTTTTTTTCTTTTTTTTTTTTTTTGTATAACCACGTTCCGAATCTCAGCGGTAAGGATAGACAGAGTTATTTATATAACAAGTGACAAATGTGAAAAGAGATCGAATGGCGACAATGATGGAAGGATCGACTTCCTCATTCATTAGCCGACGATTATGTGAATTGAAATACATAGATATAACAAATAGGTTTCGAATCGACGACTATATTATATCTCCAAAAAGTATCAATTTTCATGTAAATACAGGCAACAAAATATACTTTTAAGCTCATTTTTGACGTCAATGCAAAGACATGGAAGAGATTTTGTTTTTATGGTTTTAGGTGTGTACTTTGACCCACTTTTAAATAATATGTACAGTGTATAGGTGAATCGGACGATTGGAACGGACCTCTTTTTTCGATGTATTGTTTAAACTCCGAAGATCGTACAGTTGCAGGATTGTCCTCTTTAACACGCGATGATTGAGGATGTCCTTTTTTTTTTAAAAAAAAAAAAAAAAAAAATAAGATGGCATAGTAAACTGGTAATATTCTCAATTTCTGCTAATCGATTTCGGAAAAGGAGGGGATGGAGGGTGAGGATTCATTATAGTGGGATTTTGAATCCACTAGGTTCTTGTGATGTGAAAACGACAAGTAAAACGTATAAACAAAAAGCATCGCGAAATCAAAAAAAAAAAGACGTTGTATATGCTAAAAAAAGATCTCCTTTAGTTTTGGGCGCATAACCATGTGACTGAGAGACAAAACGACATGATGGGTGTTTTTTTTTTGGTGTGCACATGATCATTCCAATTTAACTTTTCATAAAATCCGTCATTATGGGGAGTAAGAGAAGGGGGAGAGGGGAAGATGGCAAATGATAAACAAAAAAAAAAAAAAAACCAAAGTTGTTTCAAAATAAAGATAGTTTTTTTTTATTTTATTTTATTAGAAAATACTAAAGACAGAAATGACATGGGTAAAAAAAAGAAAAAATAGGGAGAGACTAATGAGAATGACTATACTATACTATACTAATTGACTATTCATCGTCGACTTCATAAGCAATAATTTCCTTGAGTTGATCCATCAGGTTTGGGTACGGAGAGAGTTGTTTCTTGATAGCGCCTTTCCATTGATCATCAGAGAGTTTTGCTTTTGGTGTATACAAGGTAGTTTCCAATTTGGACATGGTATCATTTGACAGGACCTGCTGGCAGTTGATAAAGAATTGAGGATATGATGATTTGAAGGCTTGTAAACGTTCAGGGTATTGGCGGATATGAGAGAGGTCAACATGATTGAGGAATGAGCATTGGTTGTTGTATGTCCTTGTTTGGTCGTCATCGTCATCATCACCATATTCTTCTTCTTGTTCCACATAGCCCACCAACTCCTTGAAAGTTCCCACCATGGAAGGCACTTGGTCAAGCCAATGCTCAATTCTTGACATCCATTCCTTGTCCGGTAGCTGTTGTCGATCACAATATAATACTGTTTCAAAGGCAGGCCACTGGGCAGGACCGATATGTTGCTGAACAGTTTGGAAAAAAGGTAAATTGTGTTGTACAAGGCCTTTCATTTCTTGTTCACGGTCCAGCAACGCCACTAGAATCGAGTCGGGTACCATATGTGCACTGATATCAATACATGGCGAAGGAAGCTGGGGATCTTTGATGGTTTGCTGGTGCTCGATTGGTTCAGAGGCGGTGGTAATGGTAATACTGGATAGATCGAACTTGACTGAGGGCTGTTGTTGTTGCTGCTGTTTTGATATATCATAGTCGTCATCACCATGATCAACGGGTGGTGTTAGTGGTCCGTGTACATCCATCATTGTCAAAATAAGTTTTTTTTAAGTAAGAACGTTTGGGGAAAGAAAGTGGAAAGAAAAAAGATAAAAAAGCGGAGGTAGAAAATTGGTCACCTTTTATATATTTTTTGGTAGGCTTCTCCTTCCCGCCCTCTCCCCCCCCCTGCTCTGTTCTATAATGAACAGTCTTATGATAACTAAAGAGAAAGAAAGAATAATCATCATCCATGTGCCTTGCCTCTTTTGGATGATCGATAAAGAGAATGTAGTAAAAAAAAAGAATATAAAGAAAACTGTGTTCCAACCCAACTCACCAGTCTGTAATAGTCAGCTGATTAGGTATCATTTGTCCTTCCATCCTTTTTTTTTTTTTTTTTTTTTTGGCGGGAGTTTTTATTTTTTATTTTTTTATTTTTCCACTTCCCGTTTTATTTTTATTTTTTCTGTTTCTCTCCCGTCCGATAAATTATTTATACCAACCAAATTTTATCTTTTGACTAATTCCCTCACGAGGCTTCTCTCTCTTTTTATTTGTTGGCAGACTTCGGAATTCCTGGATGAAAGAATGAACATACAGTAGACCCTCATGCTTTGTGATACGTGGAATACAACGAATGTGTGAACCTACCGTCCTTTTCACAACAGCACACTTGGCTGGTGTTATTCTGTTGAGATTTGGGTAAGGCATTGCTGGTTAGTCAAAGAATAGGGAAAGCACGTTTTTTTCATACTTTTTTTCATTCTTTCATCTTTCTCACTCTCACTCTCATTCGTACTCTCTGTGTGCGTACGTGCGTAGGGATTTGTTTGTTGGGACCACAGGAATCTAGAAAAACCAACCCTTCATGTCAAATGGCGCTATGACACTGCTTTGGGCAATGGTGCGTAGTTTAGCACTGGTGATCAATTATCAACTACTCAGTCAGGGGGATTTATAAAAATGGGTTGGTACGACTTACGCAACAGGAATTTTTGGCTGTCATCATCAAAGGTCAGCATGAATCTGGTTTTGAATATGATCCGGTGAAGAACTGGGTGCGGACTGGAATACTGGAGCCTACTCCATGCGCATGAAAAAAGGGTAAATGTAAAATGAAAAAACGGTATCTACTGGGGAGGGGGTGGTGTTTCTGGATGTCTCTCAATCATCATTTTAGGCTTCCGATTGGCAATCAGTGCATGGATAGGTACCGGCTAAACGATGTTTGACTCCTTCGATCATCCAATCTGAATATTACGGGAACTGCGGCATGAAAGGTAACATATATGGAAGAATATAAAGGGAATGTTTGAAAGGGGATATCGAAAAATGAATGGAAAAGTTTGACTAAAGTTTGACTAATGTGCCTTTTTAGTGATGCGGTTTTTAGTCATTCTTGCTCTTTTTTTTTACATTATATTATTTTAGGTTGGGGGTTTTACTTCTTCCGTTTTTTTTTTCTTTCTTTCTTTGGTCCGAAGAAAACCTGGGGGTAAAAAGGAAACGACGAAAATATGATGTGGAGAGGCTTCGGAGTAGAAATATGGTTTTAACTCCACAACTCTTTTTTAATAGATCTTTCTTGCCTGGGCTCAAATTGAATACTTTTACTCATTAGTTTAGTTATGTATACTTCTTTTTTTTTTTTTTTGAATAAAGTACTTTATTGAATAAAAACAGTCAAATATGCGTGATGATGATCAACAGCGCAAATCATGGTGATGGATGCAAAGAAAATAGGGGAAGGGACTTTTACACTGCATTGAAAGAGGGGTTCTGAAAAAAGACGGGACAGAGGAGGAGATGAATATCAGCCTTATTATTTATTACTATGGTATAGAGATAGGAAAAGGATATGGCAAATGAATGAAATCAATTGATGATGACTTTTACAAGAATAAGCGCTAAACCCAAGATAAAGGTAGGGAAGGGCACAAGAATGGAAACACCAGAGTGCTGTTGGTTTTGTTGCTGGGTTGGGGATCCAGATGAAGCTGCGGGGGCGGATTGCTGTGAAGCAGATGGCAATAATGAAGTCGCGCTTGGCAAAGGCAATGATGAACTGGCAGGAACAGCGCCACAGATGCTTTGTACGGTACCATCATGAGCGGTGGCATCAGCAGCATATGTAGGACACAAATTATAGCATTCTTGAATTAATTTATGAGCGGCACATTGGCATGCAAAGTCTACTGGCCCACATCCACTCAGTTTTGTTTCTTGAATCGACTTACACCCTTGAAAACTATGAAACAAAAAACATATGTATGCGATGAGTGACCATGAAATGTAGATCGTGGTGATACGATATGTATTGTACTTACTTTGCTTCAGCAGCACAAGCAGTTTGCGCCCAGGACGGGCGAATCAGCATCATCGCCACACTGAGAAAAATAAACATATGAGTTTTGAACATCGTTATAAAAATAAGGAAAAGAGAGAAAAGAGCAATATACGGCAAAAAGAAAAAAGCTCATTTTTTGTATGCTAATTTATAAGAAAATGGCTTTTTTTTAAAGCTTCGATTAGTTATCATAGGGTAAATATATCATGGTATCAATATAAAGGTGAGTTGATCTGCAAACATCAAGGTGCGATGCTGATCCTGCCCTGTCCTTCTGTTTGTGCATAAAAAATGGTTGGCAAGACGGCGATGCAGCGGACAATTCGGTTTCTCTAGACTCACAATTAATTCTAGATTTTTTATTCATTCATTCGAAATGTCGCTATTGATTTTCTATTTCAACTGAAGAACGTGTGTTGTGTGTGCGCTTTTTTTTTTACTGGCTCGGTGGTGATTTATATATATATATATTATATATATAGTAATTGGTTTCTTTTTCTGGTGCAGATTTGACTCAATTTCTTTATTTAGACAATCTCGAAAAATTTATTTCGCTCATAGGCTATGTGCGTATATTTGTATTTTTTTATATGGTAAATTGTTTCTTTTTTTTTTTTTCTGGCATAGGAAGTATCCTGCTTTTTAATGATAAGCTTTTTTTCTTGTACCAGAATGCAAGCCAAGTTCAATATGAAAATATACTTTTTATAATTGCCTGGACAAAAAGAATAAATTCGATACCATGTTTGATTGTCTTTCAGGTAACTTATTTTATCTTTTACATAATGGTAGATAGAATAACATGTACTTGGGCTATATTATTGACTTTGACTATGAAGTGGCACCAGGTCGATATACGATAGGCTTGGTGTCATCATAGAATTAAAAAATATTCTTCGTGTTTCTATATTACTAAATCGTTTTGTCTAGAGTATATACGGAAGTTTATATATTTCGATTGACGTAAAATATGTGTTCCTTTATGTTCTTTAATGATCATTAAAAAATCGAAAATTCTTGAAGAATTATTTCGCCTCGCTTATGGAAGATGAAACCTGTCAAGTACGACGATTTCATTAGTCAATGTATTTTTTTGATTTTTATCCGCGGCGTTTGAATTTAAAAAAGGGTCCTCCGTTTTTTTTGTATTTAAGAAGCCGCCTTCCCTTTTTTTTCCTTCTTTTTTCTCTTTGCTTCTCTTTCACTTTTTTTTATATATAGAAAAATTGACTTTTTTTGCTACCTTTTTTTTATATTATCAATTGATTTGATTTTTAGCCATGCCATTCTCAGGCTCATCTTATCTCCGTATCCTAGGTGACTTTTTGACCTGTCCACCTTTACTGGCTGCCTTTGAATCGTTTCTTCGGGATTGTCAGGCTCATGAAAACTTGTTGTTTATGGAAGCCCTGGCAAGATTGGAATGTGAACAGAACGTGGCCAATATTGAACATGCTGTTGAAAGGTAATATGAATATTAAGAAAAATAAAAATTTTATTAACCACTCCATTTTTACTACTCTAGGATTTGGAAAACGTTTGTCGATGGCGGTGCCCCTTTAGAAATCAATATTACCTGTCGTGATGATATCAAGAAGGCCTATGATGCCAGCAAATATACCCTCCTCAACATCCACAAAGCCCTCAACATTTTTAAAAAAGCAGAAATCGAAGTCACTCAGCTCTTGGTAAGTGATTAAAGAAAAATCAATCAATGAATCAACTGATCAATCAGTCAATGAAACTATGTGCTGTATGCACCCTAACTCAGGCCTTTATTCTGTGTTTTGTAGGAAACCAAGGTAGCCGAATTCAAGAAAAGCTCAGAAATGTCAAAGTAAGAGGAACTCCAAAAAAAAAAAAATTCATATTAATTAATCACAATTAAAATATCATTTTATTAAAGCTAACTTTAACTTTGTTTGACACAATATTTAATAGTTTCGCATTACATTACCCCAAGCAATCTCAAAAAAAGTTGGTGATCATCGGTGGCGGGTTTGTTGTAAGTACCCTTTTTTTCATTTGAAAAAACATCATCCTCACCCTCATCCTTACCATTACCATCAATTATGTCGTGTCTTGTACTAATCGTTAATATGTTTCTTTTTTTAGGGTTTCACGGTAGCGTCAATATTAGATCCGATGCCCAGATTTCATGTTACTCTTATTGATGCCAAAGGTAAGAAATACAAATCCCGCAAACATGGGGAACAAATGTATAATGTATACTGACGTTGGTTTCCTTTTACCGTTGAACCGCGACTCCGTATTTTTAGACTCCTTCGAATATACACCTGGAATGATCAAGGTAAAGCAACTAGCAAAAATGACACTGATATACCGGAAGGTATTGATTTTTATGTTTCTTTTTATGTTCTAGATGCTCGTGCGGCCTGAAGAAACAACTTCATCAATGCGTGTGCGTCATGATGCTTATATCAAGAACGGAAGGGTAGTGATTGGCGTCGCGAACCGAATTGAAAAAGATGCGACAATGGTACATGTCAATAACGAATCTGTAAGTGGAAAATCTCACCATTCTTTTTTTTTTTTTTTTTTTTTTTTGCAGAAAAGTACCTTATTCATTAATTTTTTTTTCTCTTTATATGTTGTTTATATAGATCCCGTTTGACTATCTTGTCATTGCCACTGGGAGCACTTACCAATCCAAACTCAAGTCCTTTGATATCTCTGCTCTTTACCGTATGTCGGATCTCAGCTCTGAATATAATGGATTGAAACTGGCCAAAAACATCTTGGTAGTTGGTAAGGGAAAAAAGAAAAAAAAGCAATAACATGATTTTTCCTTAAAACTCATCTGACTTTAATAACTTGATTAGGTGGGGGACTTGTTGGCTGTGAACTTGCTGCAGAAATAGCACTCCATGAATTTCCGGACGGACAACCAAAACGAAAATCTGTCACACTAGTTGAGTCCCACTCTTCTTTGGTCCGACGCTCCACACCAGCAAGACAACAAAAGGCATTAGAGTATCTCCGAGCCATTGGGGTGGATGTCGTTTGCAATGAAAAAATCGTGGATTTTGACACCAGCGGCAACAATGCTTTTCTTGGATCCAGTGGACGACTCTACAAGCATTTCGACAAGGTTTATCTGGCGACCGGCACCACTCCTTGTTGTCAGATATTAAAACAACCGCGACAAACTTCCCTTCATGACGACGATAGCACGATGATGGACCTGGATACATGTGTAGACAACTGGGATCGAATCTGTGTCAAACCCACTTTGCAACTGAAACATTGGAAATATCAGCACATTTTTGCAGGCGGCGATGTGACCGATGTTAAGGAAGAAAAAACAGGCTATGCGGCCACGTTGGCCGGGGTGTGCATTGCCCGGAATATCTGCCGCATGGAAAAAGGAAAGCAACCGTTGGAACAAGGGGAAGGGGGAACATTACCTGCCCCACTCTCGCCGCTTCATGGAAAAAATGATCAAGGTGGCATTGGACGAGGTAAATTATAAATGATGAAAGTATGATATTGATGATGATAATGCTGATGGACGATGACTGATTCTTTCCTTTTTTTTTACGATAGAATCACTTTCTGCCTGGAAAAAATCATTCTCCTTTCTACACTCAAACTGGGCGGCCCTTAAATATTTTGACGAATCACAATTTTTACAACTCGTTGCTGGTGAAACCAATGCTCCTAAGAAACTGTTGGGACGGATGCCAAGATACCTCGATGACATTAACACCAAAGACGACTTCCGATATCCTCATCCTCATCATCATCACACAAAAGGCGGCGATGGAACCAATTCCAGTTTATCGACAAATTTGACAGGGAGCGATATCTTATCATGTGCAGCAGCAGGATGTAGTCACGATTCCTTACATACGACGACGAATGGGCAATGCGACTCTTTATATTCAACTTACTGGAAAAATCCTTCAACAACAACAGTGTCAACTACAGCACAAAATAAGGGAGCAATAGCAGCTTCATCCTCAACATGCATCGGCAACGCTAGTAGCAACAACAACTACGCATCGTCCGTTAGAACAATCGATACCGGGAAAACCAGTCATCGCTCTTTGGAAGATATCTACACCAAATCTGTCAATGAATTCCAGGCAGTCAGACCAAGTAGTGGTAGTAGCGGTAGTAGCGGTGGAAATGGAATCTATAAGAACAAGCATCAAGACAAACATCTTATTGGACATCATCCGCTTGTAGCAACTGAACAACACCCATGGCTAAATCATTCTTTTGGTGCTGAATAACTTCGTAGCTTTATCTATTCCTTTTGTCTTGTACATACATCCCTTTTTATTCCACTTCCTTTTTTTTTTTTTTTTTTTTTTTTTTTTTGTTATTCCCTGTCATTATTTTATATTTTGTGTATTTTTATCATCATCTGTTTTTATCAATAAAAAAACATTCTTCAATAAATGGTATCGGCTTATATCTGTTTTTGTGAAGAGGGGTTGGGAGGGACTGGAAGGCTCCGGTGTATGTGTATGTGTATGTTTGTGTGAGTTGTTTTTTTTCGGTTAGGTTCCGAAGACAAGTACCCCACCTATAGTTTCCCATCTTAGAAAAAACAGGAACGATTTTATGAAGCATTGCAAGGGTGTGCTAGGCACATGGAAATATAGACTATTCAATGATAACGAAACGGGATTTCGTTTCAATAGTACTCTTTTATCCCACTTTAATCACATATCATGCTATTTTTTGATCTACCACTATCGCATCTTTTCTCTCCCCCTTCTTTTTTTTTATTCGGTGGCATTCCGAAGCACGCATCAACTTGAAATCCAAAAATGGAAGTTAGGTGATACAGACAACAAAATGATATGTTTTGTGTGGAAAAGGATTGTTGCACGCAAGTGGAAAAGGTTGTGCCTCATTATGATAGAATAGAATTATAATAAACTATCTCTACTACTCACGGTCCCTCCTTTTTTCTTTTTCCAACGATGGGTGAGAGGAATGAAATTAGATTCGCCACAATTTAAAAAAGAGGGAAAAACAAATAATGCATAATATCGAAATCGTCGGTGTTGTAAAAAGGGCAGAGCATAAGAAAATGTCGATAGATCCTTTCTACTTTTCTTTTCACTTTCTTTCTTTCAATATTTTTTTTTATTCCACGTTAATATGCCTGAAATTATGGTATGTTAGAATACAGAATATATATTTATGTTTTGTTCATTGTTTGCTTTTGATTATAGACTATCGATATTCTATTGAAAGATCTTGGCTATGATTTTAACTCTATTCCTGCTACAAACGAGAGCCATTTGGTGGACGACGAGGATGATAAACTTTTGCTAGCACAGACAAAATTACCATTGGTAAGCGTAAACACGATACTCTTTGTTTTTTTGTCATTAGGCCTTATTGTTTTTATTTGTTTTTGTTTTTACATTTAGGCCCAAAGGATTGACGTCGTTTTTCCCAAATCAACGCTTGACGGTAATTCAATTTTTCCCTTTTCTTTTTTTTTCGACCTTGCTTTTTCTCATTTAATCCCCTCCTTTCATGTAGATCAAAATACCTCTTGTCAACAATTGATCGATGTACTTGGAACTCGTTATATTGCTAATGACCACTCAACACTGAACAGCGATGACAACAAAGTACCACTCCAACACAAAGTAAGAATCCATATATTCAGGCAAATTTTTATGAAAGTATCGTTCTGACATGGTTATTTAGTACGAACAAAATGATCAACTTCGACTGGAACGCTTTGACGAACTATTGAAAACTGAGGAAAATTATATTCGGAAACTTCAGCCTTTGGTGAACACGATCGTCAAGCCCTTGAAAGTTTCCTGCGCTAAAGACAAGCATCCCGTTTTGAAGCAATATATGTGTACCAATATCTTCCTCAACTTGGAGCAAATATTGGACCTACACCAGCAGTTCTTGAAGGATTTGAAGACTCATCCGAAGGATGATTTTGCTACTCTCTGCTCCATTTATGTAAGTCTGGTTATACTAAAAAATAAAAGTGATTATATCCTTCTAACTGACCCGCATACTCGCTCTATTTTTTATTTTTTCTGTGTGTTGTGTGTGGGGGGCTGGGGACTAGATGGGCAAAATGGATCGCTATCGACGGTATTTACTCAAAGTGAACGATGCGCATGAGCTTCATACAACTGAATATCAAAAAAACCAAATGTACCGCAGTTTTATCATCAAGGCGACCACCAACCCTGTATTCCAAAAACTTCGCTTTGAAAACTTGCTGGACGAACCCTGGAAACGCATTACAGCCTATGTCGTTCTATTGGAAGAAATTCGCAACTATACACCCAAGGACCATCCTGATTTTGCCAAACTGACCGATGCGTTTACCAAAATTAATACAGTTGCTTCCGTGCGTGACGACCTTCCAACAATGTTAGCCACAAAGTCCCATGATTTGTACTTGTCTATTCGAAAAGCCCCTGTAAGTAGCACATACAGAGCAAACCAAAAAAAAAAAAAAAAAAAAAAAGAGCAATGATGTTAACAAAATAGTTTTTTTATTTATTTGGGTGGGTGATCTTAACCATTAGTGTCATCTTATCAAGCAAAGTCGCTCCCTGGTTACACATATGGATGCTGTTGAAATCAATGGAATTACGGGCAAAGTCTCTCGGCATGTTACCATCTTTTTATTTTGTGACAAGATAATGGTGGCCAGTCGATCTTCTCATGCTAAAGGGTCTGACATTTGTGGTGAAACTACTTCTGGATCCTCTCCACTGACGAATCTGGTGCCTAAGAAAAAAAAAGATCTTGACTTCAAATTCTGTGGATGGATTGGACTGCAACATATTGACTTGATTCAGGGACCTTCAGGTAGGTTGACTTTTTTTTTTTTGGACAATTTGGCAATATGGAAATTATTAAACTTATTATTTCACCTATCACAAAACTTCGAATAGATCTTCCAGGTTCCATCATGGTTCGTACATTCCCTGATTTTCAAGATAGTATAACGGAAACCGCAACTGGCTATGAAAAATACTTCAAGAAGGGTACACGAACCTTTGCCTACCAAGCCGAACCTTCTTGCACAATTCCTGTGGATTTTATGAAGAAAAGGGACTCTTTTGTGGATGCTTTCTATAAAGCTCAAGCAATACAAAGGCAATATGGGAATCAAGACGCAACGTATCATCGTGTTTGGAAGAGCCATCAGGTGTACAGCAATGTTTATGATCAAGAAACTTATGCCAAAACGGAAATCAAGGTAAATACGGATTTGAAAAAAGGGGGTGGGGAGGAGGAATTGTTGGTAATCTTTTTTCTGTTGCTACTGTAGAACAATGTGGCGACAATATTTTTGGAAAAAGATTCGGAAGTGGATATCCCTTCATTCCTAAACTCTAATCAATCTTCACCTTGGATTGTGGCTTTGGTGCGACCTGGATCTCAGGGGTTAAAACTCAATATCTGGTCCAAAGTATCTCTGTCCTGCAATAATGGCCAGCAATCCTATCAGCAACAATCGGATCAAACTGTCTCAACTGAACGGTCCAACGGCAAAACCCTGGATTTCGCCGACGTTTTCTGGAGCAATGGTAAAAAAAAAAAAAAAAGAAGTCAAAACACAAACTCACTCTGAAACTGTGGGGGCCCGTGTAGATTTACTAACCTATTTTTTTTTTAATGTTATTATTATAGTCGTCAAATACGAAAGGAAACTCCAATGCTCGTGTACGTATCGATTAATGAATGAAGGTTTGGATGAACAAGAAATGCGACCACGGCACCGATCCCATTCCCGATCACGAACAAGTATGTATCGCTCATCAAGTATCTCCAGTATCAGCAGGTTTTTCGGTCGATCTCGGTCACAATCGCCGTTCTCATCGTCAGCGTCGTCGTCATCAACACCACATCTAACACTGTCTCCATCCAAATCTACGCCATTGAAAAACAAAGAACAGGATGATAGTACTACAAGGAACCGCCGGCCACGCGCTCACAGTTTGTCCAACGATTCGAATTGTTTGAACACCAAAACAAAATCTACCACTACCACTCGACGAAGAAAACTTAGTTTCGACACATCCTTCTTCAAGTTTGATATTAAGCCAACAATAAATACCTCTGTCTCCTCCTCATCAACAACAACCCAACATCAGCAACAACCAAAGTCATTTACACAAAAATGTCAAATACCCTCACCTCAGACTCATATACAACAGCTACAAAACTCAATCCGCCGTGCATCACTATCTCACAACAGCAAGCAACATCAAGCAACCACATCACCCACAGCAGCAAGACCGATTCCGGTTCCTTCGATATCATACTCTCCTGGTCCTCCCTCGCTGCATCCTACCGAACTGCCTTCACCAAATGTCTATCCATCAAACCGACAAATGTATCGATCGACTGGTAAGCTATTGATAGATAACTCACAATTTTTCCTTTTTGACTTTAATTTTTTATTTTGAACTCCCATAGACTATTCATCATCCTCACCTTCGCCTTCGCCTTCTCCGCCTCCACTTATGGTCAATAAATATGCAAAACAGCGCCAGTTAGGGGAAAAACTTGATGCAATATATCATGACATGACAGGGATCGACAGACTGATTTTGGCAGACCAGCAACAGTCAAGACATATTTCCGATCCTCTGATAGGCAGACCACCAAGTCGAACTAACTCTTGTACGCCTGTATCAACGCCTTCCTCGTATCAGCAACATCGTGAAAGTTTTGGTACCACCTCTTCAAGATCCTCAAGCTACACTAACACTTTCTCATCCTATGCCAGTCAAAGCTCGCGTAGCTCGGTCAGTTTGGAAGAATTGGACGCAGTCAAGGTAAAGGGTTTTCTAAAATAAAAAATAAAAAAAAAAATAAAAAAAAAAAAAAACCAGTGTATTTGATATTGATCCTCTCATTCTTACCTTTGCTCTCTGTCAATTTTTTATAGGGGTATGGACCGCCACCGCAACTTGCAAACATGGATATAGTGCCATCATCAAACAATCATCAGAAAGATGATGACATTGTTCGAAAAGTCATGACAGATTTAGCCAACAGCCAGAAAAGATGGTCTTGTAAGTCACTCTCATCCCATTATGCATCAGCCGTCGAAGAAACAAACCACGCTCCCCGTTGCTCTCCTGGCCCGGTCAATTCTCTACGAACAACAGCTATGGAGGAAGGACAACCTGTTTTGGATCATGTGGCTTCAGCGGTAGATCATTGCTCTTACGAAGTGGGACTAAAATGGCATTTCTTACTGGACAAACATCGCATGCTTGGCAGCCAAGTCAACCGAGTTGCTGATCATTCACCATCCGTAAGTTTGAAAACAGGGTAAACCAGACACACGCCTTTATTTTATCTGATAATTTTTTGTTTTTATTTGGTAGAGTATGGATACTGGGATGCTCAGCGAAATGTACCAGGATACAATGAATGAAACAACTTGCTTTTTCAACGTAATTTGAAAGAATGATGGAGGGGCCGGGGATGACATTGGGTTGTGATTAAGCTTGTTTCTTTCTTTTTTTTTTTTTTTTTTTTTTTTTTTGCATAAAAATAGAAAATCAACACTGAATTGGAAGAAATTTCTAGTACTGTGAATGCATACCGCCAAGGATCCAAACAACAATATCAACCATATCGAACGTCTTCCATTGACCAACCTACTTACACTACCCGTGAAGCTGATAATTTGTTGACACGGAAATTGAAGGAAGCTCAAATAGAGCGTGATTATTGGCATCGAAGAACAAGGTAACTCCCTCCCTCCGCACAATATATGAAATTATTCTTTTTCACACTAATGACCCTTTCGTTTGTTTAGTGAACTTACCAATCAACTCAATGAATTTATGCTCAGACAATAAGGCTTTTTTTTTTTACTGCCATTGTCTATACCTACCTCCTTTTTTTCTCATTCACACCCGCCGCTTCCCCATTCATCCTCCGTTTACTTGTTTATCATCATCATATTACATGTATATACTCCCATCATTTATATTCCTCTTTTACATACTCTCCCATCCTTATATAATTTTTCTCCCTTTATTCACGAATTCATTTATACCTTACTAACTTTAGTTTAGTTCAGTTTATGCTTATGATTATCACTTCTATTGCCTGTAATTGTTATTATTATTTATAGTTTGCCTTTGTCTTTATGTATATACACATCAATAAAAAAAAAGGGCTCTTTGTCCACTTTTGATGCACGTCATTGTATTGCTCTGGATGAATTATTTTTATGCGGGCCACTACCTCTATTTTTCTTTTGGTCTTTAAAGTCATCTCTAATTTATCTTAATATCACTTGAAAACATTTTATGACGCATACGTTGCAAACTATTGTAGGCATTTATTAAGACATATCAATATATTTTTTATTGTGGAGTGAACAGTTCTACAATGGATAGCAAACTAATATGCAGTACAGTATAGTAAAAAAAAAAAAAAAAAAAAAAAAAAAAGTGGGATAAACTATTCTAACGTAGGAAGGTGAGCTATCCTACTGTGTAGCAGTCCAATGTGAAGGAAGCGTGCAACGGCATCGTGACATTTGCGTCATTATATGAGAATCACTATGCTGCCAGTGCTTAATAGAAAGGGGGGCTCGATTGACGTAAAAAAAAAGATATACTGCAGCCATTATGCTGTCGCTGTTGAATGGGGAGGGTTTATGTCATGAGAAAAGAATCACCACATTGATGATGTAAAAATTTAGAGAGGGTCCTTTTTTGTACCACTAGGCTCAAAAAAAAAGGAAACGCCCAAATGTTCAATGTCCGCCCGACTTTTTTATGCCTGCCCTTTCCTTTCGCTCTCTTTCTTTCTTCTTTCTTTAAGTATTCACAGTCATGGCCCGTACGTGGTAATGATGGAGTTAGATTAGTATCAGGACTAGTTTATAAGCGTTTTCAGCTCAGGGATTACAAGACGCATGGGGAACCCCTTTCATTTTGGATTCAGGATTTGGCACCACCATTAGTTGGCTTTTTTGGATCCTTCATTAGCTTAGTTCAGTGTCAATTTGTCTATAGTTTGTGTTTTTATCTGAATAAAATATGTCTCTTGTTACATACTTGATAAAAATTGTCCCAATATTCTGTCTTATGTCTTATGTGCAGTACATCCTTGTTATACTATCGTCAACCCTTTTGATTAAGTGTTGACAACTGTTATATTTCAATAAAACATAACCCTTCAGCCATTTTTATGCATTGTACTGTATATCAGTTCCCTTTTCATCAATCTCCATATATCCCTTTAGTCTCCCTCATGCTACCTCCAGTAGATCCGTCTTTACAATGATCTCCATGCTTGACCTTTTAATTTCTACCATATTTCTTCCAAAATTTTTTTTCTTTTTAATCATCCGTATTCTGATTTGTTGTATAACGAGCAAACCCGTATTGTGGATACCTTGTGAGTATTCTATCAAACACCTGCTTTCTAATACACCTACAATGGCCACTTCTCCGCTACCCTCTGACCACCTCCCTCCCTCAGCCACCAGCTAATAGTAACGAGTTGACCACAATAGCTAGTCATACCAATCTTTTTATTCAGGTACGGTGCAATTCATCTCTCTCCCCCTTGGTTTTGGGAATTCAAGTTATCTTCAAACCCATAAAACTGAGTATGGTATACGTTTTTTGTTTTTTTAAAAAGGTAAATGTATTAGCCCCCCCCCTTCCCCAAATGAACCCCCCCCCGTAAAGATAGGTCGGTAATTTGCTGCTGTTTTATTATCGTAGGTCCATGGTCCTATATAAGGTCAATTCGAAAGGGTAATGCAAGCTATTGATCGTCAAGCCGATGATGTCAAGATAATATTTGTATTGGTGGTGTTGACATTATTAAAATAATCAATAATGAAACAGTGCAGATTGGCAAGGCACGATTATTTTCCATATAACAAAATAACAAAATAAAGCACCTACAAATTGCAGCATAAAGATTTTTTTTTTTGAAGATCAAATGTTTCTTTATTATATATGTAGAAAAATATGTATAAAAAGAAGGTCGGGAAGAGCAAAGGGAAGATATACAAAAAAAAAAAAAAAAGAATGCTGTTTTTTGGGAGGGGGTTGTAAAAAAAGTGACAATGATATAAAATACATAATGAGGGAGGAAGAGATAAGCTAAGATACAAACTAAAAACCTAAACTAAACTTAACTAAAGATATGCGGGTAAGAGACTAGTTAGTATCAGAAGCTACCTTTGCTAATCGTTGGGCAAGCGCGGCTCTGAACTCATCATTGCTGGAAGGATCAGGAGGCTGCTGTGTTGATTTTGCAACGTTCTGGGGTCGAGGAGGTACAATGGGAGCTGCTGCTGTCGTATCTGTGGTTGGTGAAGATTGAAGAGGTGGCAATGAATGGGGGTCATGGATCGTTGTGGGTCGTGTTTGTTGTTGATCTATACTTCGTCTGAATGGCCAAAAGTTGTTATTTCCGACGCTATTTCTTGTATATTCATCCTGTTGCTGCTGGTGGTACTGTTGCTGTTGTTCATCATCTACACTCGTAGGTCGACTTCCACTACCACTGCCACTACCACTACCACTACCACCACCGCTATTGCTGCTGTTGTTTGTGTTGAGTGAGATATTTCCATTACTGTTCCGTAACATCATCGACGAGCTTGAGTTGCTGAGCATCGAGCCCTGACCGCCACCACCTCCGCCGATACTGCTACTACTTCGGTGCCCGTTCGTTGAAGGAATAGATTTTTGCCGAGGAGGTTCACGTAAGTTGCTGAGCTGATCTACAGTGTCTTGATTCACCCACGGTCGCATAAGGATATATTGTGTCACCATTTCCTGCTGTTCTTCCATATCTCCATCTTCTGTTTCATCACCGCCATCCCTATCGTCGTCATCGACGCCGCCATACCCATTGATAACACTATTGGTTCCACCACCGCCACCTGAACTATCACGACCATTCCCACCATTTGTATTGTTGCCACTACCACCAAATCCAAAAAGTCCGTTGCTGCTAATCCGTCCAATCCCAGAAGCACCACGATGTAAAGCGTTCGATATCGCAGGTCGGAAATGATGTTTTTGGTGCGCTTTGTTATAGGTGCCAGGTAAGCAGGTGGGGTATTTGGGTCCTTGTTGGAATCGATGCATCATGGAAAGCACTTCGTGGATCCTTGGTTCATCTTGGACAGCCATAGTGCCATTTGCTGGTGATGATTTGAAAGCCGCCATCAAATAGGTGATATCGTGGATGATGGTGCCCAAGAAAGGAACGGTTGGTTTTGTGTAGTGTTCAGCTCGGATTTGCGCCACAGATTTGCCATTAACCACGGTTGTATTCACCATTCCCATATGTTCACGGTACCGTCCATAATTGTCTGTTTCCGACATGAGCTCGTTGAGGCCGTCCAGTTTGGTGGTACTCTTTTTTGGTATATACGCCCACGTCCGTCGAAGTCGATCCACAGGTGGTGTCCCCAAAGCCGATACAATCGCTTTCAATGTTTGATAGTTGTTCAGTTCCAAGCACCGGGAGGCGACCTTGATCCAGTAATGAATCAGCTGAGCACGCGCAGACGCTTCCTGTGGAAACAAGATGGAGTGCTCGATGGTCCGGGTGAAATAGTTGAAAAAGTCAGTGGAGGCAACAATTCGAGGGTGAGGACATTTGGCGGAGTGAGAAAGCAGGGCAGAGGGTGGAATGGCATTGAATATGGCAGCTTCGATTTGAGTGACTTGATACGCAGTAACATGGGCCTTGAAGTGCATAATGCTTGGAATGGTAGCAGCGCTCATGTAGATGGTACGTACACGGTTCAGGGTCTGTTTGGTATCGGCGACTTGTCTTGAGTACTGTAAAATACGATGGTTGATATCATCCTCTGTCATTGGGTCAAGTGTGGCTGCGTCACCTTGCAGCTGTTGTTTTCGTACTTTTGTGTCCTTGAGTGCCATTTCCAAATCGTCCAATTTTGTTTGTAAGATACGGTGTGTAATTAATAAAGGAGGGACGGGAATCAACGGGACGTGATCGGAAGACGTTTGACCGGATATCGACGAGTTGAGTCCATCAACGTTGGTCTGTGCTGGTACAAGATGGGTTGGATCCACTTCGCCTTCGGAGACAATACTACTTGAGTCGTCAGATATAGGTTGTATTTCAGTATAAGGTCGATGTTTTTGCAAAGATCGGTTATCAGGAGATGGGACACTATAGGGTCTTGAAGCTGCTGTGTTGGGTGTTGGCGGTCTTGGTCGGATAACTGGACCCGACGTTTGTGGTTGTGGTTGTGATTGTGGTTGTGGTTGTAGTTGCTGATGCTGATGCTGTTGCTGCTGTTGCTGCTGTTGCTGTTGTAATCGCAATTGTTGTTCAGAAGATTTGTCTAAAAAAAAAAGGCAAAAGACACGTGGTTTAGTAAATTAAGCTAGACATGACCAATCGTTTGAGCTTTTTCTTTATTTTACCCTGCAAATAATCAGTACTTGTTGGCGAAGATGGTCTTGATACCACACCACGAGCAGGTTTTGGAGGTAGAACTGGCTTATGTATTCGAGAAGGTTTGGGTGGTAGAGGCGGTTTTGGGAATTTCGACGAATCTCCGGTATTCTGAGCGAGAATCCTTGCTGGTGTTCCTGGTGAGTGTGTTTCAATAATATGTTCCATGTGTGAAAGACAAGTTCGTATAGCTGATATTAAAAAAGCATATTGCTTTGGTTGGGATATAATAGCTATAGTGATCAACGGCGGACAAAAAGTTAGTTTATAAGTATGACTATAACATATGCACATATTTTACATGATAGTCATTACCTGATTGGATAAACTTGATATCTTTAAGAAAAGATAAGGAATCTTGTGACAAAGAAACATAGGCCATGTAAGCATCCTATACGTATAGTACAAAAAGAGCGAGAGTATAAAGTGTGAGAATTGCAAATACAGTAACCATATTTTCAAATGAAGACATTCATACCTTGACTTGACCATTTTCTTCTAGGTGATTAGCGTGAGCGAGAGAAGACTGAACTTCTTCCATGTTGACAAAGTGAAAGAGGCGGAGAAAGGGGAAAGGGGGTGTGAGACGGAAGGATTAAGGGAAGAGAAAGAAAGAAAGAAAAGCAAGCCAAAAACGATTCGGGGACATAAAAAAAAAAAAAGCGGGATTTCCAAATCAGCGCCAAGCCAATGAGCACCACACTACAAAATGTTCCTGCTTGATTTTCCATAAAAATCATTATAAAGCAATGCCAGCGACCAAGAAATAAAAAAAATCATGCATTCCCGTTCAGTATTACACAATCATATAGTAAATGGAAAAAATAAAAATGAAAAATAACACCATCTAAAATTCGTCTATAAAGAGGTCCGCCAAAACCAGAAAGCAAAAAGTAGCCAAACCATATAAAGCATGCCAGTTTCATCTGCCGTCTCGAAATACTAGGAAAATAAGAAACATCACAAATCAAAACGTCAATAGTAATAACTAAAAAACGCATGCATATTTTTTGAATCCATCTTTGTTTATTGTTAAACGAAAAGGGAGAGAAAGAGGATACTAACTAATAATAAAGATAAAGGATGACAGTAGACTAACAGGTAATACGGTAAATGGAAAAGGGGAGAAAGAGAGAAGGGAGGAGGGAAAACTATACAAAATCAAATAATAATAATAATAATAATAATAATAATGATAAAGAAAATATATTTACAAAAATGCTTGGGGGTGTAAAGATTGAGAATGATGGGGTAAAGATTGTTGATGAGGGTGTTGAAGATGTTGTTGCTGATGTTGCTGTTGCTGTTGCTGCTGCTGTTGCTGCTGTTGCTGCTGTTGCTGTTGCTGTTGTTGTTGTTGTTGTTGTTGAAGTTGCCAAGGAGTAGCCATCCATGGTGGTAACGCAGTTTGCATTTTCTTGATGTGAGTATGTTCGATATGGTATTTCAGTCCATTCATATTCTTGTAACGCTTTCTACATCCCATCACAGTGCATTGGTAAGGTTTGGTAAGTGCATCCGCCTCATTATCCGAATCTGTTGATTCACAGTGCCCATGCATACGATGATATTTTAATCCATTGGGGTTTTTGTAAGCCTTATCACAGCCTGGGACATCACAGCGATAAGGTTTATCCGCATCTACAGAACATAGAATAAAAAGAAGCCATGTCAAGTTAAATCAGGTGATAGAAAAAGATGGTCAATTTTCTTACCTGGATGCATCATTCCCGGTGCGCCAAAGTGACTAAAGTCCATATTTTCAAGACCCAGTCCACCAACTGTGATCGCTGGGTTTCCATTCATGCTGCTGTTGTTGGCAATCCCACTAACGCCATCGACACCTCCGCCTACGCCAGCGCCGTTTTCGTGTTCCAAAGCAGACATATCTTGACTAGAGAGCAAAATAGGTAGGTTGCCATGAGGGTCATCTTCTTCGTCTTCTTCCATTTCCTCGTCTTCGTCTTCATCAGCGTCAGGTTTAGGACTTGCTGGACCATCATGCGCATGGATGTCGACATGTTGCTCTTCATAATGTTGTAATAATTCGTGAAGATCGGCTATGGGTTGGTTACAGCATACTAAATCCCGGCAAAATTGCGACTCGAGTTCCCGTTGGTGAACATAACTATCCCTGTGTCGTAAAGCAAAAGGTGATGGGGTGGCAAAGGATGAAGGTGAGGATGCAAGCATATTAAGTGTAGGAGAACTATTGAATGATAAGATATTAGTCATTTTTTATTGTTTGTTTCGTTGTAACAGTGGTAATAAACTCACAAAGACATCATATTGAAGATGGAGTTCTTTCGTTGCGGAGAAGTCATCTTTTTTGTTTTTCAAATATCGATGATGTTGAAGAAGAAAAATAAAAAGATAAAAAAAAAATAGTAGAAAAAAGAGGCAAGGTTGGGAGAAATTCCAATCTGTCAAAAGATAATAAGGTAGCTCCCACCGGGGTTTGAAATGTTTCACTCTACTGTGGACACAACATGGTAAATTGATCACTTGAGCACCAAAGCAATAAAAACTACTATATTGACTAATCATACAAAAAAAAAAAAAGTAAAAACACTACGGCTAATAATTATTAATTCTATTTTTTGACAGCTCGAAATGAAGTAATACAATATTCAGTCGAAAACCAATAGTTATCAATTATGTAGTAGCCTTCCATTTTAAGTAATGATGGGATTACTTTCACTGGGGGGGGATAAAGGACGGGCTCACTATTGAGTACCAGATACAACCTCAGTCAGTGCCAATCAAATCATTGCATCAAGTCGAATTGAACACACAAATACTAACGTTATTTTTTCGCACGGTTCATGGTAAGTCTTTTTTTACAAAAACCAAGCTAAATAATTTTGATAACTATATTTTCATAGCAGCCATGATTATAGTATGGGATGACTCCTGAGAAAAAAGAATATTGTAAATATAATAAAAATGAAAGAAATAGCATAAAAAAATGCAGAGTAAAAAAGGACCAATACAAATCCAAGAGGATCTTCTCGGGGCTTCAAGCCACTTGTAGGTTATTATGTTTCCAGGCGATTCTACACAGTAGCGGCGATTTAATACCCTGATGTTTTTTTTTTCTCGCCACAAGTATTAAATATCCCCCTGGTTATTCCGTTTTCTCTTTTTTCTCTTTTCTTTCTCCACACTTTTTTCTTTTCTTATTTATTCTCGCAACATGAATCGTTTAGTTTCTCGTACCTTCCAAAAGCGTAGCACCACTGGTGTCTTGAACCGTCTCTACTCTACCCACAAGGAAATCAAGTTTGGTGTTGAAGGTCGCGCTGCTTTACTCCGTGGTGTTGACATTCTCGCCAAGTCTGTCGCCGTGACTTTGGGTCCCAAGGGTCGCAATGTCTTGATTGACCAACCTTATGGTTCTCCCAAGATCACCAAGGATGGTGTTACTGTTGCCAAGTCCATTACTTTGGAAGACAAGTTCGAAAACTTGGGTGCTAGGTAAAATAAATAAAATGGAGAATGAGTGTGGGTGGGAAGAAAGTAGGCAATGGGACTGGTTGGCTCATCGTACCACGTTTTCTTTTTAAAACTAGACTTGTTCAAGACGTTGCTAACAAGACCAACGAATTGGCTGGTGATGGTACTACTACTGCCACTGTTTTGGCTCGTGCTATTTTCACTGAAGGTGTCAAGAACGTTGCTGCTGGTTGCAACCCTATGGACCTCCGTCGTGGTGTGACTCTTGCTGTGGATGCTGTTATTGATTACTTGAAGTCCAGCACCAAGATTGTCACTACCTCTGGTGAAATCGCTCAAGTAAGTAGATATATATATGTGTGTGTGTGTGTGTATTTTGTGTGTGCGTGTGTATTTTGTGTGTGCGTGTCTGTGTGTTTTGGTCGGATGGCATGGGAAGACGACTATTCCTCCTAGTAGTGTACATACTCATCAATTTTTTTTTTAAAAATTTCCTCTTTAGGTTGCTACTATTTCTGCTAACGGTGACAAGCTCGTTGGTGGTATGATTGCTCAAGCTATGGAACGTGTTGGAAAGGAAGGTGTCATTACCGTCAAGGCTGGCAAGACCATTGAAGATGAATTAGAAGTGACTGAAGGTATGCGATTCGACCGTGGTTTCACCTCCCCTTACTTCATCACCGACACCAAGGCCCAAAAGGTTGAATTTGAAAAGCCCTTGATCTTGTTGTCCGAAAAGAAGATCTCTCTCTTGTCTGATGTCTTGCCTGCTATGGAAGCTGCTGCCACTCAACGTCGTCCTCTTTTGGTGATTGCTGAAGATGTCGATGGTGAAGCTCTTGCTGCCTGTATCTTGAACAAGCTCCGTGGTCAATTGCAAGTTGCCTGTGTCAAGGCTCCTGGCTTTGGTGACAATCGCAAGTCCATCTTGGGTGATATTGGTATCTTGACCAACAGCATTGTCTTCAACGATGAAATGGATGTCAAGTTGGAAAAAGCCACCCCCGATCTCTTCGGTACCACTGGTTCCGTCACTATTACCAAGGAAGACACTATCATCCTCAACGGTGCTGGTTCCAAGGATGCCATTACTCAACGCTGTGAACAAATCAGAGGTGCCATGGGTGAAGCCTCCACTTCTGAATACGAAAAGGAAAAGTTACAAGAACGTTTGGCCAAGTTGTCTGGTGGTGTTGCTGTCATTAAGGTCGGTGGTGTGTCTGAAGTTGAAGTGGGTGAAAAGAAGGACCGATTCGACGATGCTCTCTGCGCTACCCGTGCTGCTGTGGAAGAAGGTATTGTGCCCGGTGGTGGTGTCGCTATCTTGAAGGCTTCCAAGGCTCTTGACTCTTTGAAGGCTGCCAACTTCGATCAACAACTCGGTATTAACATTATCCGTCAAGCCATCCAACGTCCCTGTCGCACCATTGTTGACAATGCCGGTGGTGAAGGTTCTGTTGTTGCTGGAAAGTTGCTGGATGAATACCTTGATAAGCCCAACTGGGGTTACGACGCTGCTACCAACCAATTCGTTGATATGATTGAACAAGGTATTATCGATCCCGCCAAGGTGGTCAAGACCAGTTTGATTGATGCTGCTGGTGTCGCCTCCTTATTGACCACTGCTGAATGTATGATTGTCGATGCTCCTGCTCCTGCTGGTGGTGCCGCTCCTCCTATGGGTGGCATGGGCGGTATGGGCGGTATGGGTGGCATGGGAATGTAAATTGGAATGATGTAGGAAAGGAAAAAAAATCAACAAGAAACGAACAACGTAAGTCAAAAAAGAAAAGTGAAATAGGGAAAGACAGATGCTGATTACTGTTTACTCATGTCTTTGTTCTGTTTTTCTTTCTTAATAGGATATTAGATGATACTGTCAAAATTTTAGTTAGCATTACTGTTGTCACAATCCCATTATGTAGTATTAGTTTTATCTCCATTTATTTATGTTTTTTACAATAAAAAAAAAGTTATTACATCAAAGTGTCTTTATGAACAATGCCTTACTAGATTTATATGCATGTGTTTTTGCATATATTTACTTCCTTTGACTTCATGATTGTCATTCATAAAAAAGCACAACATACTGTAGCAGTAGACTGGCCTAAAGGTTTGTTTGCTACCACAGTGACTTTTTATGCCGTTTTTACATGCGCTCACTGTGCTCTAGGTACAGCTTTGACTAAATGAAAGTAAATTTTTTTGTGGCATTCTATCAACAGAGTAGGCTCTGAGCACGCCTATTTATTTATCAATATGTTAGGCGTTGTACAAACACAATATACTTTTTTTTTAATAAAATAGATTCTGATTACCAATAGTACCATGTAATTTTTTTTTTATTGTAGAGCAAGCATAACATAAGGTAAAATAAGAAAGTAATCATTCTAAAGTACGTGACAATTATTCTACAGTGAGACAGCGGGTGGGATGATCTATTCTATTTCTACACCGAGTGACAAACTATTATTCAGTGGAAGTGGCAATTTAAAACAACGTCAAATCGCTCCCTATTGAGAGCAAAAGTATCCTGACAAGAAACCATGTTACAGGAATGGTAGAGGCTGCTTTCGTTCAAAGAGAATACCATTATGTTACCACTATTAAGTACTCTTCGCTACCATTTAAAAGTAATAGATATAAAGATAGATATACTTCTCCACCAGTTGCTGCCATTATAAAGTATGCCGATGTTGAATAGATGCCCCCACCCTTAAAATAAGCCAGAGTCACGGTACTGTCATCGTTGGTTACAGTGAAAAGAAGAGGGGGTCACTAAGTCACCAACGTTTATAGCTGCAGTTGGACTAATGACAAAAAAAAAAAGTGATAGGACCACTTTGTTAATAATGTCCAACGGAAGAAAAGAAGAAAAAAAATACGGTATCCTTTTTGCAATGGACAAAAAAAATCCCTACAGAAAATATTTTAAATGCCGCCCACGTGAAATATTACATTTCCTCTCTCCCCGCCTTTTTTCTTTTGGCTCACTTCCTTTTTGATTACTTTTTTTTCCCTTTATTTTTTCCTCACCATTCAACTTGTAGGGGGTTATTTTGGACCTAGAATTGTGTCAGGACTAGTTTAGAAGGGGTTCCAGCTCAGGGATTACAAGATGCATGGGGAAACCCTTTCATTTTGGATCTAGGATCTGATGGCGCCATTAGTTGGCTTTTTGGAGCCATCATTAGTTTAGTGTTAGTGTTCGTGTGTCATAGTTTTATCAACATCTCAATAAAATATGTCTTTTTTTTTCTACATGCCCCAATGATCAACGTCCCATAAGTCTCTCACATGTCTTGTACCATAGATCCTTTTTGATTCGTGTTGACAATTACTATACTGCCATAAAAGGTATCCCTTTAGTGTTTCTATTTTCTTGCGCAGCTCATGTACAGTAATTAGATCATTTTTACGGCTGTCCCTTTAGATTAGTATTGCCCATTCTCCAAATCTTCCGTTAGTTTTCCTCATACTAGCTCCATTTGATCTCTTGTCTTTGCTGTTGGCGTTCACAGTGTATGTCTACGCTTCAATAAAATAAACCTTTTTTCAATGATATATTTCTACTACCATACCCATCGTATATTGAACAACATAATATATATATATATATATATATATATATGATAAGATATGGATATAATACTAGCTAAAAACTGTATGAGACGACAACGGCTTCCGTGATACTTCGAGAATATTTTCTGAACAATCATCGTCACATCGCCAGTTGATGTTTCTTGAGAGTACTCCTACTTCAATGTATTGCCAACATCTATTGGCTATTACATTTGTCTGCGTGATTTTTTATACTGTTTGACTATCAAATGAGGTGCCTCAGTCATTGATCCACTTTGGCGGATTTCTAGTATTTTTAATATTGACCTCTTTTAAGAGGAATCTCTTTGCTATCACTGGTAACGATAGCAAGGTACTTGACAATATTATTTTTTCAATATTGACTATTATAAACTAGTGTTTCTCACTTGAATGAATGACTTCCGCCCTAACTTTGTGCATCCTACGTCATCGCGGGGTATGTGGAACACAGGAAATTAAAAAAGTGTGGGTATATATTTCATTCGTCCTTCCCCCTGTTCTCAGGTTGAAAAGCAAACTGATACAGTGCCAATGCTCATCATTCCTCGAAAAAAAAAAGAAGGAAAAAAAAGTAGGGGCAAATTATATTCATTACCCGGCGAATCATACAAAAAACCCGATCGGATGAAGGGATTATGTAACCTTACAAAAAGTTAAAAACGAACGGGCCTTCCAAGTTTGCAGGATAATTCAAACTGAAATCAATTTATGGTTCTTTTTTTATTAGCAATGTGTTACTCTTATATAAATACTACACAATATATATCTATTTGTATATACTAATAAACTCTGACAGTTTATGATAAAAAGAACAAAAATGCCTCTATCCAATCAAAATGTTACCTGTATTAAAGTAGCGCGTGGATTCAATTTGGAAGGTAGATGAGATCCTCAGTCCTGGAAATTGGACGAACTTCACTGGTCACAGATAATAAGAGTGGAGTAGCGCGGATTTTAACGATTAAAAAGACCGATGAGGAATCCAACCTTTCAGCAACCAGTCGGATTAGAATGCCGCGGGCTGAAGTGGGGCACACGCACAAGACGATATTCAATTACCGTCCAGGCCCTTAGGTTGGATTTTTTTGGATTTTTGGATTTTTCCCTTTTCCTTTTTTTTTTTTTTGCTACATTATTATTACTCAATTCCTTCTTACTCTCTCCTCTTTAGTTTATTATATAAGAAAAAAGGAAAAGACGTATCAGGCTTATCTTTTTTATTTATTTCTTTTTGTTGTATATTATTGAAAACCTCCCAGCTCTTTCCTCTTTTATCTTTATTTTTCGTAATGTTGGTGACTGAATCGTTTCATGGTTTTATTGAAACAACTCAAGATGTCTTGCTTATCTTTGAAGGGTGCCGCCGTGGATTGTTACCAAGAATATGTCGACGTTTACAAGAAAGGGAACGGAAAATGATACGGTCTGGCTCTGTGTTTGTGTTTGATCAACGTGAATCAGGTAAAAAGAAGGAAAGATTCTTTGTGAGTGTTAGTGTTATGTTGAAAAGTAACGTTCTTTTCGGTTTATTATAAACAAAGGAATCAAACGATGGACGGATGGTCGTGTTTGGAGTCCTTCAAGAATCCTGGGCAATTTTCTTATTTATCGTGAACTGGACAAACGGAATCCTGGTGATAAAAAGATGTCTATCTCTTCTGCATCGTCGATGGGATCTATGGATGAACGGCGATACAGTTATAGCATTGAACCTACTTCTCCAACTTCAACCACAACAAATACTACTACAGCTGGTTCTGTGGATCGTAATCGTGATAGGCAATTGGTGGGTAGTCTTTCTGATACTTACAAGTTTCGTCAAGATGGACTTATCAAGAAAACAATGTCGATTGTGGTGAATGGCGTCTCTCAACATTTGATATCTTATTATGATCCTCGTGATGTTCTTCAACAAAAATTGCGTACACCTTCTTCGGTTCCTGAACTGGCCACTTTGGAAATCTCACCTGAATTATTGGTCAAACAAAACTTTAGAATTCCTCCTATGGTTGAACCTACTTTTGATCGTACCGATGGTGGTTTGTCTACAACAATGAGCAATGACCATGGCAACAGCAACAATGGTGTAAGTCCACTTACTCCTCCTGATTCTCTTTCTGGGTCATCATCATTGGGTAAGCAATCGTTTTTATTGGTTTAGACTATTTATCTCCGTTTATTATTGGGTATATTTATTAACACTCCTATTTTTTTTTATTCACTGTGTTTTTCGTTTCAGACCGACGTATGCACCCTTTGCGTAGTATGTCTCTGGGTTCAGTGCGCCCTGAACATCCTTTAGCGACATCTCACGCTGTTTATTCTACTTCTTATCAGCATCAACCACAAGTGCAACACTATCAACACCATCAACAACAGCATCACCAGATGGATCCAGTCAAACAAGAACAGTCTCCTACAATGCCCAACTTTGTCCAGCCTCCATTACCTGTACCTACTAATGTCTACAATGCGTTTTCGACGGTTCCATCTCCATCAAGCATGTCATCATCACCCAGTACACCTATACTTTCACCTGCTCGTGCTTCCTTCCAACATCAACGTCATTATTCTACTTCGTCTGCTTCGTCTTCTTCTTTATCGTCGTCTGTACCTAGGTATGACCCACGCCATTATAGTACAGATTATTCAACATCACCTTCCGGCTCTGAACGTATGCACCATCCTCAGCAGCAGCAGCAGCAGCAGCAGCAGCAGCAGCAACAACAACAACAAGCACAACAGCATAACGTAGGTGTAGGCTCAATCCAATTGATGTCAGATGGTTATGAACAACACGATCAACAGCAGCAACAACATCAGCAAAATCATGCAGCAAATCTGGGCCAATTGCTAAATCCAGTTCATCCACTTCAAGACGATTCCTCACAACAACACGGTGGTAATCCGTTGTTACAATCCATGAACTTGACGCATTCTACTCATCATCACACGGGGGCAGCCTTTCCTACAGATTATACGTCGAGTTATCATCACCATCATCATCACGATAAGGAAGCATTCGGACTATCTCAACAAGATGGCGGTGGCAATGGCGGCGCAACTAGTGGAAGTGGTGGGGGCGGATTTATGCCGATGCAACGATATCCCATGACAAATCAACATTCAGCGCCTTCAATGGAATCTCTCTATGCACAAGGTGCTCATACTGGTGGTTTCCACTCATCCTTCTGAAATCTCTCTCTCTCCCCTTTATTTATACGTTAATAGTATATATACAATTACTTGTCACTAGTATTATTCGCCTACGTTTTTTTGTTTTTCTTCCTTTTCACTCATATGTATAGCACAATCACCACTTACATATCCCCTTTTATCTATTTATTCTGCTTTTACCATTCGATATTCTCCGTCCTCTCACCCCACTGATTTTTTAGGCATATATGCAAAAAGAAAACCCATCTCCTCTCCTCCCCTTGATTGTTTTACTTGTTCCTTTTCCATCTCTCCACTCTCACACTTTCACAAATTATATTTTATATTCATACTTATCTATTGTACTCCAATGTAGTCTTGCTAATAAAAATAAAAAAAAAAACGATTATTATATTACCGTATGACTTTGTGATTTTGGGCTTGTCTATAATTTTGACAGTTTTTTATTATTAGTATTTTCCTTCATTGTGTGGTGTATAATTTAAGGTTATTGAGTGCTTGTTTTTTTTATTCCCGGTCCTTTTTTCCTTTTTCTTCTCTTTTTTTTTTATTTTATTTTTATTTTATACATATATATACCAATGGGTCAGAATGGTACTTGGTTTATTGGACTCAAATTGCTGTCTGTTTTCAGTATTGGATGTATTGGATCTTCCATGCTTTATTTACCTACCTTCTACCGAAACGTACTGAATCTTAGCACCGACAAAATTGGCTTTATTTATTCTATCAGTAAGTCGGAAATGACAGCATGCGTGTGTCCATATGGCAGGTACAATATCTCTTAAAACCCATATTATTTCATATTTATATTCAAATAGCACCTTTTGTCTCTTGCTTGTCGTTTCCTTTTTGGACTTCGTATTTGGACCGTACTCAAGCATACAAACGCATCATGATTGTGAACACGGCCATTTCCATCCTTGTAAGTATCAGATAGTTTTGTTAGTGGTAGTATAATTATATACGCGTGACTTGTCGATTATCTCAAGGTTGCACTGTATATTTTTTCTCACTGATCGGATTTTTCTTCAGTCAGTTTTATTTATAGCGACTGTGCCACTTTTGACCAATGAAACAGGGAAGACATTGATACTGGTATCATTAGGAAACTTTGGATTTAGTTGGTTTGGATATCCTGTGATTGCCGCCATGGTAGATTCTGGTACGCCTGTTTTTTTCGTTTTTTTTTTTTTTAATGCGCACCTTGGATTGAATTAATAATTGTTTTTGTGGTTTGCTTTCATAGTTACCTTCTTGGTGCTTGGAGATTTTAAAGAACTGTACGGCCAACAAAAAACAGGATGCCCTATTGGTTTTGGATTGTCCGTGTTTTTGACAGGGTTGACTATGGATTGGATTGGTCCTTATGCTCTTTTTGCAGTTTACACATTATTTGCATTATGCTTTATCATCACCATCGCAGTTTTGGATTTCACTCCTCACAAAAAACAGCAACAAGAACAGCACTCCGTCACACCAGATTCTTCAAGCCCAGCTATCAATAGTAGCAGCAATAGCAGTTATGGCTCTGTGGAAGTGGACACTGTGGCTATTGAAGATGATGATGATGACGATGACGAAAACTATGGAAAGCAGCAGCAACCCTCCAACGCTAGTATTTGGTCTTTATTGGCATCTCCAGATTCTTGCCAATTCTTTTTCGTGATGATCTTGATGGGCTTCTCTATCGCAGTAATACAAGCCTTTTTATTTTTGTTTATGCGCAACGATTTACATGCTTCCCCAGCTATGGTTGGCTTACTGGGCCCATTAGGCAGCAGTACCGAAATCGTCTGTTTCTTCTTTTCAAAACAGGTAACACCAACCAACCAAAAAAAAAATCAAAACTCCCCCCTTTTTTTCTCTCTCTTTCTATTTTATCCATTGTGCCCACTTCGAACTTACATGACTCTTTATATATATGTGTGTGTGTGTACTTTACATAGATATTTGGTCGTCTTGGTCCCAAACGGATGTTGATGGTGGCACAATGGCTAACAATCACTCGGTGTTTGATTTATATCATAGCCATGGGTCTAGAAGAAAATCAAGGTGCTTGGATGGCAACAGCTGCTCAACTTTTACATGGTAAGGAGAGAGATTAAGGAGGATGAAGTAAAATGAAAATATCCGGTTAACTTGTATGTATGAATCTCTCTCTCTCTTTTGTTTCGTAGGTGCTGTTTTCTCCATGACTTGGAGTGCGGCGGCTCTACAATCAGAACGGATCGCGCCTCCTTATTTGAAAAATAGTGCTCAAGGGTTACTGAATGCGGTGTTTAATGGTTTGGGATCAGGGCTTGGCGCATTGATTGGTGGATTTATATACAATACTATGGGTGCCAAAACAATGTGGTGGGTGGTCATTAGTTTGATGTTGGTTTGCTTCGCTGTATATACTTGTTCCTTTTGGTTTAAACGCATATTTTTCTCCTCCTCCTCCTCGCCTTCATCTTATACTAGATTATGATAGATTCTTGATTTTATTCTTACTGTATACATTAGTTATTACATTCAATAAAAAGAAATTCATTTATATAGAAATTCTTCTCCTTTTTTTTTTGTTTTGTGTGTTGTGTGTGTGCGTGTGTACAATGCTGTGTCTATGCTTGTTGGAGAAACCTACCATATTTGGCAGGGGACACTTTTATCAATATCATCATGCGTTACAGCCCCACCTGTAAAGTTTAAAGCGCCGTTTCATACTAATGACGGCCCTCACCTCATAGGCGGGATTTTTCTTTTTTTCACACTCTTTTTTCTTTTTCGTTCTTCTTTTTCTTTCTTTCTTTGTTTTTTTTTTCTTATATATAAACAGTACTCTATTTTCCTTAATATTTTTATTATTCTTATACAATGTCCACTGTAAGTCAGCATCTTTTATAGAAATATACTCTTTCTTCATCATGTAACAATGTTGCTCATCTTCTCCTTTTTACTCTCATCTCACTATCGCTCTATAGGAACGCGAAGATAAGGTAAAGTCATACGCCATGATCTGTCTTTAAGACTTTGTCTTTATTCTATTTGACATGTCAAAGGGGGAAAAATGGATTTGGAAGGCTGGTGGCGGTGTGTATAAGACCGTGGTTAGATGGGATTGATAGGCAAAAGGACAAACTAGATGGAACTTCTGGCTCACCTTTTGCTAAACACTCCTTTATTCGCTATAGGTTTACATGGCCAAGATTGCTGAACAAGCAGAACGCTATGATGGTAAGTTGATATCACAAGAGATCTGGGATATATATTATACTGTATAATCTTTCTCTTATCCTTCTTATCTGATATTTACCTTTATACCCTTTTGGATTGAAATAGAAATGGTCAACTTTATGAAAGATGTCGCCAAGGTAACCTACCCCCCTCCCCTCCCTTCTTCTTTGATTTACCATATAAAAAAATTACAAGGGTGTTGATGATTCATTTTTTTTAACATGTGATTTTTTTATCATTGTAGTTGGGTGTCGATTTGACTGTTGAAGAACGTAATTTGTTATCTGTGGCCTACAAGAATGTGATTGGTGCTCGTCGTGCGTCATGGAGAATTGTCTCATCTATTGAACAAAAGGAAGAAAGCAAGGACCACGATGCACAAGCTGCCAAGATTAAGGAATATCGAAAGAAGATCGAACTTGAATTGTATGATGTCTGCAATGATATTTTGGGTTTGCTGTCGGAGCATTTGATTCCTGTTGCCAAGGAAGGTGAAGCCAAGGTCTTTTACTACAAAATGTAAGTTTTATTTGGGGAATAAATAGGTGTTATAGGACTGGGACGAGACATAGAGAACAACCTTGTATAACCTTTATATATATATATATATATATATATAAATGTGTCCATATGTATTTTATAGGAAAGGCGACTATCATCGTTACGTTGCGGAATATGCTACAAGTGATGATCGTCAGGAAGCTGCCACGGCTGCTCATGAAGCCTACAAGACCGCCACTGATGTTGCACAAGTTGAACTCGCCACCACTCATCCTATTCGCTTAGGTCTTGCCTTGAACTTCTCTGTATTCTACTATGAAATCTTGAACTCTCCTGATCGTGCCTGTCATTTGGCCAAAACTGCCTTTGATGATGCTATTGCTGAATTGGATACCCTTAGTGAAGAATCTTACAAGGACTCGACTTTGATTATGCAATTATTGCGGGATAACTTAACTCTCTGGACCTCTGATCTTCAAGATGGTATGAAAAAAAAAGAGTTTGGGCTTTTTGTTACATTGTCATACCCACAAGTGATTTGTACTAATTTTTTTTTTGGGGGGGGAATGTACCTTATTTTTTTAATAGAAAACGACAAGGCCGAAGACAATTCAAAAAATGAAGAGGAACCCACTCAAGAATAGGTAGCAGTAGTATTAGTAGTAGATTATTAGTATATACATCATTTTCTTTGTTATTCCCCCCCCCCGTTTTTTTCGTTTTTGTTATTCACTTTTCCCCATAGTCATTATCCCCTTCCCCAATCCCTCTTTTATCCCCTCTTTTTTGATATTGTATTAAAAGAATAAAAACAAGTGAAGTCTTTATTTTTTTTTATTTTGGCTAATGTTACAACATGATGTCCTGTGTATCACCTCCTTGATAAGCCAGTGAAAGGTTGTTACTGGTTTGTACAACCGTCGTTTCATGTGTGAATACAGTTTGTTTGTTTGTGTGTGTGTGTGTGTGTGTGTGTGTGTGTGGTGTATGCCTTTGTATATAAATCAACATCTTTGATCTTTGAATAGTGTGGTTAATGTCTTCCTTGTGGAGTGGGGGGCAAGAGGTAGCGATGGTGATGTTTTGAACGCCGCTGGATACTCGTCCGTCTCTGATGGAAGTTCAGTCTCCTCATTATTTATCGTCATCGTTATTGTTGTTATTTATTGTTTACTCTATACCCTTCTTATAGTTTATTCACCCCGCCTCTCCCTATTGCCTAAGCCAGTCCCAGCAAATAAACCGCCTCCTCTGCAGGGATTCCAGAAAATTAGCCCACGTAATTTAGAAGTCCACTGAATCTCTTTTTTCCTCCTTACTATTTTTTTTGTCCAAGATGAAGAACGGTGTAGTTGTCTGGTTGGCTATTTTTGCAACAATAGTGCATCTCATCAGTGGCTATCGCACCTTACCGTTTGATTCGTTGAAAAAGATTGCTCAGCTCACACAACCCGAATCATTGAACATTGAGAATGGGCGACTCCTCAAACCGCTTTTGGTGGAACGGGTATCTGGTACAGAATCGAATGCAAAGGTACGTGACATGATTATCCAGCATTTCAAGCGACTTGATTGGACGATTGAATTAGACACGTTTACATCACCCACACCAGTAGGCGAAAAGACTTTTACCAACATTATCGTGACGAAACAACCAGAAGCAGGTCGTCGCCTTGTCCTGGCGGCTCATTACGACTCAATGAATAGTCCTCAGCACGAATTTATTGGCGCTACTGATTCCGCGGTGCCGTGTGCGATGCTTCTTTCCTTGGCGGAAACACTGAACGACCAACTCTCCAGCCAATCCGAATGGTCCGGTGGGCGACGACAAACCAACAACCCTGCGGCCGATTTGACCACCTTGGAACTGATCTTTTTCGATGGTGAAGAGGCATTTGTACGTTGGTCGGCGGACGATTCTATCTACGGGGCAAGACATTTGGCCGAGAAGTGGGAAAAGACACCATTAACAATGAAGCAAGGCAACCGACTACAAATGATTGATGCATTGGTGCTTTTGGATTTGATGGGTACGCCAAATCCAATCTTTCACGACTACTTTAGGTCAACCAGTTGGCTCTTCCATCATTTAGCAAGCTTAGAAAAACGATTGGCTTCTGCTGCTCCTTCCTCCTCGGTGACTCTGACGGCCAATGACGACGGGTTGTGGAAAAAGGTGGATCGATTTGGAAGACCTCTTTCGCCGATGTTTCCTACCGGATGGACTCAACTGAGGTATCAAAGCAACGCCATGAGTGATGATCATATCCCCTTCAAGGAGCGTGGTGTGAATATCCTTCATCTCATTCCACATCCCTTTCCTTCCGAATGGCATACCCCTCTTGTAAGTGTTCATTTTCTGTGCTATATTATAGACGTTTACCTTTTCTATTTATTTATATAGGATAATGCCGATTGTCTTGATCCTCCTACGATTCGTAACTTGGATATCCTTTTTAGAGCCTTTGTCTGCGAATACTTGGAATTGGTCCCAGTGCCTCATGGTGAATTGTAGTTAAATTAGTAGCGGTAGTAGTCTTTTAGATATTCCTTCTCTTTCCCATTTACCCTAGTTTTTATCATAGCTTAGCATATATGAAGCTATATTTTACATGTTTCTTTAATAAAATAAGTATTCGAATTTTTTTTATTCTTCAGGCAATGTGATGTGATGGTATCATCAAAGTATAAAATTAAGGTTTAATTTGCGGGCTTTTTTTTTTTCTCACCACAAAGAATAGTTCCTGCAATTTTCTTTTTGAGCAAACGCTTTTCTTCCTCTTCTTATAAAACACCACATATTATTCATCCAATATGACTCTTGCTACTATTATTGATGGCAAAGCCCTTGCACAGTAAGTTGATTGTCTCCTTGTACACTGACCGTGATATTTCTACTCTATCAATTCCCACGCACTTATTCCTTCACTCTTTCTTACTTCTTTATCAACTATCAATAGAACTATACGCAACAAAGTCAAGGACGACATTGCTACTGAAAAAGCAAAATTCTCACACTACTGTCCTCATGTGGCCGTTGTTCAAGTTGGCCTCAGGGAAGATTCTTCAGTCTATGTCCGTATGAAACAAAAGGCGGCGGAAGAAGTAAGTAAGCAGTAAACGACCCAGGAAGGACTCAAAGGTTGTAAAGTGCCATAATGTATACTGTTGTATTGATTAAAACTATCCTCTTCATGTATTATTATAGGCTGGCATTCAATTCACTCATGAAAAACTACCAGATACTATCAGTGAACAGGAACTCTTGGAACGAGTGCAACAACTAAACCAAGACTACCGGGTACACGGGATTCTCGTGCAAATGCCACTCCCAAAACATATCAACGAAGCCGTCATTATTGAAGCTATTGACTACCAAAAGGATGTAGATGGATTCCATTGTCTTAACGTTGGCAACATGGTGAAAAGGAACGCTCAACCAGTTTTTCTACCTTGCACTCCCAAAGGCGTGATGGAACTGCTCAAATCAACTGGTGTACCTCTTGAAGGCAAAACGGCGGTGGTGGTGGGAAGAAGTGATATCGTGGTAAAAATCTTATATATTATCCACTTAGATATTTCCTTTTTTAACTCTTTTTTTTTTTTACGACCATTATTTCAGGGTACTCCTGTGGCACATCTATTAATGGCCGCCAATGCAACAGTGACGATTGTCCATTCCAAAACTCAAGAGATTGCTAAGATCATCAAAACAGCAGATATTCTCGTGGTGGCAATTGGTAGTCCCCATTTTGTCAAAGGCGATTGGATCAAACCTGGTGCTATTGTTATCGATGTTGGAACGAATCCTATTCCTGATGCTACGAAGAAATCAGGGACAAGATTGGTGGGTGATGTATCGTTTGACGAAGCCAAACTTGTTGCAAGCATGATTACCCCTGTTCCAGGTGGTGTGGGTCCTCTTACTGTAAGTGTTTGGACTGAATATTATGGGAAAAAAGAAGACATGGTGTACTCACAAACATTTATATATGCACTATGATTATTATTAGGTTGCCATGCTTATGGAAAATGTTAATCTTAGTGCCAAACGCTTCCTCCAGCAAGTTCATCTCCGAAAAGTCGTCCCGCTTCCCTTAAACCTTAAAACGCCTGTGCCTTCTGATATCGATATTGCTATGGCTCAGAAACCCAAGCATATATTGACCCTGTGTAAAGAACTTGGATTGACTGCTGACGAGGTAAAAAAAAAAAAAAAAATTATCCATGATTCTCATTACTATATTAATTGGCAACTCTTATATATCTTTTAATAGTACGACCTTTATGGTACCACCAAGGCAAAGATTGGGTTGAATGTTTTGGATCGATTACAACACCGTCAAGATGGTCGTTATGTGGTAGTAACAGGGTAGGTTTTTTTTTTTTTTGTTTTTTTTTTTTGTTGGGAGGTGCATTTTGCTATGTGGAGAAAAGAAAAAACATAGTACTTATTGAATTCCTCTTTCTTTTGATGATAGGATTACTCCTACTCCGCTTGGTGAAGGCAAATCAACAACTACGATTGGTCTCGTTCAAGCACTTGGTGCTCATTTGAACAAATCGGCTTTTGCATGTGTCCGTCAACCTTCTCAAGGACCCACATTTGGTATCAAAGGCGGTGCTGCTGGTGGTGGCTACTCTCAAGTGATTCCTATGGACGAGTTCAATCTTCACATGACTGGTGATTTGCACGCGGTGACAGCAGCCAACAATCTTTTGGCCGCAGCTATCGACGCACGTATGTTCCATGAAGCAACTCAGACTAACAAGGCACTCTTCAATCGGTTATGTCCAGCCAAGAAAGGAAGCGGTCGACGTTTTGCTCCTGTGATGTTGAAACGATTGGAAAAACTTGGCATTGATACTACCAAACAACCTGACGACTTGACAGACGATGAAATCGCTCGATTTGCAAGACTTGATATTGACCCCTCAACAATTACCTGGCAGCGTGTGACTGATACCAACGACCGATTCCTGCGCAAAGTGACCATTGGGGAGAATCCAACGGAAAAGGGACAAACGCGAACCACAGGTTTTGATATTACGGTGGCTAGTGAAGTCATGGCAGTGCTGGCATTGGCTACTGATTTGCAAGACATGCGTCAACGATTGGGTGCTATGGTGGTGGCAAGCTCGAAACAAGGTGAACCAGTGACGGCAGATGATATTGGCATTGGTGGTGCTCTTACTGTTTTGATGAAGGATTCAATTAAACCAAATCTTATGCAAACCCTGGAAGGTACTCCTGTCCTGGTTCATGCAGGTCCTTTTGCTAATATTGGTAAGATATATGAAATTGATAATAGGCAATGTCCAACTTACTTACCTTTTTTTTTTTTTTTTTTTTTGGTTATTAAAGCACACGGAAATTCATCGATTTTGGCCGACAAGGTGGCATTAAAATTGACTGGTACTGATAATGGTGGCAATAACGAACCTGGCTACTGTGTCACTGAAGCTGGTTTTGGTGCCGATGTAAGTAGAATTATAGGATGCCAACCTCTCCCATTCTCTAGCTCACCATTTTTTTTATTCACTGTTTTTGTTTTTCTTAGATGGGTATGGAAAAATTCTTCAACATCAAGTGTCGTACTTCTAAACTTGTGCCTGACTGTGTGGTACTTGTGGCCACTATCCGGGCACTGAAAATGCACGGTGGGGGACCCAATGTGGTTGCAGGCAAGCCCTTACCCGACGCCTACACGGAAGAAAATCTAGATTACTTGGAAAAGGGGTGCAGCAATCTTATTCGACATGTTGAAAACGCACACAAATTCGGACTTCCCGTAGTGGTGGCAATCAATCGCTTCACATCCGATACTCAGGCAGAATTGGATCTTGTACGCAAGTTGGCCATTGGTGCAGGTGCAAACGATGCGGTAATCTGTGAACATTGGTCTTATGGTGGTTTGGGTGCGGTAAATTTGGGAAAGGCGGTAATCAAGGCGTGTGATTCTCCCAAAGATGGCAAAAACGACTTCCACTATCTGTATCCCTTGGAAAACACCTCAATTGTGGACAAGATTACTACCATTTGCAAGGAAATATATCGGGCGGATGGCATTGAACTCAGCGAAGAAGCACAGCGCAAGGTGGATACCTATACCCGACAAGGGTATGCCAATTTACCTATATGCATGGCCAAGACACAATACTCATTCTCTCATGATGCAACACTCAAAGGGGCTCCTACTGGATTTACTGTACCAATCAAAGACATGCGATTGTCCGCCGGTGCTCGTTTTATTTACCCCATCACTGAAACCATTCAAACAATGCCTGGATTACCGACCCGTCCTTGCTTCTTTGATGTTGATTTGGATGACCAAGGTCAAGTGGTTGGATTGTTTTGAAGCTGTGATAACTATTTAGCTTAGCTTATTTTAGTTTAGTAGGAATAGTAACTCTGAAGTATTTTTTTTTTTTTTTTGCTTATTCTTTGTCTATCATCTCCAGTTTTTTTTTTTTTTGTTCTTTTTTTGTGTCCTCAAATCGAATAAATCAAACCTTACGCTACTGCAGTCAAAAATCAAAGTGTTGGATACCACAGTAGTGGGATTTAGAAAAAAATTAACTTGGTTTGTCAATATAGTGTGGATGTAGAACAAAAAGATAAAAAAATAAAATAAAAAAATGGAACGCTGGGTATGCTAAGGATACTATTTTACCGAAAGGACCCACAATAACGAGATTTATGGGAAACCAAAATTACATAGTTATTGCCAGTAATATTGTTATTCTGATGTCTGTAGTTATGTTATTGCTATATCGAATTATGCAACAGTATTATGGAACTATCTTTGTGTTTTTTTTTTTTTTTTTCATCGAAATGAAAAATGCTTATAAAATCAGATCTGCAGTTCAGCCAGACGCCACAGAAAGGTTTTAAATCCCGTCCACGTGGATTATTTTTTCGCGCTCTTCTTTTGAATTTCTCTTTTTCACTTCTTTTTTTCTTCACAATTGTTGCCTCTAGGGATTATGGTGATCTTAGATTAGCATCAGGACTAGTTTAGAAGGGGGTTTCAAAACAGGGATTACAAGATGCATGGGAAACCCTTTCAGTTTGGATCTAGGATTTAGAATCACCATTACTTGGCCTTTTGAGCCTTCATTAGCTTAGTTTAGTGGTAGTTTGTTCATAGTTTGTTTCTACTTCTGAATAAAATATATCACTTTTTGCATGATTCATTTAAAAATGTTCCATTATCCTCTCCCATGTCTTGCACGTATAGTATGGACAGTAGACTACTTTTTAATATCACCACTCATTTTGATTAGGTTTGCTTGTTGCTGTCCTGCAGGAAAAGATACACCTTTAGTTTTTCTCATAACTTGTCCATTATGTTAGCTGCTAATTTACAATTGTCCTTTTAGATTACTGTTAATCATTCTTCTAATCTCTCAGTAGTTTTCTCATGTTTCGTCTTATACATCTAAATCCCTTGATACAGTGAACTCCTCATCTTTTAGTACTACAAATAGACCTCAATAAAATATGCCTTTTAATTAACCGCGCTCTGATCCATCGAATAGTGCACAATATTCTTATTATAATTGGCTTATGAGTGTCCTATCAAGAACTTTTCTTCTAGTTCACACATTACGACCATTTTCTCCCTGAAGACCCGGAACTGGTAACAGTCGTTGTTTACCTACTATCAAAGACGACCATCTTGCCACCATGCTATCATATAGTTAAACTAGGGTAAACTGTGGATTTATCTATCGCTATAGAGCATGTTTTCATGCTTATTTATAACCACTTTCGCCAACCCAGAGTCCTGGAGGACAGGTTGACAGGTTTAGATCACTTATGTATATGTGAAACGTGGTCTTATTCCCGCTCTACGATCCATACCAATCAAACTAGGCTATGCCGTCTACATAATCTCCGCTAAACTGGATACAATTTATATATCTCTTGTTAATTTTTTATTCATTCATATTTCGATGTGGTATAATAAAAAAAGAACCCCAAACTGAATTGGTCATCTTAACAAATAGTACGATATATCTTAAGCGAAGTGTTGATGAAAGCGACCGGCAGGTATTAATTTTAGCATGGGCATCCCCGGAAATTACATGGTATGATAGATGGGAGTTCGAAGAGAAATGATAGTAGTGTACTGTACTGTATAGTATAGTACGATCTAAAGTTAGATCACCTATTTCCTTTTTTAACTGACTGGGCTGCTTTCTTTTGATTTTGAATCGAGACATGTGACGGAGTCTACCTATTTTTGCAAACCTGGAGCGCCACTTTGAAGTCACACTTTTTATCACTCAAATTTTACCACACCACAGACTTTCAGAAAAAAAAACTCCACGACCCTAGAGAAAATTGAGCGGCCCTTGTTTTTTATTTTTTTTTGTTTTTAAGCCTTCTCATTTTCTTGTCTCTCTTTACAACTCTTTTTCTCAACTCTCCCCACTCTCTCATTCTCTTCCACCTTTTTGAAAAAAAAGAATCATGGCATCCAAACTTCTTTCCAATACCCTCCCCCGTGCTGCCTTTAGCAACAAGGTAAGATTAAAGACACAAACAATAAAAAAAAATTACTTAGAAAAACGAAACAACAGCAAATACATACTCGAAATACATTATTCGTTACCACGCAAAAGAAAACTTGAATGACGCATCGATTATACTAACGAATAAATAATATATGATACTTATTCTCCCTTCAATAGTTCGTCCGTCCTTTGGCTACCGCTGCTACTCAATCCACTCGCACCACCGTCCTCCCCAACGGCTTCACTGTCGCCACTGAAGAACACGGTAACACTGGTACTTCTACTGTGGGTGTCTGGATCAATGCTGGTTCTCGTGCTGAATCTGCCTCCACCAACGGCGCTGCCAACTTCTTGGAAGTTGCTGCTCTCAAGGTATATGTTTGTTAGTTGTGTTTATGTATATAGGAGGGGACATGACAATGGCGTCAAGTGATTACACATCTTGGGTATTAATGCTTATCATTATCTAACCTATTACCACCTTTTTATATATATAGAACACCGCTTCCACCTTTGAAAAGTTGGGTGGTGGTTTGAATGCCAACACTACTCGTGAACAAACCTACTTCTCTACTCAAGCCAACAATGCCAACCTCGATGCCACTGTTGCTGGTTTGTCTGAACTCATCTCTGGTGACATTAACAACATTGAAAGCGTCCGTGGATCTGTCTTCAAGCAACAAGCTGCCAACGACAAGTGCTTGGAACAAGTTACTTTCGACCACTTGCATGCCATGGCTTACCAAGGTGAAGCTTTGGGCCGTCCCGTTGCTGGTGTGAAGGAAACCGTGGAAGCTTTGACCAAGGATGATTTGTCTGCCTTCAAGAAGGAAAACTACACCGCCGACCGTATGGTTCTTGTGGGTGCTGGTAACGTCGATCACGATGCTTTGGTGCGTTTGGCTGAAAAGTCCTTCGGTCAATTGACTGCTGCCGGCTCTGCTGCTACCTCTGGTGCCAAGCCCATCTTCACTGGTTCCGAAGTTCGTCTCCGTGATGATGTCCTTCCTCAAGCTCACATTGCCTTGGCCGTCGAAGGTGCCTCTTACTTGTCTGCTGACTACTTCACCTTGGCTGTCATGTCTTCCTTGATCGGCTCTTGGAACCAAAACTTGGGTGCTGCTGCCAACTTGTCTTCTCGTTTGTCCACCATCACTCACGAAAACCATCTCGCCAACTCATTCGTATCTTTCAACAAGGGATACAAGGATACCGGTTTATGGGGTCTCTACTTCGCCAGTGACAACAAATTGCAATTGGATGACTTTGTGCACTTTGCCCAAAAGGAATGGATCCGTCTTTCCACCACCGTCACCGCTTCTGAAGTCGAACGTGCTAAGCAACAACTTCAAGCCTCCCTCTTGCTCCAATTGGACTCCAACGATGCTATTGCCCAAGATATCGGTGCCCAAGTGTTGGTCTCTGGTAAGCGTATGTCTGCTGACGAACTCAAGCAAGCTGTGCAAGCTGTGTCTCTGGCCGATGTCCGTAAGGCTGGTGACAAGTATCTCTGGGATCAAGAAGTTGTGGTTGCTGGCGTTGGTCCTGTGGAAGCTTTGACTGATTACACTCGTGTCCGTGGTAACATGGCTTACAACAGATTCTAGATTATTAGTTTTATTATTATTTAGTTGATTAGTTAGTATTATTCCTTTTTTTATTTGCCATTTGCTCCCTCACACACACCCTTTTTTATACATGATTTACTATGTTTTATTTTCCCTTGTCTCTTTATTAACCCTTCATCAACCCCCAACCCTACACACTCAATCCTCCACCTACACACATTTTATTATTTATCATCATTTGTTGTAAAGGCAAAAGAAAAAGATCACGGAATAAACAATTGAATTCGAATAGAATGAAAACAATACAATGCTACTTTAAAAGTTTGATATTTTTGGCACACGTTTTGGTATTCATGGCATAGAAGGATAGTGCGGGTTTTGGTGTAGAGTCAAGGGGTTGTATTATTAGTTGAGAAAAAAAAAAGTATACAATATATGATAAGAAGGGACATACAAAGGCGTGCAAACTGCTCTAACCGACGATTACAAGCACAGCTCGACCTAGTTTTACTTATATAGTTGATCAAGCAGGAATGTGATCGTCTTCAATAAAGATGATCAGAGCGTGTCAGCCAGTCCTGAAGTCTTTATGGAAAAAGTGGTCACAGTGGGGGAACCAAAAAGCTAGTGTTTGAAAAGGCGCTCACAAAACAACTAGAGTTGCGACATTGTTCACTATTAAATGGGGCAGATGATGGCTAATAAAAGATGTATTTTATTGCAATACTATGATAGGTTCTAAAACTAAAAGAGAAATTTATTGTCTCAAGAGATTCAGTGGAAGGAGTTATTGAAGGAAGCATGAGGGGATAACAGTGAGATTACAAGAATGGCGAGCACTTCTAAAGGAACAATTGTAGAGGCAGCTAATACTGTACATGTCATGAGAAAGACTAAAGGTTTATCTTTTATTCATCAAGCAACAATCAAAACTAATCAAAAGAGAGCGATGGTAGTAAAACAAGGGCAACTATTGCACAAGACATGAGAAAGGCAATTGGGACATTTTCATTGAATGATGTAAAAGTGACATATTTTATTCAGATACATACAAACTATAGACAAATTAACACTAACTAAGCTAATGAAGGCTCCAAAAAAAAAGCCATCTAAAGGTTGTCACAAGTCCTGAATCCAAAATGAAAGGGTTTCCCCATGCATCTTGTAATCCCTGTTCTGAAAACCCTTCTAAGCTAGTCCTGACACAAATCGAAGTCCAACATAATCCCTAATGGCAACAATGGTGAAGGGGAAAAAAAAAGAAAGAGCGACGATGAAATAAAAAAAAAGGCGGGGTGAAAATAAATATTCACGTGGGCGGGTTTTGAAATGACTTTTTTTTGAAGAGTCTCACTGAGGATTTGGGTTGGATATGAAAAAGTAACCCTCTCTTTCATTCCCTTGTTTTTACACCGTAGAGCATCACCAACAAGGCAATAATACTATCATAACAGTGCCCACCACTATTTAACTACAACGATATGGTCATTATTTACTAATGATGGATTTGGACTCATCATGTAGTAAATCGGCCTAGTTTAGTTTACCCCACATTATTCTACAATAGTTTATTATTCACCAGAGAATAGCTTACCTTCTTTAGCTGAGCTGACTTGTATTATTTTATGTTTGTTCTAAAACTGGATACCCCCCACCTACACACACCCCTAAGCGCAATATCTTTAGATAGTTGTTATGGTGCTAACGTTAGTCTACATAGTTTAAGTTTATTACTATAGTTTGTATCTATATCTGAATAAAATATGTCATATATTTTTTACTTTTATATTGTCTCTCGTACGTTTGGTTTATTTTGTCAATCGGTTATGCCCACTCTGTACAGTCCCTTTGCATGTAAAAAAAAAAAAAAAAAAAAAAAAAAAAAAAATGGCAAGCGCTAGGTATAATATAAGGTGAATATGACCGCCATACTGGGTGCTCTGTCTACTTTATGTACACTGGGATTCAAAAGTGGAGGCGAATCAAATTTTTTGAATGGTTTAAAAAAAAATGGCGGACACATGAGAAAAGACCAGTAAAGGACGCATAAAGAAATATGCGAAGATAATCGCATAAAAATATGATGCTTTGAAGGCGCTGAAAAGATATTTAGTTTCCCGCATAGTATCCTCCTTTTGATAATTGCTGTTGCAATTCCTTGACCATCTGCCAATCCTGCCAAACTTTAAACGCCTAACATGGTTTCATATATATATGAGCATGTATACAAACTAACCACGTAGCTTTGTTCTTTTTCACCTTTACTACCGTATTCTTTAGTTAAGACGTTGATTGTCACGTAAAAAAAAAAAAAAAAACTTAGCACTTCCGGTGAGATCCAAATGTTTCAACGTAGTTGTCGCATTGCACCATATATATTCTTACATATAAACCTGGATAATATTTTCTGCGACGGTTATTTATTGTGCTAATATGATGTTTTGAATATTAAATCTACTACAAAAAGAATCATGGTATACAAAACGTGATAAAGAATGGAGCAGCAAAATGGTATTGATTTTTTTTATTAAAACGTTTTATGTTTTTTACTAAATATACGTGATATCATCTAAATACAATGAACTGAAGAGAAAAAAAGCTAATGATATTACAAAAGAGAACAAAGGGGAATATAAATAATACGTATCAGGATATAAAAATAAGGGACAAAGGATGCATGGAGGAGAGTTTTCTATCTAATAGGCACTACCAAAATATGGCTGCAGGGAAGGATGCGACTTGACATAACCATAGATATATGGTCTTGAGAATTGGAATGGATGGTCATTGTAAACACCCCAATACGAAAATCCTTCCATGAACCAAGTAAAGAAGACCAAACCGAAGGTAACCACCCAAATATGCTGCAGAACACGTATAGCGGAAGAATTGTAAAGGGAATGAGGCAAGACACGTTTGGCAATGGTTTTGACGATACCTTCGCAGATTACACCGACACCATTGGCAGTGAAGAAAACAGCTTGTTGACCGACAAACATTCTGCGATAGATCGGCCAGCCCACATTACAGAGAATCATATATTCATGCATCAGCCCCGAGATAACAAATACAGAAATCGATGCCATCAAGATAGAGATACCCACATAGTATTTGGTGCGTTTGGCAAGCAGGCGCTGGGTCACAAGTCGAGTGGGACGGAAGGGAAAGGCTAACCAGGTGGACTTGAATAAGTGATGCCAACGGTGTGACCAAACTTCACTCAAAGAGGATGACACTAAAGGATGATCCATCAAGATTCGGTATTGTTCTATTCGCAGTAAACAAGATTTATGCACAAATGAGTACACTATAAATTACCGTGATGTGTCTTCCTCTTTTTTTTTTAAAACCCCCCCCCCTTACGTGATGAATAGGAGCCACCTTCAACGAAAATACAATAAAACAAGTGTAGCCCATACCCGCCTGAATTGAAGCCAACAGTAAGAAATAATCCCGCCAAAAGGAAGAGCACCAATAAGAAAGGTGATCGGTCCTGTTGTAAGGTGATAATATCATGCATTGTAAAAGTAGCAAACCAAGCACTTAACACATCCACACAAGCCAAACAAAATACCAGACGAGTAATGATATGGTAAAATTTCTATAAGGAAAAGATTGGGTGAATATTTTATTCGTCACACAACCATAATGGCTCTCTTTTTTCCAAATTTACCATGTCTTTTTTGTACACTTTGGTGTCCCCTTTCTTAATATCCGCGGTCGTTTCCTTCGCAGGTTTTGGGAAAGTACGAATGCATGACCAGAAATCCACCCAAAGACTATACAAGGAAGCATAAACGGGCCGATCTTGAAGCAAAGGTCCAGTATAGAGAAGTTCAAGAAAGCGAAGATTGACAGAAAAGTTAAATGGGCCACCCACAAGATTGAGCACTAGAAGCGGAAGAGAGAGAAAAAAGCACCAGCAGGAAAAGTTAAATAAACGAAATTTCACAAATTGATTGTTTCACTAATAATAAAGCTTACTTGGGTGACTTGTGAATATAAGGGGGTAGACTATGTTGGCAATCAACAAAGGAATGGCAAGGATCTGTTTGATGACACCAGGGAAGTTGGGAATGGCGATGAGCAGTGCCAATGCAGAAGCCGGAATAGCGAACGTAGCTGCATAAACGGGTATATCCAGAGTAATGCGCTCTCCATTTTTTATCAATTGTATAAAATCCATGGTTGGTTAATGATAATAAAGAATGAAAAACGAAAGAAACGAAAAAGAGGCACCGGTTTTTATCATGGAACCTTCTATCTTTTTCAAACAGCGACAGGGCCAGCATTTATTTTCATATGATGGAGAAGTCAAATTGAGAGATCCGTGCGTTATTAAGGTGATGTTTATTTTTGATTTTTACTCAATCCACATTATTCCTTTTATGATAAGGTTATGACTATCAAGTAAAAGGAAACCATATTTGCTTGTTTGGTCAGTTTTTTCTTTCTATTTGGTACAGTTTGTGTCTATCCTTGCACGCCACAGTTTAAGAGGCAGTAGTTCTTGGCAGTAGTGATAGTTACAAGGTTACGATATGATTATTAACATCATACTTAATATGGTCAATGAAGTTTTATGAAATCCTCATTTTTACCTTTTTGTCAATCATGCCCATTCTACCACCTCTTTTTTTTTTATCTTCTCTAATAAAGTGTATCTTCATTGAGCTTTGTACATCGTATATTATTGTTGTGGAACGTACATGTGCGATCCGTGCTGATGATGACAAATTGGGATCGCTCTCTCCTCCTCACCCCATTTCCATAAATGTAATTTTTGTATACAAAACAATATATCTTATTGCTCGCAAATTGGGTAATCTAAGTACAATGTGAACAAGGTCTCCATAGTTTTTTACGCGATGACATTTCCAGTATTGCCTTACGCTATTGCCGCTTCACAATCCCTTGCTAAGCTAAAATCCAAAAGAATGGGTGTCTATCACAGAAGAGAAAAAGGATGGTGATCCAGTAATGTCATATTATATGAGTGATACAGCATCAGACCATTAATAAATTATGCATCCGTTCTAGTGCCATTGTCGATAGTAAATCAATCCTGAACAGTATCATATCTGATCCATAAGCCAAATAGAGACAAAAGCAAGGTGCTCTACATCCCTTTTTTGCGGAAAAACTCTGCCATTCTTCACTCTGACGTCAACGTCAATCGTTCACTTATCTGTAAACCCATCTTCTACATGCAGAATCAAAATCCTTTTTGATAGTACACATGTCTACTTATATGTATGAATATAAACATACGTATTAATAAACAATAATAAAGAAGTGCCTTGGCTCATTGATATCACTGATCAAGCAGAAACAGGATCACATTTCATCTTAAGCGACTCTATAGAAGTGTCAAACAACTACTCTAAGAGAAAACGTAGTTTAGTGTTTAAGCTCAAAAGCAGGTGTTTGATGGAACACGCACAAAATGCCTACAATAGTGACACTATTCATTATATAATGGAACAGAGGATGGTTGATAAAAGGATCATATTTTATTAAAGCGTATTGATAGATACTAAAACTAAGGGCGGGGTCGACGGTTCATTGCAATAAGGATCTGTTGATGGTAGCATGAGTGAGACTATTGAGGAAGTTGAACAGTGGTCAACAGTAATTAAAAGGGACGAATGTAAAAAGGGGTCCGATATACTGTACAAGGCAGAGAAGACAAGAGGACGGTTATATGAAGTTATGAATTTCCTTTTATTGTAGCATAATAGCTGCCTTCATTAATCTAAAGCGATGATAAAAATGGATTTCTTGTACTATTCAAACAAGAGAGAAACTAATGGGACGTTTTTCATTGAAGCAAGTAAAAATAGACGCATTTTATTCAGTTGAAGATACAAACAATGGATAAACTAATACTAAACCAAGTTGATGAAGGCTCCAAAAGGGCAAACTATTGGTACCTTCAGATCCTAGATCCAAAATGAAAGGGTTCCCCATGCATCTTGTAATCCCTGTGCTGAAACCCTTTCTAAACTATTCCTGACACTAATCGAAGACCACCAGAACCGTATAGAAGTCACAATTGTGAAGAATTAAAGAAAGAATGAAAAAGAAAAGTGGAAATGAAAAAATGAGCGAAAATAAAACTACGATGTGTGCGGGATTTAAAATATTTCAAGTTGTTCGCCCCTTGTGTGTATCTTTTTTTTTACAATGATGCATGCATAAAAAATGAGCTGTGATGGGCACATGAAAAAGTAACTTGGGAATCAATATTTGTTATGTACCTGGTACTTGAAATAAAATAATTGAGTACAATACAGGAAATTGCGGAAAAAAAGAGGGAAGAATTGGACAGAATTAAACATGACGAAGCACTCTCCTCCAATTTGCCTCTGTCTATTCTAAATTATAGCCTTACACCAAAAACCGAGAACAGGCTAGAAATATCATAATATACGTGCAAAACAAGCACAAGGAAACCACTACAGTAATAAACACTGCGATCGCTTCTACTTTTTATTTGAAAATTCCTCAAGTATGTCACCGGCCAAAAAAAAAATAAAAAAGATAAAATAAAAGAGATTGCTAAAATAAGAACTCTAATTCGCGCATGAATTTATTTTCAGGTACATGTATACTACTTTTCATATTCTTCCAAGATTCATAGTTGTGTACACTAAACATATGTACTAATACCCTGAGGAGAATCGCTTGCGCAATGACCAGGTCTACTCATATTACAAAATGGTATATGTAAGTTAAATAATATATTTTCAAAATGCGATCCTGCACACGGATTTTTTTGGTTTTGGGAGCGCCACGTTCGTAATTGTTTTTTTCGGGCTCTGTCTGAATTGCCACACCTTTTGGCGCAAAACGACATGGCGAAGCAAACCATAAAGAATAAAAGGGATCGGGTCAAGTTTTTTTTTTTTTTTTTAAAAAAATATAAAAATGCTGAGCGGCGCAAAGACCGAGTTACTCAAGCTTTCGCTGTTCCCAAGTTTATTAACCGACAAAAGAACAAGGCATTTTATTTTTCTTGGCATACATAATAAGGGGATGTGTTCTTTTCAACTTTAGAGGCCATGATCAAGCCCCACAGTTGCATTTTATAACATGGGACTTCCATTGTCGGAGCATTTGAACAACAAAGACTTTTTTTATGTATGGTAAGTAACACACAGCCATTTCGGAGGATAAAATGCCACGTCGAGTGACCACTCTCGACTAGTACTTTTATGGTAGGTCAACATGCTAACTTGCAAAAAACAAGGGCATACCAATAATAGTCAGCAAAAAGTTTTATTTTTTTACACGAGCAATAAACTATCTATATATATAGCCCATTTGATTTTATAAATAGAAGAAAACAATACCCGGAACTATAGGATCAAGATTTTTTTACCCAAAAAAAAACAAAGTTGTATGATACATTTTTCATTGTCTTTTTTTTTTTTTTTTTTTTTATCACACACTGTTTCCCTTTACCCCTGCATCACACACATGTCATATACAATAGTCATCAAATTCAAACAAAAAAAAAATGAGTCAGAATATATATTCAAAAATATCAACATGTTTTTATTATTGCTCTTATCAAAAAAATAAAAACTAAATAACTAAGCGCCTAATCTATCAAGTGGTGGAGAATCGTTGTTTTTTGGCGAGAGACGGGTCATAAGAGGGAAATTCATGTTTCATAGGATCATAAGGATCACCGCCACCACCGCGCTGTTGATGAGAAGGAGAATGTTGATGTTGATGTTGATGTTGCTGCTGGTGCTGGTGCTGTTGATGATGATAACTTGACGGTGGAGGAAGTGGAGGTGCGCGATGGTGATGTGAAGGAGGCCATTGGAATGCTTGCTGTTGCTGCGATGGTGGCATATTTGAGGTAGTAGATGTTGTATTGCTGTGTTGCCCATTCAAATTCAAAGGACTTGGTAATTCAGGTTGATCATAAAAGGATTGGTAATATGCCCAAGGACTTGGTATTGGTGGATGCACCATCTGTGAAGGCACAGTGGTGGTGACAGATTTCGTATCGATGGCATTAGGCAGCATAGAAGACGTGGATGGTGCTGTTGAATGGTTATGTTGTTGTAATGCTGCAGAATTCATTAGAGGAGGAGGGGGATGCATTTTCGTTACCGTGTTTAAGGATGAAGATGTTGGTGGCGGTGGGTGAGATGTCGCATAAGATGGATAAGGTGATCCATCGGGTGGCATAATGGTAGAGTTAGAAGACGATAATGATGAGATGGATGTTTGCTGTTGATGCTGTACATGATTTGGTGAAGATGACCTGTTAGAATGCAAAGTAGGAGGCGTATCCAGATGTAGCTGCGAAGGAATGGGTGGTGTTTCTACGTATTGAATGGGTCTTGGAGCCTGAATGAAAAGTGAAGTGAGTTCCCTTTTCGACTTGTTTTTATGATATCACAAACTTCATCTCGCTTTGCGTTTTTTTTTATATGGTTTTTGGTTTTTGTTTTACCTGAGAAGGAGAATGGCTTGTGGACAGAGCATGATTCATATCGCGATAGCTTCCAATGTCGTCATCGTTATCATCATCATCTTCATCGCCGTCTTCTTTTATTTTGTTGTCAGAGCTTCCAGGCCCACCTGAGATATCGGATTGATCAAACTAAAAAGAAAGGATGAGTATAAAAAATAATTACCCACAGATGATTTGAATTTATAAAGGATAACATACATCATTATTGGACTTGCTTTCAAAAGGGTCGCCATGCTGATTAATAATAACAGTAATAACAATAATAATGAGTCAATATCAGTATCACATTAAGTTTTTAATATCATGCTCATTCCAGACCACCACCTTCCCCTATATATTTACCTCCGTATATTTCATCAAGATATGATCCATGTCTGAGCTTGCGTATTGTACCAGTTTGCCTTTCGGATTGAATATAATCAACGCGACTTCACAGTTGCATAGCACAGATAATTCATAAGCCTTTTTCATTAATCCATGTTTACGTTTCAAGAAGGTCACCTAGTAATTAAGACAAAAAAAAAAAGTGAGTATTAACTGACAAGAAGTTCTGAGGAAGGGCGTCTGGCTTACCTGTCTGTTTCGGTTATTTACAATAGGCTGAATGCTGATCTTCTTTCTTCCCATTGTTAGTTTGTTTGTTGACTAAAAAACGATGGGGAAGTTTGTATATAGTTGAAGAATTAAAAAATGAAGAGAGCGTGAAAAAAAGAAAAATACACGCAGATATATATGATAAAAAAGAATGAGAAAATAAAAGCGAAAGAGAAAGAAAAAAGAAAAAAAAGAGAAGGGAAACCTAAATACACATGAATCTATTAATAGTACCTGTGTCAATGTCCATGCCATCCCTGGACCTTTCACTCTCCGCTAGGCAAGAAACACCCTGTTGGTGGTACTACTCTTGTGCTGCACCAATGTCATGCCAACATTACTATACTTCTTTCAATGTATCATTTCTATCAAGTCTTCAGGCACATCTTTTTTGTAAAAAAGACTTATGAGCTTATAGGGTAATAAACATGCCTATATTATGATTGACGAAAAAAACTTAATATGGAACTAAGCATCCCTTATTTTTACCCCGATCCTTTCCCCCCCCCTCGCTTTTATGGCTCTATCTATCATTTCATTCTCTCCTAGTCACTCCTATGAAAGCAGAGAGAGAAAAAAAAACACATGGATCTCATGATAAAATAACATCCATATAGTGATATTTGAATGGGCCATACAATATTTCGCCCTGTGATATTTTTCTTTTTCACTTGTCGGTGGAAGAATATTTCTTTTTTGGCCCCGCCCAATCCCGTATTTCCCTCCATCCACTATCACAATATACACTTTCTATCTCCTTTCTTTAAAAAAAAAATCCATGTTTCATTTCACTCCGGTACAAATACTGAATTTTTTTATTGAAAGTTAAAAGTGAGAGAGAGAGACTGAGATCACACACACATACAAAAATGGTGCGATCAGCCATGTTTAATGACAGTAAAATAATAAGAAAAAGCATTGGAGCCATGTGCCGCCGAAAAAGGGAAAAAGGCTAATTGATATCGATTACCGTCAGGAAGCTGATCCCATACCTTGAAAGAATAAGTGGATGTCGACATTCCATAGCCATTGGTATTTGTAGTGTTGCTGATTTCCGCCACTGGAGAAGTATTATTCACAAAACCGACTTTGCCAAGATCTCGAGGGAAAAACCCATTTTGATCAATCAGTTGAATTTCACCTCCAATAGGAGCATGCGTATCACTCATCAGTCGGATCATCATCAATTCCCCTATACAGTAGTACGTGTATCAAAAAAAAAAAACTACGTAAATACATACATCATGTTGTCAAACATATTTATTTCATCGCCCACCAAAAGGAATGCTGTTTTGTTTTTTTGTTTGTTCATGGGATACCTGCTCTCCATTGTGTGTATTTGGAAGGTGAGTCAAACCATGTCGAGCCATGGACGAAAACATTATCCATAGTGCAGACCCATGCTTCAAAGAAGAAAACGAAAAACCAAATAACAGAGTAACGAGACATCATCATCATGACCATATACTAAAAGAAGTGTAATATGTAAAAGCAGAAGAAAAATACGAGAATCAAGGCATTTATAAATTGAAAGAATATGTTGTCAGTGAACGTATCCTTTTCCTCATCATTCTACACAAGAGTCCGTCAAGTTTTCATTGGTATAAAATTGTCTTTATTTGATATATATTAAGTAGAAAAAAAATGGTAACAAATATAAAAACAAACGTATAAATAGAGGAAAAGTCAACTAGGCTATAATACAGAGGGAGGGGGAATGGAGAACATGATGAACTAAAATACAAAGGATGAATATAAAAATAAATAAATAAATGAGAAGGGATGGTGATAACTATTTCTAAGCGGAGACGGGACAGGAGGGAGCAGTTGAAGGAGACGCCCAACCAAAAGAGCTTTCGACGGCCTTCATCCAACCTTGGTACATGGTGTTTCGCTTTTCAACAGAGATAGAGGGTTCAAACACGGTTTTGCCTTGGTTGTTGACAGATTGTAATTCGTCCATATTTTTCCAAACCCCCACCGCTAAACCGGCTGCAATGGCAGCACCCAAGGCAGTGGATTCACGCATCATTGGTCGTTCGACAGAGATACCAAGCAAATTGGCTTGAATTTGCATGCAAAGATCAGAGTTGGACATTCCACCATCCACCTTGAGCGAGCGAAGAGGCTTACCACTGTCCTTATTCATGGCATCCAAAATGGCTTTACTTTGAAAACACACCGATTCCAAGGTCGCCCGACAGATATGTTCCAAGCGTGTGAATTGAGTCAAGCCACAGATGGTCCCACGAGCTGTATCGTTCCAATAAGGTGCAAATAATCCCGCGAATGCCGTGACAAAGTAGGTGCCTGCTGAATCGTCGACTTGCGACGCCAATTCATTCAATTGTTGTGTGTCTTGAATCACCCGCAAGTTGTCCCGGAGCCAGTTAATGGAGCTACCTGCCACAGCTACAGAGCCTTCCAAAGCATAGGCAGCTTGAGCTTCATTGCCAAATTGATATGCCACCGTAGATAAAAGCCCGTTCTTGGATTTCACAGGTTCGTCGCCAGTGTTGAATAACATGAAGCAACCAGTACCGTATGTGTTCTTGGCATCACCAGCAGCAAAACATTTTTGACCAACAAGAGCCGATTGCTGGTCGCCGAGACACCCGGCAATAGGAATGCCAGCCAAAGGCCCATCGTGGACTTGACCATACATTTGTGATGAGGAGACGATTTTTGGTAATTGTACTTGTTCCAATCCGAAAAAGCTAAAAGAAATATAGAAGACAGATGTGTGAATATACAGAGAGAAGCAAATGAATAATATTTCTGTTGCTTACCTTAATGCTTCAGGACTCCATTGCAGGGTGTGAATATTCATCAACATGGTACGACTTGCGTTAGTTACATCAGTAACCATAATTCCATGTTCCGACCCACCAGTCAAATTCTAATTGAGAGAAGAAGGATGAGTATAAAGTTGAATCTAAAAGATGAAGGATTGTGCTTACATAAATCAACCAAGTGTCCATTGTACCAAAACATAAACGGTCTTGTTCTTGAGCTTGAGCAATCACAGGCACATTGTCCAAAAGCCATCGTAGTTTCACAGCAGTAAAATAGGTTGTGAGCGGCAGACCACAGACGGGTTCCAAAATATGAACGTTACCGTTGGCTTTCTTCGTGAGTTGTTGAACCGTTTCCAAAGTACGAGCATCACTCCAAAGAATGGCAGGATGAAGAGGTTGACCAGTGAGCTTATCCCACGTAACAATAGTTTCACGTTGATTGGTAATGCCGACGGATGTAATGTCTTGAAGAGAATAACCCAGTCCTTCCAGTTTGTGTACGGCGTGGAAAATACAAGTACGTACAGAGTCAAGAATATCGTAAGGGTCGTGTTCCATCCACCCAGGTTGAGGTGAATGTTGTTCGAGTTCCATTTGATGATGTGTCACCAATGTACCTTGTTCGTCGAATATAACAAAACGAGTGGATGTTGTTCCTTGGTCGATGGCACCAATAAGTTTTGGCATTATATATGTCGAAAGTAGTGAGAGATTGAGAGATTGAGAAAAAAAAAAAAAAAGCGATAAATAAAAAATAAAGCGAAAGAAGAGTAAAAATAAAAATAGAGCAAAAAGAAAGAGTTAAATAGACGGCCCCGCCCCCACTTTATGAAAACCCTGCTTTCCCTTTCTTGAAAACATCGCAACCTCTTTTCCACGGGACGGGGATTAAAAAAAGAATCGTTTCATTTTACCCTGCTTACCCTGCCGGTCTACTTGAAAGTTTAGCCATGGTGATTTGTCATTGGTGCACTGCTTCTCGCTTCCAGAGTGATACTTACCCAAAATAGAAATTTTGCTTTCCTCTCCACTTGAAAACACACCAGTCGATCTGCATTCATTCACCAATTGCATAAAGTATAAGTAATCGGGTTGAGTATTATAAAGGGTCAACACACGTTTTTTCCCTTCCACTCATCTCGTATATATATAAAAAATCTTTCCTGGATCAATAAGCAACCTTGCATGATCTGACTTTTTGTCGCTCTTTTATTCTCCCCACTGACTGGAAAAAATTACATACAGTAGAGAATAGCCGAGAACAAAAAAGTTCTTTCACGCGCTAAATTTTATAAGCTTATTTTCTTAAATTCTCCGCATCACCAAGAATCAGAGGATTTTCTTATTCATCATCAAGTTAAAAAATACATTTCTTTATTGTTTTACCAAGCCGTTGCTTATTGCCCAAAAACAAGAATAAAAAATAATAAGGAATATAAAAATATAAATAATCAAAAGATGGAGTCGGGGTCCATATGTTTCAGATGCTTCCTAATGGCATAAAGTGGGATCGAGAAGAGCAACACAGCAGCCTTTGCTATTGCTGTCTTGGCTACATTCAATCTGAATAGTGGAATGATGTATACCAAATTCATGGTATAATAAAGATTGGGCTTCGATCAAGACATGATTATCACTATCTGTAGTCATGAATGTACTTGCATCTTCAACAGGATGATGGCTGCTACTGCTACTGCTACTGCTACTACCGCTGCTGCTACTATCACTATGTGTACTGATGGGAGTGGTCGGGGCAATAACACAAGTGGATGGACCCTTTACTATCAAATGAACAGACAGAGCAGTTTTTCCAGGGGACAATGTCCAAATATGAAGGTCATGTACGTCTACCACTCTTTTCAATTGCAAAAGAGACTCTTCTACTTCATGAATTTCCAAGTGAGTCGGGCACCCTTCCATCAATACCACAAAGGACTCACACACAAGATGATAAGTGGTATACATGACAATGATAGAAAACAAAAATGTACAAAGCGGATCGACAAATCCATACTCTGGCTTGATCCATAATGTGATAGATGATATCAGCACGCCTACATACCAAAAAAAAAAAAAAAAAAAAAAAAAAAAAAAAAAAAACTCGTAGTAGTTAGCGGTGTTTTAATTCCCAAGACCAACTCTTTTTTTTTTTTACCTAAAGATGCCAGAAGATCACCTAACACATGGAGAGCTGCTGCTTGGAGATTGATGTTGTGTATTTTCTATAAATTATATATAGGTTAGGCAGAGATAAAATAAAATAAAATAATGGATTACCTTTTTTGGATTCAGCTGACTTTCTTGGTCTGAGTCAGTTATTTGATCTTGATCTTGATGTTGATGCTGGTGATTATGATGATGATGATGATGATGATGCCCACCCAACACATATGCCAATCTATCAAAAAAAGAAAAAATAAAGTTAACTTGCATCAACCATTACACGTCAGTGGCCATGGTAGTTTACACAAGGTTGACAAAAACGCCAATGGAGGCGGTCGTACACATCTACAAAGCAATAAAGATAAAAGCAATTAATTTCTATCTCCGCCCATCGAGACAATCCAGGGGTTAAAAAAATAATGTGGTGCTTACAATCTTCGCATCTATTTTTTGAGGATGGCTTAAACGGTGAAAAGCTTCCACTACCAAAAATCCAGTCAAAATCCAAATAGTAAAAACCGAAATTAAGGCGGCCACGACTTCAGCGCGGTGGAACCCAAATGAATGACCTAATATTTCATATAAATAATGTCACAAAAAAAAAAAACATCAAACAATTGACGATATATATTGAAACACATTCTCCTCTTCTATTTTGCCTTTTTGGAATCATCTGCTTACGTTTTGTAGGCGGTTTCTCGGCAAGATAGATAGCCACCAAAGCTACAATAAAGCTGGCTACGTCTGACAGTAAATGGAAACCGTCACTGAGTAATGCTAGGATAGATAACAAATGGTGAGAGAGACATTGTATTTTCAAAAAGTCATTATAATTTTACGTATGTACCTAAGGAATTAGCGAGATAACCAGCAGTAACTTCGGTGATGAAAAACAAAAACGCAAGGGAGCATGCAAACATCAGCTTTTTTTTGTAGCAGTAGCGTCGTTGTCGCTGTTTTGTAACATCATGATTTGTGAGCAAGTAGAGTCTGATCTTGGTATGAGCAAACGATCCTGCTTACTTTTTAATAGGGGTGCGGATTCTTCTTTTGTAGACATTTTTTTTTAAGAGTGAGAGAAGGAAGAAGAAAAAGAGTTGAAAATAAAAAGGCTTTTCTTTTTTTTTTTCCTTTTTTTTTTTTCGAAACACACTTTTTGTAAACTTTGATGGAGGGGATGAACCTTGATGGCTGAATATAGCTATTCTTTGCATAACAAAAAAAAAAAAAGCATATTTTTTTATGTCATACTTTCAAACACCGCCCTGAGTATGGTTTTCCTTCTCTTTTTCCTTTTTTTCCCGTTTTTTCTTTCTTTCTCTCATTTAGATCATTCAAGTTATGGATAATTTAAAAAAAAGACACAATGCAACCCACAATGATACCGATGATCTGACCTCAAGTTACAACGATCCTCATATCACGCAATCCATCTTGACGACTGAATCCGAACACCAGGACAAACTATGCAAACTTCCTTCGACCACCTCAAAAGTGCCGCACTTCAATAAGGTAGCTATTCCAGACTGTTGAATGAAAAATGGTACCATTTACTAATAATATATCTTCTTTATTTTAAAGTATTTTACTTATATTCGAAAATACCATCATGCGATTTTACTGACGATTCTCACAACACTCTCTTTTTGGACGCGCTTCCGATTGATCGGCCTTTCCAAGATTGTTGTATGGGACGAGGTAAAGCAAAAATAAACCAGACTAGAATGGATATACATATATACAAAAATACTAAGTATGGGGGGTATTTTTTTTTTTTGGTATTATCTAGGCTCATTTTGGAAAGGTAAACGAACCCTTCAAAAGAGATGAAAATTAGCAGAGCAGTCTAGGTATTTTGCTAACTGACAATCTCTATTGTATGAGAATTTAGTTTGGATCCCACTATTTGAAACATGACTTTTATTTTGATGTGCATCCTCCGTTAGGAAAGATGCTCGTTGGATTATCTGGACTTTTGGCTGGATACGATGGTTCGTTTGATTTCAAGTCTGGCTCCACCTACCCTGATGATATGCATTATGGCGTCATGCGTGTATTCAATGCGGTGTGGGGTGCGTTGTTGGCACCGCTGGCTTATTTGACAGCAAGGCAACTTCATTTCTCCATCAAGGCAAGTATCTTGATTTCCATCATGGTGTTATTCGACACTGCTCTCCTCTGTATCAGCAGATTTATTTTATTGGACTCCATGCTGCTTTTCTTCACCTGTACAAGTCTTTATTGTTTATCCAAATTCCACAATCTGAAAAACAAGTAAATCGTGCAGAAATGGAGGGGTGAAAAGGGGTAAATTAACATTCCCTTTTTTTTTTTTTATTATTATTATTATTATGGAAGGTCTTTCTCTAAAGAATGGTACTTATGGCTATTTATGAATGGACTGTCTTTGGGATGCGTATTAAGGTAAGCAAAAAAGAAAAAGGTTGGTGTAAATATAATGCCAATTGTAGATGGATCGAACTAATGCATATATTTTTTTATTATAGTGTCAAATGGGTTGGACTATTTGCTGTAGCACTGGTTGGAATATATACGATGGAAGATTTATGGACCAAACTCGGTGACATTCACATGCCAAAGCAAATCTATGCCAAGCATTGGGTAACTCGTATTCTCTTCTTGATTGCCTTGCCTTCCGTCATTTATCTTGCTTCTTTTGCATTGCATTTCACTTTACTTTACAAAACTGGTAATGGGGATGCCCGAATGAGCTCCTTATTTCAAGCGAACCTTGAAGGCAACACCCTTGATCAAAACCCTTTAGGTAACAATTGTGATACAATGCCTCATAAAAATACTATTTTTTCTAAATGTTTGCATACTGCTCCCTCTTGGTGCATGTTTATAGAATTGGCTTATGGATCGAAGTTGACGTTGAAGAATTTTGGTTATGGTGGCGGCTTATTACATTCTCATATCCAGCGGTTCCCTGAAGGTTCCAGGCAGCAACAAGTCACATGTTACCAGCATAAGGACAAAAATAATCAATGGATCATTAAAACACCACGAAATGGCAGCATTGGCGACTATGAAGACAATAACAACGTACGATTTGTGAAAGATGGCGATGTGATCCGCTTGATGCATGCATCTACTGGTGTGAATTTACACAGTCATTCTATTAGAGCACCCATCACAACAGGTCAGTGGGAAGTCAGTGGATATGGCAACAATACGGTGGGCGATGTCCACGACAATTGGAAAGTGGAGGTGGTCGGTCATACTGGATCAAAGGACAGCAAGGCGGTACGATCATTGACGACTCGATTTAGATTACGACATGTGCAACAAGGATGCCTTTTGACTGCCAACAATGTCATTTTGCCACAATGGGGATTCAAACAAATAGAAGTACATTGTGATAAACGCAACCGTGTCGATGATGCTCACAGCTGGTGGAATGTGGAAGAGCATTACAATGACAATTGTAAGTTATATATATATACAAGTTTTGAGAATATATATGTACTAATGATGATGGGATGAATATTGTTGGTTATTATAGTGCCACCAGCTCCCTCTAACACGTACAAGTCTCAATTTTTGCATGACTTTTGGCATTTGAATGTGGCCATGTGGACTTCAAATAACGCCCTGGTACCTGATCCCGACAAGGCTGACATTCTTTCTTCGACACCTGCTGAATGGCCTCTCACGACAGTAGGATTGCGGATGTGTGGATGGCAAGATGATGCAATCAAGTTTTATCTTTTGGGAAACCCTATTGTGTGGTGGTTTTCCTTTTCATCCATCTTGATCTTCGTGGCATCGACGGCCTTTTATTCTATCCGAATGCAAAGAAAAATATACGACCTTACCAATAGTAATTGCAAAGAAGAAAAAAAAAGATGTTAGTGGTAATCATGCTGAATGATTTTCATTTTTTGTAGCACAATGGGATCAATATTTATATGTTGGCAAGACATTATTCTTGGGCTGGCTCCTTCATTATATTCCCTTTTTCATCATGGGCCGGGTGACCTACCTACATCATTATTTTCCTGCCCTCTACTTCAGTATCTTTATGGGACCTTTTTTAATGGACCACTACACTCAAAGATGCTCCCCTGGAACGCAATATATTGTTTTTGGGCTACTTTATACATCGGTTGTTGGAGTTTTCCTTTACTTTGCCCCATTAGCCTATGGTATGGATGGGCCTGTCAGTGCCTATGGTGGTCGAAAATGGCTGACGACTTGGAATTTAGTAGATTAGATTGAAGGAAATAGTTCGCCACCTCCCTTTTGATTATTATTTATTATGACTACCATCCTCCATTATTTTTTATTAGTATTAGTTAAAATCCTCATCTTTTTATATAATTATATATTTATCAAAACCAATAAACACTATCCTTCACTTTATCTTATTATGTTTATTATTTGAAAAGTATATAAAAGCTAGTTTGTGGTCACAGGAATAGATGTAGGATTAACATTGTACTTCAGGCAGCGAGGATGATTCAGTTTAACTCAAACGCAAAATAACACTGGATATAGAACATATTCCGTTTGAAGACGATTGCCATTTTTGTCGATTATGCGCTGTAGATATATTTAGTCGCCGCACACTTGAATTTTTTTTTTCTTTGTTTTTTCGTTCTTTTTTTTTTTTTTTTTTTATTTCATCATTCAACTTCAGTAAGGTTATGTTGGACTTAGATTAGCTTCAGGACTGGTTTAGAAGGGGGTTCAGCTCAGGGATTACAAGATGCATAGGGAAACCCTTTCATTTTGGATTCAGGATTTAAGACCTCCATTAGTTGATTCTTCGGAGCCTTCATTAGTTTAGTCCATCTTTATTTGTCTACAGTTTGTATCTCTATCTGAATAAAATATGTCACTTTATATTTGCTTCAATAAAAAATGTCCCATTAGTCTCTTTCATGTCTTCTGCAATTGATCCTTTTTTTATTGCTGTCACTCTTTTGGACCGTTGTTGTGTTTCAATAAACGATACCCCTTTAGTTTTTCTCATGCCCTTATTCTGTACAATGTATCAGATCTCTTTTTAAAACTGTCTCTTTAGATTAGTGTGGATCATTCTTCAGATCCCGCTCATGCTATCCCCATTAGATTACTTGTTGTAATGAACCCCGCATTATTAGTTGAATACGTGCCATTTTGTTTCAATAAAATATGCTCTTTTATTAACATCCTATGACCCATTAGATGGAAAGCAAAGCCAGCAACTGTTTTTGAGTGTCACACTATGTACCAGCTTTCTAGTTTACCCACTATAATAGTTTCCTCCTCCCACTTACTGTGTCAAGAGATAAATCAGCCACCCTACGCAACTTAAAATCAACCCTGCCTTATCCCTGATACACCAATTGTATTAAATGAGCCTATGCCGTGCCGTGAGTGGAGCCGAGAGTATACTGTAGAGAACTTTGCCCTGTTTTATGTCCAGTACACTGTCATAATAAAAAAAAAGTGTTTGTTAACAGTTGCTCCACCATGTATACTTATTCATCGAGATGATTTTTCCGGCACCATCGCTATTCCTGTTCTACAATTCATAGCAATCAGCTTTGGCCATGTTGCCAACATACCCTACACTACGCGGAGCATACTGTATGCATCCAGCTCACATATATATATATATATATATATATATATATATATTTTGTACGCCTTATAAAGAGAATTCCCCAAACTGACCTCCCAAAAATGTTTATTTTAATTCCGTTGCCCCATACTATGACATGACAAACAAATAAAATAGAAGTTGATTGTGGGACACTTGACAAATACTGTTTGTCGATAACAATAATAGCAACATGTTTTGTATATTTCAATTTTATTCAAACATAATACAGTATAGCAATAAAAAAACACAATGAATATATAAATAAAATAAACTACATTAAACTAAACAACACTATATATAAACATCAACGTCTAGTTCATGTTGGTTAAGCATGAGAGCAATATCTTTTCACATTCTTGCACATCCTTAGGCGTAGATACTTGGGAAGTCATGAGATAAATCACGTTTCCTAATGGCCTTGCAAACAAGTTGACACTGGTACCGGAAGCATTCACATAGTCACCGTGTCGTAGTTGCTGGATAACCGATGCAGACACTGCTGAGCTGTAACCTAATAGAACATCACCACCACAATATAATGTGAGACCATGAAAGCAATTGCTCTATTTTTTTTTTTTCATTACCTTTAGTTTGATCATCCTTTAAACTAACAGCGAGAACAGAACCAAGAGTCATTACGCTGTCAACGTTGGGCAGGTGGGATAGTTGCTGTACAGTGTTCCAATTCCACATGGACCACATGTTTTGACCATCCTGTTGCTTCCAAGGTTGCTGATAAACGTCCCATGTGCCATCAGTCGCCATATTATCCAAGATTTTGATCGATTCTGTTGCCACGGCAGTTCCCATGGGGTGAGCAGTGTAGGAGTGACCATGTAATAAACAATCAGGCTTGTTGTCAGATAAGAAAGTATTGAAAATCGATTCCTTTGTAACTGTCAAAGCCAATGGGATCAATCCACCTGTCAAAGTTTTGGCATAAGCAACAATATCAGGTTTCTAAAAACAGGTGAAAAACAAAAAATGAGTAAATTTGTTGTGTATATGTAAATCCAGTATAACAGTAAATTCTACATACAACACCAAGGAAATCAGAGGCCGAAGGTCGACCTAGACGGTACCATCCAGTAAACACTTCATCAAACACCACAGGAATACCTTGCCAGGACGAAGATTCCGATGATGACGATTGATCATAGCCTAGCAAATTTTTGCCTTCTTCACGAACAACATCCACCAAAGTACGTTGGAAGAGAGGATCCACAAACACCATACCACCCGCACCCATAACTACAGGTTCCATCAACAAAGCCCCGATTTGCCTGCCTTGTTGCTTGAGTCCATCCAATTCCCTACGAATGTATTGTTTGTATATGTCGGAGAGTCCAGGGTCGCGCTGACTACCTTGTTGATCTACACTATACACGGTTGACACGCTATCGTAAAACACTTGCAAGTTGTCATCTTTGCCAGTCACATCTTTCGGCACATGGACATAAGTTTTGCCTTTGGAGATATGCACAGAGGGAGGTTGGAGCCAATGACCTCGGGGTTGATACCATTGGACTTGTTCATTGTAGACATTGGGAGAGCAAGCATCCATTGTGCCGATCGTATCACCGTGATAACTTCCATCCACACCCAAAATATCCACAGGACGGTTTTCATTCTCGAGCCAACCATATCTTTTAGCCGCTGTTCGCATCGCCATCTTGAGCGCCACTTCCATCGCCGTACTACCATTATCGGAAACAAACACACGAGACGCCCATGTATCACGTTCCAAAATTTTTTCAGTCAACGCCAGAGCAGGTTCATTGGTGCCCTCCGGGAACATCACATGGCCATACCGTCCAGCTGCATTGGCAGCAGCCAACGTTAATTGAGGATTCCCATGTCCCAAACCTTGTGTCCACCAACTTGCACAACTGTCAAACATTTCCTTGCCTTCCACATCGACTGGAGCACTGCTGTTGCTGTCCTTCTTGTCCGCCGTCTTGCTATACGTGACAAAATGATCTCCATGGGCCGAATCCACCACAGTGACTTCCTTGACCAAATTGTGTTGTGTAAATGGCCACCAGTGAGTGTCGCGCGCCTTGTCTGCCATGGACGCTAACCGATCAAATCGTTCTTCATGTTTCAAGTCCAAACGTTTCATCACCGGTACCAAGGATTCGTCCAATTGTTCATAATATTTCGCCATGGCCAGTTGGTCCAAGACCGGGTCAGGGTTGCGGCTAGGTGGAGGTGGGACGGCTGTGATGTCAACATTCTTGCCATTCAGTCGCGTGGAGATCAGATCGTGGTTCTTGTAACGCATGTTGTCAAATAACAAAATGGAAGGCACATCATAACCCCTGATATGTAAAGATTCAAACGAAGTAAGTGTTGTTGAGATACCACCAAGATTGCTATCGCCTACAAGGACCGTGGGGAGTCGTAACGAGCGATAAAAATCGGCCTGCGAAGTACCAGACATCACAGGGCTATGAATCCCACCAGCAGTTTCCAGGAAGAGATAGGCACCAGGGTCCCGGCTTTTCTTGACACAATCCAGCATATGTTGTTTTGTCTTCAAAAGCACTTCGTCATCCGCGGGAGGCTATAGTTTTCAACATAGAAAGAGTGAGTTTGTTGTCCCATAAGGTTTTTATCATATAATAGCAATTTTTACCTTATCGGTGGCAATATGAGGACTGACAGGCTCGGGATATGCATACAGAGTTTGAGTGTGTAATGAAGCAGGGTTGAAGGTCTTGACGTGTCTGTTAAAAACGTAAATGATATACATGAGTTAAATGCATACATGTCACAGGCCTTTTCTTTTCAGTACCTTTCATCACTATCTGCTGGGTACCCCGTTTGGACAGGTTTGACATAATATACTTGTTCTTTCTTTTTGGAAGCCACAGCAGCGGCAGCACGGCATAAGCCAGTAGCAAAGATGGTTTTCCCAACGTCTGTGTTTGCTGCAAAAATTTGGTAGGCCTTGAATGCCCTTGAAGGATGTACAGAGAGGGGCATGTCTAGTCTAACTGAATTAAAAAGTAAGAAGAAATAACAAAAAATAAAGAGAAAAAAAAATAAAAAAATAAAAGAATGCAGAGAAAGTTTTGGGGCATCAATTCAATCGGCCTTTGAAAAAATGCCAGGTTTTGCGGTGGAGTCCTGAGAAACCTAGTTTGTCATGACGATGGGGATGAGGGCAAGGGGAAGGAGAGCCAACATTTGAGCTACTGCAGTACCCATCATTCGGTAGTTTAAATACCGAGTGGAGTTGATCCCCAATTCACATGAAAAGGATTGGACGTGACAGAAAGAAAAAAAGAAAGAATTTAATTAACAACAAGATAGGAAGAGAGGAGAGCAAAAGAGAAAAATAGGAGCGAGGTTTGTTTCTATAGCGTAATAGTGTGATTTTGAAGGAGGATTGAACTCAATGTCATTCAAAGTATCCCCATAAATCACATTATTATCACGTTTTTGCTTGATTAAAGTCACTTAAAAAACGATGATTATTATATTAATTTTGTCACCAAAAAAAGCCCGAACTGTCTCGAGAAACGAGGCCAGCTCATAGAACTGTTCAAGGTTCAGGAGTTGATCAACCGTTGTTTTGTGTAACAGACCAAAAAAAAAAACCCGCCAAATTCTTTCCCACTTTCATTTCTTTTCATTTCTTTATTTTATCACTTCGCTAAAAATAAAATAAAAAAAGTGGTCTTATAGCTACTTGATTTTTTGACCCTTCATCCTCTTTTCTTCGTCATTTTTTTTTTTTCAGTTGGACTACAGCAACTTCTGCAAACCAGCTATACTATCATCAATTAACTCTCTCCATTCTGCTTTATTGGACCCACACACTTGGAACTCTAGGTAAACTCATCATGATTTAGCTGATATAATATATACAAGGTAGTGAGTGAGTGACCTTACTTCTTCAGTACCGGGGATTTATACTCATCCCGCCTCTTCTTGCGTTTCACGCTCTTCATCATCAATAGCTAACCCTCACTTCCTTCATCTCCTCTTCATCTGATGGGTCAAATTTTATCGAACTTCCGGAACGAGTCTATGGTGCCAGATTTTGGCTTTGATATTGAAAGTAGGTACAGCCCTTTATTACTTCTATCTTCTTCCCTCAAAAAAGAAAAAGGCAGACTGACATTCTTTTTTTTTTGGTTCTCTGTAATAGAAACAACACCATCAAGTGAAGACCGTGATATATACGAAGAACTCTCATCGAAACTACTAGCCCCTGCACCCCACTTACTGGCACAATTGAAAGAATACTCGCCCTCTGACACCTTCAAATCCGCCATTGAAAATGCTACTAATGAAAATGAAGAAATGGCGTGGAGAACGGTCTTACCCACTGTGGAAATGTTACGGTCTTTCTATCAATACGCCTCTGAATTGCGTAAGTCTTTATATTGCATATATATTTTCGCGTGATACACATCTAATTGTTTTATCCTCCATGAATAGAGAATAGTCTTCCAAGGCTGTTATCTGTATTATGCAAAGATAATCAATTTGATCAGCATCCTGGATTGACAAAATTATTGGCCGAGATTCTGGATTTTGTATTTAACTTTGACTATTGGAAAATTCGTACACCGTCTTTATTAAACGACTTTGCTTATTATCGACGATTATTAGCTGGTGGACGATATCATCCTTCACCCATCTCCATCCAATCAGGCGACGGAAACAACAACAATAACAATACATCGGATCTACGGTCGGCAATGCAAGAAGATGATCAGGCACACAAGATTACCATGTTTCTGGCACCTCCCACTCCCATGCTAACCACTGTTATTGATACTGTCACTAGTTATGTTAGCAAACAGGGGTTAGAAAAAAGTGTTGGCGAATGCTTGGTTGCATTATGGGCTGCTTGTGTACATACTCTATCCAACAGAAAACGGTATGCGATAGCGGGGTGGAGTTGATCTATTTTTTATCAATGATGGGACACTCACTTTTTTATATATACTTTTGTTAGTGTCTTAGATGATTGCGCTATATCCACTTGTTTGAAATCTATGGTGGCATCCATTATATTATACGATCATATTGATAAACAAGGTGCTTACTCCAAACAGTCGTCTATCAATGTAAGGCCCTATATGACAAACTCGTGGTTGATATGATGTGATTGACTCTAATTTTTTTTCTCTTTTATAGATGAAGACGTCCATCAAATTGATCCAAACCACGCCTAATGTACCTGAAGAATCATCCGCTGAAAATCTATTATCTGCCCTGCGTTACAATTCAAAGCATCTCAAGGACGAATCTACTTCAAAACATGTCAAATCCATTCTTTTATCCTCTTGAATACTCTTCTATTTATTTCTATTCCCCATCCCCTCAAATTCCCGGTCTTTTTTTCTAGTGCTTATCTATACCCGTTTACTTTGTACCTTCTTAATTCCATTTTTTTTTTTTTTTTCACTTGACTAGCTATATACTTTATAACAACATGATTTGAAATAAAAAATCTATCATTTATGTAATGTATCATCATCTTATGTTTTTTTCAGTCGCCCTCCATACCTGTAAAAAAGCACTCGGCGAGACGTTCAAACGTAGTAGTATTTGCTATAGCCTTTCCAAACCAATAAAAAATAATATATATACAAAGACACCACACACACAACTAGACTGTAGTATATATTGAAGCAATCAGTTTTTGTTTATTTAATTGAGGTGCAGAACAAGGCGAAAACTAGAGCTAGTACTTTGTGAATTTAATTGATGTATAGTGAATATATTATACGTAATTAATAGGGAATGGCTAAGGCAAAAATATAACTAGTCACAGGTGGGAACGAAAAAGATTCTATGACTACTACTATATGTATTTTTTCTTATGATCAAACTGTATGTGGTTGACAGAGTCCAGAGAAATACAAAAGGAAAGCATGCCAAGAGTCGTCAAAGGTCAATAGCCTCGTCCACGAAAATAAAAAAAAACTGAGAGTCAACACTAATATGAAGGGGCGCCGGTAGAAAAGGGTTTTATTGCACTCGATATGAGAAAGGTCAATCGGAAATTTTTTCATCAAAGCAGTTAAAAAGATATATATTTTATTCATATGTAGATACAAACTATATTAATGGAGGCTCCAAAAAGCCAACTAATGATAGTCCCAAATCCTGAATCCAAAATGAAAGGGTTTCCCCATGCATCTTGAAATCCCTGATCTGAAAACCCTTCTAAACTAGTCCTGACACTAATCTATGATCACCTTAATTGCAAAGACGTTGAAAGATGAAGAGAGAGAAAAAAAGAAAAAAGAAAAAAGAAAAAAGAAAAAAGAAAAAAGAAAAAAGAAAAAAGAAAAAAAAATGAAAAGAAAGCGAAAAAAAAGGGCAAAAGAAAAAAATTCACGTGTGCGGAATGTGAAAATGCTCTGTGGCCTCTCACTGAACTCCAGTGTCGACCATTGCCCTGATTTTTTTTCGATGTTGAAACAAAATTAAAGAATGTCTAAATGCTGCTACCTCAAAAGATATAACATAGCCCCACACATCAAACTTAAAGTATTATTCACAATAAAGATGCAATTTCATTTTCCCGTTGATATTGTTTATTGTACGTCCTCTACTGTATTTCTAAACTAAGCTAATAAAAGTTCCGTAGAGCTAATCTATGACAGACATAAATCACGAATCCAAAATGACAGCGTTTTCCCGTGCATACTGCAAGCCCCTGACATAGAAAGCTGGTAAATAATGATGATATCCTAATAACGGCACTGCCTTTCTTTTTTTCTTCAAAAATATCAACGAGACGAATGATTGAGCACAGCGAAATAAATGGCAAAGTCTCCATCAAAGTACACACTTTAACCCCCCCCCCACACACACTTTGAAAACATTGAATACCCAAAACTCCAGCGAAACCGCAGAAGTATATTTATTTAAAGACAAAATTTTAATTGTATATAAGTATAAAAGATAAATAGTATATATAGACCAACTCACTATAAACTAAGAGAAAGGGGTAAAAGAAGAATGGAGGAGATGCTTGATAAAACAAAAAAAAAAAAAAAAAAAAAAAAAAAAAAAAGATACACAAGTTCATAGATGATTCCAAGCCAGGCTTGAGGGGACCAAAACATTCAGTCATTGATTCGTCAATAGGCGGAGGTAAAGCGATAGACAGGGCAGAGAGCATTGCGTTGTCCAATAGAGTGGCATTGTAAACCATGTGTTGATCTTCAAGTTACATTGGTTGTCCATAAGGCTAAATAAATGATGAGGATGATGGTGGCTGTCGCTGTTATTGTTGCTGTTGTTGTGGGTAGGATGGAAGTACTAATGAAGAAGTCGGTTGAGTCCAGGTAGTATCATCTGATAATGTCATTCGATGTAAAGGTGATGACGGTAAAGAAGATGTAGATGGGGAGGGTTGCCGTGAAGTTATTCCGTACAGTCGTTGCGGCGGTGGTGCTGATGGTTGTTGAGTAGAAAGGTTTTTATTGTTCGGCCGAGGGTAGGTTGGCGAAAGGTGATCATGTGATGCTGCTGCTACTGTTGAAGAAGATGAAAGCCATTGTGGTGGTGCTTTGCGTAAATGTTGGTGAGATCGGCGTACACCTATCGATTGATGAGTTGGAGCTGGTATCGTAGATGCAAGCGCGGTGGGATCCGATACAATCAACGGTAATGGGGTTGGTATCATGGGAGATATATCTGATGAGGATGACGGCTGATATAAAAGCGGTAAAGCTGACGTGTCCAAAGTGAGGCTTACATTGTGTTTATACGATGCTGCTAAATTTGGTCCTTGTTGTTGCCGTGATATATTTTCTACACTTTCTTGAGGCCAATTTTGATCCATCTGTTGCTGGTGCTGCCAAAAAGTGTCCGAAGATAATTCAAGTGCGTTGGTATTGGGTAGAGTGTTGACCATAGAATCGATGATATCATCGTCGGTATATATTGCGCTGGACTGTGGAAGGTATTCTGCTGTGTTTTGGTGATATGCTGTAGTGACTAGAGGTGATAGTGATGACGAAGAGGAAGATGAAGGTCCATTAAAAGATGGTGATGTTGTTGGTGGTGACGATATTGATAGTGGTGACGATAATGGCGGTGGTCGAGCTACAGGGCCTTGCTGATTCACTGTCTGTTCACTAGCTCGTTTAATACTATGTTGATTCTGGATTTCCATCAATTCCACTTCCGCACCGAAACGCGATGCCCGTTCAATCGAATGAAGTTCCACTGCGGGTGTTAATGTTGTCAGGTGGTGAAGCAATCTTTTCACGTGTATGTCGTTTTCTTGCCGATACATAAGCTGTACAGTCCTCACAGCGGTCAAATAATGTATAATTTGTTGTGTACCACGAAACCCATGATAAAGACTTGTCGCAGTGTGATCCAGGAGCAATGTATCCACAATATTAGTAATAGCAGTGGCTTCTTGTAGTAGTAAAATCATGACAGAATCTTGATTCGATACTCCATGACTGACATTGTTGACAATTCCATCATCACCAGTAATATCCAAGAGATCCAAACACAGAGAGCGATGCAATAGAATATTGGTAAAATGATACGCCAAAAAAACGAAGTCAACCCGATCATCCGCATATTCTCGCAACGTGTTCAATTCCATTCCTAATTCTTTCATATGCTGATCTATCGACTGTAAGTGTTCACACATATTTTGTTGCTGCTGATATGATCCTTCCTCGTATTTTCGCCGCAAGTATTGAAGAACCAAGCCCTGAGATTTCATCACCCTAGTCATCCAATGCAAATATAGAATGGTATCATGTTGTTCCTTGTTGTTCTTTTCATCTTCAAGTAATCCTGGCAACTCCACGGAGCAACGATCAATTGAGAAGTTGACAGCAATCCCAAGTTCAGTGCTAATGATAAAATAAGTATTGACCAATGTTAAAATTCAGCTTCAGTGAGTAATATCCTTCTTCTCATTCGGCAAAACTTACCTTATCAACAGATCGTAAATATATACCATCCAAAAAACACGTCTTCTTTCTTCAGCCAAGTTGGGATGAATCTGACAAGTGGCGGGAAGCTTGTGAGGCAAACCAAGGTCATTGCACATTCGTATCGCCAATCCAAGATAAAAACGAGTTCGAGAGAAGAATCCAGGTCGTCGGACTACTTCTTGATACCTGATAATCAGCAATAATGCCTGTATGGTAGTCAAACGAGGAACATCCATGTACAGTTCGACCAAGGCAATGGCGTCGTGGTAGTATTTCAAGCTAAATGACGAAGGGTTCCTTTCTTGTGATGATGATTGTTGTTGTTCTTGAGTTGAAGTAGGACCAGAACCAAATAACATACTATTCATATCAGACCATCGACTTGCCATAGCATACATTATATTCAAGAGAAGGGGGCTTGCATTGTTGAGATCAAGGCAGAAGGAATCTTGGTGGATAACAGGGAAATAAGGATGCACCTGACCAAAGAAGATGGAGATTAGATCAAAATGGATGATCGTCATTTCTGATTGAGCTAAACCATCGGATATTCTGGGTCCGTTTTCCGGTAGGTTGATGGTCTTGTAAAATGTAGGTGATAGTCGATCTAAACGAGTATTCCAATCTTCGGCGTAATATGGTTTTCCAGTTGAGCTGGTGTTGAATTTCTCTAAAAACAAAAAAGTGAATGAGTGCTAATTCCTGGCTCAAAAATTGATTAATAATAAGGCCATCACTCACCTAGAGGACTTGTTATTGTTGGAGGAGCAGCATCGTTGATACCAGGAGACGCATGACTATTGGTGTCCAGCGATCGCGTAGGCAAGTCAACTTGTAAGGAGTCCAAAGCCTTTTCTAAAGCATAAAGTCGCTGTGCTTGCGTAGTAGCATAGGGCGCCGATGAATCCCACTTTGACTGATTTGGAGTAAATGTACAAGGCACAGTTAACTTTTGACATCTGTTACAAGGGTGATCACCATTACATTTGACCTAAGCAATAAACAAGGGAAAGAAAGAGAAGTGAGTTCTCATTACTGTCGTTGTTTTTAGGTCCAGCAAACTGAAACTTGGCGAGTCAAAGCACGAGATTTACTATCAATCCTCTATGCCGCTATGTTCACTTTTTTTAGAAGTTACCTTTTTCTTTTTGCATAGGTCGCAAGCATGAGTGGTTTTGGTGCGTTTGGGTTTTGTGGTGACAGAGGGTAAAATATGAGATGTATTTATTGGAAGTGTTGAATCGTCTTTGTCCATGCTGACATACTGTAAAATCCCAGTATGTTGAAGGAATGTCTTGAAAAATATGTGGAAAAGCAAGAATAATAAAAATAAATACAAGTGAAATAATAAATAAAAATTGCAAGACTGGTGATAAATCAAAGAAGAAAGTATATAAAAACAAAAAAATAGTTACTTGATCGGACATTAAAAAGAAAATGTAACTTTTTGCAAAAACTAGACGCACCACTACTACAGTATTGCTTATTGAGTTTGCTGGATCGGTACTATACTTGATAAGGTATTTCAATTCTACATTGGTTGTAAGTATTCTTCAATCAGAATGTCAATGATCTTTTCTCTTTGCTTCTTTTTCATATGTGCCGTTTCTCTTTATAATCATCAAATAAAATGACAGTTCATAGACTATAGTGAAGAATAACTGTTGTCAGGCCGCTACCCTTTCGGAGTTTCCAATATGGGGACTGCAAGCAATAGAGATCTCATTTCGTGGCTTGTGAATCCACACAGTTACAGATTGATTGTGTCTTCACGTAAGATAGTTATCAATCGAAAGTCATGATATTAGGCATTTGTCCACTTCAATAAAAAAAAAAAAAAAAAAAAAAAAAAAAAAAAAAAAAAAAAGAGAGAGAAATCACTGCTCTTGTCTTCAAGTTCAAATGATCTTATCTGATAACATCATAATTTCTTTATTATATTTTACCAGAAAGAGAATAGATGTATGCATGGAGGAGGGAAAACTATGTCCCGAGCGCTAAATCTTTTTTCTCTTAATTGTACGATCCTTCCACCCTCCTCTTCTTGCCCACAGCTGAAAAAAAAAGCACTAAAGTCTATCTATTCTAACAATAATAACTCAATACCAGGTGATTTGTTTCAAGACAAGACGGTAGTTCACAAAGGCAAATGAATGGGTTTAATGATTTCAAAGGCGAAGAATTTTTTTATGCTTGGTTGGGGTCAGATATTTAATCGCCGCTTTTAGAATCGAGCGTTTTGTAACTTTTCTTTTTTTCTTTTTTCTTTTTCTTTTTTTGTTTTCTTCGCTTCCCTTCTTCGTTCTTTTATCGATAATTATGTACGCGAAATATTTGGCCAACGCAAATACAATGCAAGGTCTCAGTACGGTGACTAGACCATCTCAGTCATTTTTCTTGTCTTCACCACGTCATTATCAACAACACTCAAAAACCTACTGTTGTACCTCTACCTCTTTGTGGCGAACTTATGCCGGAAAGCTTCCTCAGCAACGTGGATACTCGACAAAACCTTCACCTACACAAGAAGAAAAGGCTGAAAATATCACTTCCAAGAGGATACATAACAAAGGGAAATGGATTCGTCGCGGTATCTTAGCGTTGGCAATCGGCGGTGTTGGAACGGTAGCATACATCCTTCAACAAGACAAAGAATACATTGATAAGTCAACCTTGATAGCGCATGAAAATGTGCCTCCTTTGGCTCTACATCCCGAAGCTGGTGGCAAGAAAAATCTCTCTGTGATATCTCATCAACTGGACACTAATCCACTGGAAGAAGACAAACCTCGTTTGGTGATTGTGGGAAGTGGTTGGGGCGCCGTTTCAGTGTTGAAAACTTTGGATAGAGACCAATACAATATTACAGTGATCAGTGAAAACAACTACTTTCTGTTCACGCCTTTATTGCCTAGTGCCACCGTGGGAACCTTGGAGCTTCGGTAAGACCTGAAAAATCAAAAACTAGTCGATGATGGTGATGATAGCGATTAATAATTTTATCAATATATTTACATAGATCATTGTTGGAACCTATCCGTAAAATAGCGGCTCGCGTGGGTGCTCACTTTTTGGAAGGCAAAGCAGTGGATTTGGATTTGGAAAACAAGATGGTGGAAGTACAACAGATGGTCAATAATGGAACAGGCACGATTGGGGAGCGATTCTATGTACCATATGACAAGTTGGTAGTGGCAGTAGGTGCGACAAGTATCACTCATGGTGTGGAAGGCTTGGAAAATACTGTTCAATTGAAGACTATCCGGGATGCAATCAACATTCGCAGAAAAATCATGGACAACGTCGAATTAGCCTCTTTACCAACTGTGACTCCTGAGGAACGAAAAAAGCTGCTCTCGTTTGTTGTATGCGGTGGTGGTCCTACTGGTATTGAATTTGCTGCTGAACTTTCGGATTGGATTGAAGAAGATTTTGTCAAATGGGTAAAAATCAAAAAGAAAAGCATTTGACATAGGTAGGTGCACATTGATTAACATTTTTCTTCCTTGTATAGTTCCCGAAATCCATGCGTCCTGATATCTCTATTACCGTGATCCAGTCTAGGGATCATATCCTCAATACCTTTGATAGTGAAATCAGTTGCTATGCCGAAGAACGATTCAAGCGCAAGAAAATCAATGTCGTGACCAATGCTCGGGTGGTACGAATCGAAAAAGACAAAGTGGTGTACAAGTCTAAGGTGGCGACTGGTGATTCTGGTGAGCCTGAAATATCAGAAATCCCCTACTCTTTATGCTTGTGGTCCACAGGAATCGGTGAGAAAAAAAAAAAAAAAAAAAAAAAAAAAAAAAAAAAAAAAAAAAGAGGGGAAAAATGTTGAATAATTTACTTAATCCCGTTCTTTCTGTTTTTTACATTAGCCATGACACCTTTTGCACAAAATATCGCTGAACAACTGGAAGACCAAAAACATAGCCGTGTACTTGTGACTGATGAATATTTACGTGTCAAGGGGATCCCTGATCAATCCATTTACGCTCTTGGTGACTGTGCCAGTATCCAGAACCCCAAATTGGTGGAACGTATCATGGACATCTTTAGCCGGGCTGATAAGTAATACTCAAAATAGAAAAAATAGGTGATGATGATGGTTAAAGGGGAGGAACAGAAGGAAACTAACTTTCCCTCTTTTTTTTTATGATCAAACAGGAATGGTGATGGAATGTTGTCTTTGGATGAATTTGCTGATGTTGTTAAACATGTATCTCGACGATATCCTTTGACAAAACAGCATCTGGGAAGACTTGTGGATACGTTTGAAGCATATGACAAGGACAAAAATGGACTTTTGGATATGGAAGAAATGCACACATTGCTTCATGATGTGGATAACAAAATGACCAACTTGCCTGCGGTAAGTTTACAACAAAAAAGAGACCCACACTGAATCATCGAACCATGCGCTGATCATCCTCACCTATTTTTTTTTTTTTTTTTTGTAGACGGCTCAAGTGGCGGCTCAACAAGGCTCCTATTTGGGCAAGTATCTCAATGTCCTTTCTAACAAAAATGATGATCAGGGTAAAACCGCACGCGCAGTCCTTCCATTCGACTACCACCATCTCGGAACGTTGGCGTACTTGGGTAACACAGCTGTTGGCGAGTTCAATACCGGTACACCTGGTGGATTCAAAATGCTTGGTGGTCTATGGGCTCTCTATCTCTGGCGAAGCGTTTACTGGAGCGAGCAAGTCAGCCTTCGGACAAGACTCAATTTAAGTATCGATTGGTCTAAAACCGCTCTCTTTGGCAGGGATATATCTGCTGTTTAGCTTTGGAATAGTAGTAGGTTAGATATATATCTTTATTTGAGAGTTGTAGTTTAGTGATATATTTATACAATATATTATTTTAATAAAACTTTTTCATATACTTTATGTTATGATTTTATTCCAGTCTCCCATGTGATCGGGTTGAAAGATACAATTAGAAATTTTACTGTAGTACAATGTATCATGTCAATTTCAACTAACAATCAGTTTTTTTTTTTTTTTTTTTTTTGCTTTGGTTGTTTCTATCCGTCTTTCCATTTTATTTCTTCGCTTCTTTCACCTCCATGTAAATACACCTGATTGTCATTTTATTATAGTATCTTTATTATTATCTTTATTATTATTATTATTATTATTTATTCTTCTTCTCTCTTTGTTTTCCGACAATGTCATTTCACCTTCCAGTCAACAAACCACGATCTCTTCATCGACAACTATCAGCATACACTTCGCCATGCACCATTCAGGCACCGATACCTCCCAGTCTAGAACAGTCTTTGGATGAATGGCTTAGTCGTACTAGCAGCAACAACTCTGTTTCATCGGACGTATCCAACGATCTTGGTCTTTACGGCAGCAGCTACAGTCAATATCTGGCTCAGTCTTCAATATCAACATCACCAACTAACATCACCAATTCTTCTGAACATCAACAACAACAACAACCTGTATATCCTTGTCTATGCTGCCAATTGCCCCAATGCACAGCTTGGAAAAAGATTATAAAGGTCACTTGTAAATTGGAAACTGAAACTCGACTAGCAGCAGGTAACAAGAAAGCTCCTTGATTGTGTAGCCAAGTCTTTGTATAACTTCATTGTCAAAACTGAACTTTATAATCGATGCTGACATTATATATATTTATCTTGTGTATTAATATAGAGGTTGGTCAATCACTCCTGCAAACAAATGAAATCTACAAGATCGAATCAGACAAACTGAAAGAACAGGTAAAAACTATTCATGGAGAATATCAAGGGGACCGAAGCATGGCCCTTTTGGTGTGCTACCCTTCGTGTAACGTATACCCAAGTCTGATAGCACTTTTCTTTTTGGTAGGTGAAACAATGTCAAGAACAGAAACAAGCACTGGAAATTTCGTTGAATGACGCTGAACGTTTAACTCGACAACTGACACATGAAAAGGACAAATGGAAATGGAAATATGAAAAATCTCAAAAGGTTAAAAAAAAGAATAATAAACGATTCAAAATATGAAGTATACTTACCTGGTTTGTATAATAATAGATCTTAGACGAATCTGCCGCCGATTTGGAAACTGCTAATAGCAAATGTACTTCCTTGGCAAAAGATATCGAACAATCGAGGCTCGAATTGGACAAATTACAACATCTCAAACTCAAGTCATATCAATTTGGTACGCGACAAGATATTTTGGAATCAAAGGTAAACCTTGAAAATCATTCAAATTATTATTACTGAATCTAAAATCATCTTTTTTATTATTTGTGATAGCTTCAAGACCTAAAACAAGAACTAGTAGTTTCTAGGAAAGATAATACCGTCCTCGAATCTAAATACAAGAAATTGACAACACAATTTGGTAAGACTTCGTATAATCATGTAAGAGGATAATGGGAGATTGGATGCTTACTTTTCGATAATATAGAAACCCTCTCATGCGCATATCAAGAAATGTGTAAGGAAGCTTCCAATAAAAAATTTGGTAAAGAATTCTCCAAGGTAAGAATGCATGAAAAAAAGACTAATCGCTGGTATTGTATACTGATAGCCAATTTATTCCTTTAGCCTTTGTCATCAATGGCCCTTCCATCGACCACAGACATTGCTCATGCTGGCACAGATGAAGTAGTTGAATTTTTCAAAGAACTAGTTTCAACAAACAATGGGCTCGAATCTGAATTATTGTCCACCTCGACTCAATTGATCGATTTGCGGAATGAAATGAACTCACTTTTGGAAAAATCCTCGCAATACAACAACACATCTCAAAAGAACATCAATGGTACTCGCAGCAATGGATTACTACTTGATAAACATATCAGCAGCTTGGGAAAAAGGGCGGCCACAACAACAAACGGTCTTGGACGACGCACAGCTAATGGCGATGGGCGATCAAACGATCAAAAGTTGACAACGGCTAGGACTAAATCAGCAACTCTCAACTCTAAAACACGTCACCGGTCAGCATCAGTAAGGGTGTCGAGATCAAAATCAACAAGAGAAACCCGTACTCCTTTATCATCCACCAAAGACATGACCGTCAGCCCTCAAACAACAACATCCTCACCAGTCGTGCATCATCATTACCACTATTATACAGACGTAAGACAGCAAAATACCAGCCACAAAAATAAAAACGTTGATGCCAGCAACTCACACTCGATGAAAAATACGGACAGACCATTCTCAGCTTCTGGTGACAACAAAATCGACTCCTTTGGTATTGAAGCGAATTCCACAGAAACAGCAATTATCTACCCATCAGCTAACATTGGTCTCACCACCCCAACGCTTATCAAAACGACCAGCGACGTTGACCAGCAACCTACACACAGACCTTCTGACAATATTGGAAAAATCTTACAACATGGAAAACTACAGCTCGCCACCGAACAGCACTCTTCATCTGACTCCCAGAAATTAGTCCTTTCCTCAACTGTACAAACGGATTCATCACTACTGACATCATCTCCCACCAAAGAAGACAAAAGTACCATGACCATCACCACCAAGAATCCTACAACAAATTTTATCACACTACTCAACCAGGCGAAATCCATACTCCATCGAATTCACGCAACAGATACTCGTACAATCAATCGTCGTTTACAACGCGCATATGATATAGGTGAACTCAGCAACATGAGCAATTCGCTTCTACAAAATATTATGGCCGATGTGGATACCATATATGCAAGATACTTTTGGGTGACACCGGATGAAAATGACGACGATAGCGGTGATCATGATGACAAAGCCAACAGGAATGAATTTTCGGACATAGTACGGTTTTTGCAGGAACTCTTACAAGAAATTGCGCAACTCTTCGTTACTATCAACCATTTACAGGTCGCCTATGTCAAAAAAGTCCAAGAAAACGAGATCCAGATAGATCGACAGCATGATGACCCAGCATCCCCATCCACATTGACGACTAGTAGCCATTATCGGGATAGCAGCACCAACAGCAACATCAGCAGTATCAGCACAAATGATTCAACGCCTCTACCTTCTCTTTTGCCATCTGGAAGCACTTCGTACATCTCCTCGACCAAGTCTTTGGCTTCTTTTACCGAACACAATGGCACCTCATCTCTTTCCATCACTATTGGGACTGCGGATGACGGTTCTTCTCAAACAGATGCACAGCAGGAAAAAGATAGCACTGGTAGATGTGAACAATCCGATTTGACGCAAGCTCACCACCGGCACCAACTGCAACATCGACCATCTTTCAGGTCTCCTGGGCCCGACAACAACAAGATTCAGTTTTGGTCCTCTATTTCTTATATGATGGATGCTTGGAACCATATGTTACCAATGGAAAATGCCTCTTCTTCTTATTTGGACAGAGAATGGCGATGGTCTTGCTCGGAAGTAACTCATTGATTAGATCCCTTTAGTATCGTTATGCATATTTTTTTATATTATCTCCCTATCCATTTACCCTTTCATTTTTATATATCCCATCTTGTCCTATATGTATATACAATAGCTCCATTATACTTATACCTAGTCATATAGCCCTTTTTATATCATATATTATCTCATGTTTTGTTATTCAGTCTCATATACTACTCTTCTACACACTTGTCAAATAAAAATGTCGTGTATTATACTTTATTGATTTATGCTCATGACCTCATTCTACCTTTTTTTATTTCTTTATTTTATTTTTACTACTATTATCATTTATATCAAATTTGATTGTTAAAGAGTGTATAAAACTCATACAGGTGCGTTGGCTGAAGGGTATTTTTATGACTAATGTTTCACCACTGACGTTCAGAGGTTTTTACAATATGTTCTAAGCACATTGAAGAGTATTAGCAAGGAACACGAATCGATGAAATGAAGCCGATGTTTAGAAATTCTCTACTAAACGTCACAAAGCCATCGTCGTATTCAGTATAGTATCAAATCCATATATAGTGCTCAATATCTGATGGGGCTGATAGTAAAGTTTGACAGTTAAAAAGAGAATATATTTTATTCAAGCATAAGCCTAAAATGGGAAGGTCAACAGTAATATAAAAGGTGGGGTAAAAAATGTAAAATGGGGCGGGGAATAAAGTATGGTCAATACGAATATAAAGGAAATATTTCAAAATAGGACCTAGTACAGCGTGTAAGGCACAAAAAAACACCCCACTAAAGTGATAACTTTTACTGATGCAATGGTCAACATTGATCAAGCTATGGTAGTAAAAACAGGATCTAATGCACAAAACATGAGAGAGACTAATGGAACATTTTTCATTGAGGCATGTAAAAAGAGACATGTTTTACTCAGTTGTAAATACAAACTAAGACAAGCAAATACTATACTAAACATATTGAATGCCCCAAAAAGCCAACTAATGATAGTACTAAATCCTAGATCCAAAATGAAAGGGTTTACCCCATGCATGTTATAATTCCTGATCTGAAACGCTTCTAAACTAGTCCTGATACTAAATCTAAGTCCAGCATAGCATCAAATAGGTCGAATGATGAAGGAAAAAATGAAGGAAAAGAAAGAAAATCAAAAGAAAGAGGAGAGTGGAGAAAATAAATAACCACGTGTGCGGGATTTGAAATACTTCGGTGATCGCTCTCATGAACGTTTTTTTTTTTTTTTCCACACAAAAAAAGTCATCGCCCAACATTATCCACAGGGTGATTAAATTTCTTACATCAACCAATAACACTCACCATTTCAGGCATGATGGGTCTCTCTTCTCATGACAGAATTCCCCTTCCCATTCAGGACCGTCGGCGTAATGCTTCTCTTCTCATGTAAGTTTTGCATTTAATATGGAGCAGCTTTGACCTAGTTTCATTTCCTCTAATTTAGAATAGTTTTTCATTAATAGTAAAATAGAATAGCTTATCCTTCCACTGCAGAAATGGTTTCCATTTGCTTTAGAATTGTTTGCTCTTTTAGTATCATATACCTAACGTTATGCTTATTCTAAAATAAAAAAAAGGTCCATCTACCTTCAGTGTATGCCTTCAATAGTTTATAAAATGTCAAAAATGGAGAAGAAATAGAGTTCACAACGTCTCTTGATGAAATGCATCCTAAAATTTTTATGGTTGGGGCTTATAGAATTGCACTATGTTTTTCGGTTTACTAGGCATGTCATGATCCATTGAACAAAGACTAAGACCGTAGGAAATTTAAATATTGTCCATCAATATTCATCATAAAGTTTTTTTTTTTTTTTTTTTTTTTTTTTTTTTTTTTTTTTCTTTTGTTGTATTGTTGTTCTTTTTTTGTCAGGCAATCTTATTTAATTTTTCATGTCGATTGTACTTTTACGTTTTGCTTTGATTTATATCTTAATTTTATTGTTCACGACTTCTTCCGTACGGGCATTTCAATGGGCTGGAATTGATAATAGCAGTGCGCTACAACAGCCACAATTGCTATTACCAACATGTTCAGTCTCCACAACCACAAACTCTGTTAGTGGTAACAGCCAACAACAAAGAAAACCGAGAATAGCTGTCTTTTCTCATAATGAGGCCAACGCAGCCAGTTACTTCCATCATCCAGAACAAGGAGCTTTAGACGCGGCTACTATTGTTGACGTACAGATCGAATGGAATCGTCATTTGGTTACGACGGGATTAAAAATGAGCGATGATATTAAAGCAGCAGTGGATCAAGTAGGGAAAAAAAAATCATGCAAAAAGAAACCCCCAATTCAAATTCCGCTTATCCGGGATATTATTTTTCTCCATATAGAAAGTAGATGGAATTATTCTCAGTATACCAGATAATACTGTGTTTGAGGCAGCACAATATGCATTAGAAAGACATGTACCAATGATTGTTTTTAATGTGGGGCAAGACTATGCAAGTCAGCTGGGGTTAACACGAGTCCTTCAAGATGACAAAAAAGGCGGCGAACTTTTGGGTCAGGAACTTCAACAACGAGGCTATGCTAATCCGTTGATTGTCCAATTTGCGCAGTCTAACGACACTGCATGTCAGGACCGTATTGAAGGATTGCAAAGTGTAATGACTGATACACATCATACACCTGTAATGTTGCATGATAATAACAGTACATTAAGTCCTTCGGCAGAGATCATTCGAATTTATCAAGAAGGTGATTACGATTCAATCGTATCTCTCAGTGGAGCAGTAAGTTGATATATTATATAATTGAGATATTAAATTCTATCCCCTGCCCCGCCCAAAAAAAAAAAAAAAAATTGACATGTTTCCTCTTTCAGAATGCTGTTGATATTGTGACAGACTCAGTGCTGACAATGTTAGATGATGAAAAGGATGCCCATATAGGTGTTGGGTTTTTTGATCTCGGTGGAAACAATATGACCTCCCTTTTTCAGAAACATAGAGACGTTTTTGCAATATCCCATTTGCCCTACTATGAAATCGCTCTACCGGTGTTTTATTTGTATTTGAAGGTAATATGAATAAAAGATGACGAGAAGAATCCATACGCATGACGACGCCGATGTTTGGGTCATTTTTTAAACTCCTCGTTTTTTATTCTTAGATCTTAACAGGAAAGGATGTTTACGTAAATAAGACAATTAGTACGGGCCCCACATTGGTGACAAACACGACATTGACTCAAATATTGGAAAATGAACAAACAACAATGATACCCTTGAACGACCAGACAGGCTATGTGGGCGCAGCAAGTAAGTGGGTTTACAATAGTATGTGATTAATGATTATCTCTCAACTTATATATATCTATATTACAGTTCCTAATATAGCAGGTGATACATACAATTCTGCTGTGATGAGAGGGGCCTTCGACCTGGCACACAAGCTCAACTGGACATTGCTCAACGGATTTGATGTAAGTCGAATCTGAAGTTTAATGTCCGCCTTTTTTCATTCCTCTTTTTATTTTTATTTTATTTTTTCGTGAAAAAAGCATAGTACGGCCAATGGTAAACAGCTTATATACTTATATATATATATATATTCCTGTGTACTATATCTTTTATAACACTTAATAATCTATCATAGAACCCGATGGTCAAGCCCGATCGCAAATATCGTCATACGTGAAACAAGGTAAGCGAAGGAAGAAATATATTGCATGTCACGTTATCTAACCAACTTTGCTTTGAACAGATGTCAGTGGTATCATTTTAGAGTCTAGCGACGAATCTATTGAACGATACAGCAACAAAAGTCAAGTCGCCTTGGTGCAAATAGGATCCTTTTTTGAAGAAGTCAAGTCCAATGCCCCCAACGTTGCCATCGACCTTGATGATTTAGCTCAATCTTTAGCCGAAACCCTGATACAAGACGACATCAAAGCTCCTGTGTGTTTCGCGGAGAAAACTGGTCCGGATGTCAGCTCACTTTGCCGACAGTTTTATGATGCATATAAGAAACTCAGCACACTCTCATTAGCAATATCACCAACAACTGAACAGCAGCAGCAGCAACACGAACTCGCAACAAATCCAGCCAGCAGTGAAGGTGGCAATAGCTCATTGGTTCCTCAGGCACATCATGTTATTCATTACATCAATATCTCGACAGGTGATGCCACTGACAAGCAATTCCAGAACATTATGACATTTTTGGAGACGATACACTACGAACCTGATGCGTTTGTCACCTTCTCAGACCACATTTTTGACATCATCAACTCGGTAAAGTATGCTCCGGAAACTCGAGTGATAAATGAATGGTAGTATTGATTTTGTTTTATCTTTCATTTTTATTATTAGCGAATATTGAAAGGCTATTTAAAAAAGGACACGGTGGTCTATACATCAAGTGACTTGTTTGATCAAGTTCAAGCATTTGTCAGTGGTAGAATACGTCGCTTCTGGTAAATGAAATAAAATTATTGTGATGACATGCTTTCATACTGACGGCATTATATACTTTTTTTCAATTAGGTATCTCAACTTATTTGCGCTTGGATTTTTGTCGTTATTGAATATCTTATTGATCAACACTATCACATACCAACCTTGGATGCATACCCAGCTAGCCACACCAATGGTCGACAATATCTGTCCTCTTGGAACTTTTTATAGCCAAATATCGCCTGATTATTTTTGCTTGGATAACAATCAACGCACCCGACTGGCTATCCAATGCTCACCCTGCCCTGAAAATACTTACACAGATCGCTACAATAAACGCAGCTGTTCCGCTTGTGATTATGGTACATATGCTCCACCTGGCTCTTCATCCTGTACTCACTGTGATCAAGGCAATACAAATTCACACTGTCAAGCATTTGAAGCCGATCAAAATGAAAATCAACGACGAATCTTTATCGCTATTATTGTCCCAATCACGGTGATTTTGTTTTTGGCTCTCTGTGCTTTTATCGTTTGGCGAAGTCGCAAATATCTTTTACGAAGGCAACGGCTACGAGATGAAACATGGCTTCTTTCCTTTGATGAACTTATGAATGAAAAGATCAAGCAACTCTCTCCAACTAATGAAGAAGACACAAACACTCTTGCATCCGATGATGACGATGGATATCTCGACAACGATGACACCAGCAAGGACAACGATGGTTATGGCAACGGAATTGTTACAAAATCGGACGACGATGAAGGCAGTGACCCTGACGACACGAAGGATAACATATCGGGAACTCGCCACAATAATGAAAAACAAGACCAACAGCCACAGCGGCACTCCCTTCAACATCAACTACTGATTCCAACAAACCACTCTGGTGATTCTCCTTTGTCCAAATCAAAATGTGCTTCGGTGATGATAGATGTTCCTGAACCTCAATCAGCCCACATCAAGTCGAACAAAAAACTGTAAGCGCAAAATTTCAAAACTCAAACAATTTTTTGACTTACGCCTTTAATTGCACATTTTATAGCGGATCACAAAAGTACTTTACCTCATTACCATCTACTGAATCTACTGATTTGATCTACACAAAATGCTATCGGTAAGCCTGTAATCTCCAACGATAACCTCCCCCCCCAAAAAAAAAATCAATTCACGAACGCACTTTGTGGAACACTATACTAATAGGGGATTTTTATTTTACTTAGGCATAATCTTCCAGTATTTGTCAAGCAGATTGGGTCTAAGCGGGTCCGCATCGACGAAATTGTACGAACTGAAGCAGCCCTGATGAAGGAAACACGACATCAAAATTTGGTTGAATTTGTCGGTCTCATTTTGGAACCGCACAGAACATTTATTGTCGAAGGTAATAAACGAAAGAGGACAAGGGGAGGAGAAGGAAAAACAAAATATAACTGATTGTTCATTTATTATTGTTATTATTCGCAGAGTATTGTGCCAAAGGATCATTGACGGATGTGCTGGCCGACCCGGATATTGATTTGACATGGATCTTCCGCTTCTCATTGATCAACGACCTCATTCAAGGCATGGCATTCATTCATCGATCGAAATTCACTACTCATGGTTGTCTGACCTCAAGTGCCTGCTTTATATCCAGCAAGTGGGAATTGAAAATCTCAGATTACGGTCTTCATAAACTAAGGCGCTCCCAGGTGGATTCTGTACTACTTCCTTCGGTGAGGAACAACTATCTGGAGGCAACGGAACAAAAGGATGACATTATCAACAACTTGGATCGGATCAACATCGTCCAATTCAATCGAACTCTACTCTGGCTTGCTCCTGAATCAGTCTTCCGAACACCTTCTGGCATCTATTTGACGAATCCGAGCAAATTGGCTGATGTTTATAGGCAAGTCAAAAATATTATGATAAAGAAAAGGAACTTTTATGAACTAACTTTTTAATATATGAAATCTTCTGAATAGTGCTGGTATCATTATGAATGAAATCATTACTCGTGAATTGCCATATCAAACTCTTTTGGATGATGGTCTCACTGCTGAAAATATTTTTAACTTGCACCACGCTGGACCTTCATGCCTTGTTTTGTCGAGAAAAGACGACTATGCTGAGAAATTCAATGCTATCATTGTGGACTGTCTGTGCCCTGACGCTTCTAGAAGGCCAAGCTTTGTGATGATTGGGGTAATGAATCAAATTTGGAAAAAAAAAAGGTTCGTATTTGACTAACACTAATTTTTCACTTGAATGAATGCGATATTTTATAGAATCGTGTCAAGACAATTGACCCAAATCTCTTCCGATCTGACAGTGTTGTGGATAACATGGCTATATTGGTAAGTCTAGATAAAAAGAATTATGTGTTCAAACAAACTGATGGTAGATTTTTATATTGGTATTAGCTAGAAAAATATGCGAATAACATGGAAAAACTGGTACGAAAACGGACTGAAAACCTGGTACTGAGGACAAAGGAACTTGAATTGGAACGGGCAAAAACACAAGATTTATTGAAAGGTAATAGAAGAAAGAGGATAGAATAAAGTAAAGATAACAAAGTAAGAGCTCACTTACCGCTATATATATTTTATCTAGACCTGTCTGCAGCAAAAGAAACGGCCGAAACGGCAGCTGCTTCCAAACAAAACTTTTTGGCCAATATGTCTCACGGTAATATAGATGAGTACTTGAGGATGAAGTAAAAGTTTATATGTTACTCACGGAAATTCAATAAATCAATAGAAATCCGAACACCAATGAACGCAGTGATTGGAATGTCACGCATGCTTATGGAGAGTGATCTCGAACCTCATCTTTATGAATGCGCTGAAACGATCGAATCATCGGGTAAGAATAAATATTTAAGGAAAGCAAAATAGACTATTGCCTAAATGCTCATCAATTAATATATTTTTTAGGAAATCACCTCGTTGCTCTTATTGATGACATTCTTGACTATTCGAAGATTGAATCTGGTCGACTTGCATTGGAACACAGCAAACTTGATCTGGTATGGAAAAAATGATGGAAATAGTAGATGAGTTTTCAAACGGTGTTACTAATTTACATTTTCAATAGACATTTGTAATTGAAAGTGCTATGAAATTGATGTCGTCAAATTATCTTGGTAAAGGCGTGTCTCTATTTTATTGTTTCGATCCTGATCTTCCTATCCACGTATTTGGGGATTTGGTACGACTACGTCAAATTATCTTGAACCTGTAAGTTATGCAGTATTTAACAAATATTGTGATATTATTAACCAGACTCTTCGATTTTATGTTAGGCTATCAAATGCATTCAAATTCACTGAAAAGGGATCCGTTGTTATTCGTGTGGCTTTGGATAAAGATCGCAATATGTTTGATCCTGCTACGGAAATGGATGAAGAAGATGATCAATACCAATCACCTTGGATATCAATGACACCAAGCACTGAAACCGGGTATAATCCTTTGGACGTGATTCCTTACTTATTCTCTGTACGTGATACTGGCATCGGCATTCCTAAATCCAAGCTTAAGAAATTATTCAAGTCATTCTCACAGGTGGATACATCAACAGCAAGGAATTTTGGTGGGACAGGTAAAGCAAAACAGCATTACCTCGAATGTAGTCCATTACGAATTGAAAGTTTAGTAACAATGTTATTATTTAGGTTTAGGACTTGCTATCAGCAGGCAGCTATGCAGGATTATGGGTGGTGACATGGTAATGGAAAACAAATGTCATTCAAAAGTGGATATATGCTAATTGATTTCGATTTATCATTAGTGGGTGGAATCAGATGAAGGGCAAGGATCAACATTTTTCTTCCGCTGTAAACTACAAGCCCAAGTAGACACACCTACCTATGGCGAACAAAATTTACTGGCTGATCTGGCCAAACACAACTCCCGGCCCCTGGTAATATCTGGAAAAGAAGTGGCTCGACAATCATGGGTAGAACTACTTTCAAACCTTGGTATGGATGCCCGTGCTCTCTCATTTGCTCAGGCGGTTGAATTCTTTGAATTATTGGCGAAACAACTTCAGCAGAATAGTAACACCTTCAAAAACCAACTTCATCCAACAGTGTTGATCGTAGACTGTGATCTTGATATAGTCGACCATTCATCTCTATCCGAACAACAGCAAGGCAAAGACTCAGCATCCATGCAGCGAATGTCATCCACCGCCCCCGAAACGACAACAAGCCGGTCGGTCATTCAAGTGCTACAGCAAAGATTCGACATTAAGATAGTTCCAATACTATGCGTAACCGACGTACGGCTTCACAATTCCAACAATACCGCTATTTTAGCACCAAAAGCAACCACCGAACCATATCAACGTCATCCTCGTCTACCTGAATCGAAGCTACGCATTGAAACACCTCAGCAAGAAAGCAGCAATCCTTTTTACATGCAAACGTTATCAAAGCCGTTCAAAAATTCCAAACTTATACATTGCCTTCACATATTATCGTCAGTTTATTCAACCCCTCCGGAATCATCACCATCCTTACCGCCATTACCATCACCGAATCAACGCCATTTACCGACACTTACAACGATAGGGCTTGCAACGAGTCCTTCTTCGCCTTATTCACGCCATACTTGGGCAAATGGAACTCGTCATGCACGAAATATGAGCAGCTCTAGCACCGGCAAAAAGGATAGTTCTATGGTTCCATACAACTGCGCAACAGCACCAACAACAACACCCACGGCAGCTTTCCCCTCTACCTCTACGTCATCTGCAGCCTCTGGAAAACAGGGACCTTTATCGTGCTGGTATGAACGACTTGGCTCCGTCCGTGCACTGTTAGTAGATGATAATCCTGTCAATCAAAAGGTACTCTCCCGTATGCTAGATCGTCTGGGTCTCACATGTGATATCGCTCAGAACGGACGGCAAGCATTGGAAAAATGGATTGAATCGGAACAGAATGGTGCCCCTCTGGAACTGATATTTATGGATGTGTTTATGCCGGAAATGAATGGATTGGAAGCCACTACAAAAATACGCATGGAGACAACATCAACCCCCACTTACCCTTATATCATCGCAATGACGGCATGTGTGATGGCGGGAGACAAGGAAAAATGCATTGACGCTGGTAGGTCACATTGCTGCAGAAGATGAAAGATAACTGATGTTTTGTATACCATACTTACTTTATATTGTTTTTTTTTTTTTTGTTTTTTTTTTGCGGGGGGGGGTTACGAAAAAAAATATGATAGGTATGAATGGTTATGTTAGTAAACCGGTACGGAAAGAGGAATTGGAAGCTGCAATACACACCTTTACTCAAGTGGCGACCATATCCATGAAATCTGAAGACGATGCTATTGGGACTGATAATGATGACTTGCATGAATCGACCTGATCTCGTTGCCTTGAACGTTGGATCTTCTTCCCTTGGTTTATCCCATTCTCCTTAGTTATATATTTACCTATTTGATATTAGCTCTTTTTTTTTTAATGCTTTCTTTTACTATAAATAAAAAGCTCTGGTGCTCCTCAGGAGCTTTACGAAATCTTTGATTTACTGGGTGTTAGTGGCAGTGGGGGGGGGGTTTGGAGTGCAAGTTTCGATCGGATGGGATTAGATGACTCTGTCATCAACGTCCTCAGTGCTCAGACTAACAGAATGGAACAAGATACCATATTCGCATTTATACTCCGCCCACGTGGTTTTATAGGTTTATTTATTGGTCCTCTTTGTTCCTTTTCCGTTTTTTTTTTTTTTTTTTTGTCTTTAATGGAGTGATGTTGATCTTGGAGTAGAATAAAATCTTGAAGCAGAAGCAGGGAGATTTTGAAAAATGCAATATGAACATCATGAGGAAACCCTTTCATAGTGATTTGGGTCCACTATTAGATTAGACTCCATCTTAGACAACAGTTTGACGGAAACATTTGATTATGATAGTGTAGAATAGTATTAATTGCTATCGTTTATATCTACATTGAAATAAATATGTCTTGTTTTTTTTTACCATTATCATCTCTTATACGTTTAATTGCCATGTCGAATGGGCATGGCATATGTGCGGGTGTATATGCGTTTGTGAGTGAGTGTGTTTGAAAAGAAATGGGATGAATATCAAAACGACTTGATCCGGCAATCGTGGTATGTGTGTGTGTGGCCGTGGGAAAAAAACAAGTACAGTGTATTTGGTTCGGTTATATTAGCGTAACACTGGTGGGGTCAGTATTATTTTTCAACAATACATTCTCAAATTTTTCAAAGAAAAAAAAAAAAAGGATATTTTCCATGGGTACCCAACTACTACATAGAACAATATTTTTATTATAGCGAATCAATACAATATAATGAGCAGGTTTTTTAATCCCTCCCCGCATCGCAATCCAAAACCCCAATTTCCCGTCCCATCACCGTCCCTCAAACCATAACCGTCAAAACATGCCACCGGCCTAGTTTCGCCATCTGTGGCTAGTCCCAAACCTGCATCACAACCATTAAAAATAGAATGACAAAGATAAATAGAACTATTTTATTAAATAATGATATATAAAGCGGAGTGATATCAAAATAAAAGGCCAAAAACTATACACTAGACCGAACATAGGTCATAGATCATTCATTTTGTTGCCAACTTGGATTTCAGGTGGTACATCGACTGATGGGAGTTTCAGAGCCACCTTATGACCAGAGGACCAGTGTATAGTAATAGGGGGGAGAACTAGAAATAAACGAAAGATGGTTTATAGTGGCAACTACACTCACTCACAGCAAGTCCTAGGTTCATTTGTATGATTGGTCGAGAAGAGATAAGCTCGTACTAGACAGTAAAGAATTAGGTTTACCAGTCAATCGATGAGGTGCTGAAATAAACGGAAGCATAGCAGGCGGTACATTAAGTAGTGGTATAAATTATTATTTGATGAATCGCTGGATAGCTAAGTAATAAAAAGGCATATTTTATTATGGCAATACGATACGTATAAAATAAAGATGTGGTACTCATTGTAACGTCGGATTCAATGGAGGGAGCAGAGGAAGACGAATGGGGGATCTAAAGAAATGCCAATGCTAATCTAAAGGGTCTTTTGTAGAGATCTAATATACGTACAAGTCATGAGAAAGACTTCGAAAGGATAACTTTTATTGAAGCAGAGCCAACAACTGTCAACATTAATCTAAACGAGCGATGGTAAAAAGGGATTCAATGTACAAAACATGATGGAGACTAATAGGACATATTTCATTGAAGCACATAAAGAGAGACATAATTTATTCAATATATATTCAAACTATGGGCAAACTAAGACTAAACCAAGACTAAACTAAGCGAATGAAGGCTCTGAAAAGTCAGCTAAAGGTTGTCCAAAATCCTGACTCCAAAATGAAAGGGTCTCCCCATGGATCTTGTAATCCCTGTTCTGAAAACGGTTCTAAACTAGTCCTGACACTAATCTAAGCCCAAAATAATCCCATAGGAACCACAATTGTGAAGAAAGAGAGCGAAAAAAAAAAGAGTAAATAAAAGAACCCACGTGTGCGGGATTTGAAATCTTATCGGTGGGCACTGTGTGAATTGCAGTTTGAAAAAAAAAAAAAAAACCACAAATCCAGAAGGCAGCTATAACATAGCTACACACACCAGAATAACGAAGTAATTGCATTTTCTCATTGATATCATTATTGTGGGCTCACGTTGTAATAATGTTTTAATAATATCTTTCTTGTCCGTTCAAAATCATTCGTCCTTCGATGTCGTAGGCCCTCCGTTATCAACGACGCATCAATTGTCGGTATGAGTCGGCAGAGTGAAGCAAGCGGAGAGTGAACAACATAACGAAAAAGGAATATAAAGTGATTTTATTTGTTGTTGGATGAACTCGAAGCGTGTTGTATAGTACAATGCATGCAGTACGAAAGATTATTTGATGGTCGTTTTTCAGTGAATTCTGATAAGTGATCAACGTATCATATGACATGTATAAATAACTAATCACATGCGAAATACATAAATAAAAAAAAAGAGTGGGGGCCTGGGCAAATATGGTTTGAGCATGTTTGAACGCGTAGGTGTTGATGATTTGAATTTGACACAGTATACGGTGCTTCTCGTGCAGATCATGTTATATAGGTATTATTGAAAGCGAGATTAATGGTTTGGAAAAAAAAAATTATCAACATTTTCATTTTGTCATGCAAAGCGCTGCAAAGAGCCCCTGGTTGGGCGACAATACCATCCCCACCAGTCGAATATGTAAAGAAAAGATGTTTGTCCATCGACCAATGGCGATGCTCACTTCCATCATCTTTTGCTAATCTAGTTATAGAACGTCTGTGTAAGTGAATCATTGGTACAAGTATTATTGGAATAGCAACCAACCAAAGATGCACGAGGAAGCTAAACAATATGATAATCAGAAGCCACCATCTAATCTCACGTTAATAGATTATAAAATAGATAGACAGCAATGATCGAGTGTTTTTATTTTTCAATACAGTACAATCATGGATTTATTAAAAAAAACTAAAAAACTAAGTCCTAAAGATGATAATCAAACCAGTTGAATCGCCTTATGCTTTTTGATTGTCACGTTCTTCGATTAATTGCTTAATATGCTTGCTAAGAACAAATTTGCTCAATGTCTCAGTCGACAAATGACTAGCACCTTGGACAGTTTCAATACACTATATAAAAACGGTGTTTAAAACATATTTATAGTAACTGTTTTGGCTTCTCTTTATTTTTTTTACTGTACCTTTGAAGAGCCACACCAGCAAGCGAAGGGTTGTGCTATTAGTGAGGTGATTCACAAAAAAAAAAAAAAAAAAAGTTGAATGTCAATAAAATGATGACAAAAAAAAATAAAGTTGTTTACCCATGTCCCATTCTGTAGAAGGATAGAAGAAGGTCAATTCATCGCCAGCCTTGACATCCTTTAAAGCGACAATAGCCATACGATCAACATCCATGTGCATAGTAGGATCGCAGGAATGGTTCATGAAAACCAAATCACTGTTCAGTTCGACGTGTTCGGTAGCAGAGACTTGTACTGAGGAATACAGTTTAGGACCAGGTGTCAATCCTTTCAAATCGACCACAGTATCGCCTTTTGAAAATCCAAGTTGAAGTTCCAGCTTACTGGAAAATTGTTCGGGAGAGCCTTGACGAACTACTTGGAAAAGACCCGGATGGGTAGGCTTTTCACTGGGCAAGTGAATGTGTTGAGTATCAGTTTTGACAGACATTGTTTATTTTTTGTATAATAATATGGAGTAAAAGAGAAAAAGACCACCAGGACACCTCACAGCCCCCTCACCTCTCCTTTTATATTTTTTCGTATTATTGCTGATACATCATCATTCCAATGGCCACATTATAACGCACATCTACCGGATCGAGACGCGGTTTTTTAATAGACATTACATCACTTTAGAACCTATTAAAGAAACCCTTCGCCAGATTAGGCAAGAGACTCTATTCTGTGTAACCAACTCCCGACTATTTAACTTAAAGGATTAGCAATCACAAAGCTGTAAGGTGGGGTAACTTGACTTCATTTAATAATTACTACAGTGCTGCTGTATTTAAAAGATGTGTATGTAGCTTGCTGTATCTTACAAGATACTGGATTAACAGCATATGTGGCCATGTGGAGTAATTTGCTCTCTCAGATGAGCATATTATTGGTTACAGCATTAATGATGATTTCTATCTTATCTTTCTAATCTACTAAAAGAAAGAGAAAGACAAACCAAACCGTTCGTACCTCTATTAGACAATAGGGTACACAAACATCATCAATGTACTATGGACCCCAACATCCACGAACGTGGTAATAGAATTTTGATGATTTAAATGCCGCTCCTTTTTTTTCGTTTTGGGGAATATATTTAATTCCTTAAACTTCGTTTTTTTTTAAGAGAGCCGTATTTGCGTATTTGCTTTGTTTGGGTTTTTCTTTATATATACATATAACATTCTTTCCTTTATGAAGAAATGGTAAGTATATATGAAGAGCGAATGTAAAAGAAATACTTACCTTTTTTTCTTCTTCTTCTTTGAGGAATGCACTAGGGGTCAATAGCCAATACCGTGCGCGTAAAACTTTTATCACCATTTAGAAACCTTGATGAATGCTCATGTCGAACAACAGTTTTACCACTGACGCTTGGAAACACAAGGGCTCAGGCGAATGGTAAGAAAAATAAATAACGTGATGTCTAAGTGCTTGAGCAACCATTTGTGGATTTTAGTATTACTCTTAAGGATGTATACACTAATTCTTTATTTAAATAGTACACTGGACCGCTTTCCAGCTCACAGTGAAAGGCCCATTGTCAGAACTCGAGGTGAGTTGAGATACAGCAAGGCAATGACTGGACTTTGTGGAATACACATATGTAGTTATTAACAATGTTTTACCCCGTTGTATTGGATGTATGTAGGACAAATAGCGCTCACTCGTGGTGGATATCTGAACTACAGCTATGTAAACCTTAGGTAATATATACCAACTTGCTTGAATACTGTTACGTTCTACCTTATTAACTGTATGCACTCTGTTTGATAGATATATTTACCGACTTCTAGGATTTCGGAATTCACTGCGATCACGTACACCCTTTAGTGCAGCATGTACTACGAATATAAATGTGGCACCTATGACGAAAAGCGCTCAGACCTCATCATGGATCAAAAAAGGGAAAATCAACAGAATACTACCACCAGCAATGTTTTTGCAATGGCCAAACTATGGACCTTACTTCACTGCCAGGTTCAGCGACAACGTATATTTACCTTCCCTCTTCCCAGACGAAAATTCAATATGACAACTGCAGAATGGATCAAAAAAGTCGACATATCTCATCACGAATACTTCCGGCCAATGTCAACAAAAACCTAGCAGTATACAAAGAAATGGAACTTGGACAATACAGCTCTATGGGAATAGTCTCAGATAGAAAAATATGTGTGTTGCCTATGGTAGACACAGTTGGAAATTCTTTAGTCGAGATGGCGACAGCAGGTAGAGTGGACTGGTCTAGGTAAGATAAGGAAAAAAAGGAAAAGGAAAATGATATTCGTGGCGACTATTGTTGGATTTGATTTTTGGTCATGCTGATCGCTAATTTATTCATTTTCTATGGTAATTTATAACAGGTGATGCAAAAAAAAAAAAAAAAAAAAAAAAAAAAAAAAAAAAAGCTGGCTATGCTTGTCATCTTATATGAAAACACCAGTATTTTGCATACAATGGTCACGATTAGACAAAGTGAATTGATAGGGCGGTGTCCAAAATGTATGTACAACATTTCCTCAATGCTGACTGACTTGATCCTTCGCTTTCTGATTCTGTAGATTCTCAAGAAGCTGGTTTAGTGACTGGTTATGCCTATGTTATCCTATGCTGTAGTTTTAGCCTCACCGTTCCTCACTGTTGATTATATTTACCTTTATTTATTCTTCCTCCTCCAAATCACATACACAATCCATGCTAGTCCATAGTCCATATTAGTTACTTTACTTTTACGTTATTTGCCACAATTCTTTATTTTCTATTCTTCAAATCAATAAAATGTTTATAACACCAATCTATTTTGGGTCAAGGCCTACCGAAAAAAAAGTGGCTGTATATTCTGCAATTACCATATAAATTGATCTGTTGTATGACCATTATGTTTGTCTTTTTTGTTTTTTGTTTTTAAATATGATAGCGACAACAGCCCCATCTATCTTTTTGTTGCCACAAAGATGATAAACATAATGAGCCACAATGACTTTGATCATGTGTGTGCTTCAGAGTTGTATATATTTTACCCATAAGAACCCTTACTCTCAATGGTCATTGACTTGCATGTATCACGAAATAATGTTTTTACCACCATGTCAAGTGGTAAATTCAATTTCGGAGATCCAATATTAGGTCTCCCTGAAGAAAAAAAAAAAAAAACGCATATAAAATGCAGACCTTTTTAACAGCTTTTTTTTTTTTTTTTCTTAACCTTCCTACCCCTGTTCGTCGCTTACTGCCATTTTTTTTTAATATGCGTCTATCTCTTCTAGCAACAAGTATATTATCTACGGCACTGTTGATCCAGGGTCAGCCTGTGACACCTTCATCATCCAATTCCACTTCCACTACCACTTCACCTTCTTCCTCAGCGTCCTCCACATCATCCCCACCACCTAATAATTGTAAAGTTGTTGCAAAAACTGATCTTGATGGACGTGATTTGCCAAAGGCCGACGCCACTCGCGTTACTGATGTTTATAAAGCAGGTGACTGTATTGATGTCAAATGTCAATTAAAAGGCGAAACCATGTATGACACACCAATCTGGGATTTAGATACAAAAGGGAACTATTTGCCCGATTATTATGTCAAGACAGGTCATGATGGATTCAGTGATGCTTTTCCTCGATGTCCTGACAGTGGCAAATATGAAACTGGCTCTGGAAAGGACATCGTGGCGAAGGCGCAGACCCAGGATGGAATTCAGGTACCGCCTAGACCCATATTTGAACTACTACCACTTTGGCACTAAGTCTTTTTTTTTTTTTTTTTTTTTTTTTTTTTTTTTTTTTTTGGGACATAGTATTCTTGGGGAGGCGGAAATGAAACTGGACCTTCCAATGGTATTTGCTGTTCACCCTCTGGTTATGATGATCGAAACGTCACCGGTTATGACTGCTCTGGACTGACCAAATATGCTTTGTATCAAGTCAAACAAATCAACCTTATTCATTATACCTGTAGTCAGTTCAATGATACACGTGGTACGCAATATCCTTTTGATCAAGCCCAGCCCGGCGATCTGATTTTTTACGGTACCGACGAACAAAATGTAACTCCCATGTGGCTATTTATGCTGGTAATCAACAGATGGTCGAAGCGAGACAACACGAAGATCCGGTTGGAACGCATCCCGTACGTGATGGCCATGCTCCTTATGTTGTGCGCTTCTAGTCTCTTCCTTATTATATAGATTTATATCTCAAATCAACCTTTATTCATATTATATAATAAAACAATACAATTATGATCTTTGCCTGACATGTGGTATTATCATGATAAAAACCAATCCCTAACTGACCGTAAAACTGCTTCGGCTAAACTGGCTTGAAGTTTGTACCTGCTTGGAGCCCCATGTTATGCTTATTATTTTTTTTTTTTTTTTTTTTTTTTTTGGGAGGGGTGGGTGGATATTATGGGTTAACTAGTAGAACAGTAGGGGATTTTTGGGTTTGAAAGAAAGCGAGAGTAGGGTAGGTTCTTGGCCTTTAGAAGTAAGAGAATATGATATGCTATAACTTATTAAAGGTATTCATTGAGGGAATGTAAAGGTCTGTTTTTATTTTTAAATAAAGATAACGTCAGCTAAGCTAAGAGGGGTAACAATTCTATGGCAAGTGATAGCTATTCTACAGTGGATCAGTGAGCTAATTTTAGGTGCATGATCAACTATTGCATAGAGGGAAGTCAAGTGCTGCCAAGTGCCGTCATAAAACAAGAGAGCTCCTGTTGAATGGTGGGAACGGCTGTCATTAGAAGAGAAAACCACGAAGCTGATGATGTTCATGATGTTGATTGTTTAAAGTGCAGTGAAAAAATAGGAGCAGTAGATGGATTTCAAAAACCGCACACGTGAATTTTATTTAGACCCATTTTCAAAATTTTCGCTTTCTCTATTCTTTTTTCTTTTTTTTCTTTCTTTAATTCTTCGCAATTGTGACCTCCATGGGGCTACTTTGGACTTAGATTAGTGTCAGGACTAGTTTAGAACCGTTTTCAGAACAGGGATTACAAGCTGCATGGGGAAACCCTTTCATTTTGAAATTAGCATTTAGGAACCTCCATTAGTTGGCTTTTTGAAGCTTCATTAGCTTAGTTTAGTCGTAGTTCATCCATAATCTGTATCTATATCTAAATAAAATATGTTTCTTTTTATTTGCTTTAATTCAACTATGTACCATTGGTCTTTTTCATTGTTTGTGTAATAGATTGCTTTTGTTCTACCAACACCCCTTGTGATTAGATTTGACAGTTGTTACGCTTCAATAAAAGGTGTACGGTTATAGTCTTTCTCTAACTTGCACAATATATTAGATTCCTGTTTACAGTCACTCCTTTAGATTATTACTAACCGTTCTTCGGTTCCGACAGGAGCCCCTCTCCTTCTACCTCAATAAATCCATTGTAACGCTTTTTGATGTGTGCTGCTAGTGCGAGTTGTGCCTGAGGGGGTATTTTGTAAGGGACTTTTACTGTTTTTACTATGTTTTTCTAGTATCTAGGATTCCCCTGATAACAGTATAAGGAAAAATGGGATTTATTAATTTATATTTTTGGTGGTAAATATGACCTTTTCTGCGTTGTACTGTACAGTACTATAGACGACTGTTCTTGAGCAGGCTAGGTGTCTGTACAAAAATTGCTTGCTTTTTCTTTATCTTTTTTTTTTTTTTTTTTTTTTTTGATACATTGTATGTGTTTATTAGAATAGGATTAAGCTTTTATTAGGAAAGTGACCATTGGTCTAGGTATGTCTGGCCGACAAAGATGACAAATAGGAAATTCGCGGATACTTTCCCAAAAACAAATAAAACAAGACATAGACAAATGATATAGGAAAATATATCAACTAAATGACAAAAAAAAAAAAGGGTGACATAGACTAATGGTAATAAAGCAAAATATATTTATTGAAGATGTAGTATGATTTAGGACAAACCCATACTGAGTTATACTAATAACGGTTCCCTGAGCACTAACTAAAAATGAAGGGAGAGCTAAGCTGATGGTGACCTCACATCACGAATCCAAAATGAATGGGTTTCCCCATAAATATTTCCATTCTATTTTTTTTTTTTATTAAAGTGTCCCTGATACAAGTTCTAACACTAATCCATGGTCATCATAACCTCATTGAGCATATCAATGATAAAAATCGACAGGGAAGAATCAAGAATGGAATATGTTTTTTGAATGTCCTCTTTTTTTTTGGAAACGCTGCTGTGCACGACAGTTGGACCCCAAGCGCTTAGACCATGAAAAATGTGAGATACTGGGTGTATTTGCCAAAAAAAAAAAAAAAAAAAAAAAAAAAGGCAGGTACGACAAAGTGGCTTCAAGGATTTCGCTTATTTGGGAAGGTCAGCGACAATCCTATACTAGATCCTATATATTTCGATACAAAATGAGCTTTGTTAGAGCGATCCCCCCCCCTCTCCCGAAGAAAACACAGTCTGGTAATTTCCTTTATCTTGGCAACCAGTCATCCATATATAATACATATTGTTCGAATGTCTGAGTCTACCATCCCGACGAGAAATGATTTTTCCTTGCTTGATTTTCAATTTGGGGGTGGGCATTGATCGGGTCATGAATTATCCATTGCCTATATATGTGACTGACTTACTTCTATAAAACGGGCGAAGTTTTTTTTTTCTTTTTTTTTTTTTTCTTTTTTTCTTCACGTCTTTTTCAAGGGGGGAAGCTTACTTCAAATGAGGTACCTACTGATGAGTAACTGCCGAAACCCGTTATATACTTACGATCAGTAGACCATTATGGGATACTGGTCAATTTTTGGAAACCTCTTCAAGAGGTTATACTATTATTTACGGAAACAAAAATGAAAATGGGAGGGAGATGGGCGTTGGGCAAAAAAAAAAAAAAAAAGTATGTGTGTATGGGTGGACAGATTACTTGATATTTTTTTTACATTGAAAGTTGAAAACGAAAGTACATACAACAATAATAACAATAGTATATAAAAGGACGGTTTTTATTGGAAATAAACTATATATGATTTCGGTGGCAGGGAAATGACTATTTTATTGAGACACAACTAAAGGGAGGGAGGAGATCAAACTAAAACAAATGTATATAAAAGGGGGGAAGGCTGTTGATCATAGTTGACTTGATTTTTTACGTTTAATAAAAAAGGGGATCTTGGCACTATGTTGATTGTTGGAACTGGAGGCGTGCGGTCGTAAAGCAGGCATGGATAGACGATGCATCAATGTTTTTGGTGGGGATGGGAGCGATGATTTTGCTGTAGAAGAATGCTCAGCAGGCATCGTGACTGGAGAGTACTGCAATGGTTTGGGTGGATATTGAGAAATAGAAGGTGGCGATAAAAGAAGAGGTGAGAATGAGGATGCTGATGATTTTTTTGTGATCGGGGGAAAGGTGATGGTGGTGTGAATGGCAATGGTTTCTGGTAAAGAATGGATTTGTATAACATCGCTATCATTTTCTTGCTGCTGCCGCTGCCGATCTTCTCTGCTGTTGTTGCGTAGATTTTCGTGTGATCGTGATATATTTTTCCATGTCGAATCCAGTGTTGCCCTGAAAAGCGCAGAGGATTGCCGTAAACGCTCGCCTGCAGAGGATCGGCGTGGATTTCTAGTAGGTGTAGCTGCTGCTGCTGAAGATTTCGGTGGTATAGACGGTGGTGATGGTGGCGACGGTGCGGAACTGATAGGTATCGGCTGACATGAGGAAGCGGAAGAGGAACCTTGATTCTATTATTATAATAAAAAAAGGGGGGGTCAACGGGGGTTCATTTTATCAAAAGGGAGGGAGGTCGGACTAAATAATGAATTTGTGTATCCATCCACTCATTTGACAGAAAATGTATTACCTGATACTGCTGCTGCTTTTCTTGTTCAAGGTCTTTGTGTAAGCCAGTTCGACGCATGTCAAATTGTTGAATGAGGTCATCAGCAAAAGAATCATTTATCGTCAAGTCGCAAGGCAATGATAGCCATTCTTTGATATATGGAGACGAGGGAGAGGAAAGGGTAAGAGCAGCCATAAATTTATTTAGTAAAGAAACGAAAGAATATAAGCGAAAGAAAGGAAACTGTGTTTTTTTACATGTTGTTTTTTATTTCACCTTTGTAACGTCCACCTTGTGCAACCAACAAAAATTTTGACATGATCATCAGTAAGTATTCAATTAACGATTCAAAGATTCATTTTATTATTATTTGAGCGAGGGAAAAGAGGAGGAAGGAGGGGGGATTTGTTGTATAATAGATAATTAAATCAAGAGGAGATAGGGTAAAGAGGAGAGGGAAGATCATATAAACACATATTGGATGCACAAAGTATATAAAGGGATATGTACGTATGTAAGATGAAAAAATGGGGCAAAAAAAATGAAGGATGAATACTATAAAAATATAATAACTACTACTAAATACTAAATATTAAAAGCTAAATACTGTGGGTGCTAATGAGGTCTAGAAGGTCCCAATCCTAGTAAAAGCAAATCGTCCCGAATATCTTGTGATGATAAATCCGGTACCTGTGGTGCCCTTGGAAAACCAATCACGTCCTTGATATGTTGCAAATCCAACGTTTCTTCCTGTTTTCGTTGTTTTTGCAATCGTAATGTATGAGCATCCGGTAGCAATTTGCCGGGTTCTATTTCCAGTAATAATAATAAAAAAGTGATTAATTATCATTTCACCCTTCATATCATAATATCAATCAATTGCTTACTTTGCAATGGATCATTCAATTTGCCTTGTTCATCTTCTAAACGCCAGCGCTTTCCGTTTGTTGATGCTAATAGTTCTCTTCGTATCGATGATTTCCTTGACTAAATAATAAATCTAATTCAGTACCCACCCATAACCATGTTCCTCTATAATAAAAACCTGATACTTACGATAAAATGTACATTGGCCTGATATTCAAATCCTTCAAATTGTTTTTCAAAGTTAGCATGTTGGTATTTCCGCCATGCTTCCGCTGTTCTAATCCGCCGACCCTTCTTTTCTTCAATTTCGGTCATCAGTGTTACTAGTTCGGGATGTGTTCCGTTCGCTATCATCATCGCTTCTTCATTCAGTTCCGCCATTTTTTCTTGATACATCCTAAAAAAAAAAAAAAAAAAAAAAAAGTGTCAGTTTCTTTGTCTATTTTCTCTCTCTCCTTTTTTTTTTTTTTCTTCATCTTTATTTTCGCTCTTACTTGTCACGAAGTCGACCAAATTCCACTTCAATATGAGTTAGAGCTTCCAAAGCATCTTTGTGTCGTTGTTGATTATCATGGTCTTCTTCGCCTAGTAGAATATAGAAAATAAGAATCAATATTCATATCCACAGTTTTGATAGTTCGCGCCGCATCATCCTTTGTTTGTTTTTGTTTTTTAACTTACTAGTAGTGGATGGTCTTTCAGATTCTCCATATAAAGTAGATTGGGTGTTACCATTAGTGTTGCCGACGGAATCGTCCATATGGGACGGAGTGTTGGTTTGATTTGGTGCCAGTATTGTGCCATTTCCGTTTTCTTGTTCATGATAATCAGTGTCATGTGGTCCCTGGTCGCTAACACCTGAATCTTGTGGTGGTGGCCCTTCAACATCCTCTTCCTGTGATGATTTGGTGGATGGCGATTTTGATAACGTCGATATGCTGTTTTTCGAAGTTGCTGTTGCTTTGTTGCTTCCCTTATCGTGATTGCTTGTCAATGACGTCTGATCAGTACTGGTATCCGCGACGCGAGTATCCACTTCATTGTCGCCTTCGTCGTCGTCTACTTCGTCTTCCTCTTCCTCTTCCTCTTCCTCTTCGTCCTTTTCTTCAATAGTGTCGTCTTCCCCCTTTAGTCCGGTATTCATTGAAGATCGACCATATATATCCCGCCCAGTCATGGAAAGTCGTCTTGATTTGATTGCATGCGCAGTGCTGTTGCTATTGGTGGAGTGGTTGTCAAACAGGTTGTCGTCGTCCGCTTCTTCATTCTGGTCGTCGCCAACGTTTGATTCACCGACAAGACTACTACTGTCATGTTTCCTTTTTGATCCATTTTTTGTTGGTTGCGGCGGCGGTGGTGGTGGTGATGTTGAAGGGGAAGAGGATGAAGCCGATGCAGTGGATGCTGAGGATGATACTGATTGTTGTTGTTGTTTCTGACTTGATGATACTGTGGTGAGTGTCGGTGAATGTTCTAACCTTGGTGCTGGTACGGTGGCTGAAGACGCTGCTAATAACAATAAAGCGTCGTCGCCTTCTTCATTGTCTTCGTTGTCTTGTAATTCAGGCGACACCGATCTAGAGAGGGGGAAATCATCTGGCACTGATGATAAAGGAGAAGCAGAGTCCTGGTCCATGTTGATATCATCAAGTTCACCGGTAGAAGGAAGTAGAGGTCCATCAAATAAATCATCAATATCATCATCACCGTCGTCCTCTTGTTCGTTGTTTACATGGGTGGTAGCTGCCGGTCGGATTTTGTCAGTGTCGTCGTCTCCTTCATGTTGGTCGTAAGTGTCCTCATCCATTATGTTGTCTGTAGGTGTCAGCGGTCCTTGGCCAGCAAATGTTGTATCATCACCATCATTGTCTTGGTTTTCTTGATCTTCCACTATGGGTTCATCGGCCGAATGGAAAAGTTCACTACCAGTATTGTGTTGTTGACCATCTAAACCGTCGTCGTCTTCGTCGTCTTCGTCCCCACTGAGTACTGATGGCGAAGAGCCTAATGATAGTTTTGAGCTATGTTGGGCTGGAGTATCATCACCTGTATTGTCCATGCCATTATCTGTAGAAGCGCCCATGTTGTTCGTTCAATAAAAAAAAAAACTAATAAACTGTAAAAAATGCGTGTGAGTGAGACTTTATGAGGTAAATGACTGGTCGAAAGAAAATAACCTACCTTTGATATAATAGAGAAGAAGGATCGTCAAAGAATATATACAAATAGAAGGGATGCGTTGACGAGAAGAGCGCAAATCCTCACAGCTATTTGAGAAAGAAAAAAATAATAAAAGAGGGAATGGGAAACAAGGAAAAAAAAAAAAAGACAAATCGCCAATTTCATGAGCAGGCAGTGAAATGCTGACCCGATCCGGGAGCGGGTGTTCAAAAAAAATTGAAGGCTTGAAAGCGGCTGGTGGGTACTATTGGGTGGGGTGAGATCCAATCTACTTCATCCCTTTTTCTTCTTAACGAAACTCTACAACGGTTTAGATCATGGTGAGTCTTTTCGATACACAATAAGATAGAATATATATAAAATATTGGATGGATGGAAATGATATTGAATCGATGACAACAGAAATAGCAACAATCGATGAACGAATGGGTTGATGGATGAATGGATGGATCGTTGGGACACTGCATCATTCAATATTTTGGGTGTGTGTCGCTGCATAAACAACAAAAAATACTGACGATTATTGTTATTTATTATGGATTCGTTAGGACTCCTCAAAGACTCCCGTTAAGCTCGCTCGTGTCATCAAAGTGCTTGGCCGTACTGGTTCTCGTGGTGGTGTGACTCAAGTACGTGTTGAATTTATGGACGACACCAACCGTAGCATCATCCGTAACGTCAAGGGTCCCGTCCGTGAAAACGATATCCTCTGTCTCTTGGAATCTGAACGTGAAGCTCGTCGTCTCCGTTAAAAAAAGCAAACCAATCATTCCCTTTTTATGAACACTTCCCTCACTATATATTATATAAATCGCCAACTCAATTAGCATTAGACCCCCTCACCGCTTTTGTTAATGATGTCATCCTACTTTGTCTTTTTATACATTTATAAATAAACTTATTACAAAAAAATAGTCTTTAACTGTGATCATATTGATACCTGTTAGAATATATTAAGATGGATAGGGATTGTATAGTTTGGGTGATTTGAATTGCAGGGACAGCGGAATCTCAATTTACGGGCTTTATTGAATTGGGCTGAAGGTGTGCAAGTGTTTATGTTATATACGTCTTAAAACAAATTATTTTTCTGCACATTCTATGTCAAGTGTAACTTTTAGTTTATACCGACAGTACTCCATAACAAAGGGCCTTGTCAAAAAAAAAAAAAAAAAAAAAAAGCTAGCACGAGTGATAAATCACTATTTAGGAGAGCATATTGAAAATTATTGCGGTAATTCTCACATTTACAAATAACTGTTCTACTGGGTGTCAAGACAAGGGAAGCAGGTAGTCGTAGTGGATGAACTAAAGAGCAGCCGTTTAGTAGGACACCCTCAAAACAGTTATAACGGCGACATCGTTCACTATCATATGGGTGAAATGATGGTTGATAAAAAAAATATATTTTATTGAAGCAAATAGGTAGATACTAAAGCTAAAGGTGAGAGATCCATGGTATCAAGGAATTTGATAGGAGGATGTATTGGAGGAAACATGAGGGGACTACTATGAGATTAGAATAATGACCAGCACTAATCTAAAGGGACTACTATAAAAAAAGGGGGCTCATGCACTACGCAAGGCATCAGGAAGACGAAAGAGACATCTGGTATTGGGTCACAACAACGATCAACATTAATCGAAAAGATGATGTTTGTAGAAAAGAAATCTATTATGCACAATACATGAGAACGACTAATGGATCATATTTCATTGAAGCATGTAAAAAGATACATATTTTATTCAATACATATTTAAACTATAAACAAACTAAGATTAAACTAAGCTAATGAAGGCTCCGAAAAGCCAACCAGTGGTCATCATCCTAAATCCTGAATCCAAAATGAAAGGGTTTCCTCATGCATATTTAATCCCTGTTCTGAAAACCCTTCTAAACTAGTCCTGACACTAGATCCAAGTCCGCGAAACCCCCATAGGAGCCACAATTGTGAAGAATAAAAAACAAAAACAAAAAAAAGGAAGAAAAAAAAAAGCGGAAGCAAAAAAAAAATTGGTAGGGTAAATAAAAAATTCACGTGGTCGGCATTTGAAATGGTTTTAGTTTTTGAGGGTTGATACAGCTTTTTGGCACCTACAAAAAGGGTGCCTCTCTTATTTTTTTTTTTAGTTACTAAAATCAACACCATACAGCATAATCAACATGGTAGTTCTCTTCTAACGATAGCAACGTCTACCATTCAACTTTGGCAGGGGAAGCCCTTTCATTTTGATTCTAAGACCTTGGAGAGTGTCTTGATTAGCTTTGTTTGTCTTTTTTCTTCAATAAAACTTGTCTTTGCTTTTAAAAAATTGTGTTTGTTTCAATGATGTGTGTTTAAACTTCACTAGAAGCTATGTCAATACATTTTTTTATTATAAAAAAAAAAAAACAATATAAATCAATTGCGTAACTTCTTTATACCTTTCCAATTTTATAATCAGATCACGCAGTTAGACGTTTTATTTCATGTAAAATATCATAAATACCCTTCACACCTTCATTTAAACCTATTTATTGCTACACTGTGTCATATAAACGCCTCCGTTTCCCATTTTTATTCTAACACCCAATTGCCCATGTCTACCAAATCAATATGATACAGCCCACATCAATCAAACAATATGATCACGTACCTCTTTAGAACTATTCTATCACAGTCAATCATTTGAGTCCTTATTTATTTGGCTAAAGAAAAAACAATGTTTTATTTTGATATCAGAGACAACAAGACTAACAATATATTTAATGCGTTTCTGTTAATAAGAATGGGAAGTGAGCTAGGTGTGAGATAACTTTATACAGGTTATTGAGGATAAAAAAAAACTAGAGGGTAGACGTATATGTGATAGAAGATAGAAAAAAACAAAAAAAAAAAAAAGGCTACATACAAAGATATATATATATATAACTAAAGGAGGGAGGAGAGAAAGGTAGAGGATCTAAAAAGTAACTTGGACGGCTTCATCCACACCTGATTCCGAAGGGCAGTAGGGACATTTAAAACGCAAAGCATTTCTATAATGATAATGTCAAAGAGTGATAAAAATGAGTGATCATCAATAGATTAAATATTTATACGCACCTTCCATAGCGGCTATTTTTTGATAATCGAGCCAAACTTTCCTTGCATATAACGTGACCACATGGCATCATCATTGGGGATTGTCATCGGTAGCCTGTTCCTTGCTGACAGGACACGCAAACACTGAATGGAACCGAAGATCGTCCTCCATAGGGATTTCCACGGGTAATTCATCTTGTTGACTCCATTCCGCCCGCTTCGCCACCATAATCTTGTGTAGTTTCATAATGATCGGCAATGCTGTGGTGCCCACATAAACACTGGCGTACAATGGACTTTCAGCACTCATGTTGAGCAATGAGCAAAAATCACGTTGGAATTCATGCTGAACATCTACCCATAGATTCGGTGAGCACAGGTAGGCATAAGGTGAAGATTGAATATCCTTGTAGATTGTGGATGTCATCAATCGCCTGATTTCTAAAATAAAACAAAAAAAAAATTAGATATCTCCAATCATATATATATATATATATATATATATAAGGGTCATTTCTTACCAGAAAAATGCTTGTCCCCAAATTGGCTGAAGTGCTGTCGTCCATAGGAAATGGCATCTAAAGGCTGCTGCGCTGTCAAAAGTTGAAGGAATTGTAGTCGATGCAGATTGAATTCAAGACTACTTGACAGACCATTTAATTCTTGACGATGCTCTTGTGCCCATCTACAATAATACAGCATGAAGTATAAAAGCCAATCAGGTATAGCAATCAACAACGTTTTTCTAACTTACCGAATAGCTTCATCCAGCTTGTGTTCTTGCCCCAGTTGTTTGATGATAGTATACATTTGCCTAAACTGTGATTTCAAGTCATCCACCACAGCGACGAGTGCGGGATCATTGACAGACAAGTCCTCCGTATCAGGTAGCATTCCATGAGAAGAAGTCATTTCAGTCATAAAGTTGTCGCACATATCAAATTGACCTTGACGAATAAAATGCATAGCCAGAGCTCGTTGGAGTAAGTGTTCCTTGCCAGCAAAAGAATCTGGTTGATAAATCACCGACACATCTTGTTTGAATTTCTGTATAATAAAAATAGTGAGTAAAAACCAGTCAACGTCGTATCTTCCGCCTTCCCCCCCCCCACCGTTTTCCTCCACTTCTCCAGTACTCTTCCGAATCCTGTTAGTTTCTGTACATACCCTATCGACGTCTTTACCAAATTTTGATAAGGCTGACTGGAAATCCTTCTGCGTGCGCTGGAATTGGAGCTTTTTTGCCTTTTCTCGAAGTGATTCCAGAGTCGCCGTTGTCTGTGAAGGTTCTGGATGGTATAATAATGATAATAATCAAAGTTTAATGTTGATTCAAGGAGTGTAAGATGGAAGATGAATGTGCTTACCATTGTTGTTGATGTTATCTTTCACCTTTTCCAAAAGTTTTTTGAAGGTATCAAGTTTCGTTGTCGTTGCATCTTGGTATTTTTGGTGACGTTGCTCCAATTCAATACTAGCGGCAATTAATGTGTCCATATTTACAAGTAGAGTAAGGTATGTATAGGTACTAGTTTTATCGCAGGATTCAAAAGATTGAAAGAGGGTGAGAAAAGAGAAAAAGTAAAAAAGCAAAAAAAAAAAAAAAAAAATACGAGAGCTAGTTTGCGGCGTTTTAAAATTGATCATGCCCTTATGTTTTGTTGACCATTAGAATAGGTGATATTGATCACGCAGCGTGGAATTTTTCAATATGGGTCAATGTGAAAGCAGATAGAAATACGGGTGCAGCGGGAAATTATGACATTTGCAATAAATGCCTATGATGCTACTAAATAGCACCACCACATTCAATAAGAAGCAATCCCGGGCCCATGAGCGGGCGGTTATTTATTCCCCCTTCAACTATGAATGATATGTCGAGTGAATAAAATACGTCGTAGTCCATCTGCTGTTTAAATATAAACGAATTAACGATTTGTAGGAATGGAATTAAGGACTGGTTACAATGATATGAACAGACGGGCGCGGTTTGAAACATTTCGGCAGGTGGAAAGATAAACTTTTTTTTTCTACTTTTTCCTTTTCCCCCTTTGCCTTTTTCTTTTCTCTTTTCTCTTTTTTTTTATATATCTTGTTATTTATTCCATCAATGCCTGACTTCACCACTACTGTGTTAGCAGTGGCGATGGTCCTTGGACCTATTGTTGGATACTTTGATCAGGTAAAAGACAAAGCAAAAAACTGATTAAATACTCATTCTCCTCCATATAGTATCGACTCATCATACAAAAGAAGTCAAGTGCTGGATTCAACCCTATCACGTGTGCCATTTTATTGTTTGCAAAGTAAGGAATCAAACTGTCTCATCGAATCTCTATGGTACTTACCCCTTTTTTTATTTTATTTGGTAGTATCCTACGTATATTTTTCTGGTAGGAAAACGCCCTGATATAATGAGAACTGATATCCACTTACCTATATTTTTTTGGGGGTTACGTACGGAATAGGCTGGGGAAGCGATTCGACAAGACGTTATTACTACAATCTATAGCTATGATTCTTGCGCAATTGATCCTGTTACATATTGTTGTACGGTACCGTCATGATCCAAGTCCCACCACACTGTACAGCAATCTAGAAGGCGGTGGGTCGTCGTCGTCGTCGTTATCGTCACTGCTTGATGAACAACTGGAAGCGGAACTTCAAGGGCGAGATGTCCTGGATCAAACATCAGGTAGCCAGAGACGACATCGCTGTGGACTCCTTCATTGGCAAGGCATACGACGGTTTTGGTGCTGGGAATACTATTTGGATTATCTCAATTGCTTGTTAATATTTACCACCGTGGTTGCATTTTTGTATCTCTTTTTGAATCGGTTCCCTGCCTTCATTGAAACCTTGGGTGCTCTCAGTTTGGGAATTGAAAGTACTTTGCCACTGCCTCAATGTATCTCCAATTATATGCGGAAAGGGACAACTGGATTTAGCTTATTGGTATTGGGGTCATGGGTAAGTTGGGAAAATAAATGCATTGACTGACCGACTAACCGACTCAATGATATTTATTTTTCTTTTGGTTTAGTTCCTTGGTGATAGTTTCAAGTTGTTTTATTTTATTTATACCCATGCACCTCTTCAATTTGATATTTGTGGCGGTATTCAATTAAGTATTGATACGGTCATTGTTGTTCAATTCATTATTTATTCCTCAATTGTAAAGACTTGGTGGAGTAGGAAAAAGGCCTCTGCTTATGAACACGATGATCAAGGTAATAATAAATATGTTTGTATTTATTTCAAAATGCGTTGACTCATTCTTTTTTTCCTATCATAGTGCCTGTTTTATCGGACCACCCTGATGATATCTGATTGATTTGTGGGTGTCCCTTTTTATTAGTTTGTCATTTATATATTATATTATTTATTTTCCTCCTTTTTGGTTTTTCTTATTTTTTTTTTTTTTTTTTTTGTCTCTCTGACTCTCGTATATAATAAAAAACGTTCTTCTTTTCTCGGACTTCTATTTATAATTTATGCGTTGGGCTTTTTTGGTCGGTGACTTGGCTGGGCGGATATGTAGAGAAAAGAGATGATGATGGATGGATATTGGTGAACATTGGGCACGAGCGCGGGAAATATCTCAATAAATTAATTTGCGGGTTGATATCTCCTGAATTGGGTTTATTTTGGGATAAGTAAAAAAACGTTTTTCTTTTCCTATTTGACCAGCCTATCCTTGTCTCTTTGCAAGACCTGTGCCAGCCTGCTGAACTGGATCACATGTATTTCGATCCCCGCTTTTTTTTTTTTTTTTGTATTAAAAAAGTGGTTTTTTTTTATTTTCTTTTTTCTTTCTTTTTATCTTCACTTTTTTTTTTTTTTACTAGTACTATGGGGTGCTGTTTATCACAACCTGAAGTTGAAACTCAAGGAAGTCCTTCAAGAGCAGCAGACGATCATGTTGCCTCACCCGCTGTACCCCCTCCAGAATGTAAGTACCTCTTACCCTTTTCTTATATATATCAATATTTGCCATAACAACGGACCTGCTCACCATGTTCGTCCTTTATACTTTAGATGAAAGGCAAGATTATGTTGTGGAAAGTGGAAAACCATTCGAACCCATCCAAGGATCATCGAGCGAGCGAGTTCAAGAACAGCATCAAGATGAAAAAAAGAAACACCAACCTGAAAACAACAATAGCGTGCAACCTGACCTTTTTCACGGTATCTCCGCAACATCTACTCACCACTCAGCAACAGTTGTAGGAGCAACATCAACATCAATGACAATACAACAGGAGAAGAAGGAAACCGATTTGCCCTCCATCAACGACACTGATCATACCGATGACACATCAGCAGGCTGGCCAATCATTATTCGCTCGTCGATGGCTGGAAAAGATATCACCATGCGATTGCCTGGATTAGAGAGCACAGCTTGCTGGACATTACATGATCTACGACAACGTTTAGAACCGCAGCTGCAAGAAATTGTCTTGGCATCATCATCATCATCGTCATCATCGTCAACCACAGCCAATCTGACATTACGTATACGATTCATTCATCTCGGGAAAATCCTGTCTGAAACCACCACACTGATCCCTCGTTCTCACCACAACACCACTACAACACCATCTGACTCGATCATCATGGACAAATATGGTGTCATTCAAGCCATGGTATCTAGAGCAACTTGATCCCACTTCCACATTCTTTTTTCCGGTTACTTGTAGATATTCCCCCCCCCCTCTCACCGCCCTTCTTTAGCTTGATCATATCATCCCCTCTCCCCCCTCTGTCACTCTTTACAAGTTTTTTATTTCTATTTTTATTTTCATTCGTATTCTCATCATCTTTTGTTGTACCTTTATTTATCATTCACCATTACCACCCCCTTACCTTTTGATATCACGCCACAACAATTAAAACCATTCTTTGTATATATACTCTTTCAATCATTCAATAAACTATCCTATTTTTTTCCAATAATATAACAAATGAATATGACTGCAGTCCCTACAATGTACTAAAAAAAATATTAGACCATTGATTTGACTCTATCGTCGTGCCCAGTTGATATGATGGGGGTCTTTCTATTATTATTTCTTTTGTCTAACCTTTTTCCGCATTTTTTATGTCGATCACAACTGATGTCCTGGTAGATAATTTTTGAGACTAGAGTAATTCAGTTATATAGTGTAGTATATATTGATCTATGGCACTATTGACGTGAGAAGGGTGTTTATGACAGACATAGAGGCATAATAAATACACTTCATTTCCCTATTCATGTCATACGGCACTTTCCTTGAAAAAAATAACACTCATAGCACATATCCAATAGCACATATATATGTATATATATCACATCACATGGCACATACACCACATACACCACATATACACATATCATACACACATTTCACACACGCATACCATACTCATTTCATACACACGTATCACACATGCATACCATACACACATTTAAGTATAACAAAATAAAAGAGTTTTTTATTAATATATCAAAAAATGCATGGTGTAAATCCTTATCTAAGATAATCATCTATGACTTTGAAACTTCCTACCTTTCCTCCACTCACATCACCGTATCTAATCACTTGCCTATTTTTTTTTTTTTTCAGCACCCATAAAATACCCCATTGACGACACGCTGAGCAAGACCGTTGGGCCCCTAGGCGTCCATCCTTTTTTCTTAATCGCTGCCCACCCATAGTGCCAAATCACAGAGTCTTTCATCCCATCCCATCAAAACCCACACTTCTGAAACGTCCTGCCACCCAGTAGCTGCATAATTAATTCTATTCTCAACTTTGCTATCAATATACCCCACCATAAAAAAATACAATGTATTAGCTGTTTTTTCACACAAACACATCCCTGTTTTCTTTTCTACGCACAAACTTATAGAGTTGGTAGAAGAAGTTTCCATAATACCCAATCCGTTCCTTTTTCATATATATAGACACACTTTTTTTTTCTGTGCATAAGTAATACACATTCGACAAAGCTCATCATGTAAACGTACAACAGAGAAACTAATTATAAGAAAAAGAACATATTTATTCAGATGTAGATACATACGATGACAAACTATTACTAAACTAATGAGTGCTAATCTACTGACGTTCCCAAAACTACATCCAAAATGAAAGCGTTTCCCCATGATGTTTGATTTGCGTTTTTTAAAACGCCCCTAATTCAAAGTTCTAACACTAATCCTAGATCACCAGTACCCCAATGAGCCTTGCCATCATATCATTCAGACTATCATCATAAGAAAAAAAATAAAAAAGAAAGAAAAAGAGAGTAAAAAAAAAATGGCGGCCAAAAAAAAAAGGAAGCAAAATGCGGAGCCTGAATCATCCGGCCTTTTTATGTCAAAGAAATCAGGGAAGGGGCAATCGCGATAGTTACCATAGTGCATAATTGGTTTTATCTTCCAGTGAAAAGGCAGTTGCAACCCCTACATAATCAAACTCTAATCTCTCCGACGCCTTTCAAGTAAGCTATTATTTCAGCACACACAAAAAAAAACCCCCCATTGACGACGCGCTGAGCACGACGGTTGGGCCCCACGGGCTGCCCACCATAGTGCGAAATGGCGTAGGCTTTAATCATATCCCATCAAAGCCCACACTTTAATAAAAAAAAAACTGTAACACCCAATAAATTGAAAGATTTCCAAAACAGAGCGTTTATTTGGACAAAAAAGAGATAAAATAACAGATACTGAATAATAATAATGATAATAATAACAATAATAAAGCATGAAGTGATCTAAAACTATTTCAAAGGGAAAGGTAGATGCAAACCAAAGGAAGGAGTTGTTGCTGCTGCTGATTCTGACAGTGGTGGTAGGGTGTGGCTATCGGGAATGGCTATGGCAGCTTTTTTGCTACCAAGAGGAATATCAAACAGGCCAAGATCAATATCAAGGGTGGTCTTGCAATCCTTTTGGGAGTATTCGAAGGTCGTCAGATAGCCGTTGTCTCCACCCACTCTGGCAGTGATAGATTGTTCAACGTCCAGATTTTTGTTTCGGGCCAGCATCAGTTTAGTCAAATTGATCATCGAAGCGTCTAATATGGTATGCCAGGCGGCACATGTGATTTGACCATTCGCAGGCACCGTGCATGGACCAGGTATCGATTCAATATGCGCTACTTGGAAAGGGCTGCCACCACCTTTGGAAAATGCGACCTTGACTTGCAACTTTTCCAACACATAGGGCGTGTTGAATGGATTATTCAGCGTGACAATGGATTTCGACGTTTTTTGAATAAGGTCCTTGGGGGTCGTGACCACCTTGATAGCCGCCACAAGCTTGGCATCGATCCCAAACATGGTTGTTGCTAAATTCACGGACTTGAAAGCGGATTGGAGTGGTTCAATGCTGGTGGACGAGGTCGTTCCAGAGACTTGTAAAGGCACCTTTCGATTCATCGTATAATCGCCCACGACTTTACCAATAGCTGATGTAGATCCCATCATGTGGAATTCGGTTTTGTACTTGTTGATCCCAGGCTTGATCACTGTATCGGTAATAAAGACTTGACCCACCGTTGCTCCATCTTTTGCTTTCGTCAAGAAATTGATGTTCCCCACAGAGATGGTGATGTGAGAGGGATTCACAAAGGAGACCACCAATTTTACGAGGATGTAGTCTTTGGTACCACCAACGATATCGAGGGATAGAATATCAGATTTCCCACCAAAGTTTGCAAATCCTAATATAGATAGAAGATCAAATTAATATTTTATTTCATCATCATATCAAACTACAACATTTTATTTTGCTATATTTTACCTGCCAAAAATGTTTCCACATCAAAAGAAATTCCATTCAATTGCAAATTCCCGATCGCCGTGGTGGTCAGAGCATTCGAAGTCCCAGTAAGCCCTAAAGTACCACTGGAAGATTTGGTCAAAAGTGTCAAAAATCCAGCAAAATCTGAATGTGCATCACCATAGGATTTGAAAGGAACATTGTTGAATTGAGTCTTGACCACTGCGTTCTTGTCTGTAGTTGCTTTTGCGGTAGGGATTGAGAGATGGGCCATTTTTTTTCCACTTGCTTTTGCATCCACTTCCATATTCAATTGAGAGACACCAAGAGGGAAACCAAAAGGGTTCTTGAGCTGTGCACGTACATCTGTCGAGCTTGCAGGAGCAGCATAAGGATCCTTGGCGGTAAAGTCCAGTTGCATATTTTCCATCGTGATACTGGGAATCAACGTTGGTTCAACCTTAGGACCAGGCAATATCACATTTTCAATCTTGAGCGTCTTGAATGCATTCGTGAGCCACCCAACTGGACCCGAAGGACCAGTAGCAGCGTCGCCTACCACCGTCAGCAATGAGTTCTTGGCAGCCAAATAATTTCCAAACACTTGCCCCACCATATCCAAGCCATGTTTTGTCTTCTGAGGCACCATGCGACCTTTCATTTCGATGGAAGAGGTACTAAAAGGAGGGAAATTGCCTGGAGATGCAGCCAAAGGACCTATAAGCACATCTTGAAAGTAGCTGTTGAACGCCACGGATTTGAGAGAAAACCCAATTTGTGATGGATTGGTGATAGTAGTATCGGCAGTGAGTGTAATCCCACCAGTAGGGTCGTTGGAAGGTAAATCGAAGGACTTGATGGTCACCGCCCCCTTGAATCCATTGCAGCCTTTCAGTGTCACCGATTTTTCCATGTTGATTCCAGTAAATGTAAACCCAAGAGCAGTAACAGATACATCGGCAGACGAGATATCCCAGACAAAGTCTTGATTGTTGATCATGTAGGCAGCAAAAGCTTGCATGGCGTCCTGGTCAGTAATGACAAATTCGGATGGCACGTCAAATGTGGCACCTTGGCCGGCAGTCGCTTTCAGAGTAGGCATTGTCGCAGTACCAATATTCTTGCCTTGCCATCTCACAGTCAACGGAGTAGGGAAGGCAATAGTCGCCGCCATAGGTCCGGTTTTGGTGATGGATCCCTTCATTCGTACATTGGCCTTTTTGTCGGTAGGATCGGATAGAACCAAAGTTTCAAAGCCAAGCAGAGCGCCATTGACAATGTGTTGCACGATAGGTTTGCCAACAATAGGAATCAACCCAATCACCGAGTCATCCGTCGCAATTTGAACACCTTTTTGAGAGAAAGTCAAGTCATCCACATAGTCCCCTACTTGAAGTGTCGATTCCAGATTGAGATCCACCTTGAGGGCCTTCATCGCTTGCAATACATAGTTTGAGATATTGAAGCCTTTGAATAAATCCACCGTAGGTTCCACGTTTTCTTGACCCTGAATATGGAAACCGCCCAAGCCAAGCAGACCGTCTAAAGTATTCGTGTTCAGATGAGAGTCGACAGCAAGATTGCGCATCAATTGAGCCACAGTTGTAGGGTCCAATGACATTTTCATATTCAACTGAGGCGACAAACCAGTTTTGTGGCCACCGACAGTAAAAGGTTCCTTGCTGATGTCTTGGTCAATATTTCCTACTACCATATTCTGGTAGCTAGCCACCGACTTGACTTTGGTGATGGAGAGACCCGCAGTAAAAGGATTGGCAAGCGACACCACTACGTTGACTATGGTTGTTTCAATGGAATTCGGTAAAACTTTCACTGAGCCACCTTGAATCAACGGCGAAGGAAGTCCAGGAAGTGTTGTATCGATCTTGATCACGCCAAGTGCCTTGGATAACGACGCAATAGAAGTCGAGTCTTTGAAGCCACCAATGGAAGTTGCGCAATTTTTTCCCATCACAAAGGAAGTCAGCAAGCCTTGTCCCTCCCGAGATGCCTTGGGATCAAAGTTTGCTTTGGCGACCACCTTGTTATCACCACGTTCCAGAGTCAAATTCGCCAACGTCACTGTCCCCACTTGCGTCGTGTCCACATACATGGCAAAAGTCACATCACCCACCGACATACTGAAATCAGAAGGATTGCCCATGGTCACACCGATGTCGAGCTGAAGCGCCTCGGAGGTTCCACCCGTCATGTCCACGCTGTTGATCACCGTAGGTGTACTGTTCAAGAATTGGAGTCCACGAAGCGTTGTAGGTACTGAGAATTCAATGCCGCCGAGAACAATATCACCGATTGGAGTTCGTGTCTTTGTTGTGGCCATACCGGACACACCAAATGTGTACAGATCAGAGGAGGTCAGGTCATAGGTGTAGTCTGTAAAAGCGTCCTTCTTTCCAGGAAGAGCAACCAGCGAGCCTTGATGGATGCCAAATGTCAATTTCCCTGAAGTCTGGTTGCTTTGCGATGCCACCCACGGGACAGCCAATTCCGAAAACTTGCCATTTGTGCGGGTGCTCATGGTAATCGTTTGGGTCACATGCGTAATGCTGAGGCTGAAACCAAACGGAATACCAAAATCAGCGACGATGTTGGGTGCGGTTACCATAGGAGCATAAGGGTTGTTGGCGTCAAATGCGAGATCGAGGTGGCCCATGTTGACAGCTTTGATGATCTTCATTGGACCGTCTGGATTCGAGAGTCCCACATTGAGTTTGACCGATGTAAATGCTTCCGACAACCATTGGATTGGAGTATGGCCATCCGGAGCAGCTGAGACACCAACAGCAGATGTTTGCGCAGTACCGCCACTAACATAGGTAGAAAACATGGCGCCCACCTTTTCAAGATCACCAGGATGCGTGAGTGGATCGATCGTCCCTTTGAGGACAATAGCATTGTCGCCTTTTTTCAGAGTCACGTTGCTAGCAGACACAAGACCAAGGTTGACATTTTGATAACCGATTTGCAGTTGAATAGTTCCCAGCTGGACACCAATGGGGGAAGGACTGTTCATGATCGTGCCAAGTTCAACAACAATGCCGCCTTTGGGATCATCAGAAGGTAGTTGAAATGAAGTGATGGTCACATTTTTGAATCCACCCATACCTTTGAGTGAGCCATATGTAATATAAATAAAAATGAGAGAGTTGCATAATGTATATATAAAAAATAAAAATAAATACCTTTGAGTGAGTCATATGTAATATAAAATAAAAATGAGAGAGTTGCATAATGTATTAATAAAAAAAAAAAAAAAAAAAAAAAAAAAGGAGAGAGCGGTAAAATGTGCGGGATTTTAAACTTACCTTGGAGAGTGATTGATTTATCAAGGTTCACCGTGGCTGTTCTATATATATATAATAAATTAGATTGCTACCAGGATGCATTAGTTTTAAATATTTTACCTTGTCAATGCTGTAATGTCACATTTTCCTTTCAAGTTCCATGAAAAAGTATCCAAAGCAAGCATGTCTTTTGAGAAATGAGCAAAAAAAGTCGAGTTTTGAATACTAAAAGGCGTATCTGCCACCAGCGACCCTTTCCCACCACCAATACTCGTCTTCGGTAATGTAATGTTTCCAAGCAACGTATCGTTATAAAATACAGTGATGGGATTATGAAAGGTGATTTCGGCACCAAAAGGTCCAGTGTTTGTAAGTGTACTTTCCATTTGCATGAAAAAGGTACGTTGTATGTCTAAGTTGGTGGTAGCCTCGTCACGTTTCGTTGAGGGTGAAAAAAAAGATATGTCAGCCCCGTTGACATCAATGCCGGATTGATTCATAAGAGACTGAGCAATCATGGGGAAAAAAACAAACACAATAAGACATACGACGACAATGGTGATAATGGCACTGATCACTGAGCATATGATCCAGTACTTTTTGCTGCGATAAAATTTTGGTTTTTGTTGTGGTGGTGGTGGTTTTTCAGAGTATTGCTCTATAAATTCAGAATCTCTGATGCTACGTTGTCGAAGCTTATGATAATATTCATCATCAGCATTGATTGTTATTCCACCAAAGCCACCGCTAAGAAGATCGCTATCAGGATAAGCAGGGGCGGACATGATAAGGTTCTTTGTATGAAATGGATTGAATAAAAAGGTGAATAAAAAATAAAATGAATGTAAGGGGAGCGGGCGATAATATATAATAAAAAAAACCGGCGCTGTATAAGGTCTATACGAAGAAGTTGATAGGTAAGAGAAAGAGACGAAAAAAAAAAAATCAATAGCTAAACGGGACTTCTTTTATTAAATTATTTCAATTTAAACAAGTGATTAATGTTAAAAGACCATGGCTTTCAAACATGTATGTCAATACATTGAAGGCGTACAGAATGTGAATTACACAAATAACAAATATCCTTCTATCCAAATCTCAAGTCAATTAATATATATACAAAAAAATAAAATAAAACGAATTGTGTATTACAGTATATATATATATTCTCGCCATCGTCGAATGTAGAGTAAATCGAATCAGGTCATCTTTCTCGCTTTATACAGAAAAATGAAAAAAAGAGGCTATGACTATTACCTAAAAAATGAGGATCAGCCGGTGTCATTTTTATATTAATGCTAATTTATAAATGGCTACACGAAGCTTTATCCTTCGTTTTTACTCAAACATTGACTTTGCATAAATAAAGGGGGCGGTAAATTTTCGTTCCTGAATTTCGATGACATTTTAAACGCCGTTCGTCGATTATGTGTGAAGTGCGATCTCAACCTACAATGGCAGTCAACGATCTGTGCTCAACTTGCGCATCATTTTTTTATCATTATTATTATTGGTATTGTTTTTATTATTGCTACTACTATTATTTCTCATTTTATTTTATGTGACAGTCGGACAAATGCTAGCCATGTCACCATTTCACCATTTCATTAATGGTCAATTTATTGAGATCACATGCTGTCCAGAAACAGTGTAATATGGAAAAAAGAGAGGTCGTTGCTATTTCTCGGATCAATGTAACAATTGCATATGATTATGTATTATTGACATTTAGAACTGTTAATTTATCACTATTTTGATTTATATCTTTCTTGTCAATTTTTACAGTACTTCATAGATAAGCTAAAGAGCAATGCAAAATAATACATAGCGATGGCTAACGCACACAGTATATTTATATTTTTCATATATATTATCTATTAGCAGAAATATGAATACCTTTGAAAATAAGATATCTATGATTGCCAACCAGTACCTAGATCATGGGCGGCGGGGCTAATAATAGTGCGTGAATTAAAGAACAAGTGTATGGTGAGACTCTCATAAAACAGTTATAATAGAGACAGTTTTAACTATATAATGGGCCAGAGTATGTTTAATAAAAAGACATATTTTATTGAAGCATATTGGTAGATACTAAAACTAAAGACGAGGAGCCCATGGCACCAAGGGATCTAATGGAGGGATCTATGAAGGAAGCATGATGTTGACAAATGTGCGATTTGAGGAATGGTCAACACTAATCTAAAAGGACAACTGTAAAATAGGGACTAATATAATATATAATACAATGCATAAGGAAGACTAAAAGAATAGGTTTTATTGAATCACAACAACAGTCCGCACTAATCTGACGTGGTGACAGTGATAGAAACAGGATCTATTGCACAAGACATGAGAGAGACTAAAGAAGCATTTTTCATTAAAGCAAGTAAAAATAAATATATTTTTATTCAGATGCAGACACAAACTATGGACAAGCTAACACTAAACTAAGCTAATGAAGGCTCTAAAAAGCCAACTAACGGTGCCCTCAGATCCTAGATCCAAAATGAAAGGGTTTCCCCATGCATCTTGTAAACTCTTATCTGGAAACGCTTCTAAACTAGTCCTGACACTAACCCAAGTCCAATATAACCTCAATGAAGTTGAATGGTGACGAAAAATAGAAGGAAAAAAAGAAAGAAAGCGAAAGAAAATAAAAACAAACTAAAATACATATTCACGTGGGCGGGATTTGAATTTATTTATTTTTTGGTTTCTCATGATTTTTGGCAGACACAACAAAAGGAATAGCTCCCTTTTTTTGAAAACAATCTCCACCAGATAGCATCATCAATATCGTGGCTCTCTTCTCACGTCAGTAATAATTAATATTCACCATAACTAAACCCCTCACTTTAGAATAGTTTGTGACTCACGTAGCATAGTTTATTCTCTTTGCATGTGTTGGCTTGTCTGAAGTTATATTTATTCTACAACAAGTTATCTCTGGCCCGCAAACACTTCATTCTCATCTGCATACATCTCTGATTACCTCATCTTTAGATAGGTGTCATGGTGCTATCATTAGACTTGATTAGTTTAGTTGTCATTGTCTCTATCTAGATTTAAATAAAGTACGTCTTTGCATTTTTGCAGTGTTATCGTCTCTCATACATTTGATTGTTCTTGTCGAATATGTATATCCACACTTCACAGTACTGTACAATGCTTGGTGTGCAGAAAAAAAAAAGGATTAGGGATGAGGCAACATTGATTAACCATCGTGCTCTGCGATCCGTGTGTTGCAGGTACAGTTCAGTGCACTTGGCTTTGAAAAATTGGAATAATGAAATTTTTGAATGGTTTTACAAATATCCGTGGCAGATACATAAAGAAAGGATAATGGAGGACACACAAAAAAATAATCGTAAATGAGTGCATAAAAAAAATGATGATGGAAGGGCATTAAAAGGTACTTTGTCTACCCTCATTGCGTTCCTTTTTTTTTTTTTTTCTTCTTGGAGTTGACATTCCTTGACCCCTCGGCCAAAATCTACCAGCTTTAAATGCCCAAGGCGTTTATATAAAAGCAAAAACCACACCAACCATGCGCCTTTTCCCTTTTCACCTTCAATATCATGCAACGTCTTTAAACGTTTTATTAATTTGTTGAGAATGAAGGTAGCTCCATAAATAATACTATCACCACCAAACATACACATACGCACACACATAAAATATGGATCAAATAAGGAGGAGAGAGTGATGATGGTCAAAAAAAAAAAAAAAGGAATTTTTATTCAACACAAATTAATAAAGCGTTCTAATACGCAACTAAAAAACAATGCAATATAATGTAACTAGGTCTAATGGAGTTGATGATCCGTTGATCAGGAGAGAATATCCATGATCAGTCCTTTTGGATAATTTTGTCTGAATAACGATAAGATCAGCCACAATTCTAGATAGCCAAGAAGTAAAAAAAAAAAAAAGGTCAATCGCGATTCATGAGGGGTACATAACTACCCTGTCCATCATCACGTTGAACGTTTCGCTATACCGTCTTGTATTTTCGTTGGGAAATTGTCGCTTGTCTCCATATCGTGTTTCCATCTGCTAACTATATCGTCAACTCATAATCGTTCGTTCTGTGATATCAAGGCGCATTGGCTTCCCTCCGACCAGGTTACCGTCTATATTTGATATGGATAGTGGTGTGCTTTCTTCTAGGAACAGATGTCGAGAAAAAGGGATCAAAACGAGGATAGTAATAATAATTTGATACTAATAACTAATTGTGGAGGGGTATAACACGAAAGTACAAAATGAATCAAAACTATATATAATATAAAATCTTTATTGTTGTGTATAAAAAAAAAAAAAAGGATGTCTAGAAAAAGCTACTTTTGCTCATTGGCTGCTGTTGTTGGAAGTTGGGGAATGGATGAGGAGGTTGTGCTTGTTGTGATTGGAAAGGTTGCTGGGGTTGTTGTGAAAAATAGTTTGTAAATGCAGATGATGCAAGTGGTGATACAGATGCTGCTGATAATGGTTGTTGTTGTTGACCGATAGTTGGATTGATGTTCGAAAATGGATTGGATGTTGTTTGTGGAATTAAAGGTTGTTGTTGGAAGGGCATGCCATTCATTTGTTGAGTATTGAAACCAACGCCAGGGCTGCTGACATTTGCTGATGGATACATCCCTGTTGTATGTACCGTTTGTAATGAAGTGGATTGTATAGGAGCTAAATAAGTATATAAAAAAAGTGAATGTTTGAGTTCTAAACTGGTACCAGCCATGATTTCGTTTGTTCATTCAATTACCTGGTAATGTGTTTTGACCAAAAGGATCGGAGGCACTAGATATCGCAAAAGGACTTTGGGTTTGTTGGGTTGGTAGCAGTCCGTATTGTTGAGGTTGCTGTTGAGATTGTTGTTGTTGTACAGAGAAGGGTTGCTGTGGCTGTGCGGTATATTGTTGTTGTTGTAATTGGGGCTGCAAAGCATATTGCTGCTGCTGTTGTTGCTGCTGCTGTTGCTGGAGTTGCTGGAGTTGTTGTTGTTGCTGTTGTTGCTGTTGTTGCTGGAGTTGTAACTGTAGCTGAGGTGATTGTTGTTGGAATTGCAAAGACATGTTAGCAGGAGAAGGATCGCTTAAATCAAGCAATTGTGAATTCCCATTGCCTTGTTGTTGCGCCATTGATGTATTAGGTCCGTTGATGCCAGCAGCAGCGAATATAGTTCCAGATGATGTTGATGACGAGAATGATGATGTTGGCGGAAGTGAAGAGTTGGTGGTAGATTGACTTGACTTTAGCACAGTGACAGCCACATCGACGTTTCCTCCTGTACGACGCAAAGCATCACGATTGGTTGCCATATCAGTGTATCCCATATTCCGGAGTTGAACTAATTTTTGATCGATTGTCAATGAGTGTTGTGTATCCCTTTGTTGTTGTAGCTGTTGTGATTGGGGTTGAGGTTGTTGTTGATTATTATATCGAGAGAGGATTTCCACGGCAGCACTGAGATTCCCTTGAGCTTGGCGCAAAGCAACTTGATTCTTGTAATCATCCTTGAATCCCATTTCATGCAACTTGATCAGCGCCGCACCGTCGTTTTCGCCTATGATTACTGGTACAGAGGAGGATCGCATTGGTACATTTCGAGGCCGAGATTGCTGTTGTATACCGCTGGGAACCACTGCTAAAGAAGATGATGCCTAAAGATATACAGACATGAAATGAATACTCTTTTTTCTTCAGTGAACTTGTGTGTGGTCACGCTTTTTGATAGCACTTACCATTGTTGGCTTTTCCATGAAAGCACGCTTTTCCCATTTATTTCGAATATACTTTTCCATGGCACTATGTCGAGAGAAGATATTCAATATCATATATTATTCATATAAACAAGTTTGTCCTGCATTATACTTACTGTCCTTCGTCATCCGCCAAAGGAAGAGGATACTTGGAAGGATTAGGATTGACAATATTGTTGACCTTGATATTTCCACCACCATTTTTAATTGACTATACAGCACATGATAATAGAAAAAAATGAGTTGATGACTAACCAGATCCATATTGCACCCAAAACTTACGTCTATTTGTTCTGCAGTCCACTGGTCCATTGAAAGGGACTTGATTCTTGAAATGTGAGTTCCCATCTTTCGATGAATACCGGCACACCGAACACAAAGAAAAACGCCAAGAGAATAAGATGCCCATCTAGGATCTAAAAGAGAAGAGTAGGGAGAAAGAAAAAAGATGAGTATATGAAGAAAAGTATCATCCGGGATTTTATATACAAACATACTTTTTGACCTGCAATCAGCACAATATTCGTTTCCAGGTATCTTCAACAGTTCATTAAGAATACGTTCATGTCGTTCTTGCATGGCTTTTGTCTGACGTTTTTCCGTCATACTGCTAGCTAGGATAAATTAGGTACGAGGAAATAAAAAAGAAAAAGAAAAAGAAAAAAAAAAAAGAGAGAGAGAGAGAGAGGAGGTCCAAAAAAAGGAAAATCTCTATTCCAGCTATTTTTCCAATGTTACACAATAAATAAAAAAAGCAAAAGGCTACAGGAGATTTTATTACGCGATCAGTCATAATGTTTCAAAGTAATCCAAGGAAGATGAAATCAAGGTATCTTTTTCAGAATTGGTCATTGATAATTCAATCGTAGAAGAAATTCCTTGATTTGTAATAATGACAGGTAGAGATGTGCACAGATTAAAGTGTGGGTTGAAAGTAGATACAACCATATGCAAGGAATGAGTGGAATCGGGATTTAAAAGCACTTTTGCTAATTGAATGACTGAAGCACTTGTTCCAAACCAAGCATCCCCTTTTTTTTCTCGAATGAGATGCGATTGAAACATAGCATTACCTACCCAGCTATTCTTTAATTCATCCAATTCCTTCATTCGAGTTATGATTAAATCATCGTCTTCCTCTTTTCCAAGTTCTTTTTTTAACTTGGACCCTTTTCCTTTTTTGTCTATCGTTGTGCTGCCTTTAATTTTTGGCCAAATTACTAGTGGACTTTTTGCTGTTCCAATCACCCATGGATCAGATGCATAAGGCGAAATTTGTAATCCTGATTGATATTCTTCAAACCAACGACGAAATCTTCGATGACAGATGGTGATATGGCCCACACCCATGATACGATCACTTTTTAATTCAGTGGCCTTTCTTAATTGATCAACAAATATATCCACTGGTTCCACTGCTACAATCATAAATGCGTTCGATTGAATAGGTGACATGGATGTTGTCATGCCATGAATGAATCTTTGATTTCTGACGAGCCACTACTAATAAAAGTCGAGGGGATGAATATTTTCAATCTCCGGTTATCTCTGCCCTCTGCCCATACCTTGCTCTGAGGCTCTTTTTCCACTGGTGCCGTATTAGCTGCTAGAATAATTAAATCACATTTCCCTGCTTCCTGAAAGGTGGCTCCTCTCACAATGACATTTCCACAAGATGCATCTGATAAATCAATTACTTGCGCCTGTGTGATATCCTTGCTCATATCTACCAAGAGTATTTCCTTTAAACAATAGCGATCATCGTTGGATAATAGCCCAAATGCTACTGTTCCTCCGATAGATCCCGCACCTATAATAGCTACGCTTTCAATAGTCATTCACTGTTGCACCTTTTTATCAATAATAATAAAATGGTGAAAAAAGGAAGGGAAAAAAAAAGGAACATTATTTATAATAAAATATATAAAACATTCCTAGAGATGATAAAAATAACCCCGTTTCCATGAATTTGGAGTCAAAACCCCATCCGGAATAATAACCTCTCCGGATCATTTTTCTGACCACCCAAAAGGTACCAGTAAATCAAAAGCATAGAGTCACTTGTTTCATGTTAATGTTGACAAGCCTCGAATCATCTTTTCCCTGCACAATGTGTAACAACACAGTGTCATGAGGTGAAGGGAGGGAGCTTTCGGCATGAATATTGGCCCACAATGATTGTTTCTCTTTCTCTCGACATGGGTGCCTAAAAGGAAACGCCGCTCAGTAAGCAATATTACAGTACGACTGGAGTATAATCTGTAAGAGCGAAATAAAAGGTTATCACAATAAAATGATGCAATATATAAACCATTGCATTTTTTTTTTTTAAAGAAAAAAAAAATGAAAGCATGTATGTCAAGTTATTAAATAATAAAGTAGTCATTTTGATCATTGAGTACGGTAATAGCAAAAGTATAGAAGAAGACAATAAAATGAAACTATATTCTAGGTTATAATTGGAAATGAAATGGCGATTCAAATTTACAACCTTTTTTGTATCAGTAAAGGAGACAGGCCACATTTTTTCAATGTCTCACGGTTTTGACCTGTCCAAAAGGTACACTCATACAAGTACACCAAATGATTTGATCATACAAAAAGACCTCTTTTTTTTAAATACTATATATAATAAAAAATAGCATGATAATAATCTTTGATCAAAGTAGTAGGGCGTTCCAGAACAATAATCCAGGATAACTTTTTGATTTCACCCCACATTTTTTTGAAATTCCGTTCCGATCCTTGGTAATAAGAAATCCGTTTGCGTTCCTCGTTTGTTTCGTCCTTTTATCTCTTCAACGATTCATCAAAACTTCTTTTTATCACAATGGCAACGAAAATGAGTTTTAGTAAGTATTATTAGGAAATAAACACCAAAAAACCACGGAACTCACTGTCGTCATACTTATCACTGCTCCCTCTTATAGGTCCTCGCATTGCTTGCGTTGTATGTATAATTTGTTTAAATGGAAATACGATTCTTGAGTGCTAATTCTTTTATATATATTTCTATATTTATTGCTTGTATTTTTAGATGGTGGGACTACCAGCAAGGTAACGACAAAGTCTTCTTCCGCGGAAAGGACATATTACTCACTCTTATTACTTTTTTATAGGGGCAAAACATATATCTCACAAAAAGGTAAGTATCATTCGCTCACTCCTTGATCTATCAAGTATGTAACTAATTGATAATCCTTTTTGTATAGTTTGTCGTTACCTTACTTGGCTTGGTATCAATACAAAAGTATTCAACGTAGGAAATTGTCGGCGTGAACTCTGTGGGGCACAACAAGACCATTCATTTTTTGATCCCAACAACGTCTCTGGACAAAAGCAACGTAAAGAAGCAGCCAATATGACTTTACAACAGATGCTGAAATGGTACGATGAAGAGGACGGGGTGGTGGGGATTTATGATGCAACCAACAGTACCTTGGAAAGGCGGAAATGGCTTCAGGACACATTGACACAACAAGACATTCAAGTGTTTTTTATTGAATCGATCTGCGAGGACGAAGCGTTGGTGGCAGCAAATATCAAGGATGTCAAGCTCAGCTCACCAGACTACAAACTCATGGATCCTGAAAAGGCAGTGTCGGATTTCCAAGCGCGGATTGCCCAGTATACGAGTCAATATCAAACCATTGTGGAACAGGATTATTCTTATATCAAACTCATCAATGTTGGAAGTCAAGTCATCGTCAACATGGTCAAAGGTTATTTGGAATCTCGTATAGTCTATTATCTTATGAATTTGCATATTAGAGGTCGAAAAATCTATATGTCAAGAGTAAGTATACTCAACAAAATGTCTTCTTTTTTTTTTTTTTTTTTTTTTTTTTGTACTGATGACTCATGCCTTGACATTTGTTAGCACGGTGAATCTATGTTCAATTTGAAGGGATTATTGGGTGGTGACGCTGACTTATCTCCTCGTGGTCGACTATATGCTGAAATGCTTCCTGGTATTGTCAAAGAAAAATTGGGTGGAAAGGAATTGGTTGTCTGGACTTCAACTCTCAAACGTACGATTCAGACAAGTGAACATTTGCCATATTTGAAACAACACAGAAAGGCTTTGGATGAATTGGATGCTGGTGTATGTGACGGATTGACCTATGAACAGGTTGAAGTAAGTAATTCAATATCACCGTCGTTTGATGTGTATGATGTATGACTGTACTGATTTTCCTTTTTTTTTTCTTAGGAAAAATATCCTGAAGACTTCGCTAGACGAGATGACGATAAATTCAACTATAGATATCGTGGTGGTGAATCATACAGGGATGTTGTTCATCGATTGGAACCGATTATTATGGATTTGGAAAGACAAGAAGATATCCTGATTGTTGGTCATCAAGCAATCATCCGTTGTCTCTATGGCTATTTCATGAACTACAACCAAGAAGACTTACCCTATATCAAGATCCCTTTACACACTCTCATTGAATTGACTCCCAAGGCTTATTATTGTGAAGAAAAGTTTTATAAAGGTACAGAAAAAAAAAATAATGATCGTCATCGTATTGACTAGGATTGCCTTTTTATTTCATAAAGCCGATATCCCGGCCGTAGATACTCATAGACCAAAACCGACCGAACGACGACCCCCCATCAACACTCAAGCAGTCCTTGGATCTGGCGGTGAAGTCCCCAGTCCTCTTCTTCCTCCTCCTTCCTCTACTCTCTCTGCCCCTTCCTCTTCATAAAACAACCACCATCCCCCCATACCGTTTTAGATTGAATTTATTTGTTACTACCCTTTTTTATTTTTGAATGCCGTTTTGACTTTTAAAAATAAAAAATCTCACGCCAGCTTCCGATCTCCCTTTTTCTTTTATCTTTTTTTTTTGAATAAGCTTATCTCCACACAACTGATTTATTGACACCCCCTTCCTTCCAATCCTTATTATATATCTTTCTTTATCGTTTTTTTACCACCATTTACCTTACACCACTTGACCTTTGAACTCTTTCCCCCCGTTAGTCTTTTTTTTTTTTTTTTTTTTTTGGTCTGCCCTACAAAACACCTTCATGTTCTCCTTTGACCAAGCGGAACCCAGGCAGCAGCAACAACCACAACCACAGCAACAGCACCAGCAGCAACAACAGCAAACTGAAAAGAATCCTGATAGTACACGACCCAAAAGACCACGATCAAGCCTTGCCGTAAGTGGTTGCTCCAAACTCACCAAATAAAAACAAAACAAAACCACTAATGCTTTTAATTGGTGCTTGTGTAGTGCATTCGATGCCGAAAGAAAAAGGTGAAATGCGATTTTGTTCAACCTACTTGTGGACGATGTGCAACTGCCGGCTTGCCATGTAGCTATGCAACTCCTCCTCGGCGTGTAGATGGACAAGCGTTTGATCAGCTAGGGGGTCACGTTGACGAACTCAAAGAACGTATGCAAAGAATGCAGTCTGAACTGATTATGATGAAATCGAACCTACATCCTCTGGCTACTGGTGATTTTGCATCTGGTCCAACTATACAACGAAATCCTTATCCTTATGATAGCAGTGGGACGCGTCAATCAGCACAAACACACATGGGTGGAGTTGGTGGTGGTGGTGACCCTTCCACAATGTTTGAAGCTCAGCATCAGCCGCAGCAAAATCAGCAACTAATCCCGCCACATCAACAACAACTGATCTCGACAGCCCACCAACCTGTCACTTGGAAATTGTCGCTATCTCCCTCCGGTTTACGGATCGATACCAATATAGCTAGTGTGGCTGATCTTTATCGTATCCTTCTTAATGGTATCAGTCAATTGAACATCAGTGGTGATTCTGCTACCAGTCTCTTTAGTATGGACTCCCTTCGTGGTGATCATGGTGGTGGCAAACGAAACAACAACAGCAGCTCCAATGAAGATTTTGATGACACAGCCAAAGACAAAAATGGGAGTAGTTCAAAGTCCACTCGTGCTAGTAGAGCTTGGGGGCGTTATGCGAAATATCGATCCTTTGGTAATGGAAATGGAAACGGTAGTGGCGCTTCTCAAGGTATCGGTGCTTTTAATGGCGCTGACAATGCTTTGGTATCAACAACGTCATCATTGGGCAACAATCGCACCACAACTACAGCTACTATTGCACCTTCACCGTCATCGTCATCCACTGCCTCTTCACCAGGTCGACTATGGGAAGTGAACGAAACCGAAGCACGAATGATTCTTCAAGAAAAGCTCCCAGATGATACAATGGATCAAGAAACGCTCAACAATCTCGTGACGAATACCTACCATTCATGTTTTTTGGCTTATCAGATTGTCGACCACAAGACTTTTGTGCAACACTATGGTGGCAACAAAAATCAATCTGGATTGGATCCTCTATTGTTCAATTCGGTCAACTCTTGGCTCTCCAAACATGGTTGTATCTATCATGGCAGGTGTCCCGAAAAAGATCCATCAACAATGGGGGAGGTATACTTCAAAAATGCTCGACAACTCTTGAAGAAATGCTTTGATATCAGTAGTCCCAACACGATCCATGCACTCATCAACTTGTACATGTATCAACTCAGCTGTGAACGCTCCAATTTGGCCTATCTCTATATTGGACTTGCTATCAGAATGGCTCAAGACCTCAAATTCCACAAGAAAGAATTCATGCCAGCAGATCCCGTTCTCAAGGAAGCACACAAACGACTCTGGTGGACAGCATACTGGTTGGATTTATGTGCAGCGCTGGAATCCAATCGACCGACCATGGTGGACGATAAGGACTGTGATTTGGAATACCCGGTGAAACTTGACTGTGAAGATGACGAAACAGGCTATCGTATTGGATTTGCCGTCCATTCAATCAAGCTGATGAAGGTACGCAAAGATATCACAAAGCATTTACCATCTGAGCAATCTGGTCAATCCCTCCTCTCTGCCATCTCTCGCTTGGAAAACGCTTTGACCGGTTGGTTGCAAGAACTTCCTATTGACGTTCGGCTGGAATCTGATGAACCCTTCACGACAACAGGCAGCTTCCGGGACGAGGCATGTTTGATTCTCAATATTCAATACCAAACTACATGGATTATGTTGCACAAGTTTTTTTTGCCAAAGAAAGACCAAACCTCCACACCTGTAGCTCTCTTGTCACTCAATATATGTACCAAAGCGGCCAATTTTATTACCAAAATGTTGGATCTCTATCGCTGTCATTTACCCTGGTGTCAATTTTCATATGCCCTGGACGGTGTTATTGCAAGCGTCACTATTCATCAAGTCAATGCTTTATCTACCGAAGAAGAAGTGGCTCATTTGGCTCAACGCAACTTGATTGTCACCGCCGATATCTTACGTCAGTCACCACTTATTTATATGGAAAAGGTCAATGAAATTGTCGACAGTATCGAAGGCTTCCTCAGGAAAAACAAATTGTCTACCAACCTACAGGACTTGCCCATGGTGAATGAAGACTCCATCAACCAACAATGTCTATCGTCAGTCTTCCATCCCGCGGATTTTGAACAACAAACTGACGTATCATCTACTCCCAACAATAGCAACAATTATTTGTCTTCGTCTGTACCATCATCATCCACCTCTTCTGTATATATACCTCAATCACATAATGTTGGTGCTGGCACAACAATGGCAACGTTTGGAACTCCCCCTTCTTCGTCTTCCATGATGGCATCATCCACATCATCTGTCGGTAATCTACAACAACAAAATTACAGTCCTATAGCGCTATCAACGTCTTCATTCACTCCCAGCATGAACTCTCAGTATCAACGGACCCCAAATATGTCGACGTTTACACCAGTAGCAGCAACAGCAACAACAACAATACCGTCACAATCACAGCCAACACCATCTATGAATGTACCACAACCGTCGCTATCAACAAACAATGGAATGTTTGGAAATGATATGTTCAGCAGCCACCATCCAATGATGACATTTGGTACAAGCCCACTTGCTTCTTCGACCCCCAACTCGCTGAATGGAACGACTGCACACAAAACGGACATGGATCAGTTTCTTTTTGATACCGATATGCAATTTATGAACTCACCACTTCACAATCAGGGGTTACAGCACCAAGGCAACATGTTTAATCAACTGGGTACGTCGCCAGTTCCAATGGATACCACCACTGCCACCATCATGAATAACAATAGTTCCACTACTACTACGACGACGACGACGACGACGCCTGCACAAGTGTTTGACACGAACAACTCCTTTGGTCTTTATCAAAACAATCCACTCTATCATGCCGCTCAACAACAGCAACAAAATCTGACGCCTTCCGCCGCACACGCACCGCCAACAACAGATCTGTTTTCCGCAATGCAAACAGCGGGGTCACTCCACGATATTTTATATGGGGATACACTTGCACAACAAGAAGCGGCACTGGCAGCCTCTGGTACCGCCGGCAACAACACCACCACAACACCATCATTTAATACTACTATGACTACTTCAACAATGACGACTAATAATAATACGACTACGACTAATACGACGGTCGCTGATACCAGGTTCAATTTTGGCGAAACACCACATGGATTTATGGACGACGCAGCCTTAACGACCATGTTCACAGCTATGGTGGATGACATGAATACGGGGAAAAAACGGATACATCGGGAATGGGACGATGCCAACCAATGATGTGGATGGCTTTATTTTTTTATTTCATTTTTTTAGTTTTAGTTTTAGTTTTGTAGCTTCCCTTTTTTTTTTTTTTTGTAGTTTAGCTTTTTTGGCTTTTGATTTATTTATTTATCTGTTTGTTTTAAAATAAACGTTCTGGCGCTCCGCTGGAGCTTTTGGAAATCGTTTGCTTTTTTGGGTGTTGTGAAGTGTGGGTTTTTGATGGGACGGGATGAGAGCCAACGCCATATCGCACTATGTTGGGCAGCCCCTTAAAGCCTAACCGTCGTGCTCAGCGTGTCGTCAATAGGGTATTTTTTTGTGTGTTGAAAAAATAAAATAGAGGGTAGTGTCAAAATGGCATCAATTCAGGCTCCGCACACATAATTTTTGATATTTTATAGGTTCCTTTTTTTTAGCTCTCTTTTCCCTCTCTTTTCTTTTTCTCCTTCATAGAAGTCTGAATGATATGATGGCAAGGCTGATTGGGATACCGGTGATGTAGGATTAGTGTTAGAACTTGAATTAGAGGCATTTTGAAAAATGGAAAACAAATATCATGGGGAAACTCTTTCATTTTGGATTCGTGATTTCTAACTTCCACTGGATTAACCTTCCTTGTAGAATAGTGCCATTAGCTTAGCTTAGTCTTAGTTGTCATTATTTATACTGTATGCATATCTGAATTAAACATATCTTGTTTTTTACCATTACTCTCTTTCATGCCTTTTATTGTCTCGTTGATCGGGCAGGAGTAAAATCCGGTGTGTGTGCGTGTGTGGGTATTTTATGTGTAGGAAGACATCTGCTAGTGTAAAAAAAAAAGTTCACTACAGAATATTTTGTTGTCTCTCCTCTGCATTTCGCTTTTGAGTGGATCATATAGGGTAGTAATGGTAGGGCTAGTATTAATGCAAATTATTCTGAGGCGGGGTTGAATACTGGTGATATTAATGTAGAAATACCAATTGACCGATATCGCGCAGTCATAGACGCCAAGTTCGATAAAAATGCTTTTTGTGTGTAAAAAAAAAAAAAAAACCACTACAGTGCACGGTGTATTTCTCCTGTGCGTTTCACATTATATATAGTGGCAATGGTGAGGATTGTATATGTCAATTACAGTTTGTCTAAAAAGTGTTAGCTTTGGTGACAGGAAAGGAAACAAAAAAGTAACGGCGACATTAGTACAGTGATGTGAGTGAAGGAATAGAAGGATATTTCAAAAGTCATAGATTTTTTTGAAGTTAGATAAAAGTTTTACCCCTGTCTCTTTAATAGAGGAATAAAAAAAATCATGTGTTTTTCAATATGTTTGTCTTTGATTTGATCGGGCGGAAAAAAAAAAAGAAAGGCAGGGTAGTTAGACAAGATCTTGGGCGGGGGATGTAAAATCACTCGGTGTCAACGAAAAAAAAGGTAGCAGGAACGAAGGAAACTGATTTTTTCAATGCATTACAGAACAAGAAAGGGTGTGTCATATCGATATGTTATGTTTTTTTTGCATTCTAAGAGGATTAAAACAATTAAAAACGAGGCTTACATCCTTCGTGTAAACCACATTTACGGGGCTTTGAATCAAAAGAAATGCATACATCATCCAAAGAATCAATTCATGTGTTTGATGACATCTTATGCTCAGTTTTCTGCGTGATTTTTAGTATCTCTTCAGTCAAAAAAGACAAAGAGGGATGTGTATAGAAGCACTAAACTAGTGAGCAGTCTTTTATTGTTCAAATGGTTTTCATTTGGGTACCATACACAAATGAAAATAATGAATTGTGTATAATGCAGTATGCCTAGCCTAATGAAAGATCTATAATAGTTCACAGCGACGATCAATCGGTTTTTAACACTATAACATAGAACATATCGGGATGAGGTTTTCCCGCAGTGAATGGTGATCTAAAGCCGCAAATCCGTCGTTTTGACCTTAGGAGGAAAAATGGACAAAGTGGGTGAGCTAGAAAGTAGGTGTTTGGTAGTACACGCACAAAATAGTCGCAATAATGAACTTTGCTCATGATATAATGGATCAGATAATGGATAGTAGAATGACATATTTTATTTTACAGAAAATGGTAGGTACTAAACTAAGAGCGAAGGGTTCATCGTAACAAGGATCTATTGGAAATAGCATGAGGGGATGTTAAAGAAAGATCTGGAGAATGGTCATCACTAATCTAGCGGCAGGATTGTAAACTGGGATCTAATATACTATACTACATAGTACAAGGCATGAGAATGACTAGAGAGAGATCATTTCGTTGAGGCATAGCAGTATATTAAAAGAATGACGGTAAGAGGGATCTTTTTGTACAATGCATGAGAGAAACTATTGGGACATTTTTCATTGAATAATGTAAAAAGATACACATTTATTTAGATGCATATACAAACTATTTACAAACTACCAGTAAGCTAAGCTAATGAAGGCGCCAATAAGCCAACTCATAGTGACTCTAAATCCTAGATCCAAAATGAAAAGGTTTCCCCATGCATCTTGTAATCCCTGAGCTGAAACCCCCTTCTAAACTAAGCCTGACACTAATCCAACTCCACTAGACCCCATTGGAGCCACAATTGTGAAGAATTAAAGAAAGAAAGAACGAAAAAGAAATAGAGCAAAAAATTGAAAATGGGGAAAATAAATATTCACGTGTGCGGGATTTGTAAAATTGTCTCTTGCAGCTTTCGGTGGCCGCAAAAAGGAACCCTGCTATTTTTTTTTTTTTTACTACAATCAACACCAAACAACAATATCGCCTCTGACCCATTACTATATATATTGAGCGAATTCATTACTGTGGATGTATTGTGAGTATCCTGAAATATATCAGCTTTCTAGATCCTCTGTAGCCGCCACTAGACTGGACATATTGTATATACCAAGTCCAATATTTTCATTTGCGAGTGATATACCAAAAAGAAAAAAAAAAAAAAAAAAAAGGTACCACACAGAAGTATGACATGGTGAAGCCATCTAATTTTATCCCATCAAAATCCCAACTCTCAACGCACACGTTTCCTGATACCCGGTAAATATATGATTTGCAAAGGCTCTGTGCCTGATTTTTTATTGATGGGGGGAAAGACAAAAATAAAAAGGCGTATAGACGAATCATAAATAGGTGCATATAAAAATGATAAATCACTAAAAAGGCATAAGAATAAAAGGAGCGTGTGTGTGTGTGTGTGTTTGTGTGCGTGCAGTGTTGTGTAAAAATAAGGGGTATGCTATGTTGAAACTAAAATAAAATAGAGAGCGTTGTCATGATGCATTCAAATCGAGATACTGATACCAACTAGAGTCAGGTAACCAGGCTGTAAGCTCTTGTGTAGTGAAGGGATGGTTGGATTGGTTTTGTAAAATATCTGCATCTTCAATAAATTGGTAAGGAGAGTCGAATGTTTTGTTCGTTTGGAGGTAATTCATGTCACCATCGTCAGTCAGCATAATAGGAAGTGCAGTTAATGGATCATGTTGATTCCGGTAGATCAATCTCCGGAGTTGCAAATACTAAACAAGAAAAAAAAGTCAATGCATCGAATCACCACCCCCTTTTTTTTATTTACCCTTGTAAGAGAATTCCGTAAATCCAATCGTGCGCCAGACAAGGATGATAAAAGAGTTTTTTTGCGTGCCTGCAGGAAAAAAAAAAAAAAAAAAGTAAGCTCGGTCATTTCCTAATATGCACATTCAGTGTTGTTGTTCTTTTTTTTTTTTTTTTTTTTTTTTACCTCTTCAACATGAATTTGTTGAGCCAATAAAGAATCACCTGCATCCGACAAAAGTAGGTCCTCGTTTTCACTGTCATCCATATTGTTCGGTGCGTCTGGCTGACAGCAAGACGGAATTCCCAGCCATTTGATTTCTTTCTTGACTTTGGCGATAATATCCATAGCCCTCAGTACATTGAGAGAATCATACACTCGGCGCCTAATGTTTTTTTGATCCAAGTAGGACGAGGGAAATAAGGTGGAGAAATCACGAGTAATTTCATAGACGATTTGATCATAGGTCGTGATGCCATGAGATTCGACCTTGTCACAGACTTGTTTACTGAAATGTCGTAGCCCGCCTTTGGTGGTTGATAATAATGGCAATCGTAACAATGAAGTAGTAGCAGTGGTGGTGGCGCAGGAGGGTATCGTGCCATGTTGTTGGTCGTTTTTTCCATTACTCGATTTCAATCTTTTTGCGGTGCCGCAGAAGTGGGAGTGAGATTGCTTTCGTTTGATACCGTCATTCATAAAGTGTGTTTGATAGCCACATTTGTATTCTTCTTCGTCAAGTCGCTTAAGCTCAGGATCTGAGTTCAATAATGATAAAACTGATCTATTCCGTTGCTGTGGCGATGGTGGAGATTTGTAAGTATAGGAAAATGAAGTTGACAATGACGCTGGTGAAGAAGGGGTGGAATCTGGAGTGGTGCTACTGTTGGACGGCGACGATGGTGTAAATCCATGATGTATGGATGGTAGATGGGGAGGATTTCTACTGCTGTTGTCATGCGTTTGACTAGAAAGCGAGGCTGTAGAAGAGTGGGATGAAGTGATAAGGTAGGGTAATTTGGGAATATATGACGGCGGAGGTGAAGGTAATGCAGTGCAATAATGGTGGTGTTGGTAAAAGGGTGACATCATTTTGGTGATTGAAAATTGAAGAACTAAATAAATGAACGACGGAAGGTATAAAGTTTAAAAAATGAATGAAAAATGAATGTGGAATATTTGTATCAATTGAGAAAAAAATAAGTGAAAGAGAAGAAAAAAATTAGAAAAATCGAATAAATACATTTTAAAGATCCGCGCTTTTTTCTTGTGTGCGATAACATGATTCTGCTTTACGCTTCACTATTGTAAAACTAACACACAAAACCTAATTAGAAGTATTTTAATTTTTAGCTATCCCGCCATTTTTTCTTATTTTTGCTTGTGTGTGACAATAAAAAACACATAGGCATTCTGGCAAGCTTAGCTGTCAGAAACGATTATTTTATTAGCCTTAACTAATGTAATTAAGCTTTTTGCCGGGATTGCCTGAATAGACAATGCAAGTATACTTGCTCAGAACAACTAAACAACCAATTCGCGCTAACACAAGAGCTGCCAATGTTTCATCAACTCATCCCTAATGTGTATGTGTGTACGGGTTTCCGTATATGGTATGATAAATAAATAAAAAATCGCTATCACCAAGCCCATCACCACCACCCGACTAACCGTTCCCTCTATACCATTTCCTGTGCATTGACCATGGTCCAATAAATCAAATTGTTTTTTTTATTTCAAGTTCGATAAATATGTTTATAAATCAAATTGTTTTTTTATTTTAAGTTCGATAAATATGTATAAATGGTCTAATGCTAATGGTGATAATACTAAAATAATACTGAGAATACTAATACTGATATTAATACTGAACTTGATCCCACTATTAAATATGATAATAAAAGTACAGTTCCCTATAACCGACAAGAAGGTTTGGTCCGCGATAATACCCCCAGAAGAAGCACTCCAAAGATAGTAATGGCTGTTGGTATTAAAATACTCCCCTGAGACACGTTTGATCGTTCGTTTTTTGAGTTTTTGTCATTCAAGCAATTGTTGTTGTTGTTGTTATTGTTGCTGAGAAGTGTGTTCATTTCGGTTTTGCCATTTCCTCCACATGTGCTCTGATTTCTCTGTTCCATCGGGTCCACCGCCGCCTTGCCATTTTTCGATGACACATCTGTATTGTGATCCAGCCCACCAGCATCATCAAAGATAACGTACAAAAACACGCGTTCCTGTCCCATATATCGAGCCATTTGAACGGCATCCATCACATCAGCGTTTTCCGTCATAACTACCATATCATTGTCCTCGTCCAAATAAAAAATGTTAAATCCAGTTGATTGTTGTTTAGCGCAGTCAATAGCATCATCATCGTCATCATCAGTGGAACAAGTCGCCCGAGCGTCGTTGCCAAATCCCATGCCAAGTTTTGCTTCAATCATTTTGTAAAGAATGTCAAACTGATCTTGATATGTCCGTAACCGATATGTCTTGTTGCCATGTTTAAATTTGAATGTAAAAAAGTCACAGGGCTCGTTTTGTTGCTGTTGTTGTAATGCTGTTGTCGCTATGGTGGTCGCCGTTGTGGTGCTACAGGAGACGGATGGGCTACTGTGGCTGTTGCTATTGCTATTGCTGTCTTTACAGGAAGAATGTGTCGGACAGCTTGTCATAGATGTTATGGAAAGGATAGATTCTGTGTCTGCCATGGGAACGAGGTCATCGGTGCTGATTCTGCTGTCACATTTGTTGTTTCCACCACTCCCTATCAAGTCGGTCCACAGACTGCTACCATCACTATCCGCTGAGTTTCTTTTTACATTGTTGATCTAAACAAAGGGAGAGGTAAATAGAAACATCCAAGTTTCCGTGCATTTATTTTTTCTTCACATGTTGCTTACCAGTTCCAAAGTGGCATAGGTCAGCGCCAATACATCTATCAATCCAAGTATTGTCTTGTCTTTATCAACCACTGGTAGATTGAGATAATGGCCATCTACAAAGAAAAAAAAAAATAAAAAAAGCACCCAAGCACCCTCCAGGAAAAAAATATATGATTAGGTAATCAGATCCTTCATTTTCTGCGTTTCACCTTTTCTTCGTCTTCTTACCGTGCATTTTCTTGAGTGCTTGTAGAATACTTGTGTTAGGTAACGCGGTTTCCGGTTCCGGTGTCATGACACGTACCACTGAACAAATTTCCGGTCGAATCCCAGCAGCAATCACCCTAAGCACCAGATCCTTTGTCTACCAAGAAAAAAGAAAAAAATGAGTAAGCCGCGTCACAGCCATACCAGTTCACCTTGTATGTTTTTCTTTTGCCATGAGTTATACCTACACAAAATATACCAGCCAGCACATCATGATCCATCACCAAGACCGCAGTAGTTCCATGTTCCCGCATCAGGCGCGCCACATCAAGCACATTTGTTTTGACCGACACCTGTACCATATTATGTCGAGAATCCGCCAGTAGTGTTGTCAAATCAGGACATGTCATTTTATCACGTAAAGACATCATCAGAGTAGTCAGAGGTGTAGAGGACGAGGAGGAAGGTGCATCCGAATAGGTGGTGGTAGTGGTGGATGATGTTGACATTGGTGGTGGTGATGCCCATTCCTTCTCCACACCTTCCAAAGCATCAAAGAGTTTTTGTGATGATCCATATACCCGTTCCATTTTGTCCAGAGCTTCATAAAGACATTTTGTGATGTCCAAAATGCCAAAAATATCCCCTTCTTCACTACACACGGGCTACGAAAAGGGAATCATTAGTAAATATCTATCCCCTTCCCCATTTTTTTTTACCACGTGCCATGGGCTTCTCTTTTTTTTTTTTTACCACATGCCGAAAGTTCCGTAATATCATCAAGTTCAATGCATCGTGCGCATTGGTGTCAATGGTCACACAGATAGGGTTCGGGGTCATAATATCAGACACGAGCATTCTTCTACTTCAAACGCAAAATAATCATGCAACGAAAAGTAAGGTTACGTGCGTATACTAATGTTACCCCACCTCCTTTATTTTTATTTTTATTCCTTACCTAGAGTTTGATGTGGCAACAACCCGATAAGCAATATCTTTCGCCTACATAAAATATGACAAAGATATTAAAACTTAGTGTGAGTAAGCAAGAGAGGGAGTTTTTGCTCTTTACCGTTAGTATACCACACAAATGTTCTTGCTGATCTACCACTAGAATACAGTCGCTCTTTTTGGCAGCCATGAGTTGCGCAGCTTCCATGACTGAGAGAGTGTCTTTGACCACTAAACCGCGCGAGGGTTGCAGTGCCGAGACCGTGCCAGGGATGGTTTTTTTCGTATGCTTGATACGCGTACTTGGTCCGCGTTTCTTGAATTCATGTTCGAGTTTTTTTCTAATAGCCTGAAGAGTTCCAAAAAAGTTATCAAGTGTTAACTATCCGACCACCACCGTCACTTTATTACTCTTGGTTGTTGACCTTTTTTTTCAATGACTTACTTCATCCCGTTTACATTGTCGCTGTCTTAGAACGTCGGGGTCAAGTGTACTCCGAGAGCCAGAGAGTCTAACACTTCGTCGTTGATGATTCGCAGGTTCAGGCATGATGAAATGAATACTTGTATTTAAAAAAAAAAAAAAAAAAAAACGAAGGAGACGAAAAAAAATCCAAAAATTTAAAATAAGGAGAAAAGAGGGGGCAGGCGAGGGGCTGAATTTTGGTTTGTTTTTTCAAGCATACAGAAAATCAAGTGATAATTGGCTTTTATTGATAGTAATGAATGATGCACATATAAAACATATGCATACAATAGTAATAAGAAAAAAGGTATATAAATGTGGAATGCAAATGAGATGAATAATAAACTATAAACATGTAAATACAAAAATAAAAAACAAACTATATTTGGCTAAAAGGACCGTAATACACCGGTCAGAAGATCATCATTGTAGATAGGTTTGCCACTAGAAGAACACCAGTCACCTTTTGTCTTGATACATTGAATACCCAATTGTTCGATTGCTTCCACATCTACCGGAATGTCACCTTGGTCTAAATAAATCAAGTGAGTGATAAAAGAGTCAGGTGGAGAGGGGTGAAAGAGATGATCAGGGAATGGCGGTGGTGGTGGCGGCGTCGATGAGATGTATCCGCTATCTGTATCCAGCATGGTGGCAGTCGATAAAGGTTGATTTTGTTGATAAAATGTTCGCCGGCAGTCGATGAGCAGACTTTGGTTGAGTGCAGCAGTGATGGTCAAAACAAAATCCAAAGCAGAATAGCCATGCGTTTCCCGGTCATTGCAGCCATTCAGTAATAAAACCTTATGTTTTAGTGAGCGTGATTGTATGATAGCATTTCCCATATGGCGTAGGATTAAACACGGAATGATGGAGGTGTAAAGAGACCCGATCGAGTATATCAGCGTATTTTTGACAGAGAGTTGAGTGATGACTTTAGAGTTGGGTACTGGATAGATTTCTTGTCCGTAATCGTTGATATAATACACACGTTGGATAGGTGAAGTGAGTGGTTGATGTTCGTCGTCATGTTTTGAATAAAAGAGATTGCTGCTGCTGTCGCTGCCACTGATGTCACTGTCGCCATCAAGGTCGTCAAGTGCGTCGAATGAAGTTTGCTGTGCCTTGTAATCATCATCACCGAATTGCATAAAAGCATCCACAGGATTGACCATCAATGGCGATAAAGTCATCGTCACCGCTCTACAACTTGTTGATGGATGACTTATTTCACATTGGCCAAGAATCGTATCACCATTTTCAAGTTGAGCAGCAATAGTAGCCGAGTGATTGGTATTGATGACAGGCAAAACGTCCCCAGCTGCCCCGCCCGACGTGGTGATCGCCGAGAATAAAAACAATGCAGCCTCCAAAGAACCAAAAAACAACCTTGCCCCTGTCAATAAGAAGTTGCCAATACTGCCGTTGCAAAAGTTGAAGCGTCTATGAGCCCTTTTCAATATTTCACCGTTGAAGTTGGTTAAGAATCCACGAATCGTTTCCTTTTTTTCAGCAGGGATCCTTTTCCATAGTCTATTTCAAAAGAGAATAACAATGATAAGTATATGTGAAGCCAGTAGCATGATATACATATAATCAAAATAAAAGGAGTAATTACCGGTGCCGTCCCTCCACAATAGACGCCCATTCATCTCTCACTCTGTCTGGATCACTCGATAAGCGATAGCTGACTAGTTCTTTGATGGCCACACGTTCATCTGAGGGATAAGTATCCGCAATATCAATGAGCCTTGTCAAACGAGACCGGAGATCGCCAATACTAGGTCCACCAAGAACCCTAAGGATTTCACTCTAATGACATTTGATCAAAAAAAAAAAAAAAAAAATGGTGAGCATGTCATTCAAGGAAAGTCTCTCTCGAGAATGTCCTTACGGTAGAGCCACCATTATCAGAAATACCAAGAACATATACTACGTTTTGACGACCCACTTCGTGGAATGCTTTGGCGATATAGTTGCATGCCGAACCGCCCGAGAATATGACATACGATGGTGCTGCTGTCATAGGAATGTACAAAAATAGAAAAGAAATAAAAGGGGAAGAAGGAAAACAATAATAATAAAAATTAAGATCAATAAAAATATGATAGAGAGAAGGCGTATGTGTTTGCTTGGCCCATTTTTTTAAAATATCGGAATTTTTGCGGGGAAGAGAACAAACAAAGATAAGATAATGGAAAAAAGAAAAAAGAAAGATAGATCAAACCAATTAAAATTGTACTTCCGATTACTTGACCATATTTATCTACACAAGTAAAAAATGATCGCTATATTTGTGTGTATCACTGATAAAGACGATATTTGAATGAGAAACATTTTTATTGTATATTGTGGCGAAAAGGAGGGAAACTACACTAAATCAAAATCTAAATATGAATAAAGGAGGAAGCAGTATAAAGTAAACTAAGAATAAAAAATAAAAATAAAAACTATACAAAGAATATGATAAAACTAATAAGATATAAAAAAATAATAAGGGGAAAAGGACTATTCACAAAATATAAAAAATAAAGAAACTACTAAAGAAAAACTATTCAGGTCCCCGTTCAACGAGAAGAGCCACCCCTTCCACCACTTTGACAGGAAAATCACGGGACTTCATTTTTTCCAAGATTGCCTTGGCATTGTCAACTTGATCATGATTCATGTACACCTTGACCATGGCTTCATATGTGCTAGGTTCTCGGACCACATCATTCTTGGACCATTGTTCATGTTGCATCCTGTCAAATACCTCAGCAGCCTTTTCCACTTGACCAGCTTCGCCATAGCCCTTGATGAATAAATTTTCAATATAAGGAGATGAGGTGACCTTGGCGTCCAACAACATTGTCTTGTAGAGATCTTCCGCTTGAGGCATCTTGTTGTTTCCAATGTAGGTATCCATAAGTGCTTGATACACCAATTCGTTGGGCTTGATTCCGTTCTTGGACATTTCCTTGTACACCGCTTCGGCAGATGTTACATCACGATGGAGACACCCGTAAGATTTTATCAAGGTTGCATAGTGAGTGGCAGTTGGGTTGAGGTTATGGCGTTTCTTCATTTCCGTCAATAATCCATGGGCAGTTACCATATCAAAGGCAGGAATGTTGGCATATGCTTCAATCATCAATTTGTAGGTATGAGCAGAGGGCACCAGGTTGGCTTGCTTGAGTTTTTGGAAGTAGTCGAGTGCCTTGCTACGATCGTTGCGTTGCTGGACATAGAACTGGATCATCGAGTTGTACACACCAATACGAGGTTGGTAGCGAGGCATCTGGAGCATTTCTTCAAAGTAGTGCACAGCACGGGCTTCCCATGAGCAACGAATACAGGCCGAGATCACACTGGCATAGGTCACCGAGTTGGGTGCCACACCTAATTGGTTCATTTCAGTAAAGAGCTTCAATGCTTCGTCCATTTTGCGACATTTGGCCATCTTGGAGATAATCACATTGTAAAAATACACCGTGGGACGCACCTTGTGTTTCTTTGCTTCTTCATAAATCACCATTGCATCCAGAGATTCGTCCGTGGTATCGTTCGCCGTACACGCCAACAAGCAACCATAAGCATCCGCATCGGGGAAGTGGCCATCTACCCGGAGTCTGTCGTAATACTTCTTCGCATTGCCCAGATCCATTTGACGTGCGTGAGCAATCAGCATGTTGTTGTTGAGAATGTACATCGCATGATCGCGCTGCACGGGTTCCAGATGTTGAGAGAAAGGACCCACTGTCAAGTTGTAAATCGCACTTGTGGTTTGCAAGAGATTCGATTTGTTGGAGAGGGAGATCATATCGCGCACAGCTTCAGTTGTAGGTACCAGTCCTTGATCAATGATTTTTTCTTTCATCAGCGCCAACGCCTTGTTGAAGTCACCACGAAGAGCGATCGTCAATGCTTCTGCCGATCGTGCTTCACTCAAAGTGGGAGAGGGAGTGGAGGATTGGTCGACCGTTGATGCTGCTTCCTTGGTATTCATCGTTGTTGGTGCCACTGGTGCTGCTGCTGAGGCCGATTCTTGTTGCTGTTGTTCGAGTTGCTTGTTCACATCAGGGTAGTATTCTTCGTACGTTTTCTTCCAAAGAGCTTCATCTTCGAGGAGACCGTTCTTGTTCAAATGAGCACCAACACGGATAAAAACGCTTGGGTTGGATGCAATACCAGCCACATGCATGTCGTGCAAGAGGCCAAAGACGGCTTTGCTGAATTCACCGTCGGTGCAGGGACGTTTGAAGGCGGATTCATACAGGATATAGAAAGACCGTTCATTGCAAGTATCCATAAATTGATTCCACGTCAGGGGGTCGGCCTTGGTTTGGTTATACAGTTGCATCATCACCTGAGAGACTTCCTTGGTCGACCTGATCGAATAATGGTTCAACACTTGCAGGAGATCCAAAGCACCCTTCAAATTGTCGGATTGCTTGACAATGTCCAATGTCATCACTGCCAAAGGAGAGTTTGCTGTGAAGTAAGTCGACTTGCTATGAAGCGTGATCATTTCCTTTGCCGCCGCCATCGTTTTTCGAATATCACCAGTTTCCAAATAACTAGATAAGACCTTACAACACAGATTGACATGTAGACCCACACCTTGATTACTCATTGCCCGGACGATATCCAAAGAGCGATCGTACTGTTTGTTGTTCAAGCACACAGTGACATATTCGGCGAGATGACCATACTGACGTTCGAGAGGTAGCGATATGAGATGTTCATAGGCTTCATGGGCTTTGTCGAGATTGTTGGATCGACAATATGTAGACAAGAGTACACCATAAGTATTCGCATCGGGTTTAGGAAGCTGACTATTGCTTGATTCCAATTTGGCCATCAACCGAGAGATCAATTCCATATTGTTGTCCAGACCTGCACGGTAGAGAATCTTGTTGTAAGGAGAGATGGTCACAGGCACCTTATCTTTCACCATGGTTTCTTCCACAATGCGAAGCGCACCAGTGAGATCACCAGCATTCACATACGCAAACACCAAAGCATTGTACACATAGCTAACATCGTGGGTGGGCAATTTACGATGAATCGACTTGTATTCCCGGAAGCATTCGCGGACTGCCTTCAAATCACCGGCCGTACCAAACATAGACACCAGCATGGCGAAGGTTGTGCTATTGGGTCGAACATGAGCGTTTTCCAACTGTTCATAGATAAAAAGCCCGTCTTGCGTGTTGCCAACATAGGAGAGACCACGTAGAAGGTTGTTGTAGATATCCACATCGAAGGCTTGCGTTTGGTTTTCTTGGACAGCTTGTTCAAATACAGCTACAGCTCGTTGAAGATTTTTTTCAGATTCAAGGGCATTGAGAGAAGAGCCTATTTTAAAAGAAAGAGAGAAGGTGAGTATGAGACAGTCAATAAAGATTTATGATGTATTTATATTCGGTAAAGCTCTATACCTTCTTTGGCCAAAGTTTCTACAGAAGTAGGGTGAAGGTTCACAGCTGTTCCACCAGAAGAATACATATTGGAGTCCATATTGCGACGAATGACATTGGAGGCACGATTGACTTCAGCATCCCGGGCACAAAGTGAGCGAATCACAATAGCATACGTTTCAGAGGTGGGGCGGATACCATGCTTCACCATTTCATCATAGACACCCATCATATCCGTCAAAGGTTGGTTCTTCTTGTGTAAGGTTCCATAAGATTCCATCACTGCTTGATACGTTTGCTTGTTCAGGGGAGTTTCCAAATTCTTGCCTAATGCCATAAATTCTTCCAACACAGCACCATGTTTTTTGAACCGGGCCAATTCCAAAATACGAGCATTAGGTTCTTCCACCAGAAGTTCAGGTTGTTGTTTGTGAGCCACGGCGGAGGAATCAAAACGCAATTGTTGTCGACGACCAAGAGATCGAGAAGCAGAAGTCCACTGTTGAGAAGAGGTTGAGGCTCTTGCAAGAGGAGCAAAAGGGTTGCCATTAAGATGTTGTTGGTCTTTGTTGTTGTTGTCAGAATTGTTCAAAGTTCTTGAAGTTGTATACAGTTTCCCCGAACGAGCAGGAAAAGTGGTAATAAAAGCTGAGGTTTTGTTGGCCGCATGGACAGTCGTCAATTGCTTGGAAAGAGCACTTTGGCGGGCCACGGTATTCAAGAACGTTGTTCCTTTGGCACCATACATGTTTTCGATTCAAATAAGTGGGTTGGAGTTGTTTGTCAAGAGTAGGAGCTTTTTTTTAATATATATAAACAAAAGATCAAAGAATAAAGAATAAACAAAAATGAGTAAACTAGATTCTTAATCTTTTTTTGAAGGGGAGGGTGTAAAAAAAAAAAAGCGGAAGTGGAAGAAGAGAGTAATTAAAAGGGAACAAGAGAAAAAAAAAAAATAAGAAAAAAAAAATGCTTTTTTTTTCCTTGCCCTTCCGACATGAGACGATGATTTTGACTCAACACGGCGAAGGAAAAAGTGAAGTGACTTTTTTGGAACAACCTAGAAAGTCAGACGGAGGACAAATTTTACCCGGCCCTCTTTTTTTCAGGGACCGAATATAAAAGTGGATAAAATATTTTTCTTGAATCAAATAGAGCAAAGGATATTAATGAATCAGTTTCGAAAATAATATAAAAAAACAGTTAGAATAGATATGAGATCTCATATAAGAAACAAGTGAAGAAAAAGAAGAAAAGACAAGAAAAGACGAATAAAATTGAATGTAAAACTTTTATTTCAATATATGTATATAAAAAAAAGGGAGAGATATAACTGAGAATATGTGAGAGGGTGAGAGTGAGTATATATGAGGGAACAATACAATAAATCAGAATAATCTAAAATAAATTGAACTATCCTAAAAACATGAATCAGTCAACACCCACCCACCCAGTCAGCCATATTATTTTCCACCTTGTGATCGTCCCTTCCTATTTGGATGATGATTTGTCCTTGTCTGCAGCTGAGGGTGACGATGTAGTTGGAGAAGAGACAGCGGTTTCCTTGACTTCGTTTTCAGGCGCAGGTGTAGAAGATGTGGCCAAAGAAGCTTCACCTTTGAGGTTTTCAATCTTGTTGTCAATCAAGTTGTGCAAAGCAATGACGGATCGAATGAGACTTGACAGGTACATCAATAAGAGTTGGTCGTTCGTCTTGGTGCTGAAGGCCTGGACCATAAAGTGTGATTCCAAGTTAGGTAACAAGTTGAAGATGTCTTGCAAGTTGTAGATGATTTGATGGTTCACCGGCAATTGATTCGATACCACTTTTTCCAAGTAATCCCGAATTTCTTCCAAACGCCCTTGAAGCCCTGACAATGAGCTCAATTGGCCACTGATACGTGTCGATAATGTGCCTACCGCATTGTCCTTGATGTCCCGCAATAAATGTTCCACGCCAATTTCTTCTGCTTCTTCTGCGACAATTTCTGAAGGCACATGCATAAATGTCTTTGTCGTTGCAGTACCATCCTGTTTAAAAGCAAATATCATAGAGTTAGTTAATAAATCAAAAATCCACATACCCTTTCCTCTCTCATTTTGCATTGGCCGTGCATAGACAACTTACATCTTTGATTTCTTCAATGGAGAAGTAAGCATCAGTAGGAATTTCACTATCCTTTGGCTTGACATCAACAATTACTAGTACTGGGTTGGGAGTGTACCGTTTGAAAAGTTCATTGATTTCCAAATCGCTAGAGCGCAACTTGGGGCCACTGTGATACCAGCCAATCATTTTTTCCTTGGCTAATTGAAATGAATAAAGATGAGTATAGATTCATTTCTATGTGTATACTTTATATTCTTGACTCACCATTGACCTTTTTAAACATATCATTCATTGCTTCAACGTAGTTGTGGTCCAAAAACCAGACGGATGGATCTTTTTCATCTTCTTCAAAAGGCACTATAAAAAGTAGATTCAGTTGATTAGTATTTATGCCGGTAATATATATAAAGTCATTTAAGCCATATTGTTATTCTTCTCTCACCAGCAAAACTGTTTGCAACATTGACCGTCTTCCCTTTTTGTTGACCAAGAAGGACACCCACGACACGCTTTTTGGTATCCTTGGCGACCCGGTTATAATGATCAGTAGCAGACAGTAGCACTAAAGGATGAATTTGTACTGTGGTTGCTGTGGATACGATTGTTGGTGCAGGCATGTGAGTAGAGTATATGTGTGTATGTTAATAAAAAAAATTAAACCAATAGAGAAGGTGACGAAGAGAAAGAGAAAAAAAAATCGTTAGCCGCGCGTCCTGTTTTACCGTCTGAATATAGCGGGGGTTCAATATTTTCCGAGCTGCTGTCCGGTGTCAATATTCTGCCTTTCCTTCTTAGCGAAGATTTTGTACCTTTTTTATCACTCTTATTATTATATTATTTATTTAGACAGAGGTAGTAGTTGTCATCAGTATGATTAAATATAAACCATTCGATTATTATTTTATATATTATTTTTTTATAGTCTAAAGGCGTATTTTGATGACGACATGTCCAGCAGCGACTAAACAGGAAATGTCCTGACGAGCATGTCTCCCCTACCATAAAAGTCCAACAAAGAACCAGGTAAATAAAAAAAAGAATTAAAAAAATAGAGACAACTCTATTATTATCTATTTCTGTAGGCTTCGAAGTGTACGTTTACGTTTCCCCACCTCTCCCATTATCTATATTATGTTACCTACTTTGATGCTTATTATACTTGATACCCTTCATCTACGTTTATTTTTTGTTGTTGGTTTTTTTGGATGAGATACATATCATCAAAAATGATGATTGCTGCTTGACCCGTTGTGTTCTTTACACTCTCGTCAGGCACCAATATCATTAGGCTCAAAATAAACTACTTTTTGCTTTTACTGTATTTTTAGTGATCTTTTGACGCCAATATTGTAATTAGTGTAGTTTTATTTGCATCACTGCTCAAGCGACTCTTGTCTGTTAGTTAGACATCCATCAGATGATCAGCGCATTATGACTGTCGGGGGTTAAATGCCCTTTGACCACCCACATTTTCCGAAATAAAATAATTTTGCCTCCTCTTTTTTTTACTCTTTTTCTCTCTCTCTCTCTTTTTTTTTTTTTTTTATCGTTTCAAATTCGTATTATTATTATCCTCTAAGGAGGTCGTCTTACATCATTACGCGCTCACTTTATCATGTCCTTTCAATTCAACTGGCCGGATTTTGATCCGATCTTCCACGCCGAAGCCAAGCAACAACTCGAAACTGCTTTGAACAAGGAAAAAAAGTCCAAACACATTGCCGATCATATCTTTGTCAAGGAATTGAACATGGGCTCCAAGGCAAGAACGAAAAAAATAATATAGTATGCAGTATTTTATTATCCCCCGATATGTATCATAACTAACCTTTTTTTTTTTATTTGTCGTCAATAAATAGCCACCTGAACTGGAAATATTGGAAATATGTGAATTGTCAACTGATTATTTTCGTGGCATATTCAAACTGACCTATTGTGGCGATGCTTTTATTGAACTGAAGACAAAAATTCAGGTGAATTCAAAAAAGACTAGAAAACCTCGCACTTAGCATATTTATGATACTGAACTATGTGTTGTTGTTGTTTTATATTGTATAGGCTAACCCTTTGCATAGTCCATCATCACCGCATCATGAAAGACCCTATTATCAACCTCTCCTCCCAAGTTACAGTCGACCGAGCATGGTGACAGCTGCTCAATCTCTTGTAATCCCGATGCTACTTCGCATTAGTGATGTTCGCCTCAACGGTATCATTGTCCTATCAGTCTCAGCTACGAAGGGAATCACCTTGGTCTTTAAGAACGATGCCTTGGAAAGTCTACTGGTCAGCTCTACTTTTGACATCGTCCCCAGCATCAAATCATTCTTACAACAACAAATTGAATCACAACTACGTACATTCCTTCAAGACACTTTCCCTCTGGTCGTCCACGAATACAGCCTTCGCCACATTAATGATCAACACCAGCAACAACAACAAACGCGTGCACGACTATCCTCAATACAGCAACAACAGCAACAAAATCGAAAACACAATGTCACCGCTTCTTGTGGCTCTTCAGTCAATAGCGATACCACTACTACTATACCCGAACTTACATCGTCATTTTCCGATCGTTATTCTGACACTTCTTCTGAATGCATATCTTATGATGATGGCGACAACAACTTTTTTGCTGATACACCACCACCAGTAAACGAGTTCTCTCAGTTGAAATCGGAAGACAAAATCTACCTGTCACCAATAATGACAACATCACAGAACCCCACATCTTTGAATAGGAAAAATGTCAGTCCACCTTCTATTGCTACCACCAATATATCTGATTACGACACCCATACACTATCCGCCGACCATCACCAACATCGCTACGACTCATCTTTTACATCATTGCCGCCATCAAATACAGGATCATTTATTCAAAGGCGTCATTCGTGTGTTTATCAGCAAGAAAACTTTGACGACGATGATGATAGCAACGTCACAAATACCAGCGATCAGCGAATTCACTATCTTGACGACAAGACACCAGTAACACCCACCCTTTTTATAAATCAGCCTATTCTCATCACAACAACAGACGATAGGGGATCTCATGGATTGATACAACAGATGGCAGATATATCAGTCTCTTCTCATACACTCGCTATCGACACTGACAACCGCAACAACATCAGTCGTAATACTTTTTTAATACACAAAACCACCATGATGGCAGATAACACCATTGGCAATAGACACCACCAGCGAAAGAAAATTCCAAAGAGACGAATCATCAAATGGAACGCATGATCTTTTGTTTTATTTATTTTATCTATTGACCTCATTCCCCAACAACAACAAAATTAGTTAGTCATTTACTCCTTTTTTAATATACCGCGTACACTTCCCCACCCCTTTATTGTAGTATAGTTTTCATCATTTATTTATCTATTTTCTTAGTTTCACTATATTGTACTCATTATTACTCAATAAAAAAAAAACGCTCTGGCGTTCCTATAGAATACTATTTATGATATGCACATGAACGTGGGATTGGGTGATCAAAGGTGGAGACAGGATATAGGTATGGGACAAATAAAGAGAATTTTATGAAATTGGTCATGGTGAAATATTTTAAAGGGAGGTACCAGATACAGCTTCGCAGAAAATGATGTTTACTAGCGTGCAATAATTCGTATGGGCTAGCTCTCAAAAAGAAGAGCAAAAAGGGGTGATGTCTTGGCGTTAGAATGAACACATACACTGTATTTATTTTACTAACTTGCAAAAAAACTCGTACTAGACTAGCTATCGATCGCCAAAAAAAAAAAAAAGGAGACATGATGGCACTAGAGTAAACACACATTACACAACACTACACACGCATTTGATTTTCATGATTTGTATATACAATGGTTTTATTTGTTTTTTAAAAAATGATAATACGAATAAAGACAAACAGCAATAATAACGATAAAAAAAGAATAAAATACTAACCTACATACTAACAACTAACCCCAGACATCTTCGTTGTAACGAGCTTCGTCGATCCATTTTTGCAGCACTTCTTCGGCTTCTTCGTCATTGGATGCTTCACCAAAGCTCTTGACCATCGACAGGAAGACACGTCGGACATCACGGCTCATGCTTCCACTACCACAGATATACACAGAAGCAGGTAAAGTGCTGTTATCGGTGGGGTGCATGAGATCCCAGACTTCGCTAGCGTTCGCAAGAATTTGATGTTGGACATACTTGGTTGCACAGGGAGGTTGTTGTCTCGAGAAGGCGACATGGAGATTGTCGAGCACATTTTGTTTGACATACTCGGCCAGTTCTTCATTGTAAATATAATCTTGATCGGCACGGCGACAGCCAAAGAAGAGAGAGGTGGAGCCAACTTGGAGACCTTGACTGCGTTGAGCGGCACGTTCTTGAAGGAAACCCCGGAAAGGAGAAAATCCGGTACCGGCAGCAATCATAATAATGGGTACGGCAGGGTTGTGGGGAAGATCAAAGGTACTTTTGGCAGACTTGAAAATAGCATGGATCTTGGTCAGTTGACTTTCATCATCCACCAGACTTCGGGAGAGGAAGGAGGAAGCAAGACCATGGTAGTGGCGTCCTTCAACGACATCATCCACTACACCCACCGTAAGCGCAGCCGTCTTGGCAGAGATGAGTGGCGAGCTGGCAATCGAGTAGCGGCGAGGTTGCATCACACCAGCAGCGGCGACGAATTGGGCGAAGTCGAGCGAGTTTACTTGAGGGAAGCCTTTTTGAAGATCCAATAAGGTGCGGTAGCGTTTGATGAAATCAGGGTACTTGTCTACGTTGTCTTCATCAGGCATGATCAGCTTTTCAAAGGCTTCGGCAGTTTCAGGGGCTTGTTGGCGGAGTTGCGTGGAAAAACATGAGAGCATGGACCGGGAAGGTGGAGAAGATAAATCAGCGTAATAGGTCAGTGCATTGCGAATGGTACATGGCCCCTTGATGGCGGCTCCGAGAGATCGAGATGACAATCCAGTTTGACATTCAGGGTCGATTTCAAACACCGAATCGAGAATCCATCCAAAGTTCAAGGCAATAGCATCCACCAACGCAGGATCATTTTCGGGAGTCACTTCAAGATGGTCACCGGCAGTGTAAAAGTGGCCTTCGATTTGACTGATGGGAATAAGACCAGATACATCCAACTCAATATGGCGCGTACTACGACCAGAGCCAGATTGTTGAAGTTCACGATTGGTTTTGATTACAGCGTTCTTTTCTCCGTTCATGTTCTTGATACCAGCTTCATACTTGTTGGCGTCCTTGCTGGGGCTGATAAATTGAATCTTGATGTTGGCGCTTGTCTTTTTACCGGCAGCAGCTGATGGTACCACGGACTTGTCTTCAGAGGCAGCAATACCGTAGAACTCCAATGCATAAGACCAAAAGTGAGCACACCTGAGAGAGAGAAAAATTAATACTTCTTTCAAAAAAATAAAAAAAAACCCTCTGCTATATTTCTGTCCTTTACCATTCATTGAATTCTGCATCCATATCCTTATCAGCATTTCCTTCACCACGAGCGAAGAAGGGTTCAGCACCAAATTCTTCCAAGGAATCATCCACCTTGCGAGGGAATTTCTGGTAAGTGCGCCAATTCTTGTTGCCAACACCGAAGACGGCATAGTAAAGACCCTTGAAAATATCTTGGTGGCCAGGTTCAGTCAACTTGGTATCAATAAACTTGTCAAAGGCTTCAGCAGTATCAGGAGGTTGTCCATTGTAAGTCGCCGTGCACACTACTACCAATTCACGTTGTCGACCAGATGTAGCGCCTTCATATTTGCCGGATTTCAAACTTTCCCATTTATCCATTTCAGCCATAGTCACATCCTTGAAACCAAATTCCTTAGCTTGTTGCAAAAGCTGGTTCGCGTAATCTTGAGCAGTACCGGTCTGAGTACCGAAGAGGAAGGTGATAGGAGGTAAGGCGACATCCTTGGCAGCATCTGCATGAGCTAAACGAGGCATGGCACGGGGAACAGAATCGGGTTGTGCTGTAGCGCTGGCTTTGCTGAGGTCGTTGTCGGCGCTGGGTTCAGGTAAGTCGGTACGAGGCTGAATCGTCATCAACAAATGGTTGGGCTTGGTAGTGGCAGTGTGAGGATCAAAAGTGATATCAGGGCCATCTATTATAATTGAAACATATCAATATTGTTGATGTGTCTTTGAATATACAAAAAAAAAAAAAAAAAAAAAAACTTACCGTAGCAGAATTTATATTTATGCAAGAACATGGCCAATACAGTCTTGGCTTCTTGAAGAGCAAAGGCCATCCCGATACACGCACGTGGGCCCGTTGAGAAAGGTAACCTAGAATAAGAGTGAGAACCTGCATGAGTTTGGAGTTTGATTAAAATTTATGTAACAAAATAAAATACTTACCAGGCAAAACGAGATCGCTTTTGTTCTTCTTCAGGAGAGAAGCGATCAGGATCGAATCGTGAAGGGTTAGGATATACTTTTTCATTGTGATGCATAGCTATATAAGTAGTAAGACAGGAGATGATAGTAAATATACACTGTTTTTTATGAATATATGTATCTCTTTCTTACCATAAACTTGAACAGACACACCAGTGTCGGCTGGGACCTTGTAACCATGAGGCACAATGCATTCCTTTTTGCAATACTTGGACAGGGCACGTACGGGAGGATATTTCCGGAGGGTTTCTTTGATCACTTGGTTAATGTACTTGAGATTACTGATTTGTTCCGAGCTGGGTAAAGTGTCGTAAGTAATTCCAGTATTAGCGATTTCTTGAAGAACCTTGGCTTCAACATCAGGGTTTCGAGAGATTTCATATAGTACCCAAGCTAAGGTGTTTGCAGTTGTATCATGACCTATATAAATTGCAAAGTGAGTGTTTAAATCCTAATAAAATATTTTTTTGTGAAACCACCCTTTCTTACCTGCAATCAAAAAGGTCACAACTTGATCACGAATGTTTTCGTCAGTAAGGCCATCGTTGCTTTCATCACGAGCGTTTAACATGAAACCAAGCATATCCTTGTTCTTGTCATTGGCATCGGGACCATTCTTGCGTTCAGTGATCACTTCGCCTACAGTGTCGTGCATGATTTGAACGGATTCATCAAACTTGCGGTTGGCAGCAGATGGGATGTGTTTCATAAATTGTGCCTGGGTTCGACGAGTTACCACCATCTTCAACAAGTAGCCCTATAAAGAATCATTATTATAACCATTGTTTTTTTTTAGTTCCAAGTCCACTATTTGCTTTGTGCTGAGTACTTACCATCGATTCGATGAGGGGATGAGCAGGAGCATCTTTGTCGTCCAATAGTCCAAATTCATAACCAAAACCAATTCTACCAATAGTTTCAAAGGTCACCTTTGTCGTCCAGTCAAGAATGTCCACCTGTTCAGAAGGTTTCATTTGATCCAGAATCTTGATGGTTCTTTGTGTAATGATACCCATTTCATGTTGATAAGCCTGGTTCAAAAGTCAAAAATCACATGTATAAGACCTCCATACTAAGACTAGATTTGAATTGTTTTCTGGACTTACCTTGATAGCGCGAGGTGAGAAAGCAGGAATCAATAGCTTATGAGCCAGCTTCCATTCGTTGTTATCAGTATCGCTTGTAAACAGACCATTACCAGCAAAGGCTTTCACTTCTGACAAGGGTGTCGGAGCAATCTACAAAAAATAAAAACGGAAAGAGTCAATACAACATTGAGCACAATCCGTGCTTGCACCTTACCTTTTTAGTGAAATATTCGCCTTCTTTCACAAAAAGTTCAGCAATATCAGGATCATTAGTGCCAATGTTTCGCTGTCCAAGTGTAGTAGTGTCAACAAGGGGGCCGTAAGTATCGAAGAGCTTCATCCATCCTTCAGTGCTGAGTTTTGTTGCAAAAGAAAAAGAAAAGAAATGAAAAAAAAGAGTCTGTTAAGCAACTGTGTCGGTGTTTAAAACATTTACAAGTTTCACTTACAAATTGCCACCAAAATCGTATAGATTGCCTACAAAAGGCAGTTTCTTTGGACCAGGGATAATATCTTGAATATGGTTGGGAAGATCCACATACACAACCTGTTGGTTACGAAGATCATCAATACCATCAAGATGACGACCAGATCCATCAAGTAAAACGAGTTCTTGGCTGTTGCCACCGATGGCCAATTTTTCAGCAGCAAGACCGCGAACGGTGTCCAAGTTAGCGCCATTACCAAATCGAATAATTTGACCATCTTTTTCAATATCCTTTGTTCCTTTCAAGGTAACAATCAAGGATGTTGTATTCATATCCGTCATAGTTGATATGTAATATTTTAATATAGTAGAATAAAGAGTGAGGAGTTTTTTGTTTATCGTGAAGAGAAAAAAAAAGAAGACAAAAAAAAGACATGAGTTTCACTATTTATATCAATTCCTGGCTGAACTGTGAACCCGAGGTTTTGCATTACAAAATTTTCCCCGATTGAAACATCGAACCTTCAAGATCAAATTAAAAAAGTGCGACCGATTGATTTTTTTGGGAGCATCTATCTAATTATATATTGGTTGTAATGATAAGTAATTATATGGTACGTTTAGTGCAATGAATTGTTGTCTTTACTGTTATCAGTGTCATCATTGTTATTGCTTGAACATACACATCAACCGAGAAGCTGCCATGTTCTGAAATTCGAAGTCAGCGGAAGACCATCCGGATGACAAGTCGAAAATGTTGAGTCTCCGACATCGATTACAGTGCAAATCTTCCTTGGCTACTAAAATAGAAAGTCAAACAATCAAAAGACAATAAATGAACACTTTAATACATTTCAATGTCAGGAAAAACTTGCACACCGACATATCGTAATATTATATGCAGTGATATTAATAGCAGATGCACTCCGGTAAAAGCCACCTTACTGTACAGCACAAATAAGCAGATATGACATAACATTCCTTTTTTAGTACTAATCCGGCATGAAACGCCTAAATGATTTTTTTTTTAAAAAGTTTCAAACAAAACTTGCCAGGTTCATTCATACTCAAGTCCGAGTGTTCTCTTCTTTTTCTTTTTTCATCTTGTGATATGTTATAATTGGACTATATCAGGTCTATACATTCTCGAGTTGAACTACTCTTTTAAAATAGGTTCTTAAGCTCATTGCTCTTGGGAGCAAAAGATTTTTTATAGTTTCATTCAAGTGCAGGAAAAATAGCATTTGAAATCCCGTCAAGAGAAATTAATCTGCACACCTAAAGAGAAAAGCTAGGTCCACTTGTGATCGACCATGATGCGGGAACGCTCCCATATTATTCATTTTGCGGGACTCAAACATTCTCACACTACCAAAAAAAAAAAAAAACAGGATAGGCTTTGGCGTCTCTATCACAATGCACTTTGGTGCGTTTCTTCAGGTGAATCATATAGTACTACATGCAATGAAAATAAAAAAGGAGATATATACTATACGTCTGATCTAGTTGAGAATATAATATTAATATTTCATAGGAGAAGGGATGCACTGATGATACGGTACGTAAAATGAACATCGTTGCGGGAATAGCACCTCCTTTCTCGTTCACAAAACAGTTACAATCACAATATTTTTCGGTCTCCCATGGATCAGAAGATGGTTAATAAAAAAAGACATTTTTATTTGAAGTATACTGTGTGAATACTAAACTAAGGAATTGGTAACTCATTGGAACAAGTGATCCATTGAAGGCAGCATGAAGGTGATCAATGGATGACCTGCAGAATAATCAATGCTAATCTAAAGGTATCGTTGTAAAAATGGATGTAATGCACTGTACAAGTCATGAGAGAGAAATTAAAGGAGCGTTTGTCACTGAAGTATAGTAATGTTCAACACTAATGGAATGAGCTGATGGTAGTAAAACGAGATCTACTACACACAAGCCATGAGAGAATCTGACGAGACATTTTTTTATTGAACTTTGCAAAGAGAGACATATTTTATTCAATTATAGGTTTAAACTATGGACAAACTAAAACAAAATTAAGCTAATGAAGGCACCAAAAAGCTCAACTAATGGTGGTCTCAAAATCCAGAATCCAAAATGTAAGGGTTTCCCCATGCATGTTGTAATCCCTGTTCTGAAAACCGTTCTAAACTAGTCCAGATACTAATCTAAGTCCAAAATAACCTCAAAGATGTTGAATGATGAAGAAAAAAAAAAAAAAAAAAAAAGAAAAGAAAAAGAAAAGTGAAGGAAAGAATAAAAATTAAATAAAATTTAAGGCTGTGTTTGAAATATTATCTGTGAAAGATTTGTTAGTGATTGTTTTTGTCGCTTACAAAATAGATACCATATCTTTTTTTTTTTTTTTTTTTTTGCTTCTCTTTAACACCATGCTACATCCTCAACATTTTGGTTGAATACCCTTCTTACATTAATTATCTCCACTTGAACAACACTACACCATGGTTCCCGTCATTTTTATTTTTTACAACAACCAATAGTAGTAACAGTGGTGATCTGGTGGCTCACTCTTCTCATGATAGCAACTTCTCTCTATTCACAGCCGATATCCTCTTTATTATCGTATCATACTCTCTTTGATTTCAGTATGGAGCTACTTGATCTTATTTAGTTGACACTCCTTCCCTTCCGCTATACAATAGTTGGTCATTCGCCATGGAATAAAATACTATACCTCCCCGTAATTATAATATAGTTTACCGCTCATCACAGGACCACTTACGCTTATAGTTTGCCTTACATTATGTTTATTACACAAGACATATATATATATATATTCCATCAATGAATGCCATTAGCAGTTTGTAGCACTTCATACAGTGTTCTTAGATGATATAAAGAAATTTCTCTCCAAAATATCCTAGGCAAAACATAGTGTATGTAGTAGCCCATCACATTCTCTCACTTCTGAGAGTAAGGACCCGATTTCAACTTACACCATCTCATACAGTATTAAAAAAAAATTTCCCCTTGAAATTAATTATACTCAATGATACATAATGTCTAAATGATTCCTTCGGTATATCACTAGAAAAAATAAATAAAAGATGATACTTAATTAGGAAATTCTTTTCATGCATGAATATGGTTTCAGGTACTACTTCTGTGCAGAGAAATACCGTTTTAAACCAACTACTGTAACGGATGACCTCAGTTTGAAGAATTTTTCGGATGGGACGAAGTTATCACTCTATAAAAAATAAAAACCTACTGTTGAGCCGGAAGACAATCACCAGCTCTTGAATGTCATTTTTGGCATTAGTGACGCCTTGGGTTGGGCAATGAACTAGTATAATTTCATTTGTTTTATTTTATTTATTTTATTTTTTCATTTTTTACTTTTTTCATATTTTACTTATTTTAATTTTATCCAATTTTATTTTTCATTTTTTACTTTTTCATATTTTACTTATTTTAATTTTATCCAATTTTATTTTTCATTTTTTTAAATGTTAACAGTAACTCCGCTCCCCTCCCCCTTGACATATACCTTATCCCAGATTTTGAAATTAGTATAAATACCCCACCTTTTTCTTCAACAATTTCAAAATCTTTAGTTTTTTATCAAGTTTTCTCAATTAACAAATAAAACTTAGTACAAAGGTTTTTACACCACCAAGTTATCTACCGTTTCTATTGGATCATAGAAACCTCCTTTTATTTTTGGCTACAAGTCTTCTTTTTTTAATTTTTACTGTGTGTTATACACTTATTTTTATTGAACCAACAACGGTCAATACTTTTCTTTTTTATTTTATTTTACTCTTTCAAGTTTATTTTTTATAAACTTATCCTACAGTTGGACTTTATCTACAAAAGTTCTGGTGCTCACTACTCTCAATTCTATTTTTGTCCGATTCAGGAACAAGTTATTTCAAATTCCGCCCAAGGAACAAATTTCTTTTCAAGCTCTAAACAAGCAAAAGCCATACTAAAGGATAACTCAAGACATCCTATTCAAACCAGAAAAACATAAAAAAACTTACAAAAACACAATCCAGTTGGACTAAAATATACAAATTTAGCCGCAACACACTACTCTGTTACAAGCTTCTTACCCAAATTGGCCGTAACACTACAAAAACAAATTCCAATTACGATGTCGCAAATGACATGGAACTTGGTGAAATTTTTGGATAGAACAATTTAATAGCCTGGGCCGCCAAGGAAGATGACTGATGAAACAAAGATGGTTTACGGAAACAAAATGGTTTACGGGAGTAGCGGGGTTTTCGGGTGCACGATAGTCTTTGTTTCGAGCACGATGTCTTGAACTTTAAAAATTTTAGTATAAATACCTTGAAAAAAAATATCAAAAAGAAAAAAAGATTATCTTTGAACATATTATCTTTGATCACTTTATATTTTTTAATAAATTCATTATAAAGGTTTTTTTAAACCTCCCAACTTGTTGGCTTCCTTTTATTCCACACTTTGGAATATTTTTATTATATATTTTTGACAGCTGAGTCTGAATCTCGCTTCTCTTTATTTTTTTTGACTTGATTGAAGTCACTACTTATTTTATTGACCTTATTATTTTCATCTTTGAAAATAATACATCCTTACTTGGACTTTCAAGTTTAGTCCTTTAATATCTTTAAGCCTTTGAAGCTACAATCGGTTGAACTTAATCCTAAAAAGTTCTGGTGCTCACTCTATAAAAAAATAAAAACCTACAAAAACAATTTTCAGTTACGACCTAACAACCAAAATTAGCCGTAACAACGAACTAAAAACCAAAATTAGCCGCAACAGCAACCCCAAACAGAAACTACATTACAACTCAGCCGAAGAGGCGAAAGATACAAAAGATAAAGCCCTACGGGGGGTCGAACCCCCAACCTTGAGATTAAGAGTCTCACGCTCTGCCGATTGAGCTAGCAAGGCTCCGTTGAAAAATAAATCAACGGGTATTATATAAGCCATACTACAAAATGAACCAAAATTTCATCTACTTTTTTCATCCTCCTATTAAAGAGAGTGGGTAAAAGCTTATCCAAAATCTTAATCAAAGATGAAGTTCTATGACTTTGAACTATCCCTCCATTCCTCCACTCAGATCACCGTATCAATGTCACTGGTACTATTTTTCCTCTTTTCTGTCGCCACACCCAACGCTTTTCCAGGTAGCAGGAATAAACATATACTATAAACATAGTTGCGAAATGCAAAGGAGACAACAGCAAAATATTTGAAGCAGTTTTTTTTTTTTTACAAGCACAATCTTCCTACACATAAATACAAACACACACACTGGATTGTACTCATGCCCATTCAACGAGACAATAAAAGGCATGAAAGAGCTTAAATGGTAAAAAGACAAGACATGTTTAATTCAAATATGTACACAGTGTAAGCTATGACAACTAACGCTAACCTAAGCTAATGGCACTATTCTATTATTCTACAATGGAAGCTAATCTAGTGAAAGTTAGAAATCACGAATCCAAATTGGAAGGGGTTCCCCATGATATTTGTTTTGCGTTTTTCAAAATGCCACTGTTTCAAGTTCTAACGCTACTCCTACATCACCAGTATCCAAATGAGCCTTGCCATGATAACATCCAGACTTTCATGAAGCAAAAAAAAAAAAAAAAAAAAAAAAAAAAAGGAAAGAGAGGGATTTTTTTTATATGGCAATATAAATAGATTTTATTGCGGGGAATAAAAAGGAGTTGCATCATAGAGTGGCCACCCTCAAGGATTCAAATCATAATAGATAAAATAAAAAAAGAGGTCAACTACAAATAGTAAACTAAAAATAAAAAAAACTATAACTACGTGGGTTCAAGGGAAGGGAGGTAATAGGCATGTGGGGGAGGACGTAGCTGTGTAAAGAGGGCGGTGAGTGAAGAAAGGACTAAAGAGGGGACGAAAGGAACATTGTGGAAGACTTGTTGCCAGTGGTTCAGCCAAATAATCTGTACCATGCAGCCACATATAATCCAAAGAGTGGGAGTAATAGTGGGAAGACTTGGAAAATCCAATGACAGGAGATGGGATAGGACTCTGTCTTGAGAAATTGAGTGGTCCGATAGAAGGTGTTCAAAAACTTGGAGCCAAAGAGACCATTTGGTGGGACAGGTAAAAAAGAAGTCTTTTTTAGTGTGAGAAGCCTTCGGAGGGGCCATCAGAAAAGAGACAAGAAGCAGTGGACATAGGACGGATCCTGGATAGGGTTTGTTGACAATATAATTTTCCAGTGAGGAGGCGGTACCAGAGCGTGCGAGCGTGGAGATGTTGAGGGTATGACCAAAACTTTTTTCAAAGCCGCTTATTGATGTTGGGCATGATGGTGGATGGTGGCAGTGATTGTAACAATTTTTGGCGATGGGATCCAGGTGTATGATTTTTCCAGTCGGTGGTCATAATGAAGGTTGATATCAACGGCAGATCTTCTGGTGTGCCTTCTTCTTGGCCCCAAGTAATCTTTTAAAGGAATCGTTGACTGTGATGGTGTGGTTGCGGAGATCTCGTAGGAGCTGTGATGAGAGGTTACGATAGCGAATGACATCAGGGGTGGTGAGTTGGATGGTGGATGGTGGCAAGAGGGGACGAAGACAACCAGGAGTGGCATCATAGCAGAAGAACCATTGAACGGGATCAGAGGCATGAGTGGTGTTGATCCAATGTTCAAGAGGAGCAGAAGAGACAATGGCAGAGAGAGGCAGACGTAACCATGTAGCTATAGAGAGGGGCAGGGGGGGAAGAGAGGGAAGAAAATTGGTCTAAAAAAAAACAAACAGAAATCATGTGTGCGGAGCCTGAATCGACTTTTTTTTTGTAATGTGTCGTTTATTGAATAAAGACTTGGACTCACGTCAAAACGAGCGGTGGCCAAGACATTTTTAACACTGTCCTCTATTTCGTTTTCAACAAAAAAAAGGACACAATCGACGACGCGCTGAGCACGACGGTTGGGTCCCAATGGGCTGCCCACCATAAGTGCGAAATGGCGGAGGCTCTAATACCTTCCCATCAAAACCTACACTTCAATAAAAAGCTCTGACACCCAATAAATCGAAAGATTTCCAAAAGCTCAAGCGGAGCGACAGAGCGTTCTCAAAATCGCATAAAAACATAACCTTTGCTAACCACCTTTCGTCATTCATCTCCTCCGACCCCCCTTTTTCTTTTAATCAAATCCAGTAGAGATAGAGGACATGCAATATAATAAAATGTAAAGATATAAAAGTAACAATAACAGATGCAACGAGTTTATTTAAAAATATAAATGCGTAGATTAAAGAGACAAGCTAATATACTAAAACTAACACTAACACTAACACTATCACTAATGGCAGCTATCACGAAGGAAGAAAACAACCATCAGATCAGGCGATCAAAATCATGAGTCTTGGATTTGCGCTTGCAGAGTATCCTTAGCGTACGTCAACAGATAGAGTAATTCCCGATCGCCGGTCGCTATTGCTTCTGTTAGTTCATACATTTTCAGCTTTCTTGATTGATCCACATATATAATTTTCGTTCCATATTCCATGAACATCAGTTTCGGTCTAGAGAAAAAGTTGAACTACATATACATACACACAAGAAAGAAAGAAGAATAAAGTTGAATAATCCGTAGATCAATATCACTAGCTTTGTCTTTACTTACCTGAAGTATATTGTTGCTTAGCCTAAAAACAACAGCTTCCTCAGTGACCACATACTTGGACAGATAAATTCCATTACTTGTGTCGCCCGGTACCCGATTTGTTGCCAAACAAGCGAGTTTTTCATCCATATATTCTTTGAAGTTGGTCATCAAATATTGCTTTTTTCGAAGGTGAGTAGGGATGTCTGTATGCTGGAATTCTTGAATAATAGGTGGTGAGCCATGTGCAATGTATCGATATGTTCTACGTATAAAAAATAGGAAGTTAGGTGATTGTTGCTTTTTTTCTCTCCCAATATAACTTACATTTCATCAAAGGTTGAAAGGGTCGTGGAATCGTTGAAGAGGACGCCCATTTCACCATCAGAAATCGAATATCCAAGACCATACTTGCTGGTAAAATCGACCCATCTACTGAGAAATGCATTGTGTTTTGTCCAAACAATAGGTTCGATAGGTGTGCCTTTCCTGCGAGCCATGATACTATCCTTGTTCAACAGAGCCTTGGTCAAAGCGGATGCAAGAGTCACTATAAGTTTTTTATCAGAGCTGGCATGTTGTGAGTTGAGTTGTGATGATGATGATGCTGGGTCTTCCGAGGACGTTCGTAAAAACTGTAAGGTCGGTCGTCCTTGTAATGCTGAGTGTGGAATACGGGTTGGTAATTCTTGGTGTTGGATAAATGGGTGTTGTAATATGTCGGATATAGAGAGTCGTTCATCTAATTGCAGGGGGGGGTTAAAAGAAAAAGGTAAGTAAAGGAGACGAAGTATCAATGTTGACTATTAATGTCTATGTTCAATTACCTGGATCATTGACTAACATTTTTGATACCAGATCTTTAGCTTCGGAGGATGTGGACCCTTGTTCAGAAAAGACATATGTTGGCTTTTTCGAGTTGGCACGTATTTTGCTATGTAAAAATAAAAATATCAACAAAAAAGGAGTTGGCTTTAGTTAAAAAGGAAGTCCCTTCATATACTGTCTTACCGGTAAATTTCATTGTGGTCTTCCATTTGGAAGGGATGGCTTCCAGTAAGTAATGTATATCTAAATAAAAAATGATAACAAGTAAAGTAAGATAATATAATTCCACTTTTCGTCTTTTAGTTCAGCATGAAGGCTTACAATACAACGCCTAACGCCCATATATCAGCCTTTTGGTTGTGCCTATGATTGCCAAATAGGATTTCTGGAGCCATGTAATTTGGGGTACCGCAGACAGTTCTATTAAAAAAAAAAAAAAAAAAAAAAAAAAAAAAGAAAGAAAGAAAGAAAGATGTAGTTACCAATAACATCAATCTTTTTTTTTTTTTTTTTTTTTTTTTTTTTTTACCTTTTCCTATCTTCAGGAGTTTCTAGCATAGCAGAGAGACCAAAATCACCAAGTTTAATATTCATTTTATGATCCAGAAAGATGTTGCTAAGCTTTATATCACGATGAACCACCATTTTTTCATGCATGTACCTACAAGCATCCAGAAGTTGAACCAAATAGTAGCGCGTTTCAGGTTCGGTTAAATGTCGTCTTGCTTTCAGCATTTCTATCAGTGTCTATATATTACATATAATTATATATAAAAGGCCGGTTAGTTTGTCGATCGGTTTCTTGTTTGTATATCCTCTCCCTGTTCCCTTCCCCCGTTCACCACATCATGTTACCTTGTTTTCACATAATTCCATAATAAGGTATACATTATTGTCGTCTTCGAAACAACTGAAAAACTGGACAATACGTTGGTGCTTCATTGATCCATGAGTGATGATTTCGCCATGCAATTTGATGCGGTGTCGTTGTTGTTCTAAGGAAGCCTTCGCCACAATCTTCGCAGCATAGAGGTTCCCATCCTGGTCCCTGACTTGGTAACACCTAGCAAATCCCCCTAAGGTTTTTTTTCCACACAAAGAAAGTCAGTAACAAAGAATCATAATTATACCACTCACTCTCCGCCTACTATTTACCTCGCCAAGTAATTGTAATTTTGTATAAGTAACACCGTGATCCTTGTCTACCATGGTCACGGGGACTTCTTCGTCAGTAACAACTGGTATCCGATTCCCATGACCAGCTCGTTTCCGTTGTAGCTGATGTGGTTGCGGTTGTAGTGGCTTTGGTGATTGAGTAGCGCGGATATTTGTCGTTGGTTTCTTGATAGCATTAGGGGTAGTCAATCGATCAAGAGGACTGTTGTTGTTATTTTTGCTGTTGCTGACCGTATGTTTATTTCGATTCGATTGTCGTAAAGGAAGTCGTTGAATGGTGTTAGTGGTAGCAGTACCGGCGCCAGTATGATTATCAGCTAATGGAGGACGATTTTCCCTATCTAATTTCTTAAATATAGCGGCAGCTGAAGCAGATGTTGCGGTTGAAGATGCTGGATGATTGGCCGGTCGAAGTGGCGGATCTCTTGGTATCGTCACTCCCACAGAGCCTACCACATTTGACGAAGGTTGCACCTGTGGTCGGTTCACGTTTTGTCGTTGTCGATTCATTGTAAGGTATATGTAATAATGTTGCCAGTCCTTTGGTTTTATTGGAAACCTAAAGGATCTACTGTAATAAAATATATTAAGAAATAAATAATAAGAAATAAAAATAAAATGACCAAGAGAGGGCAAGTATTGTTTTTTTTTATTATATATTGTATTTTTCAATTCCCGCCCCATTTTCGCGCCAATCCGTAAATCAAATAATGAATCCAGTTTATTCACGTTCAATTAGACGAAGTATAAATAAATTGAGACGGTGACAAAATCAGATTGTGATTGGGATAAAACAATTTAGGATGAGTGGAGAAATATTTTGGGATGAAAAGAATAATATTGAGACGGGAGCGGGATAATATTTAGACAATTAAAAATAATGGAGAAAGGTTTGCATTCATTCCATAAAATGATGATTTTCTTCTTTTAAAACTTTCGCGAGGAATAAATTTTAATTGTTAAACTGTATTTAATATCGATGATATGGCGGAGAGGGGGGGGAGTGATGAGGTGAGGCACATACTGATATAGATAGAAGGCGGAAACACGTCGCACGCCAGAATATCAACATAAAACCTAGCATATAAGAGTGAAGTAAGGGCAACAGTTATAAGGGGAGAGCGGAGAAGAGAGAAGAGAAGAGAAGATGACCAGACAAGATGGCAGAGGAACACCAACGGACAACAACACCAAAAAAAAAAAACTTGGGATTTATAGGACCCGGACTTGATAAAGAAGACTTGTACTTGAAAGGGATAAGAATAGAGCGTTTTTTTCTTAAAAAAAAAGTTATGAGGAAGATAATGATATATTTGCAGGGGAAGTTGAAAGGTGTGGGCATCATAAAAGTTCAAGTTGAAGAAATGATTGCCTTGATTTAGAAAAATTGTCGCCAATGACCCGAGTTTTAGTCCGTGAATACTGATCGGTAATATGTTGACCACCAATATACTGTACTAGCCGGATCCAACTGAAGCAAAAGGAAGGGATCAGTAGATGGTCGTTTATCTATCGGTTTTAACTGTTGATTTGGACTTCATAAATGTCGTGGATTATACATAATGTATACCCATAGCAGTAATAAAAAAAGGGAAATGTAATATACCGCTACACACCCACTACACACCCATCCCAGCGCATTTAGCTTTCCTTTTCGTATCAATTCCGTCAATGTAATTGACGCACCGTGTCTAAACAGTAAGCAAACCGGTCGCTTCTCAGAAGTCGAAAGACTTTTTTTTTTTGAAAGGCAGTCCAGAGATAATATAGACGGAGTGAATACTCAGCTATTTGCAAGCCTGTGTTAAATGTTTACGAAAAAAAAAGTGATGGGCTTTCCAAGCACACCAGAGTTACGTACCATCTATTACTTTTTTGTGTACTATATCGTTGTTTTGATGACTATTTTTCCAACGATCGACAACCTCGTGTCCTTGCGATCCTCTTTCATAATACGGTAGAGGTCCACAGTAACGATATCGCCAGAAAAGGAAGTACATCTTTATTGTGGATAATATCGTTATTCTGATGTGAGCGGCGATGATATATCTGGGAAGACCAAAATCTTATGAAACCTTCTCGTATTTTTTCATTGAAATGAAAGCCGTTGTTGAGGGACGACTGCAGTTCAGCGAGAGAAAATATTTCAAATCCCGCCCACGTGAAGTCTTACTTTAATTTTTTTTTTCCAACTCTCTCTTTTTTCCCTGTTTTAATTTTTCACAATTGTGGCCCGCATCGGGTAATGGTGGTCTCAGATTAGTGTCAGGACTAGTTTAGAAGCATTTTCAGAAAGGGGATTACAAGATGCATGGGGAAACCCTTTCATTTTGGATTCAGGATTTTAGGACCGCCATTAGTTGGCTGTTTGGAATCTTCATTGGCATAGCACAGTATTAGTTTGTCCGTAGTTTGTATCTGCGCATAAATAAAAGTGTCTCTTTTTACTTCCTTCACTGAAATATATCCCATTAGGCTCACTCATATTTTGTACAACTGATTCCGTTTTTACAATCGGCCCTTTAGATTAGCGTTTGCAATTGTTACGTCTTAATAAAAGATATCTATTTACAGTCTTTTTCATGTCTTGTCTGCTTTGGACAGTATATTAGATCTCATTTTAGTATAGCCATTTTAGATTAGTGTTGATCATTTTTCATATCCATTCCATAGTCTCCTTCATGTTACCGGCAATACGTCCCTTGTAGTGTTTTTTGATGTGTGTTGATGGTGGGTGTTGCACCAGGGAGTATTTAGTTAGGACCTTTTATTGAACAGTATTAATTATTTTTAAAGACATTTACCAGTATTTGCGTCTTTCTCGATGTTATTATTGGGGAAAATGGGAATTGCTTTTGAAAAGCACAATTTCTTTTTCCCAAAATACAGAATGACTCTATATATCTTCTAGACATTATTAAACCACAACTTAGCCCTTGAAAAACCATCGAAGGTCCAGTCTTCTTTTTTATGTTTGATCCTTAATTACTTCACATACTAACCTTAGCTCCTTGGACTCAAAATGAGATGTTCAGTCGGGTCTATATTTTATATTACTGCAGCAGCTCAAAGCGTCATCTGTCACCTATACAAAGGATGCTTCGCCCAAATGTGCGGCTGATCTCACCCATATCCAAAAGAGAATTGTTATTCGAATTACTATACTTCGCAGCCAACGATCAATGCTTTCCAGAAAAGTACCATTTATACCAGTATCGTTAATGTGACAATTACGATACGTACAGGATTGCGGTTTGCCGGGTCAACCGCCATGTATCATATCATGAAAGCGTCATTCGAATAGTTTTTCTTGCACTCCTGTATTTACTGTTGATTTCTTTCCTTTGGCTCTTATTCAGCTACCACAGATGGCGCCATTCGGTGTTGAAACGCCGCATAGGAGGATGTGTGTCGTTGTCTTTGACCTATGTATTATCAAAAAAAAAGATACTTTATGGGGAACCTTTCTCCGCCTTAAACTATCCATATAAAGTATTCGCAAAAGGTAAAATACTTGTAGGGCTCTGACCAAAGTGATATATTATTTAAAAATACTGCAGGTGTTTTTTTTTTGAGCAACTGATCTCAATGTGTACATTGGATTGAGAATAATTGTGTTCCCAGGATACGAATATTTAAATCGCCGCTTTGCCCACCCTTCTAAATGCTTGCAAATCGAAAAATGATTTTTTTTTCCTTCTCGGTTTTCCTCTCACCAGTCTCTGAATTTGGTTGCTCATCGTTTGAACAGTATAAAAACGATGGGTGCCCTCCACTCCAGGCGAGCGGATATCTCTGAAGATCCTCTTGATTTTGGGCCGTTGGCTCCTCAGGAACGTACCACCACGACTTCCAGAGACTATGATGCGAAGGTGGTGAAACGATTCATTAGGGAAGGACGTTTGGCACCTTTTTATCAAGGTAAAGCAAAACTCATTGATAATAAAACTGTACTAGTCGAACACTTACTTTAATTAGCATACAAATAGGACATTACGAAAAGCCTGACAACCATACCAATAGCCAACTCGATCTCCTTACTTCAGCCTCTCATGGTTTTATCAACTCAACCACTTCTTCCAGGGACAATGACAGTAACAACACCAATAACAACGTCAGGAACAGCAGCATGCTGGCCATGGCTGCACACCGCATGAGCCTATTCCTCGCCTGCCATATACCAGAAAACGTCCAAAACTATGTCCTTTACAAAGAAACTGTGGAGTGTCCTATCTGCTTCCTGGTAAGAAAAATCAACACTAGCAACAGGGAATCATTGTCATGACTTGTGCATGGTTGTTGATGACCAATTCATCCATTTTTATTCTATTCTAGTTTTATCCTCCCTTTATCAACCACACTCGATGTTGCGACAAGCTGATTTGTACTGAATGCTTCGTACAGTTGAAACGCTCTGTGGAATCACCATCATTGGCTATCCATTGTCCTTTTTGTATGCAACCCCATCTTGGTGTCATCCGCGTCCCTCCTTCTTGGAGTCTCCATTATGTAAGCTTCTGTAAAAGGCAATCTGACTTTTTACGAGACCTACAATTGGGCAAAAGGAAAAGGCTTGATATATTTGATCCAGACGTTGTCCTTGTTGGCAAGTACCAAAAAAAAAAGTTGGTGGTGATGGTGGATGATACAGAATATTCATTATTGGGAGGGGGAGGGGGTTTCATTTGTTTTTATTTTATTTAGATCATGTTAGACCAGAATGGCAAGAACATCTTGGGTCATCCATGGGGAATACGTCCAGTACTGGCTCAACTCGTCGGGCTGTTGTCCGTCCTCTTCAAATACCAGCAGCATCAACCAATGTCACACCTCCTGATGCTATCTCGTATATCTCTTCTTCCTCTGTGACCTCTTCCGCCGATGGTAACAATACGCGATCAAATCCAGCCTCCTCTTTACAAGGATGACAAGAAATAGAAATTACAAACCAACTTAGCTTGTAGTATATATTCCCCCATCCTTTGTTTTATTTACAATGTCTCCGCAACCCCCACCCCCGCTTGACGTCCTACCCAATACTTGATAGTTTCTTAACACCCAATTCTTCAGTTAGTGATACTGTATTACATCCTTTTCACTTTTTATATTTTTACCCCCTTTTTTTTGACAAGCGAATAAATAAATATGATTATTTGGACCATATTTTGATGAATGATGAATGATGAAATAATGAATGTTGATTATGATAATATTCCATTAGCTACCCCTCATACATTTCTTTTATATAACAGGTGGCTACTGAAACGAAATCAGGTTTTTATTGATAAATAGCAGACATATTTGTTCCATTAAAAAAAGTAATATTATTTTATTGATATATAGTATAGATATTTGTTGAAATGAATGAATGAATGATGATATAGTACTAAGCAAAAATAAGATAAACTACATTGAACTAAAAATAAAGGAGGGGGAGTATATTGCTATAACTAATCCTTGACCAAATACTGCTGTATAACATCACTAACATACTTCTTTGGAGATTCCAAATTTTCTAAAGTATTCGGTGCACCTTGTCTAAAAACTTCATCTAGTCTTCTTTGCATACGATTTTTAAGTTCCTCAGAGTCCAATGTCAGTTGTCGTAAAGCGTCGTCCAATTCAGGTACTAGAGAATAGAAAGTAGGAAGGGGTGACGGTGGGTATTTTAATGTATGATGCGCCATAATATATAATGCCGTTGTACATTTACCTCTATATTCTTTCACCAATGAGTTCATAAATCCTAATTGTCTATGATATTCTTGTTGTATATGTATTGATTTGTCCAGTCGTTTTTCCTCCTTTGTAATCCATTGTTTGAAAGCCATTTGCTAACGAAAAAACAACAACAACAACAAATAGATTCATCAGTATGCTCAAAGTTTATTCCATTCCATCATTTCTCATTGACGGTCTCTACTTACAGGTATCACTTCATTTCGCGCTTTTTCCAGTTCTTCGTCCAACTCATCCATATCTTCCTCAGTCAATTTCATGTTTAAACCCTATAATAATAAGTTCAGTTAAGTTAGTATCATCCATGCTGAGACATGTATTCTGGACTTTTTTCTTACCTTGTAATGGTCCAATACAATAAGGGGATCGTTGGGAATATAAAGAATATTATCCAGAAAATATTGTTGGAATATATTGAAGAAGCGGTCAATGGAGACCTCAACAAATGTTTCAAAGCGAGGCAATACCTAATCATATATATAAAATGCAGTGAGCCATCCAACCTATTTTATTCCTACTCAAAGTATTTACCTTTTGTAGTAAATGCTCTTTTCTTGAAGCATTCATAGTTGTATTGGCGATCAGGAATTGTCTAAACCCATCCAAGACTCGATAGAAAACAATGTTGTGAATATTATAGAGTTTATCCAGAAGATCAATAGGAAGCATTCCAAATAATTCCGATACAAATTCAGAGTCTTCGTAAGCACGAGGGGGTACTTTGTCATCAACATCCGTTAGCATATCGCATCAAATGGGTCGCAGAAGAGCGTCGCGTCTGTTAACAGAAAGAAAATAAGAGGAAGACGATAAAAAAAAAAACACGGAGTTTATTTTAATTTTTTCGTGCTCAATTTTTTTGGGCGTGTGTGTGTGTCTGTGTGCCGCGGAGTTGAAAAAGGCAAAAGTTCAGGCACCAAAATCTTTTGGATTAAATACCTTCATTTTCAAGGCCTTACCTCAGCTGCCATTGTAATAGATTGATTTTGTTTGTTTATCCATTTATCTATTCTTTTTTTTTTTTTTTTTTTTTTTTTTGACCTGAATGATGGTTAATATATACTGTAGTCCTACACCAGTTATTGTACAAAAAAAAAAAAAAAAAAACGAACTGGAAAATAATAGCTGTATTAAATCGACGTCCCTCGTAGAGCAACGATTCATAAATGACGCTTTATTAGTACGTATTTCATGAAGCATATAACCTTTGAAAAATGGCTGTATACCTCGGTTTGGCCAGGTCCAAAAGGGCAAAATCGAGAATCCTAGTTTATCCACTGCAAAACGGACAGGAGAGGCGTTGAAAGTCAATCTCACCATGATGTACTCATGGAAGGGGGAGTATGGAGCCAGTATAATGGTTGGTTTAGGCAATGTATAAGATTAAATGTAGTGGCAGTTGCAGGGAGGAAGAGGCAGAGGTCGTGTAAAAAAGGACAGTGAAATGTCGAGACTTCGATGAAACAGTTAGCAGAGGAAGTGCTGTAAAAATTTGAAACGGTATCAAGAAAAAGTAATTTAATTTTATACAAAGGATGGATCTGCTAATGTGTCCCAAATTTTTACTATGCAAACCATCCATACTCGGTTTCTAATTTATTCCAAGTCAATGATGATTTACGGAGGTTGAAATTAATTTCTTTGATGTTAATCAAGCAAACGTTTCTTTTCCTCCTTGTCCTTTTTTTTTTTTTTTTTTTATGTTGATGTAAAAATTATCGCACCAGTCTTCCATTACGACCTTCAACAGCACTTCCATCTTTTATTTTATTTTTTCACTTATTATTACAGCTATGACCACCAATTATAAGCAGCATGCGCCATCTCCCACTTACCAGTCTTCTTTTTCTTTGACAGCCACGGAACCTGGTACGCCCTACTATGTACATGATAGATCTCCTCTACCGGGACAGCAACAGCTGCAACAACAACAAAGCTCTATACAATCTCTACCATTGTCCTTACCTGCACCCATGATGAATCACCATCTTCAACAAGAACCTACGTTTTTTACATCACTTGCACCATTGGCGCGACCACCAACAGTATCTTCCGGATATGTTTACAATGATTCTACTATTCAAGACTACTGCAACTACTTTTATCAATTTGGCTTTCTCCAAGGTATATACTCAAAGGCGGGATAGAGGATCAGGGCCAGGGACTGGGGGCTGGGGGCTGAGAGGGGATGGGCGTGACAATTACAGGCATTCTTCATCAGCTGCAGTAGCCTGATTATTTTATTTTATGTAGGCAAATTTTCTGATATTACAGTCACCATTCCCAGCATTGCACAAACATTTGCTCTCCATTCGTTAGTTATCTGTCGATCACCTTATTTTTACCAACGACTCATCCATTTACAACACCACCATTATCACCAACCGAACAATACGAAGCCTGTGCTGGAATTGGAATATAAGCAAGTCATGCCTGAATCTTTCCGCTCTGCATTGGCCCATCTCTATAGTCCATTCTCGTATCAATACTTGGTATGCATGGTCAACGAAAGGCCTCAACTTTGTTTTGAATTGATCGGTATTGCAGATTATTTGGAATTGACGACCCTCAGGGATAGGCTGATTCATATTCTATTATCTCAAGACTTCAATCAAACATCTGCCGTGGAATGGGCTTTGATTTTACATTCTTCCGCTTCTACCCCTTCTCATACTCAACCATGGACCCATGCTTTAAGCAATCGACTACTACTTTATCTGGCTCAGGACCTCCCTGCTCAACTCATGGCCTTCCCTACTGCTTCAGTCAAGATGAATATGGACTTTGCTATTGGAAAACATCATACCCGTGGATTTATGACTTCCAAAACTGTCACTTCGCACGGTACGACCAATTTGGCTGAACTGTACTCTTCTCTACCGTCAACTTTCCTTAAACGATGCTTAGAATCTCCGAATTTACCTGTGCAAGATACCCTCCAACGCTATGTCTTTGCCCGAAAGGTCTTACAACTACGGTCATCATCATCATCATCATCAGCAAAAGCTATTGAACTGGACGATGTACAAATTACAGCCGGTTTACAATTCTGTAGCAATGAACAACAGCAAAAATCCATTACTCCAACCCATTCTCCATCGAAAAACAGCCCCGTCATGACACTCTCTTTGATCAACACACCACTAAACAAATTAGGTAAATGGAATCCTTCTTTGTATGAATACGAATGGGATGAAAGTGACGACGATGAAGATCTGTATGATGATTACTCTTAGCAATAGTTTCTTTTTAGTTATCTCCATCCCTCATTATCTTTATAATAGGCTCATTATACACAACCTTTTATTCTTTCTATATATATAATACTCATACATTTATATACTCTTTCTTAGTCTTAGCATAACCCCCTATTCTTTGCTCATACATATATATATCCACACTACACTTGTTATTTTACTATTATATCACATTGTTTTGATTAGCATCCTTTCCCTTCCTAGTTGGCAAACATCACAAGCATATTATTTCTGAAAAAGTTCACAAAACATATCAATAAAGTACACCTCTTTTATTATCATGCCTATTATATTATATTTGTTCCACACTGTTAGTTTTATGGCTAATTGCCGTTGATTTACCCTATGCCTTCTATCCTATAGTTTTGACTCATCCCGATCACACTCATATACCAGAATAAAAGACCAAGTTCGAAAAACTACCTTTTTAATCATTTATATCTTATGCCGTTCCCTATGACCATCCGTCTTTTCCTTTTTTTATGAGCATCTCCCAATTTATTTAATCCATTCTAATTTGCATCCATCACTCCATATGCACACCACATGCTACCCATATACAGCATCATTCACACAATACCCTCTACTACATCCCCGCATAAAAATAGACATCCTATACACACACAATAAAATCCAATTTCAAAATCAATAAAATAAAGCATGCTCTATCATTATTTTTTTTTATTTATATAGTATTGATTCAGCAATTGTTTCGTAAAAACAACGCACAGATAAAAATGATAATGATAAATTCGCCATTCTACAAAGGCAAAAAAAAAAAAAAAAAAAAAAAAAAGATAGGCGACTAGGGGAAGAGTGGATGTAATTCAGGGGTAAAGTTCTACACTGTGTTTGAAGTCATTCACACAAATTCGCAATCTTGTATATTCAGGTCCTTGTATATCATCTATTATGTAAATGAAAAAAAATAAAAAAAAAAGTTGGTCATTTTTTCATTTGTTCTTCCCATTTGGGAACCCTCTTTTTTATATATTTTACCTTCAGAATAGGCTTGTCCAAGAACGCCATAGGTCTTTTCCAAATACGTCCATAAATTTTCACTAATGATGTCGGCATGAGTTTCAGGTGCTGGGCGATATTTGTCCATAGGTATACGAATATTGGGATCGAGGGTGCCATTGCCTCTTGCCAGTTTGTTGTTTGTGATTGGTCCAGGTGATGGTGAGCCTTCCCCTGCAACAAGATACAAAATACATGTTATTAAATCCTATCCCTTCTTTTTTTTTTTTTAACTGCCCCATCATTACTACTTACGAGTTCGGAATAACATCCAAGCACGTCCCCATGATTTTTCAACCAAATAATATTTTCGTGTCATATCTTCCTGTCGTAATTCTTGCACATATAATAGTTGTTCTGCTTTCCTCCGTTGATCGACATTTTCTTGATTTGCGTTAGGACTAATGGCCATTGTTGCTGATGCTGATTGGGGTGATGCTGAAGTCGTGATTGTATGATTCACCACCGATGATGCCGATGGTTCCACATCGTTGCTGGCAGCGACAGCAGAGATGGGAGCGGTCGCAGTCGCAGTTGTTGACATGGAGGTGATTTGTGACGACGACGATGGTGATGGTGATGGTGATGGATTTGATGGTACTGTTGTTTGTTTCAGCTGATCCAGTGCTAGTTTTGCTTTGTATCTTTCGTTTTCATTCGTTCCGTTTCCACCAACCTACTCGTCCCCCCAAAGATGCCAGTGTCAGTCAGTCAGTCAGTCAGTCAGTAAACACAAAAAGAAAAGAAGTTCGTTTTACCTCGCGTGAGCATTTAAAGCAATACAGTGTTTGGGATTCCATATTAAATTGAACCGATGAAGGTCCTTCTGTTTTATAAGCACAAGAGCGACATACTAGAAGGAGAGCAAAGAGAGGTGAGTACTTCTTTATTCGAACCCGTTAGTATAAATGATGGTGAGTTAGTTTACCTTGTTTGTCAGAGGTTCTGTTGAGGCTTAAGAAAGTAACTGGATGTATATGGCAAGTATCGCATAGGGGACGTTCTTGTTGTTTTGTTGTTGTTGCGGCGGATAGTTTCTGTTTGCTTTGTGGTATTTCATCAGGAACAGCACCCAAGTGAGAGCAAAGACTGATTTGATGACGTTGTAGTTGTTGATAAAGGTGAAGCCACGTCAAGGAAGGATCTTTGTAGGTGATTTGATAGTCGGTTTTGATCAGACGTCGTAGGACCCGTTCATCAGCTATCAGACCAGAAAAGGCTCGGCAAGTCAAAGACAAGGCAAACACGGTATGGACATCAAGGTATTCCGTAATATGAAGTAAAATATCAGGAGTGAGCTGTTTGATGGAAGATTGAATTGAAGTCATAGACGATAGATAGATATATAATATAAATATGTGTAAATAGCAAAGATAGCTGGGGAGTTTTTTTTTTATTGAAGGGAGAGAGGAGAGAGAGAGAGAAAAAAAAAAATAAAGTAAATAAAAAAAATAACGAGCAGGGGGAATAAATGGGAATTTGGCGCAATAGCGGAGTTTCGCAGATTTTTCACGGTTCATCTACCGTGTCAGTGCTTGACCAGTTCATTAAAGATTTGTTGGCAAAAGTCATTGTTTTCTTTTAATTCCTATAAACATTTAAACGAATACAATCAGTTTTATATGACAACATATCCACAACATCATCTCTCGCATAATATTCGTTTTTACCTTTTCAACTCGTGTTTGTTGATTTGCTGCAATTTGTTGTGCCTTTAGAGTCTTCACCAAGTTGTCATGTTCCACTGTTATACGCAAAGCCGTTGATTGGGCATTTCGAAGCTCCCGTGCTACCTTCTTTGACGACTTTCTGAGAGAGCGTAGTTCTACATCTTTAAAGCACCGTCCTTCCACCAATTTGACCACTTGTAAATTCAATTTTTCCGCCCAAAGCTGACTTCCAAGATCACGTTCACGCGCACTACGAGTAATAATAATAATAATAATTGCAGTTAGATTTTTTGTTGGTATTGGACGACGACGACGACGACGAGGAGGAGGAGGATGCACTTACAGAAATTCCTGAGTCGCTTTCGAAATCGCACTTGAGGCCGCCTCGAATTCATTGAATTCTTTGCTGTGTTGAGTGTTCCACACATTCGATCGTTTTTCTTTGCAAAAGTGTACTATATTGTCCACATCCAGTAACGTGCTGTTGTCAGGTAGAGGACCACAGAAAACCAAACTTTCACGGATATCACTACTGAGCTTCATTTCCAACTGTTTTCGATAATCGGAAATCGTGTCCAGTTCCTCGCGTGTCAACTCCACGTCACTAGGTTGCATTGGCGGTGATAAGGCAATGTCCCTTTCATCTTCTTGTAGGCTCAGAGTATCACCATGGTCCACTAGATCATCGCCATCAGCCCGAGAGACAGAGACCTTGCCACCATCATCTTCTTTTTCATTCACGGGTTTGTTGGTGCTCTCATTTTGTCAGTGCTTGACAATTGTGGGTGCTGGTCTTCCATCGTTATATCATCATAGGCCCATTCATTTCCTTTGATTTGATCTTGTGTTGCGGCAGTGTGCTGTTTTTCGGGGGCGATGTCATCGTCGTGGTTTTGATCCAGATCCAAATAATCATCGTAAAAATCAAATACGTCGTTATCGTCGTTGATGGAGTCTGTTGCTGGCGGAGGAAGCGGAGGCGAGGGTTCGTTTATAGTGCCGGACACTGATGGAGCTGTATTTGCTGATTTGTCTTCAGTAGCGATAGTAGGTGATATAGGTGCTGGAGGTGATAGCCTTGATCCTGGCGACTCTGGCAAAGAGAGGTGAGGTGATGCTGGTGTTGTTATAGATAACGACTGAGTTGGTTTCATTGAGGACGTCGAGCTTGATATTGATGGAGATTTTTGCTGTTCAGGTGTAGGTGCTGGCATGGGCGGTGATGGAACTTTTTGCTGTTCAGGTACAGGTGTCGGTTTGATTGGTGATAAAGATCTTTGGTGTTCCAGTGTAGATATCGACTTGGGTGGTGATGGTGACTTTTGTTGTTCGGCTTGTAACGGTGTTTCAGGAAGTGATGGAGATTTTCGTCGTTTTGCAGCAGGCCAATATGATTGCTTATCGTCCTTTCCATCCAGTTGCTTCGTGTCACCGAACTGTGCTATGTCTTTTGGTATTTCCTGATTATGCTGATCCTGCTGTGTTGATGGCAATGGAGATGATGGCCTTAGTAATGATTGTGGCTGTTCTAATGATGTTTGAAACGATAATGATGGCGACGATGGAGGTATACGATGTTTGGCTGAGTGTAATGGAGGCCAATCCGGTGGCGATATAGAAGGAGACTTCAAGTGCTTTTGTTGTCGACGAAATTGGTCGGTTGGAGGAGAAACCGTGCGTTGTTGTTGTGCACGTGTTGGCTTTGAGGTACGATCGGGTAGGGCGGCAGTTTTTCCGTTCGCTGGCTTTTGTACACTAGGTGATGGTCGAATTGTAAACACTGGGACCTTGTCTTGAACTGGTGATCCAAAAGAAAAGTGTATACTATCGTCGGGTGAAGCGCTAGCGATATTAGGTGATTCTGTCGTCGTTGTTGGTAGTCTTTTAGGTGATGATTTGTCTAATGTTAAAACATCATTAGTATTGTTCTACCAATGATTTTAAGACATATAGCATTGTGTTTACTTACTTGCAGTGAAAGGCTTGATAATAAAAGGCTGATCCGATAAAGCGCCATCGCCCTGTAGCTCTTTGATATAATCACTGTACAATACCCACCCCGCAAAAAAAAACCAATTTAATAAATGCACCACAACAGCCGTCTATCATATTTTTATTGGCCTTACCCAAAACCGCGCTTTCTAGACCTGAATCTTTCAAGTAGTGTTCAGATAGCATAGTATTTGGTGTATACAAAATAAATACAAATAAAGTAGAGACAAAGAAAAGGGAAAAAAAAATGCACACCTAAAAAATAAAAAATAGAAAACAGCACGGAGATTCAAAAAAACATTTTGAAGGTGGACAAGATCTTTTTATTGCAAAGAAAAAAGTGTGGTAGGGGAGTCTGAATAAATGATGGAAGCGAGGGGGGAGGCGGAAAACTAAACTAAAGAGCCAAGTATAAGAAGAGAATAGAAAGTGTGCCCAAGAAAATCCAACGTTCAATACGTGCGGTCAAGGCAAATAGTCAGTTCTTCATTCTGTTCAATGGCTTGTTTTGTCCAACATATTACCTGATTGTAGACATTTCCTCTAAGCAAAAGCACATTAGCAGACTGCGGAGACTGGACTCTGCGCATAAAATGGAATGGACAGTACATCTCGGTGTGTTCTTTTGCAGGGTCCGTAAAGGGTGTGCCGCAATCATCTGTGGCATCCAATACCGTATCGTCGTACATAACACAGTATTTTATTGCTTGAATATAGTTTTCCTTGTATGCGTCAAATTCCTCTTCAGTTGTTGGTGTTCCAAAATAAAGTCCGATAGGTGTATTGGCAGGTAATCGACGTTGTGCGAAAACAGAAAGTCCAGAACCAAGGTCCCCGCCTTTGCCTTTACCATCATTTTCATTTGTAGCAAACTTGCGCTCAACACGTACAATATCTTGCCAACAGATGGGAATATCCGGCTGACCATGGCAGGCAAATGGGTCACCACGAATCGTCCATTGGATCGTTTCAGAGATGCTGTTGCGTTGTTGCTGTTGCTTGATCCTTTCGTCATCATCGCCATTTTGGTCAACATCTTCATGTACTGTATCAAAAGTAGTATTATTTTCCGCCACCGGCGCCACCACCGTCGTCGACACCGCAATAGCTTGATCTTGCAAAGTATTCAAAAGTAAGTGAGGATGATCTTGATTTTCCTTGTTTCTGTCATCATCGTGATTGAGCAAATGCAGCAACTGTCGCTCCTGTTTTCGAGTGGCAAGAAAATGATCAAATTCTGTATTCGAGGATGTAAATAAAGGTGGCGGTGAACTCCAGCTGTCTGTACTGCTCTCCAATACCGAAGTAACTGAAGACGAATGATCACGATGCGGCTTTTTTACTGATATAACTGTTGGTTGATCAATGTCGGCAGGTGGTTGATGAGGCAATGACGTTATCGTGGGTAATTGGCGCAGATTTCCAAAACACAATGGCCAGTCTTGGGTAATGAGAGTCTCCATCCAAGATTGATACAGAGTCACCGCTTCATCAAAGTTGGCTGGTTTGAAAGCCAGTCGAAAATGCAGGGAGCGACTGCCACAGGGTCTAAAAGATTGGAAGTTCCGGCCATCATGGTTTGTCAAAACAGCCGAGGCAGAGTTTCTTGGAGTCTACAAAAAATAAAGTAAAATAGTTGAGTGTGAGCGATTCATTCATAGATCCATTCGTGAACACGCGTCGTTTATGTCCAACTTATGTCCAACCATTTACCTTGCTACGGAATACCAGTGGAAGATTTCGTGCTTTGCTGATAGAGACATCTAAATCCACTGCTGCAGCAGTCAAGTCAGCCCGAGCCATCGCATGGTCAGGGTGGTTTTTCAAAGCCAAAAATATGAGACGCCTTTGCTTATGCCAGTACGGAGAAGTGCGAATGCTTGGTTGTTCCTTTTTGTAAGTCTTGTGTCGAGTGGAAACAGTAGAATTGCCCGGTGTTGCTTTCATGGCAAGAGTTGAGCGATAAGAGGAGGGTAGCTGGTCCATTCTACCGGTGACTTGAGGTATACGAGGTGTAATAGTCGAAGAAGAAGGTGTCATACTTGTTGTGGTGGTTTGCTGGTTTGGTGGTACTACTGATGCTTGTGTGGGTGCTGCTGGTGTTGATGGTGATGTTGATGGTGCTGGTGATGCTAATGTCGATGGCAATTCTGATATTGTTGTTGATGCTGCTGTCGGTTTTCGTTTTGCATCAATGATATCCATGTGACCAGATTCCAATGATCGCTTTGCGCCAGCAATTTTGGAACGATTTGGGTAACAATCGGATGTTGTATTGAGTTCTTCAGAATTCTTGGTATGGTTGTTGGAGTTGCTGTCTGATTGGAAGGAGTCTTTATTCCCGTGTGTGAAGGAGCACTTTGGTTCCTGTTGTTGTGCTGGCTGGCGAATTTGGCGTAAATAAGATAAGAATGCGAACATGGGGCATCAAGATTGCAATAAATAAAAATTATGAAAGGGTCAATTGTACTATATTTTGAAGGATTTTTTTTTGGAATCCCGCCCGCTGACTCGCAATGATAAAGGAATGTGAGCCACGTTCATGTCAATGTCTTCTATCTACACGTAGCAGGACGGATGTGATATTCAACTTTTTCTTTTTTTTAAAAAAAAGTCTTTGCCTACTGGAATCTAGTTTATATAACTATAATTTTGCGTACCTTCTTCCCATAATATAAAATATGATTTTTTGAGTGCTGTGCCTATTGTGGTTTAAAGAAACAACTGGTTACAGGAACTACAAATAAATTTCCTCTCTATTCCCTCCATTCCGACAGAGTTTAATAAGCATTTAGGTAGTTTTGCTATTATAGGGTTGTCATCTTTCACGATTATGTATATAATGTGAGGACATTTGTTGGAGAAAATTGAACTTCCGCTCTTTGCCCTATTGCATTTTCTTTAATATGTCTCTCTATTGCTTATCATTCTAGATATAATGGTGTCAATTACTTTAATTGGGCAGTTTTTTTTTATTTGTCGCTACAGAGTGTGCTCCATGGTTTCTTCTATTACAGCTCCTGATCTTGCTTTGCATATATTGTCGTTGGTTTAATGTTACAGGGGTAAACAACTAAAAGGCAAAAACTAAACAACCACAGCAACTATTGGACTAAGCAATGCTACATTCTACTTCTTCTACCTTTTTTTTTTTTTTTTTTTTTTTTTTTTTTTGACATTATTTAGACACGGGAAACCACGACACTGAAAACAAATACGATATTCAAGACTTAGTGGAGACCGGCCTTAAGTTTGGGCAACTCGAACATGAATTGCATGCTGATAATGGTCAATGTCCAGATCTGCTAGACGATGAATGACATACCGTTTACCCACTTATGAAGCGACCACTCCTTCTGTCAACAACGTTTATCAACTCTTGGAAACCGGAAGAGACAACGTTCATATATAGCTGTCAACATATTTATGGGACTTATTACGAAAGCGATTCAACCGAAACACTAAAAATCAGATAATAATATCATCAACAATAACCTTCGAACTGTCAATGATACAGTAGCAACTCCCTTCAACCATGGCTCATGTGAATAAGGTATGAACAACAACAACAGCACTATATGAACTGATTGTGGAACGTTATAGCAACTGACCTCTATCACTTCCTTCTAGATTAGGCATGTGCTTAAGAAAAAAAATAGACCAGCATTATGTATGCGTTAAATAATACGATTATTATGTTGATAAATAGTGACATTGATGCTCTTAAAAAATTTGACAAACTGACAAATCTCGCTTCATCAGTTGGTGGGCATTTGTAAGCTGATACTTGCGTGATATGCAATTACAAATTATTTAATATCGTACCCCTAATCACCATGTATTACTTTTTATATCAAATCGAAATAAGCGGCCCTTGTTTAAGGTATTATGAACCTTACCAAGCTAGAATGTGTCTAGGTGGACATGAACATCATAAAGTGCACCTTTTACAGCGGTTACTCCATACCCCGTCTTGCCCTATTTGGTAAAATATATATATGTATTGAAAATGTTGAAAATGCATATCATAGATAATGAACCTAACAGCTTGCTTATCTCTTTTATCTTAAAGATCTTATATAGTCAAACTCTTTTGAATGACCGTGTTGGTTGCTTGACTTGTGTTATATATCGCATCATACCGACCGTCTTCCGTCTATTACCATATACTGCATCCGATACTTCCTTTCCTTGTCCTTTTTTTGCTTTATATTCTTCATTGTTAGTATAATCTCCCCTCACGTTTTATACATGTATTATAGTTTTGTATTAGTTGTTGTTTATATACAAGTATATCTCTTGATCAAATAAAATTCTCACTTCATTACTTTACAATATGATGCCTTTTTTTTTGATATATTTATTTATTCAATTCCTTTACCGACTTTGGTGGGACGACCGAGGGGAGCAATCTATTTTAGAATTTGATTGGCCGTTCCGATACTTGTTGGGTATATTTTCGTTTTTGAGCCTGCTCCACCCGTTCTCTATTTTTGCCCCATGCCCCACACTTTTTGTCTTTTTTCCCGCGCTTTACAATTGTCTTGCTTTTGATTTGCTAGAAACTCATGATGATGCGATTATCGTGCTTTTGACTTTTATGATCTTCACATCCTTGTTTGGTGTGTATGTGTGCAGAACTGTCAACTCAATTTTATTTGTCTTGGTAAAATAAATGAAAATAATTAGGAAGTGTACTGTTTCATGAAACCATTTTTTTTGTTTCAATTAATATAATAAAATATATTAGTACATGTGCTGTAAAGTATATATACACATCGGGTCAAAAAGTTTAGCGTGATGGTTTTTAAAATAAACATCGGCGTACTGCCCCTCCTTTTTTCCCCCTTCCAAATTTGACAGACCCGGAGATTGAAACAAATGAGGGTCTTAGTAATGAACTTTTCTCACTGTTTATTGGATCATTCAAATCATGTAGTAAGCAGATGAATCCATTCGCTTGGGATAATAATGACAAAGTAAAGAAAGCTCGTCATGAAGTTAAAAAAAGAAAGAACTATATCGTAATACAATTAAGGAAGACCACACTCCTCTGCCCATAAAAAAATATCAATCAACAATGGGATGCAGGTTTGCGCTGAGACAAAAGCGGTGCTTTAAACTATCAGTCAGATGGGTTTGGGAAGTTGGTATTTAAACGTGGCCAGTGCTTCTTTCTGCTTTTCTTTCCTTCTTTCTTTCACTTGTTATTTTTTTGTATTTTTATTTTATTCTTTATCTATCGACAAAAATGGCACCTACTACTTTGAACAACAGCTCCAGTTTTACCGATTCCTCTTCCAAAACCAACATGGATCTGGTTGCACGATCTAATTACCATAATGAAGGTAAGTTCATGACTCATTAGCATATTCCAACAAATATGATTATTAACTTTTTCTTTTTCTTTCTCCTACAGGTACTGCCATGGATACTGAAAAAAGATACGCTCTCAGTCTTCACGGTCTATCACCAAGCCGTGTGGAAAACGTGGAAATTCAGAAACGCCGTGCTCTCAAACTTATGCGATCCAAGTCGACTATGCTTGAAAAGTATATCTTTTTGGCACAAATGCGTACCAACAATGTACGTTTGTTCTACAAGATTGTGTTGGATGAATTAGAAGAAATTGCCCCTGTGATCTATACTCCTACTGTTGGTACCGCTTGTCAAGAATACTCCAACATCTATCCTTTCCTTGCTGGTCCTGGTGTGCCTGATGGGTTGTACTTGACCAAGGATTCTCATGCCAACCTCTGTGAAACAATCAAGAACTATCAGCCTTTTGCTGACGAACAATTCCAACCTGACATTGCTGTTATTTCTGATGGTTCAAGAATCTTGGGTTTGGGTGATTTGGGCGTGAACGGTATGGGTATTCCTATTGGCAAGTTGCAATTGTATGTCGCTGGTGCTGGGATTGATCCTCGAAAGACTTTACCTATCATTTTGGATTTGGGAACCAACAATGAAGCCTTCCGCAACGATGAATTTTATTTGGGTCTACGACAACCTCGTCCTGCTGATGAAGAGGTAAGCCAAAAAAAAAAAAAAAAAAAGGAAATGGGCCACTCCGAAGGAAATAGTAACATACTAATTATTTTGATCATTCTTTTCCGGTACTAGTTCTATGAAACAGTTGATACCGTTCTCTCCGCTCTTCGCACAGTATATCCTCGCCTGATGATTCAATTTGAAGATTGGTCCTCTGAACATGCGTTTGGTCTTTTGGAAAAATATCAATCCAAAATGCTTTGCTTCAACGATGATATTCAAGGTACTGGTGCTGTGATTCTTTCTGGTATGATCAATGCTATTCGTCGGGTCGAAAAGGAAAACAAGGTGAACCCCAAAGACCACCGTATTGTCTTCTATGGTGCCGGCTCTGCTGCCATTGGTGTTGCTCGACAAATTCAAGAATACTTCTCAAGTGAACATAACATGACCGAAGAAGAGTCCAAACGTCTGTTTTGGATTGTGGACAGCAAAGGTATGGTGACCAAGGATCGTGGTGATAAATTAGCTCAACACAAGGTGTACTATGCTCGTGACGACAACCAAGGTCAACAGATCAAGCCTCTTCTGGATATTGTCAACTATGTCAAACCTACAGTACTGATTGGGTTATCCTCGACCACCGGTGCCTTTACCAAGGACGTATTGGAACGATTGGCTGAACTCAACAAGAACCCTATTGTCTTCCCGTTATCCAACCCTGCCACCCAAGCTGAATGTACCTTTGAACAAGCAATGCAAGCTACCAACCACCGCGTGATCTTTGCTTCTGGTACTGCCTTCCCTGCGTTTACTGAACCCGATACTGGAAAGAAGCACATTCCTGGTCAAGGTAACAATATGTATATTTTCCCGGGTTTGGGTCTTGGTGCTGTTTTGGCTCGTCCTGTCTCCATCTCAGATCGTATGATTTATATGACTGCCAAGGCGTTGGCTGATTCTTTGACCCCTGAAGAAACCGCCCAAGGTTGGCTGTATCCTTCTCTGCAACGTATCCGACAAGTCTCTGCTGTGGTTGCTACTGCTGTCTGTGAAGAAGCTTTGGCTGAAGGTGTTGCTCAGGATACTGCTAATATTGATGGCAAGTCTCATGATGAACTCATTGAGTATGTCTCAAGTCAAATGTGGACTCCTGTCAATGATGCTTATGGAACCAGTCGTATTTAGATAGTAGAAACATTCATATCCCCCCTTTTTTATCATTTATTTATTTATCATCCTCTTCATTTACTTTTAGTCTACACATTTATTATTATTCATTCGTCACTATTTCTATATTATTTTATCATCTCTTTTTTTTTATTTTTCACAAGGATTATATCAAATAAAATTTTATATTTGACAAATCATATTTCAAAGCAGATCATGCAAACCCGTTGTCATTGGTTATTTTGTTTTGTGTCATGCTCCATCATTTTGTGGTAGCACAATCTCTTTTTGTATATTGGGCAAAGGGGATTCAACCAAAAGAAAAAAAAAAAGACGGAATTTAAAACATTATCACACTTTCAAATGATTTTACTGGCGGATATACCTGTTACGTGATCGAATTTATACGGTTTATATAATGAAATGTATGTTATTGTATTAACGTTTCCATTTTCATTACCTTCGTCATCACGTAGATCTATCTTTTTTTTTGTCGTATTATGCATATTTTATTTTCCTCGCGGTATCATAAACTAGAACAATAAGACAATAAGAGGAGATTATTCTGGGCTTGAGAAGAGGTGAGAGAGAAATTGGGTGTTCCTTGACCTCAGAAGGAAAATGGTGAGATAGGCCGGTAAACCATGTTATGTCACCCAGAAACCTCTTTATATCACCTTAAATCACTGTACATTATATATTACTGAAGACATTGATTGAAGACATGTAGATATATTTTTTATTGTAAAATAAACACGAAGTAAGGTAAAACACGAGAGAAAGCAATCCTATGAGGAGTGACGATCTATTCTACAGTAAAAGGAAGGGGGCTGGTAAACTATTCCACAGTGGATATATGGGTTATTGTACGATGTGCAGCAAACTATTCCAAGTCGAAAGGGGAACGGTGAAAAGTATCGCTACAGTTGATTATGAAAGAAAGCTGCCATATGGATGATATTGCGTGGTGTAAAAATGAAGAGAAGCAAAAAAATAAAGCTGGGTTCCTGATTTTGTAGTGAGCAAAAAAATCAACAGCCTGGTCATCAAATGAAACACTTCAAATCCCGCCCACGTGAAGATTTATTTACTCCCTTTTTTTTTGCCCTCTCTTTCTTTTCATTTTCTTTTTTTTTCTTTCCATTTTTTTTTCACCATTCAAGTTTTATGGGGTTATTTTGGACTTAGATTAGTATCAGGACTAGTCTAGAACGGTTTCTAGCACAAGGCTTATAACATGCATGGGGAAACCCTTTCATTTTGGATCTAGGATCTGAGGGCACCAATAGTTGGCTTATTGGGGTCTTCATTAGCTTGGTTTAGTATTAGTTTGTCATAGTTTCAATCTATAATTGAATAAAGTATGTATCTTTCCATTTGCTTCAATGAAAAAATGTCCCATTAGTCTCTTGTATACGAAATACCTTTTTTACAATCATCATCTAGTTTGATTAGTGTTAGACCTTGCCATGTTTCCATAACAGTGGTCCCTTTAGTATTTTTCATGTCTGGTACAATATATTAATTCCCATTTCACTATTGTCCCATTAGATTAGTGTAGACTACTCTTCCAATCCCACTTCAGTCCCCCTCTTGATTCCTCCAACACACCCGTCTATTGAATCCCTTGACGAAATGAATCCCCATGTCATTAGTTTTAGTATCTATCAATATACTCCAATAAAACTATACCTTTCCTTAGCAAATTGTAACCAACCGTATAGTGACCAATATCTTCACTTTACTTGTTTGTGAGCGTCCTACCAAACATTTGCTTTCTAGTTCACCCGCTATGACTATATTTTCTCCTAAAGGCTCAGAAACTGCGTAGCATTCTTGGATCACCTGCTAATAGATATCCATATTCCTTCTCGACAAATCATATAAACAAATATAGATCGTGCTATGCATGTATTCGCCATTATAGAGCATTTTGCACCTTTTTTTTTTTTTTTTTTTTTTTCTAGCTTATCTGCGACTATTTTCCCACTCCTTGAGGGCTAGCAAGTGGTTGATAGTTCTAGACCAATGTTATCGTTCAACTATTGAAATCCATTACCCTGTATTGTGTTGCCATCATAATCTCTACCAGACTGAACATTTGTATATATTCACCTTGTAATTTTGTTTTTCTTTGTTATTTTCTATATTTTCTTTTTCCATGTGGTAAAAATGAAAAAGTCGGATCGTCTACTAAGGCACAAAATGGCGCGGGGTGTCCTATTTCATTAAACCGTACTTTAACAACTCGTCGCTGACACATAGTAAATCAAATGTTTTGTAATTGACTATGAAAAATTGCACAAAGCTGAACCGTAGTTGCCATATAATTCTGTAATATGTACATATCAGCCTCCGATATTTTTTTTTTTTTATAAAAGACGAATCCCAAGAACTACATTAGCAGTAAACTACTCATTCAAGTGTCAATTTCAATCATTTTATTGCAATGATTATATATAATGCCGAAGATTCATTCGAGAGTCAATTTTTAATCATTTTATTGTAAATGGTGATATATAATGTGATGTGAGAGGGGTAATAATACTATATATACTGCTAAAAATAAAGACATACAAAAGTGATACAATATAATAACCTAAACTAAATAATAAAACTAAGCTAGTTGTTGCCCACTTTCTTGTCTTGCACCAATCTTGCTTCTTCCCACAAAGTATTTCCATTGCAGGCACAGACCTTTTTCATATTCTCAAACGCGCCCGCGCTCCTTGCAATGATACCACAAAGAATTCCTGCACCGCTGTTGCCATCCCACTTGGATTGCTGTTCAGATTTTCGACCAAGATCGTCTTCGTTTTGAGTGATCACCATGCTTCTTCCAATAATATCCCACACCTTGATCCTGTCACTTTCCACTACCAAATCACCCCAACCGTTCTTGTCCACCTCAAGATTGCCAAGATCCCCTACATGCCCAGAATCTTGGTCACCATGGTCCACATCGGTAGGATTGAAATGGTCACCGGTAGAGAGCCACCCCCGAGAAACATCACCACATTCATGGATATGTACGCCGTGTTTACCAGGTGTGAGACCTTCTACTGTCAAGTCGATCAAGCATGTGTCCGGGTCAATCTGTACAAACCGCGCCAGGCCCGATTTTCCTTTGGGCAATTGTTGAGTTGGGTCCTCACCGTAAACGTCAAAAATACATACTGCCGCACCGCTATGACCTTGATTTTCATCAGCTACACCTTGGCCACGGACCACCACCGTTCTTCCTGAATCCTTGAGAGCTCTTGAGATTGTGGAGGGCGGGGCTATTAAATTGAGAGAGGGAGATAGGGAGTTAGATATAGACGAAACACACGATTATTTCACTTTTTTTTAACAACCAATTCAATACCTGTTCCTTCAATGGTCACCCGTTGTTCAGACAGGTCAATAGAGAAGTCTTGTATGTTTGGGAAGCGTTGAAGGATTGTTGTAACATCGTCAACGCAGGATTGGCATGTCATTTCAACAGCAAATTCCGTCTGAAAAAACAAAAGAAAATACAGCACATAAAAATGTTAGTTACATAGAGGAGTATTTCACGTTAATATTTCATTTCTATTGAACTCACCTTGAATTGTTTTTTGAGTGAGGATGGCATAGTAGATTAAATAGAGTCTGTGCAAGAAAAAAAGAGATAATAAAAAAAGAGTCAACGAACGAGACGCTGTATTTTTTTTTTTGACCCTCTTTTTATATACACCACAGCTATATTTTAATTCCCGACCAAAATCTAGTGAAATCTGACAAAGCAGAACATCGCCCAATCAGTGCCATTCAGGGTGATTTTACCCGTTACCCCGCGATTGCATATCGATGATATCCAAAATCTAATATACGCCGGAGTGTGGTCATGTGTGATATGTTTGCTTTATTTTTCTTAGGTTGTGTGGTTGGCTGAGTATTGCAGTAGACGATATTCATTTTATGTTACTTATTCGGACGTCAAGTAGGGCTTTGTTAGGTTGTTTCAATGTTTTTACCGGCATCAATGACTCTTTCCTGGTGTAATGAATAGTGATATTTCTTCTATAATTTTGGCCAACATTATGTATGGCCAGAACACAACGAGCAAGGACCGGTTTAATGGTGGTTCTCAGCATAGGTACAGATGTTATGCCTGGGGATGACTTGCACTTAAAACAATGAAAGTGATCTTGCACGTTGTACTTGAATCTTTAATTTGACACAACCTTTTTTTTTTTTTTTTTTCTTTTTTTAAAAAAAATTCATTCGCCGCTTTTTTTTTTTTGTTGCTTTGTCTCTTTTTTTTCTTTGCTCTTTTTCTTTCTTCTCTTTTTCTTTCTATAATTCACTCAACAACTCAGAGATGGAGTCCCACCTTTTATTACGGGAACATCCAAGAGCGCTTGCACTCAGGCCAACAGTATTAGAAGAAGCGCCTTCCGGCGTTCTGGTGCTTGAACAACACAAAACGAACCACACTGGCTCCATCAAAGCCATGGCGACATTGGTGCCATCCTCCAAGTTTGAAGACTCTCAGTGGCGTATCCTTAATTCTCGTCCGGTGTTTGGCTGTCTTGGTCTTATTGATATTTTTGGAGGTAATATTGAAAACATACGTACTCTCCAGTTGACAGAAGGAACTATCTTTGTCTGACTTGGAAGATGGTTTCTTGTCTCTTTTATTATAGAAACCTTCGTTGCCATCGTGACGGACTGTATCTCACTTGGGCGAATTCGTGCTGGGGAAGAAGTATACAAAATACAGTCAGTGGCCTTTTACTCTTTATCTTCTTCCAAATATGACAACATTACAATGGTGAATGGGGACTGGGATGCCGATGACTGGACAACTGATCAACAACAACTAGGAAACAGCAACAACAACATTAATGGAGACAATGGGATCATTCAACACCCATGTGCCCACTTGCAAAAATTGTTATCTATTGGCAGCTTCTATTTTACACCAGACTTTGATTTAACCAAGACCGTGCAGTCAAGGTAAGATACATTTACGTAAAATCATGGTCATCGTTATAAAGAATTCACGTATATTCGTTTTTCTTTATAGAACACCCTCAGCGTCAACCATGAGCGCCCATTCCTTTGATGATCACTTTTTATGGAACAAGTTTCTAATATCAGGGCTCTTGGATTTCCGAAATAAACTGGATAGAAGAAAGCAAATCGATTTGGATCGTGGTGGATTCCTCGTAGGTGTCATGGTTATGATAAAAGATAGTATGGTGAGTAGGTGATTTATATCTTCTTAATTATAATATAGGTCTTCGCCATCCGTGGTTATGTTGGCATTGAAACAATTATTGAAGGGAATGAAAAGTATGAACTTTCTACCGTGTCAAAACTTAGCTGCAAACGTGCTGGGACTCGCTTCAACTCCCGTGGTATTGATGATAATGGTCATGTCGCCAATTTTGTGGAGGTAAGGGAGAAAAGATTTATGTTTAATTACTGAAATGTGTACGATTAATTATTATTATTGAAACAATAGACTGAAACAGTATTATCCTCTGACCGAACTTGCTACTCCTTCACACAAATCCGTGGGAGCGTACCAGGTAGGAATAATAAAAATATCAACACTGTAGATATCATCGTGCCATTAATAATTTTATTTTTATTTTTGTTTTCTTGCGTTAGTATTTTGGGAACAACAAGGAATGCAATTAGTGAACCACAAGATACAAATAGCTCGCGGACCCGATGCCACTCAACCGGCTGTAAAACGACATTTTGACGAACTCTCGCAACGATATCATACTGTGTGCTGCTTGAATTTATTGTCCCTTGAAAAAGAGAAAAACACCGGGGAAGTCTTACTCAGCAAAGCCTACAATACAGCGGTCCAGCAACTCGGAATAACGTCAAACACCAACATCGTCAATTTTGATCTACATGCAGAATGTCGCGGTGGCAATTATGAAAACTTGGGAAATCTGATGAAGATTATACGAAACTCAGTGGATAAATTCGGCTATTTTTTAATGGATTCGGACGACAATCGCACCATTTATACGCAACAAGGGATTTTCCGCACGAATTGTATGGATTGTTTGGATCGAACAAATTTAGTACAAAACGAAGTGTCAAGAAAAATGTTACTCGATTATCTCAACAACAAGTTTAAGGATCAGCGCACCATCGACCGATTTATCACTGCGCACGCCAATCTCTGGGCCGAAAATGGGGATGGTCTTTCCAAAATCTATGCTGGTACAGGTGCTTTGAAGTCGGCTTTCACTCGTACCGGCAAGGTGACTTTGATGAACGTATTAGGTGATGCTGCTCGGTCTGCCAATCGATTTTACATTAACACTTTTCAAGATAAAGCCCGACAAGAAATCATTGATCAACTTTTGGTAAAAGAGAAGAAGAAGAAAATGAGGAAAAAAGGAACGGTGGATAACCATTTAGTCAACATATTATTGATATAGGGAAAACTTACTGGTCAAGCAGAAATATTAATTCATGATCCAATCAGTGATTCGGTATCACAATTGATGCAATCAAGGTAAGAAAATTGGAGAAAATATGTGCTACGATCGAGTAACTAAAAACTTTCACAATTTATATACAGGATGAAAGAATATTCTACTAGTCAACAAATAACCATCTTTTGCGGCACATACAATTTGAATGGCAAATCATTTAAAGGGGAAAAATTAGATCCATGGCTGCTGCAACATATTCAATGTAAGTGGAACAATTTAGTTATAGTGCATCTCCTTAGTGTTACTCAATTTTCTATCTTTTATACTTATAGTGAATCAATATAAAGAACCAGAAATTTATGTCATTGGCTTCCAAGAAATCGTCGAACTCTCTCCACAACAAGTGATGGCAACAGATGCTGACAAGAGGTAAGATAATAAACATATGATTGGAATAAGGGATCAACAAGAAAAATCCTCAACTACTTTTTTTTTTTTTTTTTTTTTTTTGCTTGATTTTTGTTAATAGGAGTGTGTGGGAACAGCAAATTGAAAGAACTCTTAATTCTAGTCAAATGGGTGGCAGATCAAAATATGTTCTACTTCGATCAAATCAATTAGTGGGTGCTGCTTTAATCATCTTTGTGAAGGCGTCGGTGGTAGAAAACATACGAAATGTGGAAACGTCGATCAAAAAGGTAACGATAAAGGAAAAATGATATCCTTCATTAATACTGACAACGCGTCTTTTGTTTTCTGAATAGACTGGGATGATGGGTATGGCAGGAAACAAGGGTGCGGTCGCTATCAGAATGGAATATGGTGATACAAGCTTTTGCTTCCTTGCTGCACACTTTGCCTCTGGCCAATCAAATGTAGACGATCGAAATGCTGATTTTCACACTATCAACCAAGGCTTACAATTCCAAAGAGGACGATCCATCGATAGTCATGAGTAAGTTGCCAATCACATTGAAGGTGGGAGCGGGGGGACGTGCAAATTACTCACCAAAAATAATCTTTTACATGATAGTAACATTGTATGGGTTAGTGACTTCAATTATCGCGTCTCCTTAGTCAATGAAGAGGTAATATGGCAGATAACTTTTGAAATTTTGAGTAAACTGACACAAGAACTTCATTCAGGCTCGCAAATATACAGCAAGTGGAAATATTGAAGCCCTGTTACGAAATGACCAGGTAATCAATGAAAACAAAAAATAGGCATCTAGCCTTAAAGCTGATTTATCTATTTTCATTGTAGCTTCTCCGCGAAATGAATCAAGGCAATGTGTTTCAAGGGTATCAGGAGGGTTTGATTACATTTATGCCAACATACAAATATGACAATGGAACGGATACATATGATACCAGGTAAAAACAATAAAATAAAAAAAAAGTAGGGAATTCAAATAAATAATGCTATTGCAATTTCTCACGTATACATTTCTACTTATTACTATGACCATTGCTATTATTGTTATTATATAGCGAGAAACAACGGGTGCCAGGATGGACTGACCGAATTTTATATAAAGGAAGTCTATTGAAGCAAGTGCAGTACGATAGAGCAAACCTATATACATCTGATCATCGACCAGGTAAAAAAGTTGAAAAATAATAATAACAAGTTGGCAAATATATATCATTCATTATTATTCCTTCCAATTTACATATCATAGTGCTGGCATTATTCGAAACCGAAGTAAGAAAGAAAAAAGAAACAAGGGTGCTATAGCATAATGCGTTGCTTACATTGAGCGTTTGTTTTGATGAATAGATTGTCATGCTGGATCAGGCCGCAAAGATGCAATTACAACAACAGCTTTACAAGAAAGGACTGGAAAGCACTAGTAGTGAAGTACAACTTACAGCCCTCATTCCTCCAAGTCTCCCAAAGCGCAAACCAATACCTGCTCGCTCTTCGCCTGTACCTGTCCCACCGACCTCTCTGATGCCAAAGCCCGTTAAAACGTTGATAGATTTGTCTGATGATGATCACGTTATACCACCAAGTTGTAGGTAGCATAGTGGTATTGATGAAGTATCCCCTTATTTACCATTCTATTTTCTGTCTATAGTACCTCCTCCAAGTACTGATACAATCAAATGGTGGGAGGATGGAAATGGTAAGGAAGTGAAAAAAAAAAAAAAAATACAAACTTGAACTTTTTTTTTTTGGTATACAATTGCTCATTACTATCGGTATTTTGTAATATATGAATGATAGCTTTTCCCAAAGCAGACAAGAATAGAACTGGGCAAGGCAGGAATCCCTTCATCATACAAGATATGTCAAATTCAAGTCAATCTCTGGATTTATCATGGACTCCCATTGTACCACCGGCATCCATATCGTCCTCTCCCATCAATCCTCCTCCTCCTCCTCTTAGATATTAAAATTAGTGATTTAGTGATTTGCCCTACATGTATGCTAGTTTTTTTTTTTTTTTTTTTTTTTTTTTGTATTATATCTGTATCAATAAAAAGAAGTATGATTATGGGGACTTCATTCCAACTCCGCTTTTTTTTTTGATGTGGATTAGAAGAACCGCATCGTTTTGTGCTTTTTTATCACTGCTCCTTTCTACTTTTCTTTTTTTTTTTGTAGAATGCTGTCACGGATCAAAGCGAAGCTAAGTGGAAAAAAGAAAGGACTGCAATTTGATATTGAAAAGCAACAAAAGATATATACATTCCTAAATAAGTACGCTACTCCATTTGGGTAAGTTACGATTGACAAGTTACTGAAAGCCAATAATGCACTGATCATCTCTCCTTTCTTTTTTTTAAATTGATTTATAGTATCTTGCTCTTTTTGATTGGCACCTGTTGGATTTTATTGTTACCATATGACGGCTACAGCAAACGAACATACATATCTGAAAATGCTTTACTACCAGGACAGGTATTATCATATACTTGCGTCAGTTTCTTCTATTCCAATTGACACGTCTCTATTTTTTTTTTTTTTTGGGTAGGTGAACGTTTATTATGGTTATAACGACATTCGGGCGGCAGAGGAATACAGGGACAAACTACAATCTATACAAACACTGGATATCACAGAGTAGGTTGAAAACAGAACATTAGCGGGTATGGCGATGGTGTTAATTTTTTTTCCCCCCTTCTCTGTAGACGGTCTATCTTTATTCAAACCGAACTTCGCAAAGTGGGATTCACAGCTGCTACGCAGTTGTTTGACATGGATGGATTATCAGTACGTGCAAAAAAACATATCTAGATAAAACTATGATACTAACTCATCTATTGGTATTTTCATCGGCGGACCAAAAATAGGGCATCAATGCATTTGCAATATATCGTACGCCGCGTAGTGATGGAAAAGAAGCGTTGGTGCTTAGTGCGCCCTGGATGTCTCGTACTGGTGATCGTAAGTACAGTGCTTATTCTAATCGATCAAATCTTACGTATTTTGTTCGTTTGTTTTAAAAACTAGATAACACGAATGGTATTGCGGCTCTATTGTCCTTGGCCAAATTATTTAAGCGTAAGTCATTCGATTACTTCAAACGTAGTATGAGTCCTATCTGATGTGAGTTTTTTATTCCTAGGAAATGTCTATTGGTCAAAGGATATTATTTTACTGGTAACGGATCAAGGAAATGTAGGCACGCAAGCTTGGCTAGAAGCTTACCATGGCATCGAGAAAAAAGGTAACCTTGTCTGAATGATATACTCATTACAGGAGGTAGTGTGTTTTATTCATTTTTATTCTATTGTATCTAGGACAAGCAACTTTATCTTCTCTGTCCATGCCAAGATCGGGTGCTATTCAAGGTGTTATCAATCTGGACTTTCCTGGCGTCAATGATTATGAAAGCTTGGGATTATTCTTTGGTAGGTAATTGGTGACTGTGCCAAGGATGAGGAGGCTATGTCACTTACAGATGTTGTTTCTTAGAGGGAGTCAATGGACAGCTGCCTAATTTGGATCTGATCAATACCATACGTGTCGTGGCTCAAAATACCGCCAGAATACCTATTACCTTACACGACGATATTGACATCAACAATGCTGAATCAGGAACAATGGGCTCATATTGGAACTCATTGAAGCATGTACTTAAAACAATGGAATACCAGGTTGTCGGTCACCCATCAAGTGATGCCGGTCAATACCTCAGGTAAGATATCAAGCGCATGTTCCCAGGGGATATCAAAATTGGTGTACTGATGCTTTTGACATTTTATTTGTAGATACAAGATAGATGCGGTCACCGTACATGGAATTCATGGGTCAAATCAGCTGCATGCGCTGTTTGGTTTTCATCGCATTGGAGTGTAGGTATCATATGTTAATTGTATCGGATATAATCTTACCGTCGTATGTTTATTTGACCTATTAGTTTGCTTGAATCGACTTTCCGAAGTTTGAACAATCTATTGGAGCACTTCCATCAATCGTTCTTCTTTTACCTTTTACCCAATCCCTCGCGATATGTGTCTATTGGTGTCTACATGCCTCCGGTGATACTCTTTGCTTGTAGTTTGATTTTTCAAATATCCTTTTTTTTAGTTTATGTATATTTGGTAGAGATAGGTGTGACGATAGTGATCAATGACCAATGGTATTACCTTGACTTCTGTTTTCTTTATATGTATATACTCCTTAGTGCTTTATTATTTAGATCCAAAGGCGTTGGAAGTGGACCGTCAAGAAGCATCAAGTAGAAAAGGAACAATCAAACCAGCATATAGCGTCTACAAGAGACCCACCATCTTTCCATTCTTGATTCTGACCATTGTCCATGTAGCTGGAATGGTGATGCTTTATGTGATGCAACCTAGCACTAGTTTATGGCTTAACAAGACATTCAACGATCAAGTAAATATCCATTATTTACTATATAGATGACATGCATGTAACAATATTTATTTCTTTGTTATATATATAGGCACTGAAGATTCAGATCGGGACTCTTTGTGGTATATCAACGGTGACGATCTTTGCGGTCAGTCTTTGGGTGACTCGAACCGGATCTCCTTCACACGATGGACGGATATTGAAATCAATGTGTTTGGCAGGCAGTGCTATGGTGCTTGCCACAGTGTCTCTTCTCAACTTTAGTCTTGCTGTATCGACATCAATGGCGATTGTGGTGCCATATAGCTTGGTGCGTCCGACGGCGTCTTGGTTTTGGAGAACTCTTCAATGTCTCCTGCTATCAGTTCTCTCCCCTATAGGACTGGTTCTACTGTATTCACACCTCATCGGAACTGATCTCATTGTCATCGTGTCACAGCTGATGTTTGACTATCAAGTGGTACAATCTTGGTTTATTATCTTCGTCTGTCTGGTCTATTGGCCCACCAACATGGCTATGCATATATTAGTTTTTACTTTGAATTATTAGTTAGAGCGTAGCTTTCAGTTTAGTTTCGTTTTTAGTTCTTATTCATCCTTATTTTTATTTTTAAATAAACATTACCTTATGTTTTTTTTTAAAGAATTTTGTCAATGTATAATCTTATCTCCTGATTTTAGGGCATCGCATTATATATTTTTTGTTTTGTTTTCGCCAATCCCACTTCCAATCATACTGTAGAATCATCCCACATAACTCTTAAGAAATCATCAAAATTAGTGATCTCATCTTATTCAAATAAACATAATTCTTTTTATTTTTATTCAAACAATCCTATAGATTCTGGCTAGAGAGAAATCGAGTGAATGGTTAGAAGTGATCAGATATTAATGAGCAATTGAATTCCGTCGGATTACTCCGTTTGCTTCAGTATTTTTATATTATCTCACGCAAAAAATAAAGAAGTAAAAAGTAAAAGCGAAACTAACGAGCTGAATATATACAGTATGTTGATTCTGGCAGGAATCATGTTGACCACACAGTCTAGGGTGATGACTATAAGAATACGGCTATGTTTCACACGACTTGACTTAGAGCTGTCAACCACTCACTAGGCCACAGGTGTGGAGTGGAAAATAGTCATAGATATGCTAAAAAAAAAAAAAAAAAAAAAAAAAAAAAAGGTGTAAAATGTTCTATAGTGGAGGATACATGCACAGCACAATCTATATTTATTTATATGATTAGTCGAGCAGGAATATGGCTATGTTTGATAGTAGGAGATTCAAAGGCCGACAAGCAGTTCCTGAGTAAGCAAATGGTTGGTAGGACACTCACAAACAAGTAAAGTGAAGATATCAATCATTATACGGTTAGTTACAATTTTGCTAAGGAAATATATAGTTTTATTGGAGTATATTGGTAGATACTAAAACTAATGACGTGGGATTCATTGCGTCAAGGGATTCAATGGACGGATGTGTTGGAGGAATCATGAGGGGGACTGAAGTGAGATTGGAAGAATAGTCTACACCAATATAATGGGACAATAGTAAAATGGGAGTTAATATATTGTACCAGACATGAAAAATACTAAAGGGACCACTGTTATGGAAACATGGCAAGGTCTAACACTAATCAAAATAGATGATGATTGTACCAAAGGTATTTCTTATACAAGTGACTAATGGGACATTTTTCATTGAAGCAAATGGAAAGAGACATACTTTATTCAAATACAGATCGAAACTATGACAAACTAATACTAAACCAAGCTAATGAGGACCCCAACAAAAAGCCAACTAATGGTGCCATCAGATCCTAGATCCAAAATGAAAGGGTTTTCTCAATGCATGTTACAATCCCTGTTCTAAAAACCCTTCTAAACTAGTCCTAATACTAATCTAAGTCCAAAATAACCTCAAAAAAGTTGAATGGTGAAGAAAAAATGGAAAGAAAAAAAAAAGAAAATGAAATAAAAGAGAGCGAAAAAAAAAGGAGTAAATAAATATTCACGTGGGCGGGATTTGAAAAATGATTTTCTTTCTGGTATGAGGATTGGTTTATGATTATATATATATCTATTTTACTGGTGTGTACAAAAAAAAAAAAAAGGAATCCCTCTTTTTCTCATTTTTAATTGTTTTTTCTTATCAGTAGACAACATAAAATATGATCAGCATGGTGGCTCTCTTCTCATGATAAACACCGCCATTCAACTGCGGCAGTATGGTTGTTCTCTTATCTTGATGTCATTGCCGCCAAGGTGGGGCAATTCGACTTGATCTATGTAATTTACCCTATTAACTGTACAGTACAGCAGTTTGTCAGTTACCTCGGGATAGCTTACCCTCTTTGGTTCCACTAGGTCATCAGACACTATGTTTACTCTACAACAATCCAAACACACTCTACACTTAATTATCTCAGGTTTATATATGTTCGTCAGAGTAATCTCACTATTATAGACCAGATTAGTTTTGTTGCCATAGCTCATATTTATGTCTGAATAAAATATATTTCGTCTTTTCGCTTTTAAATTTTCACTCATACGTTTAGTTTGTCTCATCAAATAGGAGTGCCCTTATTGTACAACACTTGTACGTGTAAAAAAAAGGCTGGTGTATGTTTGCAAGAACAAATTATGTACAAGGTAGTACCAATCAGCCATCGTGGCAGACGTCCCCTGTACTGGTTTCAGAATATAGGAATGGGAGGGATTATTGAATGGTTTTGGAATTTGACGGTGGTGGAGTTAGGAAAAAAAAAAAAAAAAGGTCAGCGAAGATTATATAAATCGTTTACAACGGTGAGCTCAGAAAAATAAAACAATTGAAATTGAAACACATTGGACGATTTTTAGCTTATCTGCATGACGTTCCTTTTTCGTTTTGGTAAACTATTGTTGTTACAATTGTTCAACTTCTCAGTACCAAGTTAATTTTGGCAGTCATGCAATTTAAGGGGAGGCGGGTGAGAAAAAAGATTGGTTAAAAAAATATACCAAGTCTGAGTGAAGTATAAAGATGCAGGAGAATATAGTTTTGGGTCATACGGTTGAATACCGATTTACTGTGTCTGCAACCTCTCCTGTTTTTATTATAGATTTATTCCTAAAAGTCATCTACCATGAAGGCATCCTCTAATTAAGGATCATCTCACGAATAGCATAAGTTATCGGTATGCTATGTCACACCCTTCGCTATTTATATGCATTGGGTATCTAATATCACCAGAGAAACCGAAATAGTATCATGGTTGGCATTAAAGTCATCACAATATAACGCGGCAATGCATACGGCTCACTTTTTTTGGAGGGTTCTTTATTGGTTGGGCGAAAAAAGGTCGTGCCTGTATTTATTTGAACTGCCGCATATAGAAAGTGCTTTTCTTTCTTTTCACTTTTTTTCTGGCGTCAATATTTCACTCTTGCAAACTCGACTCAATGTCAATGACACCCATGACAAGCATAGCATATCCAGGATCTGCTCCTCCACCATTAGCACACACAGTCATGTCAACACCTTATTATCCTCATGTCGTGTTGCCTCATACAGCACCAGGTAAACTTGTGAGTTCTTACCACGAAAAATATGCCGTGTAGTAATTTGCCGTGTAGTAATTTTTCTCTTTTTTAATCACAGCCTTTTATCCCAAAGTTGTATCTATGCATCAACGTGTTCCGCCGCCGGTGATTGTTTCCCATCCAAGGTTTTACCAAAACAGACCCTGCTGTGACTGCACTGATGGCTGTTGTTTATGCACTTGGTAAGCCAACTAAGAAAAAGATGAAAGGGACAAAAATATACTTACATATGGGTGGTTTTTTTTATTAATGTTACTAGTTTGACGACGCTTTGTTGTGCACTGTGCTTTTGCGAGGATGAACCATGTATCTGCTGCTACTGAGCAACTTTACAATGTCTTGTCATTATTTCAGCCTTTCGGAAAATCCTATTATTGTGCGACGGCTATTCTGACTATCAATGTTATAAACATAGTGATCTCATGACCTTATTTTGTAAACAAGACGAAATACAATTTGCTCTGTAAGTTTTTGTCTTTTGTCCCCTGTCCCCCAACATCTAGCGTAGCACATAGACTTTTACAGTGTATTCTTTTTTTTTTTTTTTTACAATAAATTTGTACTTTTAATAGTAACAACGGTTTATATTGTATGATGGCGTGGTGAGTGATTGATAGTTATACCGTCGTAATGACATCAGGGGCAGTATTTGGGATGTATGGTGAATGAGGCGCAAAATGTCGTGATTGATGGAAACGTTTCGGAATTTGAATTCCTCAATATTTAACGGCGCGCATTGCACAGCCTTTATCGTTTCTCTCTTCTTTTTTCACAAATTTCAACATATCGTTTAGTAATGACCAAAGAGGTAGGTTTATGTATGACAATATCAGCTTTATAATACTTTACTAACACTACTTACTTCTTTTTTAATTCTAGACAAAGCCTATTCTCTACAACTTTTATCGCTCTAGTGCCAGCTATCGCGTCCGCATTGCTTTGGCATGGAAGGGGATTGATTATGAATATCGGGCTATTGATATATCAACCGGAATGCAGGTAAACTATATATATATATATATATATATATATATATAATATGTCCACATTGATAGTTTACTTTATCTACATAAAATAGAAATCTGAGGAATACGTCAAGTTGAATCCATCGGCGAAGGTGCCCCTCTTTATCACGAAGGAAGGCAATATCTTATCTCAAACCGTCGCCATACTCGAATATCTTGACAATGTTTATCCAGGTAACAACTTCTCTTTTATAAGAAACAATGGGATGGTTCTTAATTTTTTTTTCGGAATAGATCGACCTATGATGCCCAGAGAAGCATTTACTGCGGCACAAGTTCGGTCCATTGTCCAAGTCATTGCATGTGACATTCATCCTTTACAAAATACTGGTGTTTTGGAACAAAAATGGGGATCGGATATGGAAAAAAAAACGGAATGTGCCAGTTATTGGATAGCGAAGGGATTTACTGGCTTGGAACAGATGTTGGCAAAGACTGCAGGTACGTATTGCGTCGGTGATCACATTACTATGGCGGATATGTTTTTAGCTCCTATGGTCACCAATGCCCATCGGTGGAAAGTTGATATGAAACCATTCCCCATAATTACTCGGATCAGCGATACCCTGATGACACTGCCCGAATTCAGCCAAGCTCATCCTACAAATCAACCTGATTACCCTGAAGAACTCAAGACCTCGGCCTAGTTGTGATAGTTTACTTTAATTTAATAGTCTTTAGTTTAGTCTTTATTTTGATGTATTGATTGAATAAAATGAATTTATTATGTTATATGATATGTTATACATTGTGTGAAGAAGACAGTGTGTGAAGGCAACAACCCCCCTTCCCATGATTGATGATAATATGGAACTGTGTTTTGTATTGTAAAAATCAAATATATTTTATTGAATATGATATGCGGTGCACAAAAAAAAAAAAAAGGTATCAAGTATGAACACATGCTATGTATGTATATAAATATAAAGGGAGAGAAAAAAATAGCTATATAAGGGTGTAAAGACATGGTACAGATAAAAAGGGTAATATGTATAATATAAAAAAATAGAGGGCTAAAAAAATCCAATAACCACTCATCCAAAGGAGCTGACTATGTTTGCCAATTGAACTAAACCATTCGATCCGGTATCATTTTCGATGTTGGACGGAAGCGGTGGAGAAGAAGTTGATGCTAATGTTGATGATTGTGGATGATGATGATGATTTTTGTCAACCGGTGTTGGATTGAGTAAGGTGGTTGGATTGGTATCTTGACATTCGGTATAGATCAAAGGACGGTGCTGATAAAACATATCTTCTGAAGATGAAAATTTACTGTCCACAATAGCACGTCTTTGTATGGGGTGATTGTTCGTCGTTAAATGAGCCATCGAGGATGATAATGAGGATGATGATAATGCGGATGCAGTTGGCGAAAAGTTGGTATTGGTGCTGTGATTTTCCCGTCGATCAGGTGAAAAGGAGGCTGTAGAGTTGTTCCCAACAGTTGCTCGAGGAGAAGGAATGCGTTTTTGTAGTTGTTGCTGAGGATGATGATGGTAATCAGTGCGTGATTGATGATAGTTCTGAAGGTGTTGGTCGATGGTCAAAGGAGTGGTAATGTCTGATATAATGCGATTGTGAGCATGAAGGCGAGGCTGAGATTTATCATCCAATTGCCTTTTGGGCCTTTTTGATTTTGGTGACATATGAGTTCGGTAGTGTTGCATCATATTGTCTTGACGTGAGAAGCGAGATTGGCAGCCAGGAAAGAGACAAGGGAAGTTCTTTTCGCCTGAATGTATTCTGTAATGTCGTGAGAGGTGACCACTAGTAGTAAAACTTTTGAAGCAGCCAGATTCGTTGCAAACGTATTTCCTTTTGATTGGTGTAGTCGAGACTTCCATGAGAGTTACGTCTTGCTGATGATAGCGATGCTGGTTAATAGGCTGTGGCTGTGGTTCTGGTTGTGATACCAAGGGAAGAGACGGCGTTGAGTTAAGAATGCTGACTTGCCTTCCAGAGGAGTCAACAATGGATAAAGTGGTAGACGTTTCTTCTTGAAGCATCGTGAGAATATATATATATATATATAAATATAAAGGGAGAAGTAAGATAATGGAAAGAAAGGGGAAAGAAAAGAATAAGACAAACCCGATTTTTTTTCTGAGCAAAATTTGTGTGCAATAACATTTATCGCCGCTTAAATAATTCAAGGACATTTTGCTCAAAAGGAACCTGCCCCCCCCATCTTATCTTTGATAAACAATGCAAAAACGATAGATATGATATGATATGGTATGATCACCATTAATCCATATCATACATGTAATGTTCAGTCAAGTTGATGTTAAAAAAAAGAAAATTAGGTTACCAGGGATATCTTTTTTGCTAATTTGATTGGATCACATTTCGCTTTTCTGGAAACACGCCTTTTAGTAAATGAAACTCTTGAGGAGGAACCTACAATGCAGTATGGTATCTCATCAGTATAGTTAGTTCAGTCAACGTGAAAAGCTTATTGTAGCACCACATCCAACTTGCAATAAAGAGTTTCCATTTTAAGATCGAGGCAAAAAAAAAAAAATCAATAACAACAGAAGTCCAATTTTGGCGGGGCCATTTCTCTCTCTCTCTTTTTTTCTTTCTCTTTTTTTTTTTTTTTTTTTTTTTTTTTTTTTTTTTTCCCTGCATCATATTGTCCTATATACCCTCTTTTTTTTTGTTTGTTAACTATTTTCTTTCTCATTCTATATTTGCATACACACATACCTATTGTCTAATGGAAACTACTGCGACAACTCCACCTATACCTGATTCCCCTTCTTTTAGTGACGCTAGTAAAAAGAAAGCAAACAACAATAGTAGTAAAAGAGCTAAAGCTAGCGTGGCATGCCATGAATGTAGAAAGCGAAAAGTAAGCAAGCTAAACATTATAGCCAATTGAGTCTTACTTGACTACTAAACTATTAGATCTTTTAGGTCAAATGCGAAGGTATATTTCCTTGTGGCCGATGTCGCAAATCAAACTACAAGTGCATCTTCCCACAACAGCAAAGTAAAACCCGTGGACCACCAAAGCAATATATTGAAATATTGGAAGCTCGGTTACAACTTCTTGAAAAGGCCCTGAGAATGATTGGTGGACCAGCCAAGGAAATACTAGATGACGCTCTATCGTTGGACACCCTTGCCTCACAGGAAAAGAACAGCATACACGAAGATGATACAACTTCACTGCAAGGTATGTCGTTTTGATCAAAGCATTAGTGACATATTTGCTCACCGTTATTTGATATATTATATATATAGAAAATGAGTACCACCAGTCTTCCATACACCAAATACCTGGTCAATACTCTATCAATGAAATTGGCCAGAAATACTATACCCATCATATGCACCAGCACTTAACGCCTTCGTTACCACATTATCGCCAACCACAATCATTATATGATGCACCGTTATCCGCTAGTAACGACGTTAAAACAGAACCAATAGAACCGATATCGCCAATACCGTCGGCGCCCCATCTCTTGACTGATATTGACTCTTCATTGATCGACCTCTATTTTGAACACGTGCATCCTTATACTCCAATGATCCGAAAATCGGCTTTCAAATTGCAAATCAAGGCTGTTGAAAACAGCTCCCCTCGTCCATCATTCCAGCTTCTGGTTTATGCTATGTGTGCGATAGCTGCTAGATGGTCTCCTTCTTCTTCCTCCTCCCCTCAGCCAAATGAACCTTCAGGATTTTCATATTACCAACGTGCCTCCGCCTTTTTTGATGAAGCTAGCGCCTCACCATGTATTACCACGATTCAAGCGCTGATCCTACTTACCAAGTATCAAGAGCAATACAAACATGCCGGTTACTTTTATCGCCCAGGTTATTATTTGACTATTGCTATTGATATGTGTTTTTCCCTGAAACTGCCGTCCTTGGTAGCATCAGATGGTGATATGAGCGGCGTTGAATCCAACAATTATGAAACAAGGAAACGAACTTTTTGGATGACCTTTTTGTATGATCTTTGGATAAGGTAATCACCAAGCTTGGCGTAGAAAGTGAACGAACCATTTTTTACTGAACTATATATTTCATTGATTGTTATAGTATCGAAAACGGTCGGGAAACTAGCTTCAACACCTCTCAATGCTCAACTGATTATCCTTCCCCAAATGGTGGTGACTTGGATGACGATGGTGAATTAGTTACTAGACACAACTTGGTGATCCGGCTTGCGCGCACTTTATCTGACATATATGGATTCTCTCAACGATTGGGATCACGACAACAGATTCAAGGGACTGTACGAACATCAAATCAACAAATAGAAGAAGAAGGACGACTTTTGGTTTTGCAGACAGCACTGGAAACATACTTACGCGATATATCAATCATGTCTTCCTTCGATCTTACTCCATCCACAACAGAAATTGGAAAGTATCCTGTTGAACTTGGTACCTCTATACCGAATGTATTTACTGGCTTCCTCCACATGGTTTACCACTATTCTATCATACTCCTCCATCGACATCACGTTCTTTACCCGATTACCAAACAAAGCAACAATGACGGCATACATCCTCCTCCTTTTCCCCATCAGCAACTCTGCGCAACGTCAGCATCCATCATCAACAACATCGCTGAATCGATTATGGAATCATCCGCCGCCTTGGATGTTTTTCACTACCCTACCTGTGGAGTCCAATTTACAATCTTATGTGTGACAATGGCGATTGCGGTGCACAAATTCGAAATGGAAACAGCTCAGGATGATCATCGGAAATCTATGGCTAGTACTCTATATTGGCAAGCTCTCTCTATCATCAATAGACTAGCTACTGAAACCTCAGCTATTGAAATCACATATTTGGCAAAAGATGCAGAACTGGCGGAATTGTGCGGGAAACTTGCGATGGATAGCAACAACAGTAACAACAACAACTCGGTATTGCAGTCTCTCTCAACGGAATCAAATGCTGCATACAATAGCGAAGCCTCTCCCTCCACTTCGACTTCGCCTATTATTATCACATCGAATTTGGCTAACACAACGGGATCATCAGCTGACAGGATCAGTCGACCAACAATACTGGCAAAACCTCGACGGGGCACTATTTCTGGACCTCATATAAGACGATTTCCGGCCCCAATGATTCAACCTGACACCGCATCATCTCCAATCGCAACAAGAACGTCTTCTCCAACACCTTCCTCTCCCTCATCTTCATCATCTGCAACATCCAACACACATCTTTCCTCTGTACAACAGAATTCACCACGATGCTCATCGTCCACTATCAACCCTGCTATCCTATTCAACTCTAGCGCATCTATTACCGACCCTGCCCGCTTGGCTTCTCTGATGACCCATGGTAGTATTCCAACCACTTCTTACAATCACCACCAACAACCAATACAGGTACCAGCAACCATGAACGGAACACCGCAGCAACATCAGCAACAGCCATCCCAACGACATATGTCACGCACACTCCACCATCAGTATTCCCAATCACAAGAGAATTTGCGTTCATTAAACCACCAACATATGAATAACAAAACTGGATACACTCGTGCAGCAGACCCTGGCGAACCCCCGCAAGGCCGGTTAAAAAAGCACCGATCAATGAAGTTTTTACCTATGCATACACATCAATTGCAACACACTGTCCAAAATCTTCCTCCTTCTTCCCTTCAAACGCATCAACTACAACCACAATATCAACACTCTATGTACCAACAGCCGTATCAGCACCAGCACTCCAGTTATCAACCCTTTATGCAAATGTCACACCAAAACCATCAACGACAAACCTCGACAAATTTTATACCGCAACAGCAGCAGCAAATCTATTATCCTGTTACAACTACAACGACAACAAAAACTTCCGAGGCACCTATTAACCGACGACACACCATTTCATTTACAGACATGGATATCTCTAGTTTTATGCCACCACCAACCACTATACCTCTGAACTACTCGTCTTCACCCCCTGGGTCTTCATCCATGATGCAAATGAATACCACATCCAACAACAACAACACATCTGATCAGCATCAACATCAACAACCTCCACCTGCGATACCAACGACAGCAACCACCACTCAGCCTATTCATTCAACTTCTGTTTATGCACCTATGATGATGGAATGTGATTCCCAAGTGACGATGATGATGGACCCCAGTGCCAATATGGTCCATGCAAACGCATGGGAAAATGTGTCCTTTAATATGGATCGAAAAGTGGAAGACCAGGCTCTGCAATGATCGATCGCGTTACCTGTATAGTAGCTATGGTAGTAGTTTAGTATCATATACTATTTTATATTTTATTTCGTATAGTACTTGTAGCAGTTTAGTATATTATATGCCATGTTGTATAATGGTTTGTTTTGAATAGTTATGGCTTTTTTTTATTTATCCCTTTTTTATATCCACGTTTAATAAAAAATATTATCCTTTTTATCGACTTTCGCAAAAAAATGTGTCTCACAGTTTTTTTTTTTTTTTTTTTTTTTTTTTTTAAGGCTGGAACATGGGGATAAGGGGCTAACAATTGTTAATGACAAAATGTCATTGGACATGTATGTCAAGACAGAATGAGATGCATGACCTTTCTTTAAAAAAATCATGCAGAAATTTGAAAGGTCCCGCAATCCTTTTAGGTAAAGCTTGGATTTTATGAAATCAATGGCTGTAGTGGAAAGCGGCTCCTCACGGCTTACTTTTTGTTTTACCTTTGATAATATGTAACTTGAGAATTTTATCGTTGTATTATTAATGACATAGTAAAAGTATTGTCTTTTGTTTTTATCAATAAATTCCGTTTGCCTTTTTTTTTTTGTTGAGTCTATGCTGTACTGTACACCGTTTAATGACAATTTTGATACTTTATTTAAGGCTTTTATTTGAACAAACAGATATTTCATAAACTTGGTTGGAGTGCGGGTTCGTGGACCTTGAAAGTATGAAAGCTTGATAGGAAGGTACATTAAAGAGTATTTGGAGTGGAATCTCTTTATATGATCTAAAAACACTCTAAGACATTATAAACTATTGGAGACATTCATGCAGTCATATGCTGTAAAATGGTATCTTTTATTGTAAAAAAAAATCAAACAAACAAAAAACAAAGGTAAGGTAAACCAAGAGAGCCATCAATTCTACAGTGAATGACAAGCTATTCTACATCAGAGGGGTGGGGGGTATTCTACGGTATGTGGCAATCTACTCTAAAAACATCGAGACGGTTGCGTCACGAGAGAGACACCCTGCTTTGATACGATAGTGAATGGTGACATTGTTTAGAAAAAAAGATGGCCAATGTTGAATAATGTTTCGCTGGTGGAAGAAAAAAAAAAGCGTTGATCACCTTGCCACCATCAATGAGAGAAGTGCTAGCTAGTATAGAAGAATGATGTAAAAAAATGGTCTGAAGAAGGAACGATGCATATATAAAAAAAGGGATCAGCAAACTTCTAATAAAGCCTAAACACATATTCTTCAAAGCAAAGACAAGTTTTATTGAAGCAGACATGTTTTATTGAAGAAAAGAGATAAATGAAGCTAATCAAGACATCCCTCAAGATCTTAGAATCAAAATGAAAGGGTTTCCCCATGCATCTTGTAATCGCTTTTCTAAATCCTTTCTAAACTAGTCCTAACAGAATCCAAGAACACCAGGTTCGCAACGAGCCCAAAACAGTGATATATATATATATATATATACTTTTTTTTTTTAAAAAAAAAAAGGGAAAGAAGAGAGAGGGATAAAGAACAAGGGAAGGAGCCAAAATAATAATTCAGGCTGGACAGGGTTCCATTTCAAATCCCGTCAAAGAGAAATAAAATCTGGAGCTCAGGTAGCTGCGTCGTGTAGGTTGCCATAAAAAAAAGAAAAAACAGGAATCACCATGCTGACGACTATTTCCATGATAAGGGAGGTCTAATGTTGAATGGTGAAAACTTCTGTTATGAGAAAGATATTGTTGCATGACGTCGGATCCTGTAAAAAAGAAGACCCCCTTTTTTATTTGCTTCATTATTGTTCGTCCACCAAAAAGACCCATTCAAATTCCGCCCACGTGTATTTTTATCTTTGTTTTTCCGCTCTCACTTTTTTTCTTTTTTTTTTTTTTTTCGCTTCACCATTCAACTACTTTAGCTTCTGGTGATCATAGATTAGTGTCAGGACTGGTTTAGAAGAGTTTTCAGGTCAGGGATTACAAGATGCATGGGGAAACCCTTTCATTTTGGATTTAGGATTTTGGACCACCATTAGTTGCTTTTTTGAAGCCTTCAGCAGCTCAGTTTAGTATTAGTTTGTCCATCGTTTGAATCAAATATTTGAATAAAGTATGTTTATTTTTACTTACTTCAACTAAAAAATGACCCATTAGTCTCTCTCATACCGTGTGAAATAGGATCCTTTTTACCATCTCCCGAATAGATTAGTGTTGACTGTTCTCATACCTCAATAAAAGATATTCATTTGTAGTCTTTCTCGTGCCTTGTATGTCTTATATAGCATAATATTCCTCTTTTTACAATTGTCTTTATACATTATAGTTGACCCTTCTGCATTTCCCTCAATGTTCTCCCTCATGCTGCCTCCAGTAGATCCCTTGTAGTGTGTCTTTGATTTGTTCATGTATTTTACGCTTTGTCTAGACAGAGTCCTTTGTTGGCTACTTATTTTATTTTTATATTTATACACCCATAGAGTACAAAAATGAGACCCTACGTCTCAGTACAAATATATATATATATATAGCGATAGCTCAAGGTTCAATATATCATCTATAAAGGTGTATTCGCAATAAGAGTCAACTGTTTTTGACGAATTACCTATGGTACTGATTTTTTTTTCGGTTATGACTGCACACATACAAACAAAATCAAAGAAAACACATGTAAACAAAAAAGACAAATGCAAATGAGTGACAAAAATAAAATGGCATTTATTCAAATATATAATAATTGTGGAAGTAGTACTATAATAGTTTCTATTAACTACAAAATACAATAAATATCTTTTCAATTGATTCCCAGTGATTCTATTTGCGATCGTTCCCCTTTGAATACGGCACTCAAAGCAAGGATCCCCAGGGGAATCTGGAAGGCGACGGCGTATCTAATATACCATGCCGAAAAAAAAAGAAAAAAAAAAAGAATTGAAAAGATGCAAAAACGAGATAATTTTATTTGACAAATCGTATAAACTACAAAGCAAAGATAATCTACTCTAACATTTCTATCTATCGAATTAAGCGCCATTTCACCTGAGCTCACTAGCGAGCAGAGCAGGATTTTCAATGATGGATTTCCACGAGTTCCCAAACCGGGCCACCGTCGCACCATCAATGACTCGATGATCAGCGGACCAACTGATCGGTAAGATTTGTTTAGCCACCACTTTGCCGTTGTCATCAAATCGAGGTAAGACTTGCATTTTTCCAAGCGCCACAATGGCCAATTCAGAAGATACAATAACAGGGTTCGCGTACGTGCCCGAGATCGTTCCAATGTTGGACAGAGTGATGGTGCCGCCTTGGAGATCTGCCAAAGGAATCGCGTTGTTTTTGCCAAGTTCAACTAATCGATGGAGTTCGGAAGCAACTTGAAATATGGATTTGGATTCTACATGCTTGATATTCGGTACGATCAGACCTTGAGGGGTATCCATGGCCACACCAATATTGTGAGCGCCCCGATACACCACACGCAGCGAGTTGACGTCCGATAGGTCACCAGTAACCCGAGCATTCATGATGGGGTAGTAAGACAGTGCAAGGGATAGACTCTTGACAAAGATGGGGAGATAGGAAATCTTGGTGAATGGATGCTGGCTCGGGTTTTTGGCAAGATGGGCGTTCAGAGCTGAGCGATATTTGGTGGTGGCATCTAGTTCAATTTCATCCTTGTATCCTAGTTGTGGGATTGCCAACGATGCTGTCATGGTTTTGTACATTGCTTTTTGAATCATTGAGAGATTGGTCGTGGTGTCATCAGAAGATGCTGGTTTGGCAGATTGTGATAAATCATCCACTACTGATAAGATAACAATAAGGAATAAAGATAATGTAAGCAGAGCGTATCGAGGTTAAGAAAGGGGATTTTATTACCTTGTGTTTTTGGAATGTTTTTCAGGTGATGAATGATATTTTCCTTGAGTACACGACCACTTTTGCCCGTACCTTCTACATCATTGATATCAATGCCATTCATCAAAGCCAGTCGCCGTACAGATGGAAGCAGAGGTGGCTTCGTTTCATGAAGGTCAATCGCATTTGTTGTTGAAGTTGGTTGCTCCGTAGTTACTGATTCATCCATATCCAAGTCCATTCCGTCGTCATTTTCCACTATGATATCAACGAGAGGTTGGCCCACCTTTGCAATATCGTGCACCTTATGATAAAGCTTCGTCACTTTGCCAGCATACCGCGACGTAATTTCAACAGAGGCTTTATCAGACTGTACTTCGCAAATCTTGTCAAACTCGGCCACCGTATTTCCAGGTTCGACAAACCTATGATGATAAGAGAGAAAGAGAAAACATGTTAGAATTATTGAAAGTGCTCTATCGCATTCTATTTTCTACTTCATTACCATTGTATTAGTTCACATTCTGTGATTCCTTCACCAATATCCGCCAGCAGAAATGATTTCACGCTTTGTTGTAAAGGCGTAACATGGAATTGACGTTGGTTGATGGTACGCAGACCCAATTGTGGCCGATTGGGTAGAGCTAGCTTTCCCTTCTACGATGATATAAAACGTCAAGAACGATCGGTTAACGAAGTTCGTACAAAGGGTACTTATTGTATTTTTTTGTTTCTTCTTTACCTTGGCACGCAGCGTATGTGAGGCCATGATTCCATAGCACCGGCGAGATGAACCAAATAAAGACTGCCGTGACAAGCGTAGTACATTCATTCTGTCCTGTGTCTATCTACAAGTTTGAGAATATAAAAAAGAAGAACAGATTGGGAAGAGAACAAAAAAAATAAAAAGGAGATTTAGGAGTTCAAAAAATGCTTTACTGTGAGAAATCGGGCAGGCCGTGGGAATTTTAACCATGAGATTCAGTTCTTGTGCACTTTTCCTTCGAAAAAAAATGTCGTGGTTTAAAATAATAAAATGTACCTGTCAAACGAAATATCGCATTATTCGTCGCTACAAATTCATATAGGGCATGACTCAAGACACTCCCAATTTAAAAAAATGGTGCGGGGTTTGATCATTCTTACACTTTTAAAAAATTGACCAACTGGTTGTCAGGGGGACGTTGTTAAAGCATGCTTTTTTCATGGAATTAGACTTCCCTACCGTTTTGCACATTGTCAGTCCACTCTATGATGCTCAAGTGGCTCCCATGTAAGAGTTCAATTATTTTATTATACCAAAGGCAAAAAAAGAATAATAAAAAAAATGAATAACGAGCTGGATATGTGGAGTGTGTCCAGACTGAAGACTGCAATGGCTGTTCGCTTCTCTTGATGTCTTTGTAGACAAGATGGTGCAATTCGGCCCGGTATAATTTACCTCTTTATTGTAGAGTAATTTGTCGTAAATCGTAGATTATGATATCATACATCTTCTGGTTAGACCAGCTATATTACGGTATATCTTATTTATTCTACAGGACCATACTCCACATTCAACTTCACTCACCCTTAGTCGTCTCACCGCTAGGTAGTTGTCACGCATTCTCATTATAATAGTTTAGACTAGTTTCCATAGCTTATATTTACATATGGATAAAATATTCTTGTATTTATACCTTTACATAGTCTTTCATACGTTTAGTTTTCTTGAGGCAGGTGTGAATAGTCCACAAAAGGGTGGCAGGCGTGACCGGACTTTCATCAACCGTTGCACTCAGCGCTTCATCTACTGTATGGTACTAGGCTTCAACAAAATAGTAGTATGATGTGTTCTTGAATGCTTTTAAAAGCTGTCCGTATGCGATGCCTATAAAAAATAAACCGCGATGAGGGTAAAAAAAAAAAAAAAGATGATGATTGAAGCATACTAGAATTCAAATAATTTACGCCTAACATTCCTTTTTTTTTTTTTTTTGTTAATCGTCTTATCGTTTCAATCCCATGCTCCCTCAGTCATAAATGACTAATTTAAAGAGGCAACCTTTTTTGCGAAAAAAAAGCCACCACTTAATCTTGTTTCTCTTTACTCTTGCTATCATGCAGTATTCTATGTTTAAAAGTTAACTGACACTTAAACAATATCCATGACATTTTCCACGAGCCCCAAATTTCTTTACATCTTTTACTAAAACCGCACTATATCCATAGGCGAGAGATAATATCCTTTTTTTTTTTTTTTTAAAAAAAAAAAAAGCTAAAACAGAAGAGAAGAAAATCACAAGGCTTTTGTGAGCAAATACGAGGAATAGTTAAAAGGACGCCTGCTGTCGAAAATATAAGGAGGAAAATAAAAAATGGGTATGGTTTTATTTTTGTTGGTTAAAGGAAATGCCTCCTTCAATTCCTTAATTAGGTGCCTTGAACTGTCTAACTGATTATCGAACACAAGAATCCCAACGTTGTCATATAAAAATGACACTACGGGCATCGCCAAAGGCACCAAAAAAAAAGGGGTGGCGGGATTTAAAAAGCAAGGCAAGTTCTCGTTTTTAAAGCGCAGTCATCTTTTTGAAAACATCGTATTTTTTACTTTCTCCACTTTTTTCAACTATGGCTCAAACAGAACGACCCGTCGTGTTTTTTGATATCTCTATCGGTGATGTTGCTGTTGGACGCATGAAAATGGAACTATTTTCAGATATTGTACCAAAGACAGCAGAAAACTTCCGGTAAGCATATAAAGGATAATCATACCTTCCTTTTTCTTTGTGTTTGTTTTGACATACATTTACTTTGTCCCTCTTTTTTATATATATTTATTTTCAACTTTAGACAACTCTGTACCGGCGAATACAAGTATGTAAAAAATAAATAACTGCACTGTCATATATCATATTTGTAACGCACGCTTTTTATTTTTTACTTTATTGTCATAGGCGTAACGGGCAACCACAAGGTTTTAAGAACTGTATTTTTCACAGGTAAATCGGCAAGGGAAAACATGATCGTAGTAGATTTGAATACCAACTCGTCTTTTACATAGGGTGATCAAGGACTTCATGGTACAAGGTGGCGACTTTTTAAAGGTAATATAAAGTGGCCTTTCCTTATGTAGTGTAGATAGCACTAACTTCGGACTTATTTTAATGCCTACATAGGGCGATGGCACAGGATCACTGAGCATTTATGGCGATAAATTCGCGGACGAAAATTTTGAAATGAAACACACTGGTGCCGGTTTACTATCGATGGTAAGTTTGAAACATTTGAAGAAAGGTGTCTTTATTAACCTCTACTTTCTCTTTGGTAGGCAAATTCTGGACCTAACACGAATGGCTGTCAAGTAAATGAAAAGAAAAAGGATATCGATAAGCAAGTGTATGATGGATTAGATGATTGATTAGTGAAGCATTTACTCTTCTATTCGCATAGTTTTTTATTACCTGTGATAAATGCGACTTTTTAGATGGAAAGCACGTAGTGTTTGGTCGATTGGTGGATGGTCTATTGACGTTACGAAAAATAGGTATGGCAAAAGAAAGTGGAATATGAAAGTGTTCTTTATTTTGCTAATTGTGATTTACTTTATTTAGAAAATGTATCTACTGGACCACAAAATAGACCCAAGCTTTCCGTCAAAATTACTGGTAATACTATGGAGAAAACTGGCGGAATGATGCTGGAAATACTCACCACTAACCGCCTTTTCTATTACTATTGTTCTTTTCTATTAGAATGCGGGCAAATGTAGTGTAGTTTATAAACAATTGTGTGTAGATTATGCAATGAATAAATATTATACATATATTTTATATGCCTTCGTTGTAGATCACATTGTCTTATTGCAAATTTAGCATATCACACTCTCCGCTTCCACCCAATATGACCGACGCGTAGAATATAGCATATTAGTTTAGATAGGGGTTTTTATTTTTTTTTATTTTTTTTTTTATTCTAGCCGTGTTATTGATAAATAAATAAATAAATAAAAACAGTGAATTTTTTTTTTATCAGTCGTTCTTGTATGCCCATACTGTATACAGATCATGGTCAATATTTTCGACTTCTGCACCTGCTCGGATCAGACCAATGAAAATATTGCAATTTCAGAACCCGTCGAGGTAAATTTAATTTCGTAGTTGCAAAACCTTCTTTTTGCTCCTTGTACTCCATTGTTTTTTTGAACTTGTACTGAACGTCTTTTATATTACTCTATTTGTATGGTTGCAACCTATTGTTTATTGTGATGCGCTCAAATACCAAACTTATATTAAGTTTGATCAATCGTGTTGCTGTGCGAGTAAGCAGTAAAAAAAAATACTTGAAATCAACGAACGAACCGAACCATGACTGACTGGCTTTATTATTTTTTTATCAAATTTAGTTACCCATCAATAGTGGACGGAAAATAGAAAGCTTGGAACATGACCCTATCGTACAGCAAACTGGTAAGAGAAAAACACATCACGTTATAATCTAGGTAACAGAGACTCTCTAACATGTACGATGTTTTTATTGACAGTGGCTGCCATTATCGAACTATCCACCTATAAATTATCAACTATAGCCAATGCTCTAGGCTCGGTTCTTGAAAATGTGTCAAAGGTAAACAGGTGATTTTTTTTTTCTACCAATACCAACTATTACTGACCTTCTTCATTGTCTTCCATTAGCATCATCAATCGACATTAGTGGAACGGATTGTGCCTATCGATGTACTTCAATCCCAACTCTTTGTTCTTCGTTTATTGTCAGCTTGTATGCAACACCATTGGAAATGTTACCGGGAACAGACTGGACAGTTAGCTCACCAACGTGAAGAGGCAGACGCTGCTGCTGCTGCTACTGGCGCAGTGGGGTACGACAGTAGCCCACGACAAAGCACGGATGACGGCTCAACAAGGCAACACCAGTCAATCTATATCCCGCCTTTGGACGATGCTTTGGTATCTTTCATATTAGCACTCATGAACCGGTTTTTAAACCAAGTCCACTTAATGGAAGAAGGCAACGATCACCATTTCTCCTCTTCAACATCGTCAACAACGTCCTCTTCATTCACGTCCGCTACCGCAACAACTATCAACACTGACAATGGATCGTCTCTAGCGTCCTCTTCTTCGTCATCAACACAATTGGATGCCTCTATATTAGAAACAATGTCGGATATCTACAAGGTGGCTGGCAAGGTTTTGTACTATGTTAGTGCTAGTAATTGGTCCTTTTATTATTCAAAAATCAAATCGGCTGTTCAAATCCTTGGCTCCATCGGCGATGGGATCGAAACCAATCCTCCTGATATTAGAATGCTTGAATACTGTTGCTTGACTCGTCAAAGACTACACACTGTGTTGACTGGTAAGAAAACTCACCCCAAAAAGGATACCAAAAGAACGTAGTTGCTCATTATCTCACCTTATGAATTATAATAGAATTAAGCCCTTATTATCTTCACATGAAACGGCAAGGCAAACTCTTATATTCCAAGATGATTCGACGTGGCATTTGGCGATGGATCGAAACTTATCCCAACGAATATGAACAAGTGTGTGCTAGTGACAATCGTTTGCTTGGAGGATCTGAAATCTTATTTGACATGTGCAACTCTTCGGCGGATACCTCAAAAAAGAAGGCGATTATGTGGCCCTTACAAACTATTCTTTTGTCCTTGTCTCCTGATCTCCTATTACAAGCTTTCTTGGACAACCCTGCTTCACAAAATAGGCGGGTAGGTTGAAAAACGATCAGAAAATATACTATAATGTTGTGAAATTTGTATTGATAGCTCCTTTATTTATCATAGACAAGCTTCCTTGGTACATTACGGAAATCATTGAAAAGCTCAAGAACTGCAGATATAGCGGCAATGTGTTATGTTGACTTGTGTAAAGCCGCAACCTATGTTCAGCCTAACGACGATTCAGTATTACACCATATTGCAGCGGATATTGATGGTGATCTACGGGAAAAAATATGGACCAACATTAATGAAACAGCGTCGTCTACTCTTGGCTATTCTATCGATCAGCAGGCTCTTACGACAGATTATTTACTTACAAGGCTACGACTGGACACAAAGGGGACTTTGGCGACATTGGTACCTTCTTGCTTGACTGACCATGCTCCTATTCGCTTCAAATTGGCCCTTGTCAAAGCATGTCTTGCTATCACAGAAGAAGATAATCATCTCCCTTGGAACCCGTCTTTGGAAGATATGTATGATCCTTTATGTTCCATACTTCGACGATTATTTATTTATGCGGTTGGATTTGAACTTCGACATAATGCAGTACAACAGCAGCAACAAAACATTCACTTTGATCGAAAAGGGAACACTGAACTGGTAAAAGATATTTTGCGATTATACAAGGTGAATCCGCTACTGGCTTTATTGGTAATACTATCAAAAAATGTAAAATGGGACCAAGGGGGTAGAGTTTATGGGCTGGTTCTAATAGTCTTTTATTAATGTTATTATTATTATTATAGAATAATAACCAAGCGGATGAAAACGGTCCAATGATGGTATGTATTGCCAACCTCTTTCAACATCAGGACCATACGATTCGACAATGTGCTATTGATTGCTTATCCAAACTACACAACACAAGCAATATCACCCGTTGGGGTCCACCACCTACCCTCATGTCAAATTTCTGGTCCATCTCCTCACAAGTCATCTTCTCGCTGGCAAGACAAATGTTGGATGAAAAACAGAATGAAGAAGGCATCAGATCTCTGTTAGTCCTTTTATCGAAATTGCTCAAATCAAGAAGTGAGTTTCTACGAAAGCATACAGTAAGTTGACACACATATTTTTGTTGTTGATGATGATGGAAGCAAGATATTAAAAGTATTATCTTTACTGCCTTTTCAGGAATCAACTCATGAAGGAGTCCGGGAACGCCTACAAGCATCTATCTCTCTGGAAATTGCATTACTAGTATCATTGTGCTCTCCAAATCCTGATATCTGCTCGGATAGTATTCGTTGTCTTGGTTACTTATGCGATGAAGCTGAATTTGGAAATGACGATGAAGATCCGCAACTGACTGAAATCACCTACATCTGCAACCTCCCTATCTATTTTGATTTAGCTTCTGAAGATGGTGTTTTCCTGGGACGAAAAGCGCAACAAAAACGGATTCGCAAATACCTACGTATGATGACACAACCGACACCAGGCAACTTGGCCGCCTGGGAAGAAGTATATAAACGATGGAAGGCACTGACAAAATACATACGACAGCTTGACGATATTGGTTTGGATCAGAACAACACCCCAAAATCAACAGCAATACGAAAACGCACAGATATGGACGATGAAAAACCTACCGAATGGCAAAATTACACCGGTTTCTTAGCTTCTCTTGGCGTGTGCTGTTTGGCTGATGATGGAGAACAAATGTCAATGGACAACGAAGATCAACTTTCTGATATGTCACTGTACAATCCCACTACAACAAACAGTAACAACTCACGACGTTTGTCTTCTCCCAATGAACCAGGCAGGATGGTCGATCGATTTATGGCGGAAATGACTGATCTCTTGGTGTCTGACAATGTATTTATTCGTGAAGGTGTCAAGGATGCTCTTGGTAATGATCTCTCACCAACATTATACGCTATCCTCTTCCGTCATTTGACGTCTATGACCGCCAAACTATTTGTGGATGACGAGCCCATCAATGGTATGACCAATACACTATTTGTGGAGCAAGCTGCCCTGGTATTAAAGTTAATTTTGGACCGTTTGGTGGATCCTACTGACTACCTTATGAACTTTGAATTCGGTGCTTTTGTACATCAATTTACAAGATATGTGGATGCCCTCCCCAACGGATTTGTCACTTTGCGAATCAAGATCAATATTTGCAATTTGGTGGAAACTTGCTTATCAAAAAAGGAACAAATTGTCATCGGTAATGAAACACAACTGAGAAACAAACTACTTGGCATTATCAAGGGATGGACTAGTGCTTCTTCGACAGATACGGCCCCAACAATACCTCAAAACGACAAACTACAACGTGATTTGGATCAAGCATGTATCAAGGCAATGGTGCAACTGTTACACAGCCTTCCCCTTCAACCTTTGGAACCAGTGCGGACAACAGATGCCTTCCAAGTGAAAAGCAAGTTGTTTTATGGATACTTTGAATTTTTTCTAAAATTACTAGCTCGTTGCGGACAAACTGAGGTAAGAAAGAAATAAAGTAGATACTTGAAAACTGACACTAATAAAAACTTGTTATAGGCAAATCAAGAAAGCAAAGAAGCAGTGTCTTCACCGAATAAAGTAAGTACATGCCCGAACTCACTGAAATATCGATTGTGTTTTTCGTCAGCTTACCTTTTCTTCCTTTAATGATTTTTTCTCTCTAGGAATTGGGTCCTTTGAAAAACTATACCGTTGCTGCCATGACAAATATGCTCAATGCCAACATTGATGCGGGTCTCAAGTTCTCTCTGGCTATGGGCTACCACGAAGACATAAGTACAAGGACTGCGTTTATCCAGGTGCTGACCAATATCCTCAATCAAGGTGTGGAATTTGATACTTTGGCTGAAAATGTTATCACCAGTCGATATGATAAGCTGCTTGACGTAAGTTTAAAAAAGAGAAATGAGAAGATAACTGCTAGTTTGACGCATTATATATCACATGTTATATAGATGCTTGTGGACCCCGATATGGAAATAGCATTGTCTTTATGTGAAGTTTGCCCGGCTATGGATACAACAGGTTTAGCGGAAGTTCTTTTGGCTTGCTTCGAATCAAGGCGCAAGGAACTAATGCTGATGAAGGCAGTGATTGAAAGAGAAGTGGCAGCAACTGAACAAGAAGCAACGTTACTACGTGGGACAACAATGGGCATCAAAATTATCTCCACATTTGCTAAAATGTTATGCTTGGACTATGTGCGCAACACTCTACAACCGGTACTTGAAACGATCAATACATGGAACGATGATGAAACGGCATTTGAATTGGATTCTCGAAAATTTGGTCCCAACGATGATTTGAATCGCAACAAAACTAATGTAATCCGTGCTACTGAATTATTGCTGTCTGTTATTTGCACATCTGCTGAAAAGGCTCCAAGGTAAGAAATTACTATTGTTTGTTGTGCTTTATTGATTGGTAACTGAATGGAACTTTTGATTTCATAGGGCATTCAAGGAAGAATTGCATCTCATTGTTGAAGCTGTACGAAAAAGGTTCCCCGAAGCAAAATATACTGCTGTTGGTGGTGTGGTGATTCTTCGCCTATTTGGCCCTGCTATTGTGTCCCCTGAACATAGTGGATTTGCCAAATCTGCTATACCGAAAAACAACAATGTTCGCAAACTTTTACTCCAAGCTACACGTGTGATCCAAAATCTTGCAAGCAACATCTTATTTGGATCGAAGGAAACGCATATGATTGTACTCAACGACTTTTTGACGAACAATATTTACCGGGTTACCAGCTTTTTGAGGGAAATATCAGCGCTACCAAAGGAACAGGACACAGACGAGCGATCGAATACTGTACGGATGGATCAAAATGGATATATTCGACTTCATCGCTACCTCTCTGACAACATTGAACGCATGTCTCGTGATTTATCTAACCGCCGGGCAAAAAATTCGACCACTGGAAGCACACAATCTCTGTTGGATTTGAAGCGGACGATGGATCGGTTATCAAATCTACTTGCTCAACTTGGTCGACCTTCAGAAATTTCGGATTTCGGTGTGACACACTCGCGGCATTCAACAAACACTAGCAACGATCAACAGTTTAATGATTTTATGAAACGCAATGCTCATCGTGATATGTCCAGCATCAGCTCTAGCAACTTCTTTTACCTTGGTGGTACTTCCAAAGCCGGCCATCCTGTATTTTATCTTATCTCTCGCAATATTGACACAGAATATATGGATTTCGAATTGGCGGTATGCCATATGCTGAAAGTAAGTAGACAAATATATATCTATATAATTATCGTAGGAACAAAGTAACTAATATTTTTTTTTATTAAACTTCAAAGGTGATGGAACCTTATTTGGACAATCCTTTTGAGTTTCTATTTGATCTTACCTATTTGGATACTGGGTGTGAAATACCTGTGAATTGGTTGTCTCTATTCTTCCAGCTTATCGCCAACAAAGTCAACGATTATCTGGTATGCATCAACATGTACAACCCGAATACCCAACTCCGTTCGTATATGCGTCGCTTCCCTCGAGCAATCTTGAACAAACTAGTGAAACGGATATCATTTGCTTTGACATTATCAGATCTCTACGAACGTATATCACCATCAGAGCTACGAATTCCAAAATATACAGGTAATTGTCTTTCTTTTTTATATCTTTTTGCGGACACAAATTAACATTCTCTTTATATCACACTTAGCTGAAATTGAAAAGGAACCTGCCACTGTTTTTTATCCTGTTACACGGCAAACTCATCTCAAGTCTACCCTTCCCGTTACCGTCAAGATCAGTGCAGAACATATACAAATCATAACAGTAAGTGAATATATTGGGTATATTGATATTATAATCAAATGGAATCATGATTATCATGACTCATTTTTTAACTTTTTCAGGTTCGGCCCATCGATTTTGTCCCCAATATCTCGTCGGTCCTCAAAGATGTGTACCATATATCTGTCCTCGAAGATATCAAAGCTCTACCAAATTCTAAGCATGATGATAATGGGAACCTGTCATTCAAGTATGAACATGGCAAGGCGGCAATGGTTCTATCTACACCAAAACGTGATTCAATGTTGGCTGTAAGTTGACTTGGTGGATGAATGACTATAAATATAAAGTAACGATACTCATTCTTCTCTTTCGCTTTGGTTTTAATTTAGCTTCTCCGATATAATAAACAAAACTACGAACGAAACAAACCTGGTGGTATTCACGAACGACCTCTTCGACCAAGCGATGTTCCTGGAAGACTGCTTAGTATGGCTTTGTTGAATATTGGAAATGAAGACCCTGATATCCGGTTGGCTGCCTACAATCTTCTCTATTCATTAAGCATCACTTTCCGGTTCGACATGGCTAATCAACTGCTCAATGCCCAAGATCTTTGTATACCTGCCAACAGCACTGACTTTTTGATCAGCATCAGCGAACGTTTAGCAACTTCAGAACCTCAATTGACTCTAGACTTTCTTAGTGAATGCTTGATTGGGTTCCACAAATCATCAAGTGAATCAATGCGACAACTTTGTTTAGACTATGCCTCACCTTGGTTACGGAATTTGGCCATATTTATTAGACACACTCCTGATGATCAAAATAAGAACTTGACAAAAACCAAAGATATTATCAGACTGATGATTGAGTTGACTGCCAGTCATCCAGACGTAAGTGAAACAATGATCAATAATAATAGGGACGGGAAATTCATTGGGGGGATTTATTTATTTATCTATATATCGTTTAAAAAAACGTAGATGTATAAACATGTGCAAGCGAAGATTTGGAAGGCTTTAGCGAAAGTGGATGATCTTATCAATGTTATTTTGGACTCATTTATTCAATTTGCTGTGGAACATGGTGTTGGTTCTCCTCAAGCTGAAGCTATGGCGGATACTTTCGTGACCCTATCTAGTGTTACTGTACGTGGAAAGGTTATCAGCAGACTACGAAAGGTAAATTGAAGAGAGAGAGGGAGAGAGAGAAAGAATTGATGAAAGGGAACTAATTTTTTTTATTACAATAATGCCCATTAGGTTCTTCAATGCACCTCATTACGCCCTTGTCGCCATCTTACGGATCATCCTGCTTGGACTGAAATAATTATCCTTCTTCGCTTCATTCTCATGTTGTCATTCAACAATGCAAGTCCTGTGAAACCATATTTGCCCGAACTTTTCCATGTGGTAACTCTGCTGGTTGGAAACGGATCTATTATGGTGCGCGCATCAGTTCATGAATTGGTAGTCAACATTGTCCATACCCTTTGTACAGCAATTCCTCTTCCCGATGAACAAGTTCAAAAGCTACACTTTATCCTGAATGATGTATGTGATATCAAGAATCGTATTTATTTTGGACTGACGAAACACCATGCAAGCTCTTTGACTATCACACCTGATACCTTGGCCGACCAACCTGATGGAATGAATCTCACCTCACTAGAAAGTATGATTAGACATTTATTGGAAGCTCTCCATTACGGTGCTCCCTCAACAGGTAATTTCTATTTAGTTTTCTTCTCGTTAATATTCTACGGTAAATGTACTCATCTCCCCCCCCTTTTTTTTTTTTTTTTGCTTTTATCTTTATCTAGACATTGCAAATATGTGGCGGGCTCGATGGATGGGACTTATTACTAGTACAGCTTTCCAATTCAATCCGGCTATTCAACCACGGTCCTTTGTTGCCTTGGGTTGCCTTGCTACGGATGAAGTGGATGATGATTTGATCTATCAGATTTTGGTGGCACTCCGTGGAGCTCTGGCAATCTTCAATGAAACCGATGCTAGTTTGATTGTCAGTATTATGATGTGTCTCAGCAATATTATCGACAATTTACCAAGTACTTCGCGGTATCTCCACTCACTCTTTTGGTTATCCATTGCTCTTGTCGAAATGAATCATCCCGCTACGTTTAAAACTGCCGTTCGGTTTATGCAATCGGTCCTCCGTGCCTTGGATAGTCATAAACTCTTTGTACATCAATCATTGGCGGAATTCCTCTTGTCGGCCCGTGAACCTCTTGCCGATGTGGCTCGCGAATTGGACTTGATCAATGGCGTTAGTTTTGATAATCATTTTTCCTTTGCAGTTGCTGGCATCCTATTCAAGGGTATTCAGAAGAATCATGATGCAGAAGGTGGCAAAGATGTGATCTACGAATGCCTGACTACTTTTTTGGAAATCGACTGCAAGCGTTGCCTGGAACAACAAAACACAGTAGAAGCCAAATGTTTGGGGTATCTTGTTGGACTTCTGCCACTGGCATCCAAAAACAATGCTCTGCGCGAACTTTTACGTCTTGCTGGAATCAACGATGTGGATTTAGATGGAATCAACTTTGCGACGGGTGCTGGCTTCGGAGGCAACAGTGGTAGCGGAGATACGAATTTGTACGGTGGATTACCTGGTGGTGGTGCTGGCATTGCTGGTATTGGTGGCGCTGATATTGGCCACATGGGTCATATTCGGATGTTTGATGCTCTGGAAATCCCTGACAACACTACCGCTCTTCTTTTGGTATCGTTCTTGGTGACCATGTTGAACACAGCAGAAAACGAAGCGGAGCGATTATTTTTATACACCTTTTTATCCGAAGCGTCTGTGTCCATTCCCGAGGTGTTTGCTCTCGTATACGAATCTTTGCTTCCTAGGATGAATCAAATGGCGATCAGTAGTCAAAACTACGCGGTGATTGATGCTGTCAAAGGCATCTTGATGACAGCGTGCTCTGAACCTGCGTTTTACCAACCTGTGAACCGTAAAAGTCAAAAGGCTTACTTGGATGAATTAGGATTCTCGGCTTTGGGTGATCCTTCCTTTGGTGCTTCCAAGACAAATGTGACAACTAACGCACAGCTGATTAGCAAATTACTGGAACGCATTACAGAATAGATTATATAGAACTTAGTTTAGCGTTGATGATTTTTTTTTTATGTTGAAATATAATTTTTAGTTTTTTTTTTTCTGGCCGGTACGTTTTTATTTTTTATTTATTTATCTTTTTACTATCCTTTATTATCTACATGCATATACATTTCATATATTATTTATATCTATTACCATTACTTCTTTCTCCTCCTTTTTTTTTTAATATACAGTATACTTCTCTCTCTCTCTCTTTTTTTTTTTTTTTTAGTTCTATATATCATATCTTTAGTATTACCATGTATTTTTGGTATACAATAATAAAATATTCTTTTGTTGATCATATGTATAAATTTTGATCTATATTCGTTACTTATTCTATCATGTCATACTCAAAACAAAATTTTAGAAGGAGTGGGGTCGCTATATATGTCGGTTAAGATAGGTAGAAAAGCTGTGAAGTCAGGAACAGGATTTAAACGGAGGCTTCTACAGTAGGGACCCACAATAACCATATCAAGGGGAAACGAAATTGCATCGTTATTATAAGTAATATCGTTCTTATAATGTGTGTATAATTGATATATATATCAAGACAGCGTTATTATGGAGCCTTATTCATCAAAACGAAAAAAGGTTATCAACGAAAAAATCGGAACTACAGTTCAGCGAGAGGCTACAGAAAACATTTAAAATGCCGCCCACGTGAATATTTATTTCCTCATTTTCTATTTTTTTTTTTTTTTTTCCTCTTTCTTTCTTTCTTTTCTTTTCCTTTCATTATTCTTCAGCATTATAACTTCTATGAGGCTATGATGATCTTAGATTAATGTCAGGACTAGTCTAGAAGGATTTTCGCATCAGGGATTACAAGATGCATGGGGAAACCTTTTCATTCTGGATTCAGGATTTAGATCATTAGGTTGCTTTTTGGAGACTCCATTTATTGGTTTAGTTTAGTTTGTCCATATATTTAATATAAATTTGAATAAAATACGTTTCTTTTTACTTGCTTCAATGAACAATATCCCAGTAGTCTCTCTTTTGCTTTGTGTAATAGAATCCTTTGTTATTACCATCACGACATTTGATCAGTGCTCACCATTGTTGTACTTTAATGACAAATGTCCCTTTAGTCTTTCTTACACCTTTTACAGTATATTAGCCCACATTTTACAACGGCCTCATTTGATTAGGGCAAACTTTTCTCCATTTCTCACTTCCGTCTCCCTCCTCCTTACTCCAGTAGATCCTTCCATAAAGTCCCTCGTTATAATAAACCCCTCGCCTTCAGTTTTAGCATCTACCAAAGTGCAACAATAAAATGTATTTTTTTTTATTAACCATACTCTGACCCATCATATAATGAATAATGTTGCTATTGTGGTTCTAATTGTTGTGTGAGTGTCCTGTCAAATCTTGCTTTTCTAATTTGCCCACGATGACTACTTCGCCTGAGTCTCAAGGGCCGACATGTAGGGGGGGTATTACATCATGTTTGGTTAAAAATGACTATATCGACTGATTAAATAAATGAATGTAGGTAGTGTTGTGCATGTAGCTATCATTATCAAACATTTTCCACTGCTTTTATGGCTTATCAACAGTTCCTTTTCCCCTTGCCCAGTAACTCGGCGATTGGTTGCTGGCAGTTCTAATTAATATAAAAAATGTGGCCCTATTCCCACTCTACCAGCCATATCAGTGTACCTAGGTCGTGACGCAAACCTGACCTCCCCTTGATTGAACACAATGTGTATATCAAGATTTTCATTTGATAGTTATGATATTAATTATTTTTCCATGGGTAGGATGATAAAAATAAAAATAAAACGCCGTCGAACGGGAATCGCTTGAGCCCCTAGGGGCCGCCTACTAAAGTATAAACTGGTAGCGGGTATCTAATTCCATCAAAATCTATATCAGCAACATAACTCCCTGAAGCCACCATATATCTTTTTTTTTTTTTTGGGAAGTGTGAGAATGTTCAATTCCCGCGTCCTGAGCCATCCACCCCCCAAGAAGGTTGAGTAATATAAAAACTGCTTTATTTTACGTTCTTGCGACGCTGCATCATAGAGCAGAAAATAATAGAAGAAGTCATGTATTGACCCAATGCGTCTGTTGCGAAAAATAGCTGGGGTTCGTTAGTTGTAGGTGTGTCCAGCAATTTTTCTTCTTTTCTTTGGGCATAAATTTTTATTTTGTCTGTGGATGGGAGTCCAATTGAATCACCGCTGTGGTGAGCGAGGGACGAGCGACCGGTCACGGACTTGGGTTGAATTCTCCAGGGCTCCTTCCTTCTTCTCTTCCTTTAATATTTCCTAAAATTATGTCGTTTAGCAACAAACTTTTATCAACATCCAACAACGGCACCGGTGCTTTTGTCCTTCAATGTCGTAAACTCGTTTTCAATTATTGTGAACTCTGGGGTAGCAATAAAGGCATGGTGTAAGTCAAACGAAATCAATCAAATGGATTGATCAAACAGATCCACTCAATTTTTTTTTTTTTTTTTTTTTTTTTTTTTTTTTTGCCCATAGAAATTTTATAAGAAAAGACCTTGCGCAGTTTGCCCGCGAAAACCCACAGATTGAAATTGTTGTGCAGCAACGAAAAGCACATCATCCTATTATCCGTGGACATTACTGTAAGTTTTCTGTTCGGGTCATATTTATATTTGTATCTGTTATCTGTTTTGAGCTATCGACTAACTTTATCCCCATCCCCACCCCGTTTTTATATATATATGGCTTAGTGAACGGACGCGAAAAGGTTATTTGTACTCGCAACATGGCACCCAACGAAATTTCCAACAAGGTCAACTTATTACGGGATGCTAGTGGTGAAAAATTGAAGAATCTTACCAAGAAACCCGTCATCTCCACCACTGAAAGTGTACGTGGTATTTGGTCCCCATTCCATTCCAATCCCCACTCTATTTAGACTTTCTACTATTTGTTTATTATTAGCCTGTACACATATTATGCACCTCCACTTCCCTAGAATATTGTATCACCCTCCTCCCTTTTACTCTTCCTCACCCACTATATGTATTTTTACTTGAAGGATCCATTCTGTATTAAAAAAAAAAAACTTGAAAAAATCCGCCTGACGATTGATGGCATACCGACTTTATTTTATTTTTTGATTGAATGATTGTATGTGTATTGTGTGTATACATGCTATGTATAGTTTATTAACTTCTATACTGTATGCGAGCATAGGCTGTCATTTCAGGGGTATGGAAGGTGTTTTAAATTATTTTGGTCTGTCCCAATGCACGGTACAAAATAGCCGGGATGAGTGGGGAATTTAAATCCTTTCCTCTTCCACTTTTTCTTCGAAATGGCCTTTCACCGAAAAAAACCTTACAGCGGCAAAAAGAAGAAGATTCAACTGCAAGAAAAGAAGGCGAGGAAATCACAACAAGGTAAATCCAAAGGCTTATCACACGCGTTCATTATGTATGTTTTCTTGCTTATCACAAACCTTACGTAGGCTATTGGCTTGATGAGAAAGACCCAGCCGAAGATACTCGATCTACATCTTCCTCACTCCCCCCTTTATCTGAACAGTTCATTCGATCCTCAACTCAAGCTCCCAACTGCACTGACTTCGGTTTGGACAGTAATAATCCTGGTATCAAAAAGTAAGTAGGAGTTGTTTGTTGTGTATACATGGACTCATGCCTTTCCCTGTGTTTTTTTTTTTGTGTCTTTTTTGTCAATAGATTATTTTCAAGCTTTGAAAAACTCTCACCGAAAGCAATCAATGATGCCCGCTTGAAAAGTATGCAACCTTTCCACCGACTGGACAAGGTAAGACGACTACACTTGAAAAAATTGTAAAAGACTGGATGAAACTAAAGCTTACTCACCTCCTCCACGTCTCGCACGCCACCTTCCATTGACTCTTATATTAGACAGCACTCGAAATGGGCGTTGAACAATGCCAACCGTATATTGATTTTCCGAAACGACCCACATGGAGCTACGATATGAATAAGGAACAAGTAGAACGACAAGAAGAAGAAGCCTTTCAAGCATGGAAGCAAGCAATCTATGAAAAATATGGTGACAATCAGCAAAATGGATCAAGGCAACTCAGCTGGTTTGAACAAAATTTGGAAGTATGGCGGCAATTGTAAGTACTGTGAGATGGATCTGTTTTCAGAAGGGGGGTGAGAGGACGCAATCATTCTAACACCAATGTATGTTTTATTATTTGTCCATAGGTGGCGTGTACTTGAAATCAGTGATGTGATTTTATTGGTAATAGACATTCGCAACCCAATGATTCATTTCCCACTCGCCCTCTATCATTACGTGACCAAGGATTTGAAACGAAAAATGGTTGGTGTATTCAACAAGGTATGACTGGAAACAAAAAAAAAAGAGTTGAACTGATACTGTTGCATCAACTATTGTAGATTGACTTGGTATCCGAGTTCACTCTCTTTTCTTGGCAAAAATACTTTGAAGAACAATTCCCGGAACTTCATCTTGCCACTTTTAGCTGTTTTCCAATGGATGAAAAATTGATTGACGACACAGCAACATGTAAGTGATTACCTCTGATGTATATCTGTAAACCTTTTTTTTTTTTCTTTTTTTTACTGAAATTGGTTTTTTTTTTTTTTTTTTTTTTTGTAGACGCATTGAAAACAAGAGTGAAGCGACCACGGAAAAGATATTATTCGGCCCAAGGTGTACAGAGTGTATTGCGTTGCTGCAAGGATGTGAAAATTGAAAAACATGGTGTCAATGTGGATTGGCATGGATTAATTCAGCGATATGATGACAAGGCCCCTATGTCTGATCATGACACAGTTGATGGTGGTGACCACTTTATTGATGATGATGATGATAGTGATACAAGTAGTACTGCTGGTTTAGGTAGATCGCTTTCTCTTCCGTCCCATTCTCATTCTCATTAACTCGGATTTGACTTTGATTGAAAAATAGATGAATTTAGTGGAATATTGGATATCAGTCAACAAAATATTACTCCTCATCAAGATTACGTTACCATTGGTTTGGTTGGGCATCCTAATGTTGGAAAAAGCAGCTTGATCAATAGCATTATGCACCGCACTGTAGTCAGCACAAGCCGAACACCAGGTAAAAAACACAGTAACAAGGACATGGTGATTCAAAATATTCATTTTTAGAATTAACCGACTTTGTGATATAGGACATACAAAGCATTTTCAAACTATCCACCTTTGTGAAAACGTTCGCTTATGTGATTCTCCAGGGTTAGTCTTTCCATCACTTCTTCCAAGATCATTACAGGTAAAACTATCCTCCTAGCTAATTACATTATGGTATTGATTGAATGATTTGTATAGATTTTATCCGGCATGTACCCAATTGCTCAAGTCCAAGAACCTTATAGCGTGATACAGTACATGGTAAGTCATCAGTGAAAAGCACCAAAATTGTAAATTAAACTCATTCTTATTATTTATTTATTAATGAAGGCTGAAAGGATTCCTTTGGAAAAGATACTGTCACTGACGCCTCCTGACTTGGATAATGCCCGTAATTTTAAATGGTCTGCCTGGGTCATCTGTGAAGCTTATGCGGAACAACGAGGATTTTATACTGCGAAAGCAGCGAGACCTGACGCTTATCGAGGTAAGAGTTGAAAAAAAAAAAAAATGGAAGACTTTAATTTATCCTTATTTACATTTTTCTTTCTTTCTCTAGCTGCAAATGCTATATTACAACTCGCAACAGATGGACGCATTTTGTTATCATTCAAACCTCCTGGATTTTTCAACACCACCAAATACGAAAAGTTGAAAATAAAAGAAGTGGATGCCCGCCAAAACTCTCAGGATAGTCTGGACGACAGCGAAAGTGATGACGATGATAGCAATAATGGCGGTGGTGCTGTGACAACAACGGATGGACAATACGCTCTTTTGGCCTTAGTAGACGAGTAGACACTGGGTCCATGACATGAACGGCTACTACTCTTGCTTGAAAGGGTGGCATTGGTATTGGTAAGTTGAGACAACATGATAGGAATATTGTGATATATATATTGGCTTAATGAAGAATCATCGTTTATATTTATTCTTTTAATAGATTCACCGTCGTGTATTGCGAATTTTTATGAACAAACAAACTGCCTTCACACAGTATATGCAAGATCATTATCACCAACCATTTGACCGAATTTTTAGTTTAGATTTATATCGTACTGCCCTATTGATTATTCCACTCACATTATAGTTTAGTAGTATTTTTATCTTCTTTGATGACGATTTTTTTTATGATACTTGTAATAAACTTTACCATATTTTGGTGGTGCTTTTCTTTCTTTTTATATTTGGCTGTCTTTTGCTATATCATATGAATGAATAATGGTTTATCATACTGCGCTATTTTTATTTTGTGGCTGTGATGAGGGGTATGCGCATCATATGGCGAGGGTGTAGGGGCAGTTAATAGTGAGAGCATCAATTTTTATTTTGGGTGATTAAAACTGTGGGAGACAGATCGAAAATGAACAGCGACTTTATGAGCGTGGTTTTTTTTTTTTTTTTTTCTATTACACACCAAGCGAAAAATGAGTTTCATATCATACTAATCATATGAATAAAACATGTACGTTGACACAAAGGAATTTCTATACTCTAATCATTTTTCGTCTTTGTAATAATGCCAATTGGATTAATTCTGAAATACGAAAACATAAGGTAACATGAATTTATTGATCCTAATGATCTAAAAGTAGCATGGAAGTGACACTGTTAAAAGAAATATGTTACTGTTTGTCCCTGGTTTTTTTTTGTCGATATCCTGTGACAACCAATGAGACCAAAACAAACAAATGGCTATGTTTTTTTTTACCACATCAACAAAACAGCGGAATCATTGTTATCACCAATGCCGATGATATCACCATCCTTATTATTTGCGCAACGTAATAAAATAAAGCTGGTCAGTAAGTTTTTTTTTTTTTTTTTATTTGATCCTGCTCACCTAGTTGCAAGTGAACATATTAAATGGAGATCATTTTTGAACTCTATGGTGAAACTATACAAAACATGTTGGGTTTGTCAAAAAGGACACCTTGCCAGTTTTATATATAACGCAATTATATCAGTGTTGTTTAAGAATAAAGTTACATTGGCTATTTTCTTACTGGCTCCAGAGTGCCTTGAACTTTTTTTGTGTGTGTGGGTCGACCGGAACAAAAGTTTAAAAAAATCCCTATCGGCACTTATATTTTAACACAGCACAATATAAGGCAAATAACCGAAAGGGAGAAGAAAAGAGAAGAAAAACCAGTTAGAACTTCAAGTAGGTAGACTAGGTCTCGCTTACAGCAAATACGTTAGTTTTAATAGCAAATTAAAGATATTAATACTATATTTAACAAATCCATCTCGTAGGACAAGCGAATTGAATACGAAGTCTTCTTGGAATTTGAATGGACGGTGAAGGCACATGGTCAATTTCAATCCAATCCCCGATCATAAGGTGAGGCCATTTTGCCTTTGGGAGACAGGAAAATTTTTTTTATTAACCTCCCAGCAAGACTTTTTTTTTTCTACTCCTTTTTTTTTCCTCTCTCTCTCTCTCTCTCTTTTTTTAAGCCATTTATATATCCCCTCTCTTACATTATTTTTACCTTTTATTGTCCCTTTATCATTCTTATTCCATTTTTATATATTTTTATTATTGAGTGTATGTATCCTTCATTGGTTTAACATCTTTATATGAACGTGGTTGCAGCATCAAACCTTCCTCCTCCCCATGGTGAGACTTCAACTTGGTATAAGCGAATTTTATCCAAATGGCCCAGCAGAAAACGCGATACGGGGGCGACGGCGGCGGCGACTTGTATGGCAGCTGCTACTGAAAAATTCATTCGACACTCTTCTGCCATCCAATGTGAAAACTTGACTGCGAAAGAATTTGCTCATCTTACTGGACTCGATATCAAGGACGACGATGGTGGTGGCAGCAGTGATCAAGACACTCAAGGATCAGAAGGCGGATCTCTATCGTCAGTATCTTTACATGCTCATACTACTATCCGATCAAGTCGAACCACAGCATCACATAAAAAGCCAAGGATTTGGGATCAAGACTTTTGGCATCAGCAAACTTCACCACTTACCAAAACGTGTACGTCTTCTTCTTCTTGTACAGCACCTGTATCATCTTCAGCGGCAACAAAATCAACGTCGGCGTCAGCAATAGCAGCCACAACAGCCACAACAACATCGTCGTCATCTTCGTCCCACCACACCACATTATCTGCTATATCGGACTTTTCCTCGTCAGCCATATGTTCAGCATCAACGACGTTAACGACCTGTAGTGGCCATGAAGCGTTTTTGACACAATTACGACGAAAATCAACCCGCGTATCTGTATGTTCTATTGATGGATGTATGGGTGGTGCTCGACCTTGCTCGGTGATTCAAAAAGGGCGATTCAAGATTGTAGTCGGTGACCATCCTGACCAAGATGATGGGCAGCATGTAGGACAAGAATCGACTGACCCGTCGACCGCCGTGGTACCTCCCGTCTTGGAATGGAAACGAAAACGATCACAAGAAGCGTCATGTACTACTCATCAAGATGCACTCAATCCCTAATTCTTTTTTATCTCTCTTTTTTTTTTTTTTTATATGATGGATTATATTATATATACCTCTTTACATTCTTATCGTTTAGTTTATGCCCTCCTGTCCTCTCCTCTTCTCTTTCCCTACATCATTTTTATTTTTATGAACACTTCCTCCATTCTTACTGTTTTAATGATACCTTTATTTTTGTATATACACTATTTGCTTTATTCTTATGTTTTTATTATTATTACTATTTTGTACACTATCATTTGACCATCTCTTAATAAAAAAAGAAAAAATTATTCCTACTTTATTTGACTGATGTGAATGTTTTGTTTTTGAACTTGGCTTGGCTGTCTTGGGGGTTCCTTATTTTATTTTTTTTGACATAGAAATGGCGCTTGAATTTCCTGGTGGTTTTTTTTTTTGGCTGAAAAATCGGGGGATTGGTGTTGTACTTGAAACTGGGCTATTAAAACGATCTGCTGATATCAAAGGGTAACCCGTTTGAAAGGTTGACTGTATAAATTATCACTGCACTTTAATTAAATAGATCGATCAATCAACCGAATAACCCTCCGAATTTATTTATTGTTTTAAAATAAGGTCGACATGTGGAAATGTAGAAGACAGAAGAATCATTTTACTGTTAAGGGAATAGCATGGAAAGATTTTTGATCTGATCATCCAATTTTAGTGACATTAGCAACTTTTAGTTAAATCTCCGACCTCTGCTCATGCTTCAATATTTTTACATCATTATTACAGCTTTTATTCTGACGCTAGTTTTTTTGTTATCTGAAATAGTATTAGATCCAAAAGTGACGAAATCTCGATTTCATCGCAGATGCGCCCTTTTTTTTCTATCTTGTTTTTTTCAATTGACCCAATTTACATATTATTATTTTTTTGCTCTTTTGTCTCAAAACATAATAAAAAAAATCTATTATTTCATTTTTCTCTAACCTTGCCTTTTTCATCCTTTTCTTTCCCCGTCCTTCTTTCTCTCTATTCAGGTGTTTTTCCGCTTGTTTTTTTTTTTTTTTGTTTTTAGTTTTTTCTTTTTTTTTTTTTTATATTTCTTCTCTCCCCTTTCTTTTTTTTTTTTTTTTAAAAAAAAAAGCTCTTCCTTTCCCTTCTTCTCCTATTTGTCCGCCATTCAAATAACGATTACAACACCCACCCATACTCAATCTTATTTCCTTTACTTAGTCTTACTACTTTGATACACACCGTTCCGTACAGTTATACAAACCTATGAATGTCAATGATTTATGCGTCACGCCGTCTGATGGGGGCACAGATACTGATCATCCTACAGGAGTCTTTTCAACATCAGAATTGAGGTAGGTGAACAAACTGGTTATTGAAAACAAGGACTAACTTGGCTTTTTTTTTTTTATACATATAGGAATGCTGTCAAGGAAGAAACTACCATCGCTGCGTTGACAAATACAACAAACACTACTGCAGCACACTGTACACTCCCTCCTTTAGCCCAGCAACTCTTGCCGAAACAGCACCTACCAAGTTTAGTTGATATATCCTCTACATATGTAACCGTGGAAGATACTACCATGTCTGAAGCTGCTGATACTGGTGATACGCCGGATATGAAGAAGGTAATACAATAAAAAAAAAACCAAAAAAAAAAACTCTTCACTCACTGAACGTTCATATGATATACAATACAATACAACACCGAATAGCTTATAGACAAATGTAGTAATTTATGTCACAACTTGGCTCGATACAAAACCTTGCAAAAAGATTGCTCAGAAAAGGACCAGGAAGCAACATTTGATTATATTACACATACAACACATGATATTTTGGATTCTTTGGTGGCAATGCAACAACAGCGCGAGGCGGTAGTACTCAACGAAGCGGAATACAATATGATTCGCCAAGCTAGGAATTGGAAGGAAAATCGAAAGCCAAAATACCGTCGACGAAGTGTAAGTAAAGTAAGGAAAGATCACCCCTATATGTATTTTGATATTGTTTTATTTTTGTTTGATGGTAGAAACGAAGCATCATAGGTCAACGGTGCCATTCATGCCATACGTCTGAAACCCCAGAATGGAGAAGAGGTCCTGATGGTGCTCGAACTCTTTGCAATGCATGTGGTCTACGTAAGAAAATTCGAAAATGAACTTCCTTACATTTATTTTAACTTTTTTTTTTCTTTATAGATTACTCGAAACTATTACGAAAAGAATCGTTTATGGTATCTTCATGCAAATTTCTCTCAAATGGGTCACCAAATAATGATAGCAAACAAGTAGAGCAACAACGACCTCGAATACAACCGCCTCAACATCCCGTATACGAATCACAGCAACAACAGCAGGTGCATCAACAACCCTTCTAACTCCATAGTTCTATACCATTTCCCCTTCTTCTGCTTTTGCCCTTTCTTCTTTCCTCTCCTATCATTCTACTACTACAACTCTACAGCAACATAGTTTATATCATTTTCCCATTGACCCCCCTTCCATCTTCCATCTTCCATCTTCTCTTTTCCCTATTCAAATGATATATATATTTATATATATTTATATATATCCCCACCTATTTTACTGAATAAAAAAAAATCATATTTTACACTATTTTACTATATTTGTTTGCATTGGGTTTTTTTATTGGTTGATTGATTGAAGTGGGATAAAGTTTTCTATGGTATATAAAATCTAAACTAAAATATAGTAATCACTGCTACACACCCTACTAATCCTAGAGATCCTAAAATTCTCCAGATGGTATATTTTCGTTTTGCAACCCCAACCAATCCAAAATGATCTATAACACATGCTGTGATGACTTGAGAGCAGACAAATACACTACATATCAAAAGAAAAAAGAAAAAGATCAATATTTTGACTCCTACTTCATCCATAGTGTAACATATCATATTTTTTTTTCCCACTCCTTTACCTGAGAACAGTAGCTGCACCAAGCTTTGGAACACAAAGTACGTTGATGATCACATAATAAGAGCCCAACACTCCACCGGCCCAAGCATACCATGGTGCCTCTATACAGATTTCCAAGACGAAGAAGAAGGGGGAAAAAATTATCGTTATTGCATTGTCGGTATATAGTCTTCATTGCTAGTGCTTTCCTATTTTACCTTTGAGTCGACTTGTTGGCCTTGGTGTTTTCAGTACGGTCACATCAAAAGCAAAAAACGAAAGACAAGCAGCCAGTCCAACGGCAAACGAGATAAGAGAAGCGAAAGATCTCCCGCCATGAGCATTTAATGTCGCATTAAATCCAGCTTGAAGAGCCACACAACAACCTGCCACGATCATCAGCCCTACTGCTACCAATCGTCCTGTCATCGTGCTAGATAATGAGATACATCGCTTTGGTGGTCGTTGTTCATGCTGCTCGTTTTGTAGTTCAAAATCTTTTTCTTGCTGCTCATGATTGAGTTCGGTCGTTATTTTCATCTGTGGATCATCTTCAGTAATCGTATGAGACGACATATTTAAATATCACTTGAAAAGAAAAAGAAAAAAGAAATACAAATCTTTTTTTTTTTTTTTTTTTGGAAATATCCCAGTGGAAAAATCATTTTCCGCCTCGTCACATGAGAGGGGTCCAATTGAGCACTCCTTCCCAGCTCAGTGAATACCAATAATACATCCAGTGTCATAGATCATACTGAATTTTTTATTAATAAAAAAAAGTTTACTTGAGGATGTCATACATAGGTTCATATTTGTTATCATTATACTCTTAGTGAAATATATATAATACTGACCTTAAATCAACAGTGAGTCATTATGATACAAAGGAGATCCATTAAAAAGCTGATTTTCATAGATGTGTTTGACCTGAAACAAGAGAATACTGTATTCAGTCATGACAAAGATGAACTTACTTGTTTCATTGAATTAATTAATTAGTTGGTATAATATATAAGATACAGTACTGTACAGTACTGCCGTTTAATTCTGAACTGTTGTCCTATAATATATTATGTGATATGTGTATGCTTCATTGAGGGATCGAGAAAGCAGCTGCCGATCAAAAACGTATCATACAACATGCAGTATTGTCGTAATGATATATGTAAGGGTATTTTTTATGTACCTACAATACAAATACAGTGATCTGATAATAGGGCATACCCAATTTTGATGGATATGCTGTAATTGGGGTTTTCTTTACAAGTTTGCCATTGTGCGTCTGCATTTTTTTAGTTCGCTTGTTCCTTTTTACCTAATATAGGATATATTTCCTCTGATCGATCAAATATCTTGCTGATTCAATCGCCGATGGCGGGGGATAAATAATGCTTCAGTGGGGCGTTGTTGCTGGAAAAGACAACAAAAGTGAGCGAGGCCAACAGACAACTATCCCCTCATTTATTTGATAGTCTATTGATAATATTATCATTATTTATTTATTATTCATAATATATTTATAATAAAAAACACTGTTACTGGTTTTTTCTTTCTCCTCATGAAAAGTTCTATTTGCTGCATTGTATTATGATTGATAAACATTTCGGTTTGCTTTTTAATCACTGGACAACTCAATCGGCATATGCGGGGTTGATCATCGTGTCACCGTGCATACTATCATGCTTTTTAGCGTTTACATTATTGTAAGGGTATAACGCCATAGAACGACGTACCAATTTCTGTAAAAACAACAGAATCACAAGTACCGGGAATAGACGAATACACTGTATCGCATCTGCGAATGGCGATATGGTGCGAACACCTAGTAACTAGAGGGTCATTTTAAACACCGTTCTATACTCAGTTTTTTACTTGTTTCTTTATCACCTCTTACTCTGTGTATATCGTTTTATAGAAAAGCAATTTATTGTACATGTCACATCCACAATTATGCTGCAAAGCATTCATTACATATGTAGGAAATCCTTTAGCGGAAACCATACCTTAACCTTTCAGCCACTCCAGTCTGCTAATTATCATGCTACTACAAACATCATTAGCAGCATCAGCAACAGTTCTCTCACCAGCTTCTTTTTTTCTGCGCACATTCTCACTATACAATGTGGGTAGACCCATATAACGAGATAAACTAAACGTATAAGAGGCAATGTCAAAAAGTAAATAAAACAAGACATATTTGTTCAAATGAAGATATAAACCATGACAAATAAACTATACTGTTCTAATGATAACGCCATGAAAAATATTTAAACGTGATGCGTTTAAGCAGGCGTGGGCAACCATAATCCGCTTGGGAATGAATACTTTGTTGTAAAATAAAGAGAATGTCATATAAACTGATTTCCTACGATGAGTGACAGTCTTTTACAAGCGACAAGGTTAACTAAACTAGCCTTGAGTTGCTCCATATTGTTTCCAAAGGCACCAGTGGAAGAATGATGGTGGTTATTGTATTAATAAGTTAGCTTCCATGTGGCATGATACTGGATGTTGCATAAAAGGGACAAGAAAAAAAAAAGGATCGTTCCTTTGTTGTATCCGCTGATAAAATAATAATAATCGCAAGAGGCCCTCCAAGAAAACCCCCCACAATTCAAATCCCGCCCACGTGGGGCTTGTATTTACTACCTTTTTTTTTGTCGCTCTCTCTCTTCTCTTTCTTTCTTTCCTTTTTTCTTTTAATCTTTTTTTTTTTTTTTTTTTTCTTCACCATTCAACTTACTTGAGGTTATATTGGACTCAGAATAGTGTCAGGACTAGTTTAGTAGCGTTTTCAGTTCAAGGATTACAACATGCATGGGGAACCCCTTTCATTTTGGATCTGGAATTTAGGACCATCATTAGTTTTTGTGGCCAACATTAGCTTAGTTTAGTCTTAATTTGTCCATAGTTTTATCTATATATAAATAAAATATTTCTCTTTTTATGCGCCTCTATGAAAAATGACCCATTAATCTCTTTCATATTTTGTTGAAGAGTGTGCTGGCTGTTATTTTGCTTTCCATAAAAAATATCCCTTTAGCCTTCCTCATGCTTTGTATACAGTATATTTATCTTCGTTCTGATTATTGTCCATTCTTTAAATTTCGGTCTCCTTCATACTTCTTCCAGATATTTTCCATTGAGTCACTTGTTACAATAAAACCCACGTTTTTAGTTCCAGTATCTACTAATATATCTTTTTATAAACTACTCTATAATTAACAATGTAGTTAATCAAGCTTTTTTTTTGGGGGGGAGAGTGCAGTCCTATCAAACACTTGCTTTCCAATTCACTCACTATAGCTACTTCCCTTTCTCGTGCGCCAGGAACTAACTGGCAATATTAAATCACTTACTATCGAAGATATAGACAAGTTCCTACACAACCAATGATGCATATGAAGCTAGTTTATGATTAATTTGCACCTCTTATTAGCTTATCTGTGACCATTTCTCCAAACTCCAGAGGCCTGGTGACTAGTTGATAACTCTAGGTCACTTAATATGAAATGTGGCCATGTTCCTAGAATATCGTTCATATCAATTGACATAGATGCGGAATTCAACTATACTGGACATATTGTATATATATATATATATATATATATTTATAGCTCGCTCTTTATTTATTTATTTACTTTTGCATTTGGTATAATAATAATAAAAAAAAAGCAAACTGAAACAAACTGGACCTAAGTATGAAAGCGTAAAACGAGGTAGAGAGGGGGGGAGGTGAGGCAGATTTCAGCAAAAATTAACCTTCAACAACTTCTTTCTGACACCCAGCAGATCAATTTAAAATGAACATAAGAACCTCAGCAATTCATGTTTACTTTATGTTCTTGTTGAAATGCAGCATAAGTTCTCCCCAAGGAAGTCGCCTCCTGTTGTTGACATAATACCCGCCCCCCTCGCCCTCCCGATATCATATACACAAGCTAAAAGAAATTCCCAACATGTGTATGGAAAGAAAAACAACTTTTTGGTGCACGACATTCAAAAATAACATCATTTTATTTAGGATTTGAAATTGAAATGATACTAGCCAGAGAGTGTTTCAAAAAATAGCAATGCTCAATAGAAAACAGCGATGATGGAATAATGATCCTGTTCTGTACAATCCATGTAAAGAATATTGTTAGATGTTACATCAACTCATATCATATTTAATTGTCAAAAAAATAAAACGACATATCAAATGAACAGGATCTTCATTTCTAACTCTCCACCATTGACCACATATTTGTTTTTGTTGGAGGTACAGTAAAACATGCTTGCAAGGAACACCAACTAACAAAGTGATGCCGTTTGTTCAGGAATCCCCCCCCCTAATATCGTCAATATCTTCGTCCTATATGGTACCATATCAATTTACATTTTTATTATATCATTCACCAAAAAAAGAAGAAGATATAATTTATTGAAGCGTTAAGCATAAACAGCAAAGAACAACATCAATTAAAAGGGGCTAAAGGAGTTTGCTAGAGGGAGACTAAGTAGAGATCCGAAGAATGATCAGCGCTAACCTAAAAGGTCAACTATAAAATGGACTTATTATATTATACAAGGAACGAGAAAGACTGAAGGAATAGCTTTTATTGAAACATAACTGCAGGCAACATTTAGTCAATCGGGGTGTTAGTAGGTAAAAAAAAAAAAAAAAAAAAAAATACCTTTCTTTTTTTTTTTCCGTCCAATATCCCCATGCACAACAACCCCTCCATACCGCTAAAAAAAAGACGTATAAATCCGCTAAAAACGCGCCGGGACGTCTTCCAAAAGTAGTAATACCTGCTATAGGCTTTCCAAACCAATAAAAAAATAATAAAACCCCCCCATCAAACACAAACAGTGTACCGTATTAGAATAGTTTAGTAAAATAGCCTATCACAGTAGAATAGCTTTGCCATCCCATTGTTCATTGCAAAATAAAAAAGCTTTTATTGAATAATGATACGTAGTCAATACTATACTAATAGGAAAGAAGATGTAAAAATAGGGGGCCGCTAATAGTAGCTGAGAGAGATGCTAAACTTGATGAATGGTGTAGAAGAAGGAACAATGTCAAATAAAAAAAAGGGATCTTTAAAAGGGATCTCCAAACTTCTAATGAAGCTTAAACGCATATCATTGAAGCAAATACACATTTTTTTCAAACAAAGACAAGTTTTATTGAAGCAGAGATATGCTTTATTGAAGAAAAGTGACATACATGTACTAAGCTAATCAAGACATTTCCCCAAGATCCTAGAACCAAAATGAAAGGGTTTCCCATGCATGTTGTAATCTCTGTTCTGAAATCCCGTCTAAACTAGTCTTGACACTAATCTAAGTTTAACATAATCCCCTAGAATGGTGAAGAAAAAATAAAGTCACCAAAAAGAAAGAGAGCGGAAAAAATAAAAAAGACGGAGAGAGAAAATAAATAATTCACGTGGGCGGCATTTGAAATGTTTTAGGCCATTTGTGGTTTTTTGGGATACAAAAAATGAACTCACCATTTCTTTATTTATTTTTTACAACAATCAAAACGATTCAAATAACAAACACGGTGGTTATCTTCTCATGATACCATTATCAAAAAGATGGAGCAATTTGGACCAGTTTAGTTAAGCCCTTCAATATAGAGTATTTTGTCGCTCATCGTAGAATAGCTTATCCCTTTGATTGGATTACAACAATATACCCCTACCCCTACCCCCACACCTAAGTACCTTGATTATAGATATGTGTAATGATACTAACAATAGACAACTTAGTTTAATTTAGTGGTCATACTTTATATCCACATCGGAATAAAATATGTCTTTTATTTTTACTTCAACATAGTCTCTCATACGTTTAGGACCTGCAATGTGCTATACAGTACATAGAAAAAAATTGTTAGACAAGAGGCGACTTCGACCAACCTTCGTGCTCGCCTTCCATCTATTATATGTACATTGTACTCTAATAATAGATGCTAAAGAAGTTTCTTGAATGGGATTAAAAAATAATCCTGGTGGACGCATAAAAAAATGAGAATGAATAACCGTATTTTTATTCGGCCTCCTAGACATCATCCATTTTGGGCGCGGACGGGGGGGGAGGGAGTGACCGGGTGAGACTGGATACCAATTTGGACCAATCCCTTTTTATATAGATCAGAGATAGTGGTTTGAGTTATTAGTATAAAAGATAGACTGGGAACATTTTATTTTGAGTCCAGAGTGGAATTGGTATACGAAGCGGAAAAGGGCTAATCGAAAATAAGGAAAATCGACCTCCCACTGACCTTTCAAGAGGTGAATTAGACTTCAATAACATCTAGAAGGCAATCAGTGACCCCATCGACTTCAGAAAAAAAAAATTAAATAAAAGATAATAAAAAAACAATACATTTGTTGAATAGATACCTAGCCCTCTCAAGAACAACCGCCTGCAATATATCATCGAAAAAAAACATACCCCACATCAAAAAATATAAATATATAGATTAATGATTCCCATATTGCCCTATACGACAGTCAGAGGGGGTCCAAATACTGACAAAGCATAATAAAAACAATAAAATTATCAGACTCATACCATGCCTGGAACACACGTCAAAAATACACTATAAGGGATTCTGTTAAAGGTAGAATGGGAGATACTATTGGAGAATCATAAGAATAGCCAACACTGATCTAAAGGGTCAATTGTAAAGAGGATCTGATATATTGTACAAGGCAGCCAAGATATGCGAGAGACTATAAATTGATATCTTTTATTGAAGCGTAACAACTACCCACACTCATCTAAAGGGATGACTTCAAAATAGAATCTAATGTATTGTACAAGGTATACAAGATATGTGAGAGGCTACAAATGAGCATCTTTTATTGAAGCATAACAATTGTCAAAACTAAACGAAATGGACGATGGAAAAGAAGTAAGCTATGGCGCGAAGCAAGAGGATGATTTATGGGATAATTTTCAATGAAGTATATAAAAAAGAGATATATTCTATTCAGATACTGATACAAACTGTGGCAAAACTAACACTAAACTAAGCTAATGACGGTTCCAAAAAGCCAACCACGGTGGTCCTAAATCCCGAATCCAAAATGAAAGGAGTTCCTCATGCATCTTGTAATCCCTGATCTGAAAACCCTTCAAAACTAGTCTTATTGCTAATCTAAGATCACCAGAACCCGAAAAACGTTGAATGGTGAAGAAAAAAAAAAAAAAAAAAAAAAGAAAAAAGGGCAACAACAAAGAGTGCGAGAAAATGGGCGAAAATAAAAATTCATGTAAGCGGAATTTGAAACCCTTTTCATGGGGTCTTGTTGAACTGAAGTTCTGTCCATTGCCCTTTTTATTTCCAGGAAACGCACAAATAAAGGGGCCGGAAGACTGCTATATTGCTAGATGTAGCATGCCTACACACATAATAATAAAGATATTACCCACAATAGAGATGCGATTTCGTTGTCACGTTGATATCGTTAGTATGAATCCCTGTTGTAAACAGTACAAAAAAAAAAAAAAAAAAAAAAAAAAAAAACGTATAAAATAGAAGTATATCCAGTGTGTACACTAGTCAAGGCACCCCTATTAAAACGACGACGCACAAACATGCACAGCAGTTGAATATACAGTAATAAATAATTTGTTTTATTAGCCTGAAAAAGATGATAAATAGCACATATAAATATATTAAATATGAGACAAAGAAAGGATGTATATAAAAGTAACTAAACCATGAGAATGATGTGATAAAGAGTAAAAAAAAAAATATCTAAATAAATAATCTGTACAAAGGTAATCTAATCGTTGAATTTCTACATAAAGAAAAGAGCAGATGATTAATATTCAACTGACCGTGTATAGCCCCTTCTTTCATTATCTATGTCCTACCATTGATTGACCTAAACGTTCCCAACCCCTGAACAGGTGCCAAGAACCATTTGAGGCCAGGGGTGATTCTCGGTGATCATTGGTTATTATTGTTGTTGTTATTGTTGGTGTAACCCAATAAATAGCTTCGAGCAGGTGTGTCTGGCAGAGAAAGAGATAATGGTGTCGGCAGACCGCCTAGCAAGCTTGGTTCCTTTTTGATTGACTGTGGAGCAGATGATGATGGAGATGATATTGACGGGGATAGTGTAGATGATGACGTTGATGATGATGAATTTAAGGAAGAGGATGCGTTGGAAACGTTGTGTTGATAAGGTGTATATGGTGATGAATAAAAAGGATGTATATAATGCGCAGAGGATGAAGTGGATATATCAATCGAAGATAGAAGAGGAGTATGATCGACGTTTGTTGATGGAGGTTGCAAAGAGGTTGGAGTTGTGACACCTTGTGCAAAATATTGATTCCATTCTTCTGTGTTCAGTGATGTCGGTACACCCCAGAATGCTGTTCCAAACGGATCAAATTTCGCTGCTGCTTGTTGTGGTTGATCTTGCGAGTTCATGACGCTGCCAGGTACTGCAAATGGATCCATATCTGATGTCGCTGTCATGGGAGTGATAAACGGCTGCGGTTGTTGTTGCTGATTAGCATTTGAAGATAAGAAAGATGTATTGCTGCTGTTTCCATACTCCATGTTGTTCGTCGATGAAACCTGTTGTGTGCTTGATAAGTCCATTGTCGCCTGTGCAGCACTATCCGTATTCGTCGAATCATCATTGTCCAGTGGTGAAGGTTCAGGTGAATTGGGAACCGCGATGGCAGGCGGAGGACTTGCTGCTTTACTAAGTCGTCGAGGCACATATTCATCACATTCCAAATTGATATCCCGTAAACCAGCCAATTCACCAAGGATGTTACAGCACCGACCAGCATTACTCCAGGTAGCTTCCATTTGATCTAGTGCATGCATAATTTTGTTGACGTTCACCTTGGCATCAAAAGCAACATCAAATTCTTCAGAAGACGACGCCATCTTGATAAAAATAATACCAGCTGTAAAGGCAAAATAGACAGAGTAGTTGACTACATATCGTAGATGATTTTCACCCAGCATGATGTTGATGATGTTGAGAATGGATTTCGCACCAGATACACAGAGATCATAGGAAGGCATGGACAGTTGAGATTCCACAGCTTGAGAGGGACCGGGAATGAATGACCGATGAAGCAGAATCATTGTTGTGTAATAAATCATATGCATTTGGCCAACAGCAAGAGGAGGATCCTTTACAGTTTCACCCATTTCAGTATCAGGTAATTTGTATTGCAATGATGGAGGTAAGCGAGCGAGCCATTCAGTCAGTTGTTGGTGGAGTGTCTTGAGTACATGATCAACATGTTGTCCAGACGCATGATGCCGAGCTTTCGCATAATAGATATTCTTCAATACATGGCCCAATATATCGCAGAGTTTAATAGAGTGTATAAAGGTGTCCAAAATCCGCGGTGCAGGTTGATTGTTTTCGGTCTGTATTGGCTCGTCATCGTCAACCGATGGGAAGGGTACGTCAATATCTCGTTCTTCAAAGCACAAGGCACGCCCATAAATAGCAGTCGTAAGTCGGTCCACAATAAAAGAGCACCAAAAGACACGCTTCCGCCTTTCTTTTTCATCTGGGGGAATTTGCCAGTGGTCACAATTTCGATGTAATCCAAGATCAAGTGCCATTCGAAATGCCTACACAAAATATAAATGATCAGTTCATCGCCAATGGCATATTTTTCTTCTATCCTCACATACCATTCCACAATAAAGCCATGCACGAGCCGATTTTAGAGCGCCTTGTTGGTGACTTGATAATAACAAAAGAGCTTGTACCGTTGATATCCTTGGCACATCATAGTAATCATCCAATAAACATTTTGCTCGTTCAAAAAAGATGTCACCTGCTGTGTCTTGTGAGGCGGGATCAGAACGAACACGGGCATCTGGGGATACACGAGAGGCAATAGCATATATAGCATTCAATAGCAAAGGGGACAAGGCATCGCTAAGATCATCAGGATTAACCAGTTGGCGTTTGTAAAATAGAGGTAAGAGAGGATAAAAGTGCTTGAAGTAGAGGCGCACCAAATGCTCAGACAGATCTTTGGGAGGTAAAGCAAGAGGGTCCACATGATGATCAGATTTGCGTGGCGTAGATGTTGATTTTGGACCATAACCAGAAAAATGGAATACCCCGTTTTGATAAGTACGACTGCTTTGGAGTAAGTAGAATCCCGATGATCGTCCCAAGTACCGTACATGACCACCTTCATCCATGGAGAGTTGACCATTGCTATCACTAACAGATTCGGGACTGCTGGGCGTATCAAACAAATCGGTATGACTATTGGTGGGACTTTCACAAAGTGTTGCTGGTGATTTCAAAGGTGAATGATCGGAAGCCTTGTTGGTTGTGGTTGATGATGACGATGGTGTTGAAGCGTATTTGGCATTTTCAATTCGACGTGCTTTGGCGGATGATGACGATGATGACGACGAAGAAGGTGGTGTGGTGGAATTGCCATGGTATTCAGACAGTAACGAATCTTGTTTCCGACGCACCGGCCTTGTTTTAATGATATCGCCGTTGGCAGTTTCAAGAGGCGAATTGAGTTCATCCAAAAGAAGCTTTGATTTCGGATCATCTTGGGCCAGGTTCCCCAGCAAGGATTCCAATTTGTGTAATCTAGTTTCGATAGCTTCAATGTAACCTTTGGGTGGACCACGCTATAACAATGATATAAAAACAACAATTGATCGATTACTAGGCTGACAAATGGGATGTATTTAATCTAAGCGACCAATAATGACTCACCTTTTTGGTAGCGTCCTTGTAACTACATTCCAAGTTGAAGGCACGACAGTTGCTGCAAACTGGTATCAGCCCATCGCACTTGATTTTCTTACGACGGCAGAGATCACTAAGCATTAATAATAATATAAAAGAGTGAGCTGTATTTAGTAGAGTTTCTTTTCTTCAATAGTATGAATATTAGTAAGGAATTCATACTATTTTAGTAAATCAACTTACCAGGCCCTACTGACCCTTTGACGTTTACTGAGACTCGCTTCGTCACCACTAGTAGACATGTTGTGAGTAAGAGATAACAGCAAAGAAGAGAGAAAAAAAAGAGAGGGGTGATGACAGGGATTGAAGGAGAGGGCGACGGTGTAATGAGTAGTTGTATTACAGTTTATAAAAAATTGGAGGAATATGAAAAAGATGGAAAGTAAAAGAGAACAGGCCTTTTATAGGCGATCAATCTGCGGGCTTTTAAAATTGATTTTCAATGAACTGTAACATACAAAAAGTCGAATCAAGAATCTAGAAGTGATAACCCCTGAAGTGTACTAGTCAAGTGAAAATATTAGCCGTATTTATCATATTTTGATGGAATATTTTTTATATTTACTTATATTTTTGAAATATACCATTCGTATTTGACATTTTCTTTTTTGTCTACCAAGTGGCGTGTGTGAAAATTGAAATCCAGACGTGACTCTGACAAAAGTTTTTGTTTTTGGCTTGAGCGAACTGCCCTTTCGATTTTTTTTTTCTTTTCTCTTTTTGTTTATCCAAACAATAACAATGTCTCGCTTTTTCCGGTCAACCTCTGATACCGAATCCGAAACTGACTCCTCTGATAACGAATCTTTCTATGATGAAGTGTCCTCAGAAGAAGAAGAATCCGATGTTGAAGTCGAAGAAGAAGAACAACAAACATCCAAAAAGTCACGGTTTTTGAAAGGCGGCGACTCTGATTCAGATTTGGACAGTGATGATGAAGGGGGTCGAAAACGTCAAGTCAAGTCGCAAAAGGATAAGCGTCTCGATGATATGCACAGCGCTGCCAAGGCTATCGAAAACGGTCGCAAGAACAATGATTGGACTCTCATCTTGAGTGGTAAGTGAAGGCTAGGCAGATTGTATAGTAGTTGGTCTGATATGGCAAACTAACTAACTGTATATATTATTATTATTATTTGAAATAGAATTCGACAAACTTTCTACGAGCATCAGCAAAGCTACTACCGGCTTTGACAAAATCGCCTTCCCCAAGTTTTATATCAAGACTCTGGTCGAACTCGACGAACTCATTCAAGAAACGGCACAAAAGGACAAGGCTTCCAAGAAGAAGGTGAACCCTGCCAATGGTAAAGCTATGAACGCCACCAAGCTCAAGGTTAAGAAAATCAGCAAGCAATACGAAAACATGATTGAAGAATACAAAAAGGTAAAAGGATAGAGTGGTGGTATGTGTGAATTGGTTCCTGGTCATTTGATATTCATCTTTATATATTTATTTATTTATACCGTAGAACCCTGAAGAATTTATGAAGGAAGATGAAGAATCTGTGGAATCTGAACCTGCTAGCCCGGCTAAGACTGAAAGAGCTGCACCTGTTACTACTACTACTGCTGCCGCCGGCGGTGATGATGGGTTCACTGCTGTTGGTAAAGGTGGACGCGCTGCTGAAATTGACGACAGACCTATCCTTGTCCGACTTCGTGAAGTATTGGAAAGCCGTGGTAAAAAGGTAATATATTTGATTTGAATATCAGATTAGTGAAATAATGGTGGATAACAGCTATTGGTGCATCATGAATGTAAAAACTATGATACTGATTTCTTTCAATATGTATATCCCTTTTTTAGAACACAGATCGTGATGAACAAGCGAATACTTTGGAATTATTGTACTCGAAATCACAATCGCCCTTCCAAAAGATTTCGGTTTTGTTGGCTTTGATTGCTTCTCGTTTTGATCTCACCATTGGATCTACTTCTCACATGGACGTCAAAACTTGGAAATCGGTTGAAAAGGAAGTGAACTTGATTCTCAGTATTATGGAAAGCACTCCCTCATTTATTGTATGCGAAAACGCCGAAGATTTGGATAATGATGACAAAGATGTGGTACCTGCAGCTGGTGAAGTGGTCAAACTCCGTGGATCTATTGTTGGCTATGTTGAACGCTTGGATGATGAATTTATGAAGTCGTTGCAAGCTACCGATCCTCACACTCCTGATTATATCGACCGCCTCCGTGACGAACCTTCGTTGTATGCCCTTTTGGTCCGTGCTCAAGCCTACTTTGAAAGAAATTCCTTGAATGATAGTATTTCCCGCGTCATTGTCCGCCGCTTGGATCATTTGTATTACAAGGTAGGTGATTTTTACCACTATTACTGTTGGATGTGCAGCAAAGTAATAAAATACTATTTATTTATTTTTAGCCTGAGCAAGTCATTCGATCCATCGAAAAGGTTGCCAAAGACATGCTCCCAAGTGGTCTGGAATCCAAGCTTATTGTCGCTGTTGAACCTTCTCAATTGATCCATGAACTTTGCGCCTACCTCTACAAACAAAACACTTCCATGTTAAGAACCCGTGCCATGCTCTGCCATATCTTCCACTTCGCTCTCCACAACCAATTCCACAAAGCTCGTGATATGCTCCTCATGTCTCATCTTCAAGAGTCCATTCATCAAGCGGATGTATCTACTCAAATTCTTTACAACCGCGCTGTGGTTCAAATCGGTCTATCTGCCTTCCGCCAAGGTCTTATTAAGGAATCTCATGCTTGTTTGCAAGAAATCCAGGGTACTGGCCGCGCCAAGGAATTACTCGCTCAAGGTATTCAACAAAATCGATACGGTCAACAACAACCATCACCTGAATTGGAACAACTCGAACGACAAAGACAATTGCCCTTCCATATGCACATCAACTTGGAATTACTCGAATGTGTGTTTTTGACATGCTCCATGTTATTGGAAATCCCCGGCCAAGCCCAAGCTGGACCCAACAACAAGAAATTCATCTCACGACCTTTCCGCCGATTATTGGACTTCAATGAACGTCAAGCATTTGCCGGACCTCCTGAAAATACAAGGGATCATATCATGAGTGCCGCCAAGGCGCTTGCTTCTGGAGAATGGGAACGTGCTCGTGACTACATTTTGGCCATCAAGGTGTGGGACTTGTTACCTGATACAGAATCGATCAAGACCATGTTGGTGCGCAAGATTCAAGAAGAAGGTTTACGTACTTACCTCTTTACCTATGCTTCCTATTATTCTACCTTGGGTGTCTCTCAATTATCTTCCATGTTTGATTTACCCAGCCAAACCATTGCTTCTATTGTCGCCAAGTTGATCTGGAATGAAGAGCTCGCCGCCTCTTTGGATCAAGTCTCTCAATGTATTGTGCTGCACCAAGTAGAGTTATCTCGACTTCAAGAACTTGCTTTACAATTCTCGGAAAAGGCGGCCAACTTGGTGGATCAAAATGAACGTTTGGCTACTCCCCCTAATCGAAATGAAAATCAAAAGGTCGCTCAGAATTAGATTGCATTATTATTTATTCTTCCTACTCTCTCACTCAACATCCCCCTCACCTTTGTATTGAAACACCTTCTTCACCTCACTTTTTATATATATATATACAGTTATGTTAGGGTTAGTCTTCTTCCTCTTTATATTTTTTTTATCTTTATCTCCTTTTTTTAGCCTTATTACTATTATTTTCTCTTTGACAGAAAAGCATTCCTCAAAAATCAATAAAATTTTATGTTTGCATGTTATGGCTTGTTTTTATTTTTTATTTTTTATCAAAAACATATGATGGGAAAAAGAGGTTGGCATTGGAAGCGTGAGGTGTAAGCATGCCGGGCGAATGATTTATCTGGCCTTTTTTGCTTTTGTTTTTGAAGCTACAATCAGCTATTTAGAATTAGTCAAATTATTCTAACATAGTATAGTTCAGTATTGATCATTATTTTTTATTATATTTAATAAAAACCAAAAAACCAAAAATATTTGAACTTTAAAATGATTTTTTTTTATCTCGAAGTGAAGGTATAAAGCATACAAAGATGAACAAACAGATGGTTGACTTACTTTATGCAGCCTCAAAATAAAAATATAGCGGACTTTGGTGCATAAAGAGACGTTGAGTCAGTGGTTAAAACAAAAGATATATTTTATTAAAGTATAAACGAGCATAACAACGGTAATCCAATGATATGTCTGATATCCCGAATTCAAAATGAAAAGGGTTCGTCATGCATATTTGAAATGCGTTGTTCAAAATGCCCCTGATTCTCATTCTAACACCAATCCAATTTATCTACTACTTCATTGAGGCTGCCAGTGATGGTTTTGCTTCCTTTTTATTTTTTTCGGCACACAAACCCCCCCCCCATTGGCAACGCGCTGAGCCCGATGATTGGGCCCCAAGGCGTCCATCCTTTTTTCTCAATCGCTGCCCACCCATAGTGCCAAATCACAGAGTCTCACACTTCTGAAACCCCCTGCCACCCAGTGGCTACATAATTAATACTATTCTCAACTTTGCTCTTCACTATACCCCACCACAGCAATTACACTGTAATAGCTGTTTTTTCACACAAACACATTCCTATTTTTTTTCTATGCACAAACTCATAGACTTGGTGGAAGAAGTCTCCATAATACCCAATCCATTCCTTTTTCATATATATAGACACACTTTTTTTTTCCTATGCATATGTAATACACACTCGATGAAGCTCATCATGTAACCGTACAACAGAGAAACTAATTATAGGAAAAAGAACATATTTATTCAGAGGTAGGTACAAACGATGACAACTATTACTAAACTAATGACTATTCCATGATGCTAATCTACTGACGTTCCAAAATCCTACATCCAAAATGAAAGAGTTTCCCCTTGATGTTTGTTTTACGTTTTTTAAAACGCCCCTAATTCAAGTTCTAACACTAATCCTAGATCACTAGTACCCCAATGAGCCTTGCCATCATATCATTCAGACTATCATGAAGGGAAAAAAAAACGAAAAGAAAGAAAAAAAAATGGGGGCCAAAAAAAAAAAAAATAGAAAGCAAAATGCGGAGCCTGAATCATCCAGCCTTTTTTTATGTCAAAAAATCAGGGAAATGCAAATAAAAATTAAATGAAGGGACAATCGCCATAATTACCATAGTGCTCCGTAGTCCAACATAATTCGCAAAATTCGTTTTATCTTCCAGTGGAAAGGCAGTTGCAACCCCTACATAATCAAACTCTAATCTCTCTAACGCCTTTCAAGTAAGCTATCATTTCAGCACACACAAAAAAGACCCATTGATGACGCACTGAGCATGACAGTTGGGCCCCAAGGGGCTGCCCGCCATAGTGCAAAATGGCGTAGGCTTTAATCCTATTCCATCAAAACCCACACTTTAATAAAAAAATTGTGACACCCAATAAATCGAAAGATTTTCAAAAGCTCCAGCGGAGCGCCAGAGCGTTTATTTTTTATAATGATATAAAAGAATGAAATAATGATAAGGGGGGGGATGTGATAAGCAAATAATACATGTGAAATAAAAAGTTTGTGCAGATAACGCAAGGTTAAAAAAAAAGGTGAGGTGGGAAAGGAGGGTGGTGGTGGGGGGGGCATATATCTAAATCAAAAGGGTTTGAATCTGGCGCTACTGTTGTTGCTGCTGCTGCTCCAATTTCTGATAAACCAATTTCTGAATAGCCGATACCTGCTGATCAATCGACAAATGACTTGTGTCCAATTCCACTGCGTCGTCTGCCATTTTTAAGGGTGAGATGGTACGTGTGCGGTCCGCCAAATCCCTTGCTTCAATATCCGCCATCACTTGTTCAAGCGTTTCATCTGTGTGTTGTTGTTTCTGTTGTAATTCGCGGAACCGTCGCTGAGCACGTGCACGCACATTGGCCACCAGAAAAATTTTGAGTTCTGCTTGAGGAGAATCACAGTGCCAATATCTCGACCATCCATGACCACACCATGAATGCGAAGTTCGTCAGCGCCAAAAGGAATCCAGGGTAGCGATCGTCTATGGTTGAAGCCAAGCGACGTTGATGTTCCGCCAGTGTATGACGTACTTGCGGGTTCGAAGCGATAGGGCCAATGGCACGAGCCACCGATTCTTGTCGAAGTTGATCCGTAACATCCAGGCCATTCACAGACACTGTACCTAGTTCGGGGAATTGTATATCCAAGCTACTGGCCAAGGTCGCCACCTGGTCTTTGTGTTTCTCCGGATCCAATCCAGCTTCCACACTCTTTAATGTCACTGCCCGAAACATGGCCCCAGAATCAATGTACCGGAAACGGAAGAGGGTTGCGAGCTGTTTTGCCGTAGTGCCTAAAAGCGAATGGCGCAAAAAAAAAAAAAAAAAAAAAAAAAGGGTTTGGTGGAAATGTCAAGCACTAGCACATCAAAAACAGGTTCTTTCTTTTCATTCATTAACATTAGCTTACTTTTTCCAGAAGCAGCAGGTCCATCAATAGCAATACGAAACAATCGGGACATGTGGAGAAATAAAGAAGCGAGAAATTCGAGTTTAAAAGCTTTCAAAATTGACGCAATAAAAAAAAGACGGAGTTCAGATCAAGTTTGCTGAAGACAAGGGACAAGGTGAAGGCAAACAAAAAATGTGATTCAAAGATTTTTTAATTATCATCAATATTGTTGTATATAAAAGAAGTAGATATTTGTAGTAAGAAGGGGTGTAAAAAAAGTTCCATTTTGTTTGATAAATATTCTTGCAAAAAAAAAAAAAGGAATACAAAAATGGTAGAAATTGGGAGTGGAGTATATATAAATAAAAAAAATAAAATGAGCAGATAGATAAATACTGTATAAGACAAATAATATATATATATATAAATAAATAAAGCTAAAAACTATAAACTAAGATAAAAAAATATTAACTAAAAGAAAAGAGAAGGGGATTCAGGACTAGAATCTACTTTAGCGACCATTCATAAAACCTGGAATCCAAGATGATCGCTTGTCACGATTGTCGGTAGGGGAAGTAGTCGAGTCTGCAGGTGCCACTGCATTAGCACCACCTCGTAATGGCTTAGCAATACGTCCAAAGCTTAAAGCCGCCATGGAATTTTGTGATTTCTGAGTCCGTGCTTGTTCCAAGCGTTCACGAACAGCTTGTAATTGGGCTTCGAATTTCTGGTTTTGAGAGATCAGCTTATCTTGAGCGTCCTGCAACAGTCCTTCCAAGTTCTGAATACGTTCGTTTCGAGTAATCAGCTTGCGCTCAGCCACAGCGACTTCCTTCTTGAGTGTAGCGTTTTGTTCAACAAGCTAGTGGTGCACATGAATGATGGTTAGTATATCAATTGCTAATTGTGTCCCTTTCAAACTCGTATATTTCTAGTCTTACCTGCTTTTGCACATTTGTCAATTGCTCCAAGTTGCGCTCAAGGAATGCCATCTTCTTTTGCTGAGCTTTATTGTTGCTGGCACGTAGGACACTGTTGTATTGTTCGCGGGTTTCATCCAATGACATTTCCAAGTCCACCACCTTTTCGCATCGTTGTTGGAGATCCCGCATCAATGCCTTCTTCATGACTTCAAATTCAGCTAATTGATTCGCCATCGTCTTGCGCATACGTTCCAGATCCTTTTCCCGATCAGAAAGGTCGTCTTGAGCTTCGGTGGGTTGTTCAGACAAGGCGGACTACGAGTTGTAAAAAAAAAAAAAAAAAAAAAAAAAAGACATCAACTCGTATGTTTTTTCAGGCTTTTGTCCTATCTGCATATTCATTACTTGAAGTTGATCATTGGCTGCTTTAAGATCGGTCAACGCAATGCTGAGTTTTTGGTGACTATCGTTCTTGCGATCCAGTTCTTTCTTCAGTTCATCGATTTCTTTTTGTTGCACTTCGCGTTTCACAGCATATTGTGCTTCCAATTTGCCCTATGACGCCCCCAAACAAGAAAGTAAGTAAACTTTGCATTTTTCTTTGCAGCTACTTGATTTGTATTTGCCCATCCTACCTTGAGAGACGTGATCGTATCGCTAATATTTACATTCTTCTGTGCTTGAGCCTCCTCCTCAGCAATGGTCTTATCTAAGAGTTCTTCATATTCAACTTCAAGGCTTCCTAAACGTCCCTCCAAGTCGATCTTCTTCTTGTCCAAAGCATTCCTTTCAAAAGTCAGGTCGTCAACGGATTTGGTGTGTTGCTCCAACAGTACCTTGGATTCGGCAAGTTCCCGTCGTAATGACACCAATTCTTCAATAGTGAGAGATCCATTTTCATTCCCATCAAGCTTGCTGAGTGCACCTCGGATTTGACGTTCTTTTTCACCAATTTCGCTCTACATATATGATTATAGACACAAAGGATGAGTAAACTTTTTAACAAAAGCCAAAACAAGAGATCGCCTTACCGAGGGATCAAAACCAGACATCATTTCCGCCATCTTTTCCGCCTTCTTTTTTTCCTTTTCATCATCGGCAGCATCCTTGGTGGAAACACGCATTTCTGAGAGGTTCCGTTTGAGATCTTCCAGTTCGGCCATGAGATCTTGGTTGGATTCTTTCAATGAGTCTACTGTGATGGCATTTTCCTTGCTTTCATAGGATATCTTTTGCAATTGAAGTCGAAGGTCGGTGAGTTCAGTGGTCATTTGCTGATTTTCCTTGGTCACCAGTTGCTCTTGATCCTTGTAGTAAGTCATTTCTTCCTTGAGCGATTCCAAGAGTTTTTCACGATTGGCTAGTTCGGTTTCCTATAAGTTGCAAACTATATTTAGCTATTTGCATATAATTATAAATATTAATTGACGACGACTTACCTTCTCGGCGATTTGGTCCATGAGCTCATTTTCACGTTTGAGCAGTTCGTCCCGTTCGTCTTTTTCCAAAACAATTGCTGGAGTTGAAGGTCTTGATGAATCACTTGATGTAGGACTCTTGAATCCAGGGGCGGGGGGAAGAGCATTGAAGTCGCCTTTGCTAACCTTGTCCATAGTCACCCATTTGTCTTCGGGAACAGTGCCACCAGTACGCCAGACATTGACTTCTCCTTCCAAAGCGGCAATGTAAGCTTGGAAAGTAACAGTTTCAGATTTCACCCGCTTCAATAAGGCTTTCAGTTCCGCAGGGGAAAGATCAGAGTTCACCTTAGCCTTGTTGGTAATAGATTTCGCACGCATACCGAATCGAAGAGTGGACAATGTTTCAGCTTCATTGTAAGATGACGGAGAGCAATTGATGATTAGAGTAGTGCGCGAGTTACCACCCAAAGATTCTTGGAGAATGCGAGTAAGTTTGGAATCACGATAAGGCACGTGGCTTGACTAAAACAAGATTTCGAAGTCAGTATATGGTGTGATATACTTTTTTAATTTTTTAATTTCTTACTTTTCCATCTGTCAAAGAGTAGATGACCATTCCCAAAGCAGTTAACGACTTGTTGATTTTCTTTGCTTCTTCCAAAGTTTGACCAGTAGCGCCAGTTTTCCCAACCTAATCAATGAAGACAAAATAATTGAAGTGAGTGGATGAAATAATCAACCCAGCAATTGTTTCAAGTTGAATCGCTTCTTTTACCTTTTCAGAACCAGCAAGATCCACAAGATAGAGTTTCCCACTCTTAACGGCACCAGTTTCCATATGCTTCTGACTGATTGTTATGACTACAATCGAATGACTTCGAGAGCTTTCGGCATTCATATCTGGAAAAAGCGACCATTATCACGATGATAGTTATAGTAAGAAAAGAAAAAAAAAAAAAACAAGGTGAGACAAAAAGGTAGATCAAACAATAAATAATGTCACGACTTACTTGTGCTGGCGACCACACGATTCAGACTACCACGTCGCATGACTTCATATACTTCGTCAGACGAGCCAACGTACACTTCCAAAAGATCCTTGACGTAGACACCTCTTGTTTTATCTTCATGAATAGCCAAGTTGTCGTGGTTGGCTATGATAAATATAAAATGTAGAGTAAGTGACCTATAAAAACCAGGCCATAATTTTCTTTTTTTTCAAAACATGACTTACGATCCAACAAATCACGGACTTTTTCCATATAGATTTCCATATAGGATACCTTGACCGTGAATTCCACATTGCTGGGGGCTTCCATAATGCTTTCAAATATTTGACTGATGATACGGGGTATAATACCTTTGGTTTTTTCATCTTCAATGTCGGCACCCTAAATCAGAAGGACGGAATGAAAAAAATAGAAAGTCAGTGGACATGAAAAAAAGAGGCATATCAACAAAAAAAAAAAAATTGTGCTGTTAGAAAATTTACCATCATCGTAAACGTTTTACCAGACCCAGTTTGACCATAAGCAAAAACCGTACCATTGTAACCGGCAGTAACATCTATATAAAGAAGTCAGAATATAGTGGGTACATAGAGAAACACGGCATAAAAGTAGAAACAAGGTGTATATATTTACCATCTACAATAGGCTTGATGGAGTATTCAAAGACATCCTTCTGAGCAGTATCCATACCAAAAACTTTATCAAACGCAAAGCTTCCACTGAACTCGCCCTAAATAATATGTGTAATTTTAAAAAGGTCAATAAAAATGAGTCAATTAAGAATAGTAAGAGTGCGTGTTTCAAACCATCATCTTCCTCTTCTGCTGTGTATTTTTTTCTCTTTAACTTACCTTGAGACCAACCTGGCTGCCTTCATCGTTAATGTCAATGATAGGTTTTCCGCCTTCCTTGATTTCGAGGGAGTTTTGAGGTCGAAATCGACACACGACCTTAATGTTGTTTCCCGACATTAGAGGTGTTTGTATATAATTAGGTATATAAAGAGAGTATAAAAATCAATAACAGTAACGAAAAAAAAAGTAGTAAGACGTGGAAGTAAAAAACAAATATCAAAAAGAAAAAGTAAAAAATGGTCCTGGAGAAGAAAAAAATCTAAGTTTTTAGTAACACAAATTCAAATACCGTCCTCAATATTGTTCAAGTCAGTCAAGAACACACCTTTTCTGTGAAGATAAATTCATGATCATATTTATTGAAACAAAATAAAAGCACAATAAAAATAATATAATATACGTTGACACGACTAATTCGCAACAAGGATGTACTTGAACGGTACCTGGTGCACATCAAACTTTGATAGGCAACAAGGCACAGCCAGAATCATGTGAGAGCCTTTTTCTGTTCTCCGACTTCAAGCTTTTTTGATGGTCAGAAGGGCACGCAAGGCTACACCATGTCACCTTAAAACAACAAATTCAACAACATCAAAGAGAATTAAATAATAGAAGACAACCAGTCAATAAAAAATAATTTCCCATTCCAACCCAGTATATAATACATATACATATACAAATACACATCTGATAAATATCTTGAGGTCATCCATTTGAGACCACATAAACCATCCAATCAATTACACAAAAAAACAACAATAGAGAAACACCCAGTAACCAATCCCTTCCCTGTTTTTTCTTCATCCTCTTCCCCAACATGAGAAACAGCATACATTGAAGACAAGACAAATAATAATAATAATTTTATTTTCACTAACTTTCACGAATACAGCCGCCCGGTAGGAGATATCTAAATTTTTCGGCATTGGCTAAAACATGATTAGGAAGACCACCTCCTGTCAATTGTTTTGGTATATTGCCCATTTTGTTAAAAAAGTCCAAGTAAGTGTATGCCTCTGGAGGGTAGCCATATATATTACTGCCATCGCAGATCACTTTTTGAATATTGTCGAGTTCCAAAAGGGCTGGTCTCCGGACACGATCTGCATGAGAATAGCTTTGCATTTTGAATTGGAAATCCTTGAGTGATTTGAAGCAAAAAGAGCAATGCCAACCTAAGATAGAATATAACAATTGAGTTTCCATGTCATTCGTATTCATCTTCAGATAATAAAGACAATGATATTTTTTTTTTTGTTTTTTTGCTTTGTTTTTACCTGCATCAGCCAGTATTATGTCACTGACTTCATAATGGCCATATTTTGTATGATCAGGATCATACCGTACCATATGCGCCCGCCAAGAGTCATTGTCGAATAAAAATTCAAATGAATACACATAGTTGCGTAATTGAAGATGAAGTTCCCTAGGTACATTTTGACACTGAGTGATCAACTGCACGGTTTTCCTGCGTATCAGTTCATCCACATCCGCCATAATAATCCAATCATCCCGAGCCACACCAATATCCCGGAAGACTTGATTCATTTCATGACGCATGGCATTTTCATTGTAAAAAGCAGTTTCGCCATCCGGTAAAGTGCCCTGTTGATAGATGACTTTATGATAGATCTTGTCCTTGGCAAAGGCAAACCGTTCCTGATTCTCCAAGAATACTAATGGCTTGGTGGTGCCGGTAAAGGTCGAGTTGGATTCCAAGATGATAAACACATCCACCACATCCCAGAGTTCAGCAAGTCGTATTTCTAACAGATCCAGTTCCACACTAAAGATGACAGAATCGTATACTTTGGGTCGTTTTTGTTGTTGTTGATCAGTGGTATTATTGTCAAACGTCCAGCCATTCAATTCGCACAGATTTTTCATGGGTACCCCATCAGCGTAGTAGTGTCGTTGATAATGATCAAATTTCACTATCTCCTTGTCCCAAATAGGTCGAGTATAGTAGCCAAAATCAGTGACAAGGTCAGGATTATGATAAAATATCCCTAACGTTGAGAGTGTGAATATAATCAAAGTATAAAGTAAACAAACTCGACGTCGCCGGATCATAAAGGTTTAAAAGGAGGTTGTGGAGTGGATATAAAAAAAAAAAAAAAAAAAAAAAAAAAAAACGAGCAGAAACCTGAACTGACCCTGCGGTTTCACATCATTTTAAATCACGGCGGCGTTCAAAATATCAGGGCTAAAATCAAGTATCGATTTCTGAAATTGGACCAAGCTACACCCTACACCACCACCACTCAATACTTTCGGAAAAGAAATAAATAAATATGGTTGTTTTTTATTTTATAAAGAGTCAATATAGTATGTAATCGAGGATTGGTATGTAAAAGAAATAATAGTTGGAAGAGGACAAAAAAAAAAAAAAAAATTAGCATATTAAAGGGTAGGAGAAAAGTGGGGTTAAGAATACTATAAAACTAAAATGTACGTCTAACTACAAAGGGGAATATATCAGTCAAATGCCTGAGGTGATATACAGTAAAATGTAAGAAGTAAAAATATAATAAAAGGAAAAAGAAAAAAAGGTAAAAGCAGAGAGTAAAAGGAAAGGAGAAAATAATGAAAAATATACTAAATATACTATCATCTATAAGAAGCCAGATTCCTGTAATAACCGCGTGATTTTCTCGTCTTCTCTTTCCCTAGAATCGATAATAAAAAACCCCCCCCGTTAGTATTCCTGGAATATTTTTCTTTTAATTAACGTCATTTTACCTTGGTTCTAATTTCAAGCTTTCATTGTAAAGTTGTTCTTCATCACGAGTGCTTTGGAGATTGGTTTGAATAAAGGTCTGGAGTTCATCGACCACAGTGAGTTGGTAGTAAGTAGATTGATATTGCTGTATTTCCCTGATGACTTCAGCAGTTTTAGCGCGTTTGGCAAAATTGATCATATCTTTGGATGTTTTCAGGAAATCCGAGTTGCCGTCTTCGATGAATGTCAGATCTTGAAGGTAGATGCCCAAGAATGGAATACAGGGCGGATTGATAGAGTGAATAATGGCACGGTATTCCACGAAGTTGCGATTGGCGCCCATAAGTTTTCTGATCTGAGAGAGGATTTGATTGGTGCGGGCGCCAACCATTTCCCACGTGCGTTTCAATCGACCCACCGCGCTATTGTCAAATGCTGAGAGAATCGCCATACATGTGTTGAAGTTGTTAAGCTGCCGGCACCGTTCCGCAATTTGCACCCAGTGTTTGATCAAAGTCACCCGTTTCTTCACTTCCACCTGGCTAAGAATGGCATCCGAGACCCAAGACGTCACCTGGTTGCAGTATTCAATGGACGCACGGATGTTGGCCGCCACATGCGCTTGATCGTCCCCAACATCCTTGGACCATGCCTTGTTCAAACATTCCACCGGCCGAATTGAGCTATATAGCTTGAAATCCATCATCGTCATTTGCCGCGCCACTTCCAGAGGGTCGATGTCCAATAATCGAAATTTCTTGCGGTTGCGAGGTAAGATGGGCATGGGCGGGGCGGTAGGGAACGTCAGCACCATCTTCTTCAAGCCGTCTCCAGTTGCTTCTTGTCGTTTCTTGATTAAGCGTTCCAATTGTTCGGCAGAGAATCGCAACGTGCTTCGAATGGTTGTTGTTGTAAAACGCAATAATTCATCCAAGATCACATAGTCGTCTTCATTGTAGTATTGTTCCAGCCAGTTTTTCAATACATTGAACACCCGCAAACGAATCAGCTTGAGCTTCTTGTTCATCCAAATGTCCATTTCTTGCTCCGTCAATCCATCGGGAGGGTCCCGAGTATATCGCTTTTCTAGCAACGTGAGAAGTTCCATCGACGAGCAAAATGATCGGTATGTCAATAAAAAGGTGTTGATAAAGTTCATATCCAAATAATCGTGCAGAGTCAGTCGTATCACCAGAGCAAGAAGTGTACCACCCTTGACTGATCCCTCCATGTTGAAAACAATTTCGTTGGGCTTGTAATCGTATTGTAGGTACCAAGGCCGTTTCTCGTCCTTTGATGGGTCACCAGTCATAGCTGCATCCATTGCCGCGTTGGGTGGACCACCAGCAACCGTTGCACTTTTACCAATAGTCGATGCGGGAGTCTGTGGAAGTTGTTCAGGTACGTCGTCACCAAAGAATTTCTTGAGCTTGGCATTGGATTGGCGTGGATGATCAGGCGAAGTGGATACGGATCGGTGTAATGTTGTTGCGCTACCACTATCTTTTCTTGTTGAAGTCGCTGCACTTGTATTCGATAATCGTCGTGATGAGGTTTGATTTGTATCAGATCCGAGCACACTCTCGCTAATGGTAGATGATTCGAGAGCGTCGTTACTTTTGCTTATTGATTCGGTGGTTGTTGATGTTGGTGACATGACTGCTTCGTGAGAGCCGCTTCCAATACTGCCTGACGTGACTGCATCGGTATAAAGACTGTCGTTATCCATGTCGTCTTCGTCGATATATCCGGTTCCAGATTGAGAAGAACTACTTGCACCAAACATGGACGCCTCAGGAATATCTACATTGCTGCTGCTTTGTTGTCGGATACTGGGATCAAAGGCGAGTTTATCCATACAATGGCAAATAGCGTCAATGATTTTCTTGATTTCATTTCCGTCACGGGCCGATGCATCTGTAGAGGCGTCCAAAGGTACATCTTCATCTGTCAACACCTGGAATCTGCAAAACAGGTCACCTACGCCTTGATATAGCTTTTGTCGTAGCAGATCGAGTTCCATCATTTCAGGGGAGGATTGAAAGCCCGTATAATCAACATCATCAAAGATAGCCAGGAATTGTCCAGATTGATCGCTGAAATTTCGGAATTGGGTAAACAGCAGTGCGAATAAGGATGATCGTGGTGAAGACGATGTGGTTGTATTCATTTGTTTTTCATCCGATCCAGCAGGTAATGTGTGTATCTGTTGTTTGTAAGTTGTAATACTATGAATCATTCCATCAAGTGCTTCCTGTAGATTGTTCCCGTACGCCTCGATATTTTCCGCCAAGTCGCCATCCAGGATATACTTTGGTCGATAACCACCGGTAGAAGTCGTACCCAAAATGCTGTTACATTTGCTTTTCTTCCGATTTTTTGCTGCTACTACTGCTGATGATGCTGCTGCTGCCGATGATGACAAAGAAGATGCTGGTCGAAGTTCTAATTGGGGTTCTACGTGTTGGACATGTACTGGTATAGCTTCACCGGCACTGATAAAATTTCTTGCTGCGAGTAGGAGTTCATTGCTATCGGCAAGCATCCTGCTGACATTGTCGGTTGGGTTGTGTGCACATGCTTGAGATGAAAGGATGAGCTTTGAAAGTGATGCCATGGTGGTACGATGATGAGCTCGAAGCACCGAGTTTGTACGCAGATACACCGAATCCTTGTCCACGGTACCAGACGCTAATAACATAAATCGGATGGCGTCCACGATGGCTGATGCATAAGGCTCGAATGATGGAGTATTGGAGTTGCGCGCTGCAATGCTGAGATTGTGAATGGCTAAGGCAATGTGAATCGACAATTTCTTCCAAGTCAAAGGTTCGTGTACACTGATTACTGATCCGCGCCTTATTGTCATTTTGCGTGCTGGAGATCGTGGCTGAGGCTTTGGCAACTCTAAATGCTGTTTGCTTTGTGATGGTGACCCAGTTCGTGTCTATGATTTGAAGAGGAAGCGATATAGTTTAATGAATGAATATGTGATTTTCATCAACATGCTCTAACTTTTTTTCAAGAAAACTTACAGTAGTTTCACGTGCGAGTTCCGTAATGTCATTGACATCCCAGGCCACTTCGTGAGTTGCCAAGTTATAAAAACAAGTACCACCTTGGGGGACGGCCCGCTTGACCCATGGAGTTGGAAGCTAACACAATATTAATATGAAAGCAAAAGGTAATATATATTAGTATTGAAACCATGTTACACGTTGTACTATGTAATTTACCTGGGGCGAGTTTCCATCGTTGTCCATCCAGTCTCCGCTATAGTTGTCCACAGCACTGGCCATAGGCGATCCACTCGAAGAAAAAGGCGCCTCGTTGTTCAAATCTAAAGAATCCGATGGGGAGTCATTTGAGGATAGTATATCACTTGTTTCCAGATCAGAGGTAGTGTCTTCTTTGTCGTCGTTGTCTTCCTCCTCGAGTAGTATAGGATCTTCAGGATTGACAGCAAGCATTTCACCAGTTCGTTGATTGTAGTAATAAGCTGATGCTCCGTCTTTTGGTCGTTCAACAGTCCAGCTCGATGAAGGTAATGACGAGTTCGGTGTAGTTTGTTCAATATAGTCGTCAAAGAGTTGAGTCGTTCGGCTTTGTTGGGAAGAAGGTCGCAGTTGATCTTCACCTTCAGATGTCAGAGAAGTCTGCAGTTTAGTAAAAGGAAAAAAAAAAAAAGGAAAATGTGAGGAGGTGATAGCAAGTGAATTATAAGCATATTATTCATTGTTTCCGCGCACTTACAGTTGTGGTTGCACCAGTGTCGACTGATTGATTTGCGGGCCAAGAGGATCTTGATTGATCATCACCGTAAACTTCCATTATATCTACATAATTGCTAGGAAACCAACCTCTTTTACCATTGCAACTAATGAAGACATTTTATATATTGTGCGTTAGTGACAAAGAGAATAAACAACAACCGATAATACATATATCAAAGACATGTACTTACAAGCCGTCCCACCAACCAGAAGGAAGCTGAGCTAGAACATCAATCATGTCACCCTGCTTGAAGCTGAGAGAAGAACCGTCGTTTGAAGTATACGGATAAAGAGCTTTGGCACGACCCAAGAGCCTTGGTTCCGCGGCCATGATAAAAATGTAAGAGGGTGGATAATGAGAAAAATGAAAGGAGAAGAGTGGGGAGAGGGGAAAGGCGAAAAGCGATAGGAAAAAAAAAGGAGTCAGGTGTGAGGAACAGTTTTTTTTTTTTTTTTAAGAAAAACGAAGACAGAAAAAAAAAAGGAAAGGGAATAAAATCGAAATATAAAAAAGCTGTACTCGGGGTTTTAAAAATTGAGGCCCTCATGCGAATAAGAAAATCAACTTAATACATCAGCTGATCCAAGCTGTATATCTCGTTTCAAATCTTATTTCTTCTGGAAAAAACAAAGAAACAAAAACAAAAGAGAATTCACTTGACATGTTGAACTTGACTATGTTATCGTTAAAGATGACCAAAGTTGTTAAAAAGATCAATTATTGTAAGAGCTGAAGACTATGTTTCCCGAAGGCCTTCCACATTGATCACACTTAAATCATATGATGCACGCAACACACACACAATCAAGTAAAAAAAAAAAGGTACCTAACTAATAAATAGCTTTTACAACAAAAAATAACTATGATTTTATTCCAAAAAGCATAAAAAAGGAAGCACTGCTATTCTGTTAAGAAGGACTAGACTAAACTAAAAACAAAATCAACAATATGATCGTCCGGCGGGAAAAGTCGGATGTACCACGGACCATCCATTAAAAAGACGCATTGACTGATTGACTTCCATGCCAATTCACATTATTACGACCCACCAGTGCTGCCAGTGACCCATCGTCAATTTGTTCAATCACTCCGTCCCCATCTGCTTGCCATAAAATTCGCCAATCCAGAGTATGTACATCGACCATCATTCCACAATCATTGGTCTACATGGGGTAAAAGACTTCAGCCAGTAATATAAGGGAGAAGAAAAGAACAAAAAAAGCTCCGTGTATCGCTAATGGGTGAATAATCTAAAATGCTCTGCCCACAGAAAATTGAAGGTTCCTGAGTGAGTCTTATTTTTGATTTTTAAAAATTACCTGTCCGTTGTTCCAATACAGATGATTTCAAATAGGTTTATGCCAATACACTGAGGACGCCGTGACGCTAAGATAGAATGTTTCATCCATGGTAAGCTGACACGCCAAATAATAGCTGAATAGCAGCGTAGCAGGCAAGTTGTGGTCGTTGTTGATATTGTCTTTCCGTAATAAACTACAAACAAGGCTAAAAGAGGATCCTGGAAAATAATTACTTCACAGTTAGAGATACATATGAAGAATTTATATTTATTTTCCACTTACGTTCACTTTTTTTTGAGCAAGTCATTGCACCTGGTACTCTCCTACTGAAGGATGACGGGGAGTTCAAAGGAGTTTCAGTATTGCGGTTGTTGCAGCAATGGTGCCAATATTTCAAGCTATTACAAGCACTATGACCTGTGTATGTGACCTACTAGTTGAGTACGATCTAGTTGAAGGGTATACCCTACTGACATAAAAATGAATGTTTTTTCTACGTGTTTCGCTTTTCACTTTGTTGTCTCTATATTTACCATTGATTGTGGTACAGAAAATCGATCGTATTTTTTCGTTTCCAATCATAAAAGCTTCCACACTATATTTTCACCTGGAAGGAAAAAGAAGGGGTGTTTTTGAAAAAAATCGACGGCTTTTCAACCCCCGCCACGTCGGTGGCAATGTAGTTTTCAAGACATCCGGTGGCAATAGTTATAGGATATTTCTAGTAGTTCCAGTATCATGAAAATATGAACTGATAATAATTCTATCCATTGCCTTGGATAGCTTCGACTAATTGCATTGTGGTGCGAGTACGGTGAAATCGATGGTCAATTAATCTAGAGTGTACGGGAAGCTGGGCGAAGAAATTGGCATTTTCGGAGGGGCTCCAAAAACATTGTATTGATAATGGGGCTGGGGCTCAAATCTGCACGTATCTGGTGATTCTTTTCCTACAGGGATCCTTTTTAGACCGTCTAACTGCACAGTATATTACAAAAGAGAGAACGAAGCTCATTGTGTGCTACCTTGACGTCATTTTAATCTTCAAGCACACGGAAATAGACTACTTCATGGTAAAGGCACATTAAAAATCATGGGCGTAGTCTAGAGGGGATTTTCTTCGTAAGCACCCGTTAAAAAAAATAACCTCGTATTTACCCATCGGTGATTCAATGATGAGTCATTTCAATTTCCATGAAACCGTCAGCGTTTAGTAAAAAGAAAAAAAAAAACTTTTTAAAAGCCGATTTTTTTTTTCTTCTCTACTCTTCTCCCTATTTCTATTTCGAACCCTTTACACCCACCAATAGATATATTCATCATTAGTTCTCTCAATCAAAGAATTCAGCATTCCAGCTCAAAACCTCACTACTACTACTGCCACCGAAAAGTAGACAAATTCATTTTTGGCATTATTACATTGATACTATCTAGTAGGTGAACCCTTTAAAAAAAAACAACCTAAAACAAAAGAAAAAACATCTTTGTTGTATTCATTTACTCAGTCAAAACCTCCTTTCCTTTTTTTTCTATTATAGCCCCTCTCTACAACTACACCAACAACACCAACAACAATAAAGGATGCCCATGCCACTTTCTATTTACGATACTTCTGGGACCATGATTACAACACTCAAACCATCATACGACAACCACATTTCAGTTAAACAACTTTTGGGAACGACAACACCAACAAATACAGCCACTGCTCTTCATCGTATGCAAACAAATAAACTAGGTAAGAAAGAAAATGGTAGCGGTATTATAGAATCATGCAAAACAAAATGGAAGTTTACTAATTGCTTTGTTTACATTTTTATAATAGAACCGTTCATTCGGCAATCCCCTCTTGAAATTGCATTTTATAGAATGTCAGCAATGGATATGATTCGGCACCAATATCATTCCACTCCTACCCCACTATCACCACCAACAATCGAAGACCAATACTCCATGTCATCATCTTCTATTGACTCATCCACCTCTTCAGTGTCTGATGCAACAACCCCTCCATCCCTTCCTGTACCGAAATCCAGCAGCAAAAAACGTTCCTATGGAGTACTCATGCGCGAAATCCGTCGATTACGCTCCGAAAATGCCGGTCTTCACAACAGTGTCAACATTCTCAAAGAAGATTTACGCCATGAACGGGAGTCTCGCCAAATCGCTGAACAGGTGCACAAGAAATATTTTGACGATTCAATCGATACACATACCCAGTTGGAAATTGAAATTCTAGATCAACAAGAAAAAATTCTGGCACTGCAATCCCGTTTGGAAAATACCACCACCACCATATCCTCTTCATCCTCCTCCTTGTCTAACAACATGAATCTATCTTCTTCGCCGAACACCACTACAACTGCCATTACCGATTATAGAAACCCTCTTGTATATTTTGGTGACCCGTTTTACGATATTGATAACAACAATAACAGCGAAGAGGAATGTCCACTCTGGGGTTGTGAAGATGTCGACTGCAGCAACGAACGACGATGTTATGATGAAACAACCAACGATGATGACTTTGATGATACCAGCGCTAACCAGCCATCTATATATCAACATGACAGCATTGACGATGATGACGACGACGATGGTGATGATGAACACAGCAATACAGACATTGTGGGCGATCGATTTGAATGGTTAGGTGTTTCTTATTTACGACAAGCATTGGTCTCGAATCTTACCAGTGCACGTGCCAACCTGGAATTTGACGATTTGATGCTAAAATACGATCCATCACCTGACAGGGTCTTGCGGACATTGGCGGATGCATTTTTAGGATGGCTGCGTGACACTATCCACACATCGACAGCAGCAGCAGCAACAGCAAACTCAACACTACCCCTGGTGGACAACATGGAAGAAGACAAAGCGACATGTGTAGCTAGATTGATGACGACTCGTGTTCAGGAGGTCTTTTTACATTTTTGGAAGGCGATCTTGGAACGGTATGTGCACAATGCGGAAGATCAATATCAATTCTTACACCAAGCGGAACAAATGTTGCTGCAACACCATCACAAGCAAGAGACGGATGATACTACCTGCCAAGATTCCCAATACATCGTGCAAAACTTCCATCGGTTGCTTGTCATGTTTTACAAGTACGATATCATTGATGGCGACGCGGTGACGACATGGTGGCATAACGCCCCTGCATTGTTGGAAAATGGTCCTGACAGTACCGAAGCACCCTATCAGCATGATTTGGTAACGGATCAACTTCGGGATGTGACAAGGAAATTTGTGGAATGGGTCGATGACGATGATGACGATGACGATGATGACGACGACGACGACGAAGACGAAGATGATGAAGATGGCCTTGAGAATGATTGCGAATACGACAGCGACCTTGAATTTTGTGATGACGATGATGATGATGTTGATAGGCATCTTGGTATTGACGATGATCACCTTTTGGCAGCCGTCTCTCCATCTATACCTCCACCTCAAACCTCAGCTCAACCAGAAAAGAAGAAGAAATCAGTCACCATTCAAGTGTAAATAGTACCTGTCCTTCCCTCCACTCTCTTTCTACCATATATTCGTTTTTATACACTTACTAGCTATCTATATATTCTACATCACACTTTTAGTACATATTATCATTATTATTATTATTCTTTGACCACCTCTATTTTAGAGTGATCGTTTTTGTCATTTTGTATATTATCTCCTACACTCTTCCTCTCTTCCCCTTCCAAAAAAAAAGTAGTCATCATTGTACTCTATTTATACACTCTCATCTACTTTGAACTTGTCAATAAAATATAAAATAGATTACTATTATTCTTTCTCTTACTCTTATTTGGGTTTACAATGTGGGTGCTAGTGACCGTGCGTGGTCATGTTACAATACGGAAAGATGTACCATTTTTCAATCCGAGAGAATTTATCCAGACTTCATTAATCCAAAACGCTTTTTTTTTTGTTGGGTTGTCTCCTTTTTTTTTTAACCTACATGATATTGGACTTGATTATACAAATTATAGGTCAATAGATTAGCGGTGATGAAACAAACAATAAGCAATTCTTTCTGTATACAGTAGTTGTGTTGATTGATGGATTAATTCCTCTGCAGTTGCTTATTTATTTGAAAGTGTTCTTTTTATGTGCTTCTAACCTATCCATAGTAATTGTGTTCATTGCTAGCGGAGTTTTTATCTTTTGAATGAATGATTTTTTTTGGGAGGGGACTTTTTTGACTTGACCCAGACGGATATAAAAAGAGCCTTCTTTTCCTCCCTCTCTTTCTTTTATTTATACTTTCTTTCACATTTACAACTCTTTAAATTTATTTTCTTATGTATCTCTCACTGGACAATCATCCCATTTATACTCTACCCAAGGAATGTGCCAAATCCATACGACGATCATTCTTGCGGACTGGTCATGCCATGTCATTATCTCTTCGACGAAAGCGATCAAGGGCACCTAGTACTTCCCCCAAGATAGCGGTGGCGTCTCGAAGTACCAGCACAGCAAGCACGTTGACGACTTCCTCCACCAACACTTCTTATGATCCTAATGATCCTGGCTCTTATCCGGTCTCGTCCGCATCGTCTTCCTATACTCAACTATCAGATTTAACAACCCTAGATTCTGCCATCACCACTACCATGACACCACCTTCACCACCGGAAAACCACCCACCTGCACATGTCTTTGGAAAGTTGGATCAAGGATACTCTATTTTTTATCTCAAACTGCCAAACGGAAACTGGATGGTACGATGTCGCACAGCTGATCGGAAAATCATCGCTACTTACGAAGTTGATGGCTCCATGGTTTAGTGGTTCTTTTTTTATTATATTTTATAGTTACCCTTTGTACATACCATCTCCCACCCCCATTCTCTTATCTCACTCACTATCTTTTATATATTTTATATATCTATTGTATGTATTAGTTTGAATCGATTTTGTTTATATACCCCAACTCCTTTTTTATTTTAATAGTATACAGTATCATATATATTTTTGTTTGAATAAAAAAAATCGAATGAATCATTATTATTATTACCATTGCTCTCTCTTTTTTTTAAGAAGTTGGATATGTGATTTCAATGCAAAAATTCCCCAAAAACTGTAAGGTGATCATGTCATTTTATCATATCAGCTAGGTTGCTATCCTTATTATTGTCGTTTGATGAGTGGAGTTCTTTTTTTAGTTGATATTTCAAGGGTCCTTTATTTTTTAACGTGGTGAAAATTGAAGCCGTCTTGCATGAATTTATCAACCGATCGACATGTGAACATTAGAGATGACACTTCAAAAAACCTCAGCAAATGGCATGGCGTGGTAGGAACACGTAAATTGAATTATTACCGTTGGCTTGGCTCGATCGGTAAATCCTTTCAGATATTGATTTATTTGTCATTACTCAAAAAGAAATTATGTGTGTGCATATCTCTATTTTCAGGTTTCTTATTCAGGGAGATTGTGCTGTATAGTAGTGTTATCTCCTCAATTGTTTGACGAAAATCAAAAAAAAAAAAAAAAAGCTCTCGTTTCAGGGCGGAATTTCAATTCAGGGACCCGTTGGATTTTTCTTCCTTTCTCACTTCCCTTTTTTTTTTGAAATGCCTAGATCGGTAACATCAACGATTGCACCCTCTTATAGCTCCCGAAGCTTCAAAAGTCAAGCGATGGACGGTAATATTTGGACATCTAAGGAAGAATGTAATAATCAAACGGATAGTACATTGGTCGACTGGACGATTTGTCTGAAGGTACAGGAATGTGGCATAGCTTTTCATAATACATGAAACCATACTAACAACGACCTTATTAACAGACATTACAATCATTTAGCCATGAACAAACAATGAAAACAGCCAAACAATTTGTGCAAACAGATTCTCATGTGAAACATGCCTCTCAGTCTTTAGATAAAACAAGCAAGACGTTAGAGCAGTTGTTGGAACAGTAAGTCTTCAGAGGCTAGGTGTTCAATGCTGACTCTTTTTTTTTTTATTTTTTTTATCTATGCTACAGAAAGTTGACGCTACTCTCCACTGTATCAACATTGACAGAAATTCAAACAAATCTTGGTTTGGAGCAATTGGCCAACACCTATTGGACGGATTCTCCCTCGCTTGAGTAACACTGCCAGTGATAATTCTACAGCATATTTGATCTCTTCTCCTTCACTATTCTCTCTGTATTTTACTGCCATTCATCCCGTCTCCCCCCCCCTTTTTGTGTGTGTGTGTGTGCGTGTGTGTGTCGCTGTTAGTTGTTAGCTCCCTTCTCTCTTCCACTCTATATCCTATTCTGCATCTTTCCGTTTCGTCTTATTCTCTATTCCTCCCTCTACTATCCAACCATCCCCTCTTATTTTTTAGTCGTTAGTCTGTCTTCCTCGTATATATCACTAGCTTATCCCAATATTTTATAGCTTGATACCCAATAAAATCACTATGTTTGTAAAACACATTATACAATGTATGCATGTATGTTTTGTTTTTATTATGAATGAATGATATATAGTACATGAATAAAAAAAAAAAAAAAAAAAAGGAATGCAAAGACGAAAAAAGGTGGTTTTTATATATACTACAACGGATTCAAATAAATGTATACACGTAAAAAATATAATGAAATGGTAATAAAATTGAATTATTAACATCTACGTACGAAGTTGTGTGTGATGTGACAGGCAGATTGATGTATATTCTAATATCAATAAAAAATGGGATGGTCTATGATCTAGGCGTAACGATGTGTATGAGTGTGTAAAGGTGTGCAGGGTGGGGTTTAGCTGTGCCTTGATAAAAACCATTTGAAATATTCATAAACAGTCCAGCTGATAGCAGTTGCAGGCATGTGCGTCAGTATTCTTGGTTTGAAGCCTCTAAAGAATCCATGATAACCATACCGCCCATAAATCAACTTGGCGGCATCCCAGAATCCCCTACAATGCCGTATCTGTAAGTCTGTTGATGATCCTCTTGTTTGGAGTAAAGTCTTGATAACATCTAAAGGTGTCTACAAAAATAAACCAAAAAAAAAGCAGTTTCGTTAAAGAATCATTTAATGTACACCTCCATCCGCATATTTTATTCAGCTTACTGTCACTGATGATGCAAACATTCCCGCTAATGCACCAGCAATTACGTGTGATTTAGGATCATAGTGCCTGTCAGAATTCAACAAAGATAAGCATCGTTCATAGGTTGCAAATTGAATAGATTGGAAAGGAATCGACATGGTCAAGGTGGTTGGTAAAGAAATGTAAAATGCCGTAATACCTTCTTTCACATAGACTGCTCGAGCGCATTCACGCACAGATCGATATACGGAGTCCTTCAATTGCATTCGCTGTTTGATAACTATATTATAACAAAAAAAAAAATCAGATTGAGTTGAATACTCCTCCGACTCTTCTCCAATCATCCACTATGCAAATTCTAATGCCTTCGCTATAAAATTTACCGTCAAAAGGTGTCATCATAACATCATGGGCTAAGGTTGCGCACGCACCTGCCGAGCCAGTTGCCAAAATTTGTTGCAAATTTTCGTCCCTGGTCCAGTTTGATTCTTCTTGCTGTATCCATTGATGAAACCGTTCTTTACAGAATTCGTAGGTCGCAAAATGAAGCGCGTGCGCCGGTCCCGCCCCAAGGACTACCGAATACACGCCCCGCCAAAGCTGTTGTTGTGCTTGGAGCCAGCCTGTTGACGAAGTCGATACCAAGGTAGTAACCGACTGTCCTACTTGCATACGTGTCTAACGCCCACCCCTCAAAGAAAGTCAGTGGTTTTATCCGGAACATGGTCATGAATGGATGTTCATATTTCAAATAGGTTACCTTGATGCTGTCTACAGGGTACATCAAACAGTGTTCACCGATACCAGCAAGGGCACCAGCAAGGGCATTCTGTGTTGCAGAAGAATTGGCGCCAAGTGACTCGTAGTCATTTTCGTGATCAACGACTTGATGGGTCATAACACCACCAATATATAAAAAAGGAAAGGAGCGAGGGTGTGTGGAAAGTAAAAAAAGAAAAGCACCCCCTAAACACATTATAATTTTTCAATCGCAGACCACTTCCCAATTCATCACCCAGAAAGGAAAATCAGACCAGCATCTATGATGCCCAAAAAAAAGCCAAAAAAAAAAAAATTGCCCTCCCTTCTCAATCTTTAAACACCGCCTCAAGTTCTTTTTTTTCATATTTATCATATCCCCAGCTTTTTTTCTTTTTTGTTCACACTATGAATATTAGATCCTATAAAGGTAACTTCAATACTCAAGTAGGCCTGAAAAGAATGGAAATACTTATTAAAAAAAAGCAATGATGGGCGATTAATAACACTAATTTTTTTTCACAGGTTTGAAATCCATATTTTCTTCATCTGGGACGGCCTTCAGCAGGGGACGATCTCTGCACTCATCATGCATCCTTCGGCAAAAAAATCAATATCATTTTGACACTTTCAAGTTTGTGGAACGACTAGAGAATGAAGGATTTAGTCGGATACAAAGCCAAGCCATTATGGGATCACTGCAAGAAGTCATATCAGACAGGTAAGACGAGAAGAAAAACTACGCCTTATATAGGCTCTGTTCCTTGCCTCTCCCCCTTATGCATATATAAAACTAACATTCTAGTGTGTGTGTATTTTTTTCAATAGTATGACTCATTTGACAAACAGCGTGGTAACAAAGGCGGAACAGGAAAAGGTAAGACAACATAGGAACGGATAAAGTAATCAAGTAACCCTCCCTAACACCTTCCTGTTTGGTTTTGTTTCCTTTGTAGACGATATACACCTATAAAGTAGATTTTGCACATGTCAAATCCGAACTTCAGCTATTAGAAAAGAACGAATTTGTGGTGATGAGAGCTGAAAACGAACGATTACAGAACGAGGTGGACAAGTTGCGACAAAAGCTTCGAGAAGAAATCACAAGGACACAAGCCAACGTACGACTGGAACTGAATTTGGAAAAAGGCCGGATCCGGGATGAAACAAGTGCTCAAGAAATCAAAATCAAAGAAACAGATACTCGAATTGAAAGTGAATTGGCTGGACTAAGGACCCAAATGGAGGCAATCAAGTTCCAAATTTTACAATACTTTATTGGTACCATGACTGGTGGTGGCGCTTTATTCTTGGCTTACCTTCGGATGTTTCGGTAATTATATGCAGGTGCGACTTTTGCGTTGGACTGAAATGGTGGTGATGATAGTGGCATTTACTTAGACATTGATTAGCTAGTACATAGTAGTGGTAGTAGTAGTAGTAGAGTAGTTAGAAATGGTTTCACACCCCCTTGCCCCATATTAGAGTAGTGCAATTTTACCACCTATATCCTCTATTTTTACCCTTACCAAAAAGTCATCGTATATTATTATTATCTTAATAAACTGCTATTCACCGTTTATATATTTTTGTTATTTTACTTATGTACTTGATTGTTTGTTGCTACTTCCGTTATAAAGATAGACAAAAATGTTTGCCCTGATTTGACAGATACCCCAAGATGATCTGCATCGATTCAAAATGTGTGCCCCTGGATGCTCCATTTGTGTAATTAAACTACCTCAATTCTCGGGCAAACTATAAAATCCGATTCGACCACTATTCATGATGTTCAAGAATGATAAAAATATTAACACATAGTATACATTATCAATGAGCTGTATAAATTAGAGGTACAACATGATTTAGTGGGTGCCTAACCGGAGACTGAATTATGAACCAGCAAGTTTTTCTTTCTTTTTCTTTCTGACTTTTTCACCCCTATTCTTCTCCTCTTTTTTCTCTTTTTTTCCACCCTCACCCTTGCATACACTGAAGGACGCTCCACTAGAATATAAAAACCCTTATACAAACTCGTTTTTATTTCTTAGTGTGAATTCCTCTTTTTTACATAAAATCACTTCTCCTTACACTTTCCACTATTTCTAGTCTGTCCTTTTTACATCCCCTTCACTTTCTCTTTTCTTTTCTTTTTTTGAATCTCCTTTTCTCTATACAATAATTCCGCCTATTTTGACATGGTGACACCTCCACTTCCACAACAGCTTGATCTCTATTCAAAAAATACAAAAGTATGGTTTGCTGACGATAAAGAAGGCTGGATATCTGCTTCCTGTCTGACAAAGCAAATCGATGACAAAGTGACATTGGTGTTCCAAAATGATGAAGATAACACAAAGGTAATATGAACTGTCAAACGTATTGTATTTCGAAACTCGTACTAACATTTATTATTAATATAAATATATAGGAACACGTTTTTGAAGCAACATACAAGGATCTCGAAAAGAACAATGGATCGACTCTACCACCACTCCGTAATCCAAGTAAACTTGAATCAACAGATGATCTGACAAACCTCAGTTATTTGAACGAGCCTTCAGGTAGGACAAATATACCAAAAACAAAAAAGAACGATCTGATATACAATATATTATACTGATGCACGTTTTCTCTTGTCTTTTTATTATAGTGCTCCATACTATTCGCACAAGATATGAACAACGAATCATCTACACTTACTCAGGTATTGTCTTGATCGCTGCTAATCCTTTTGCCCGTGTGTCTCTCTATGATCCTGAAATCATTCAACAGTATTCGGGTAGTCGCCGTGGTGATTTGGACCCTCACCTGTTTGCTATTGCTGAAGATGCTTATCGCTGTATGATCCGCCAACAACAAAATCAAACCATTATCGTGTCTGGTGAAAGGTAAGATGCACGTATATATATAGTAATCTCATCATCATCATGTTACTGACAATTTTTATCCTTCTCGTCTGTAGTGGTGCCGGAAAGACCGTTAGCGCTAAATATATTATGCGTTACTTTGCAACCGCTGATGACAAGGAAGCCACTGGAAAACTGGCAAAAAACAACCAAGGAATGACTGAAGTTGAAGAACAGATCCTCGGTAATTAACAAATCAGTTACTCCTTGGTACTTTATTTCACTCACATCTTTCTCTTTTTTCTTATGCCTATAGCAACCAATCCTATCATGGAAGCATTTGGAAATGCCAAAACAACAAGAAACGACAACAGTTCAAGATTTGGAAAATATATTGAAGTAAGTGATTAAACTCTCTCTCTCTCTCTTCTTTAAAACAAGTATTAATCCCTTGGCTACCTTGTAGATTCAATTCGACAAGGAGTGTAACATTATTGGAGCCAAAATCAAGACCTACCTGCTGGAACGATCTCGACTAATTTATCAACCTCAAACTGAACGAAATTATCATATCTTCTACCAGGTAATCCAGTTTTTGTTTTACCATCCCTCAACTTGCCTGTATCTTTCTTTTATTTAACCTACAACCTTTTTATTTCCATCGCCCAATAATAGCTTTGCTCAGGTCTCTCGGCCAAGGAACGTGAAACACTTGGACTAAAGAACTGGACTGACTATCACTACCTCAACCAAAGCGGTACCGGGACTATTCCTGGAGTTGACGATACCGAAGAATTTGATCTGACACAACAATCATTGGCCAAGGTCGGGATAACAAAGGACACACAAACACAACTTTTCCAACTCCTGGCTGCACTCTTACATATGGGCAACATTGAAATTGGTGGCCGTGGCGACGCGATGATTGCAGAAGACGACTCAAGCTTACTATTGACAACAAAGCTGCTGGGAATCAAGACATCTGAATTCAGGAAATGGATTGTACGCCGACAAATCACCACACGGTCTGAAAAAATTGTCACCAACCTTAGTCCCGCACAGGCCCAAGTCGTACGTGATTCAGTGGCCAAGCATATCTACTCTACTCTGTTTGATTGGTTGGTAAATATCGTTAATGATACACTCTCATGTCCTTCTGCGGAAAGTGTGGCTACGTTTATTGGTGTTTTGGATATTTATGGATTTGAACACTTCAAGAAAAATTCATTCGAACAGTTTTGTATCAATTATGCCAACGAAAAACTTCAACAACAAGTAAGTGCTACTCCTCCCACAAAAACAAAACAATACGTGGTGTATCATCTATTTACTGATCTCTTTATTTATAGTTTAATCAACATGTATTCAAATTGGAACAAGAGGAATATGTCCGTGAGGAAATCAATTGGAAATTTATCGATTTTAGTGACAATCAGAAATGCATTGAAATGATTGAAGCCAAATTGGGAATTCTATCGCTCTTGGACGAAGTAAGTCAAAATTCATATAATGTCGAACAAAACAAAGTCATACTTCTGATATCTCATCCCCTCTATTCCAATTGAACCTCTTAGGAATCTCGGCTTCCATCTGGGACAGACCAAGCATTTTGCAACAAGCTATATCAAGCATTCGCATCACCGTCGTACCAGAATTATTTCAAAAAACCTCGATTCTCCAACAATTCATTCACTGTTGTCCATTATGCTCACGAAGTGCAATACGAAGCTGAAGGATTTATGGACAAGAACAAAGATGCAGTACCTGATGAACATTTGGCTCTTTTACAAGGTGCGGAATTCAGCTTTTTGGTCGATATGATTCAAGAAAACAACAACAGTAACAGTGGATCCGACTCTCCGGTAAGTGGGAGAAAATATATGCTATATATTAAAAACTATCACTGCCTATATAATTTATCACTCACCCATCTTTTCCCGCCAGTCTAATAGTCCTAAACGTCTAAGTTTGGCAAAGAAACCTACCCTTGGGTCCATATTCAAGGCAAGTATATCTTTACTACTTTTCAATTGCACAAAAATGAATCATTTGATGATATTAATACGTATCCCTTTATTTCTTACCAAATATAGCTCTCACTGATTAACTTGATGGATACAATTGGCCAAACCAACGTGCATTATATTCGCTGTATCAAACCTAATGAAGCAAAGGTGGCATGGGAATTTGAACCGAACATGGTGCTTGCCCAACTCCGTGCATGTGGTGTATTAGAAACTATTCGTATTAGTTGCTCTGGCTATCCTACACGTTGGACATTCAATGATTTTGTTGACAGATACTATGTTTTGGTTCCTTCCGATCATTGGCATCTCATGGCGAAGGCCGACGAACGAAAACTTTGTGGAGCTATCTTAGATACACATGTGACTGGTGGCGACCGATATCAGATTGGGCTAACGAAGATCTTCTTCCGTGCTGGACAGGTAATAATAAAAAAAGAACATACAAATACAAATTAAAAAAAAAAAATTGCTACTCCTTCACAGTCTAATATTCATGCTCTGAATTTTTGTACTAGTTGGCCTACATGGAAAAGCTGCGAACAGACCGATGGACAGAGGTGGCTGTCGTTATCCAAAAGAATGCACGCCGCTATATAGCTCGTCAACGATACAAGAAAATCCAGGCATTTATTATCAAGCTGCAGCAGGTGGCAAGGAAGAAACATGGGCAAACTACTATTCAACAATTGCGGAAATCCAAGGCAGCAACAGTGATCCAATCCTACTGGCGTATGCATATGGTCCGCAAGGCGTACCTTGAACGACGAGCATTCATTATCAAACTTCAAACGGCAGTTCGTTCCCTGGTAGCGAAAAAACAATTTACCGTCGTCCGACAACACAAGGCAGCAACGAATATTCAACGCATGGTTCGTGGTTGGATGATCCGCCGGCTTTACCAAAACAAGCGTCAATTTGTTATCTGTGTTCAGTCCTGTATTCGACGTCGCCAAGCGCGGAAACAACTTGTGGTCATCAAAGCGGAAGTACGATCGGTCTCTCACTTTAAGGAAGTCTCTTACAAATTGGAAACAAGGGTGGTGGAATTGACCGAAAGTTTGACTCGGCAACGGGAAGAGAAGGGGCACCTCAAGTCCAAAGCAAACGAACTGGAGACTCAGGTGCGAAATTGGATCGGCAAATATGACCAACTGGACGAACGGGCAAATCAATTGGATTCTTCGACGACTGAATCGAACGGTGACGACCCCTCAACAGAAAAATGGCAGCAATGGCAACTCGAACGTCAAGGCTTAGCAGAAGAATACGTTACATCACTCGACAAAATCAAGCATCAAGACAAAGAGATCGAACGACTTCGGGATGAACTCACGAAACAAAAGAGCGAAATGACAAAGTTACGGGATACATCACAAAAGGCGGCCCAATCAATCTCGGATATTCCAAATGTCAGCGAACTCAAATCTCAAATTGCAGCTCTGAAGACCCAACTCTCTCATACATTAAATAGACAACCCCACCGCACCATCAAGCAACAGATATCCTCCTCCAGATCGTCGTCACCAACAAGTACTGACAGCGCTACCCTCACTTTGAAGAGCACCAATGGCGCCAAGCAACTAAAGGACGATCATATCAGCTGCAACAACAACAACAGCACCATTGGCAAGAAGTTTGATATTGATACCCAAGTGACTCAAGATTTACACACTCTCCTGTTGGACGAACAAACTTTACACAAAGAAATCTACGAATCCCTTGTCCGTTTATCCGTTGTTGACGGTGTCGATAACAGCAGCAACAGTAGCAAACAAGACCAATCTTCTCCTTCTGAACCTCATGTGCTTTCTATTGGCGACAAATCCAATATCCATTTCCCTGCTCATATCATTGATCTATGTCTCTCACTCATGTGGAAACTCGGTGATTTGATAGAATCTGAACAATTTATCTTCTCAACCATGGATGTCATTCGGAAGCATTGCCAAGTAAGTAGTAATGTGCAACCAACACAAAAAAAAAAAAAAAAGAAAGATAAAACCAAAAAGTAGCAGTGGCATCTGACCATTTCTTTTTTCAAGGAACAATCCGGGGACAACGTTGTCGAATTATACTTTTATTGGCTGACCAACGTGCATGAGCTTTTATCTTTGGTATGGACGACGGAAACATTCAAAACATCTGCTCATCAACAAGCCGTTGACCAGCTCAGCAGGAAAATCAAATATGAATTACAACGACTCGAAATTGATTTGTTTGGACAAGCATTGAAAGAAATCCATATCAAGTTGAACAAGATCGTGGTACCTGCTGTGATTGAATCCCAATCTCTTCCTGGATTCTTGGCAACGGACGCTGGCCGGATGTTTAGCAGCCAAGCAGTTTATACAATGGATGACTTGATCCGCTACTTTGATCACATGATGCTTTTACTGGATCGCTACCAATTGGAACTCTCTACCAAGGAACAAGTCGTCAATGAAATGATGAAATATATCGGTGTTTCTTGTTTCAATGATGTGATGGGTCGCCGTAATTACAACTCATGGAAACGAGGTAATAAAAAAAATAAAATAAAAAAAAGGAAATGGACGAGGCTCGTGTAGGTGGGGGTTACTTATTGTTTGTACAACCATGGTTACGGAATTTCTTGTTTTGTTTTACTCAACTTATATCTTCCTTTTTTTGGGTGGGTTGGGGGGGCTATAGCTATGCAAATCCAGTACAACCTGGTTCAATTGGAAGATTGGTGTAAAGACAAAAATATGGCAGACGCCACTTTGGAATTAGAATACTTGACACAGACCACCAAATTACTTCAACTCAAGAAAAACAGTTTGGATGACATGCAAATTATTTACGATGTATGCTGGACTCTATCGCCTACTCAAATTCAAAAACTGATGCAGAATTACCATGTTGCAGAATACGAGGTAAGGAAAACAAGTGGAAGTGAGGTTGGGAAGAGATGCGAAGGAGGCGTGGGTGAGCGAATGCATTTTTACTATTTTTAGCTGGTGGCGGATGACGGTCAGGGACAAATAGCTGGATGTATTTGCGGAGCTTTTTTTATGATCAAATTACGTTATTTTTTGTCAAGGACTGCATCGCAAATATTCACGTTTTTTTTTTTTTTTTTTTTTTTTTTTTTTTTTTTTTTTGTTTATCCCTCATATGTAGGAACCTATTAGTCACGAAGTACTCAGGGCCGCTGCTTCCAAAGCTTCCAGTAACGAAAACAAGCAATTACTACTGGACGTGAATAACAGCTCTGACTTTACATTGTTTGAAATACCGGAACCGCGGTCCGTCGTGAGACAACAATCTTTAGCAAATGACGATGTCAAGGTAAAAAAAAAAAAAAAAAGCGAGGATGTCACTAGTACGAATAAGGAGAGGAAGAGGGGGTGTTCTCGGAATTAAGGGTTTCGTTTGTTGGGGAAAATAATATAAAAAAGGTGGACAATGAAACAGGACAATGTAATGCCAAGCTTCTCACCCAACTGACTTTTTATTTTATTTCATAGTTGGACCTGCCTCATGTGCAAAGGCTTTTAGTTTTAGTATCAAACGAAAAGAATTTGTAGAAACCTTATATCCAACCACATTTACTTTTTCCTTTTATCCATTACCCTAATAAAATTGCCCTTTATTTTTATTTATTTGCTTGTGTTACAAAAATCTTCTGTGCGCCGGGGTTTGTATTGCTTTTTCAATAAAATCCTGCGTCAATTTGCTCACTTCATTTTTTTTACTTTTTCTTTGTTTTTTTTTATTATTCTCTTTTATTTCATATATCACTTATTCATATACAAACATGTCTGAACCATTACCTCAAGGTAAGTGACAAATAGTTTGTCCATTCAGGTCATCAAACCATCACTCACATTACCTTCCTCTCCTTTTATTTTCACAGGCTGGGAAGCTCGCCAAGCACCTGACGGCAGATAGTAAGTACACTTAAGATAGTAGGAGACAAGTTATGGTATCCGTATCAACTAACTCTTTTTATTATTTAGCTACTTCATTAACCATGCCGATCAATCTACTACCTGGGAAGATCCTCGTCAAAAGAGCCAACACCCTCCTGGTCCTCCTGGTTACGAAGGCTATGCTCAACAAGGTTATCCTTCTCCTCAACATGCTGAAGGCGAACGTGCTGCTTATGGTGGTTACGGTCAAGCTCCTCCCGGTGAACAAGATGGCTACCCTACTCCCCCCACACCTCAACAACAACCTGAAAAGAAATCGTTCTTTGGTGGGTTGTCTGGCAACATGAAGATGGCTGGCGGTGCGTTGGCCGGTCTTGCTGCTGGTGGTGCTTTGGCTTACGGTATCCATGAATACAATGAGCATGAAGAACGCGAAGACGAACAACAAGCTCGCCTTGATGCTTTGGAAGAAGAAAACCGTCGCCAACAAGAAGAAATCCGTGAAATGGAACGCAACAATGACAATGGTTACGGTGCCCCTCCTCCCTCTCAAGACTATTACGGTGGTGGCGGTTATGAAGGTAGCCGCGGATGTGATGGTGGCGACGACGATGATAATTCTGATGAACAACGTGAATTGGATGAGAAACAAAGACGACTCGACGCCCTTCAACGCGATCAAGACGAACAACAACGCGAGCACGACAGGAAGCAAAGAGAATTGGACGAAAACGGAGGTGATGAAGACGAACAGGAGGAATTAGATGCCGAGCAAGAAAGATTGGACGCACAGCAAGCTGAGCTTGATGAAAACCAAGGTAATATATAAACGAGAAACATAGTATTAGCTGTTATTTGTATTTACTCACCATTTTCATTTTTTGTATATGATGTGTAAATTTTCATAGAGGAACAAGATGAAGATCAGGAAGAACTTGATGTAAGTATACATATACATCGAAAAACAGAGTAAATGCAACGGATTGAATAAACTGACCACTTTTTTTTTTATTAGGAGGAAGAAGAATAGTCAATCAGCATTCAAGTTGTGTGCCCTATTCCCTACGAGATATCCATATATCATATTCTTATCCCCACATTCCATTTTTATAAAGAATTAGACAGACATAATTCTTTAGTTTAGTCTGCCCTATTTTTGTTACAATTTAGAAACCATCTCCTGTCTGCTATTATTTTTACCCATATATATTTGTCTTTATTTTTGATTCACTTTATATACTTATTTTATTTACTCAATATATTACAATCAATCATTTAAAAATAAAAATTTATATGTGTGTATGTGATGATATATACCAATGAGGCGGGGGTTGGAATACATATACTTGTGGAAGCTATATAGTAATATTATATAAATAAGGATAGTCTGGCGGTGGCACGACATAGGTGTATTAGTATGAGTGATATGGCAGGAATGGATCTACGATTCATACTAACCGGCCTTGGGGACCGCAAAACAGTCGCTGGGACCCTTGGAGAGGGGAGTCATAGAGTGAGTTAGAAAGAAGGTACGTGGTAGAACACACAAATAACCACAATAATACCTTTCCTCATTATATAGTAGGTCATAGGAGTGATAATTGTAAGACATATTTTATTTCAAGCATATTGGTATATTACTAAAACTAAAGACGAATGGCTCAATGTAACATGGGATCTAAAATGGGTAGTGTAAAGGAGATCAATGTGAGATTTGGAGAATGGCCAATGCCAATCTGAAGGGACAATTGTAAATGAGAGGTAATATAATGTGCAGTACAAGATACGAAAATGACAGAAGATATTTTTTTTAAAGTGCAATAACGGTCAACACTTATCGAAGTTGGTATGGTTTAATAAAACGGGATCTATTGCACAAGACATGAGAGAGACTAATGAAATATTTTTCATTCGGTAATATAAAAAGAGACATATTTTATTCAGATGTATATAGAAGTTATAGCAAACTAATATTAAACTAAGCTAATGATGGCTCCAAAAAGCCAGCTGATGGTGGTCTCAAATCTTGAATTCAATATGAAAGGGTTTCCCCATGCATCTTGTAATCCCTGTTCGGAAAACCCTTCTAAACTAGTCCTGAAAATATTCTAAGTCCAACCTAAACCCATGGGGGCTACGAGTGTGAAGAGAAAAAAAGATGAAAGAAAAGAGAAAGGACGGGGAAAAAAAAAAAAAAAAAAATGCAAGTAAATAAAACATTCACGTGGGCGGGTTTTAAATTGTTTTTCCGTCTCTCACCAGAAGTTGCAGTTCTATCCATTTCCCTTTTCGATAACATATTTCATTTCGATGAACAAAACACAAAAGCAGGTCCCAGAAGACTGGACTATTTTTGGAGTTCACACATCATAATATCGTTATCACACACAATACCGATACAATTTTCCTTTTCACGTTGATATCCTTATTGTGAGTACCTACTGACAGTGCAATATCGTGCTGTACACTGTACTGAGATTCAACAAGAAGGGTGAGAGGAATTTCTTAGATGGTTTGAAAAATTGACCGTGATTTATGTATGAAAAAAAGACAGTGAGGGACGTATAAAAAAAAGCATGCATCAATGAGCGCATAAAAATAGGTATTTCGTTTACGCCCATAAAAATTCCTATCTGTTTTTTTTGGGGGGGTAGGGGAAACGTCTTGATGTTTCAATTCCTCGACCCTTCAGTCAAAACCAATTAGTTTCAATGCGCAAGACCTTTATTTTAAAAAGACCGCCCACAAAACAAAAAGATTTTGTTGAATTTTACCTTTACTATCGTATTGCCTGAATAAAAAAATTGTTGTTAAGTAAAAATAATACCTTTAATATTTTTTGTGAGCATCGTATGATCAAACATAAGAAACCATTTATATAAATTCCTAACGTATACTATATATTTACGTCATGATAAATATACTTCTAGACATTCTTTGCAACAACTAATATCATATCGTCTTCATAAACAATTCATACACGATCGGCCTTTTTTTTTTACACCTAAAATAGTTACATGCGTTGTCATTTGACATTCAACCATGTTTATATATCATACTTTATTTTTGACACTATATTTGGACATGTGGTCATTAAAACCATTGAGACAAAGGTTATATATGAAGAGAGGGGTAAAATGTTGTAATATTTTTATTTACTATTATTGAGTGATAAGACATTCAACGATATGTGAAACGAGTAAAAGCTATACTAATTATATGACAATATAATAGAAAACAGAAAAAAGGAGGGTGATAAGGGAAGTATTAGGTAACGTCAAAATAATAAGTCAAGTAAAGAGTAGTAGGAGGTAAAATAGGTAAGGGTATATAAGAAGAGGATGAGGGAGGGAGGGGGGGGGGAATACAATAAACTAATTTATCAATAAGCTATCTACATGCTGTTCAGCCGAATAATCATTGTCCATTTAAAGCAGGCGTTGTTTTTTGTTCCAATTGATCCAATCGATTCATCAAAGCCAGGAGTTCCATCTTCATTTCAGCCTTAGTAGCCATTGCAGGCGCTGTCATTGATGTCGCAGTAGTTTGCTGTTGCTTGTCCACTACTTTTGCTTCCAATGCCAATATACGGCCCATGCATTGCTCTATTTGCATCAGATACGATGGCATCCAGTCGGTCATTTGCTTGGTGACTTGATTATCAATATTTTCTAACAAGGATGACTGCTGTAACTTCCCAAGGGTTACCGACGCTTGCCGAATGGTATCATCCAGTGTCGATTTCTGTGTTCGAGTATGTTCCAATGTGCCGTGTAGTTGTTCAAAAGGGTGTAAAAATGATTGCCTTTCCGTACTTGCAGTGGATGATGGTGGAGGCGAGGATGATAGAGAGGATGACAATGAAGATGGACGGTGAGAACGGTTCATGCTGCCAGAAAGACCGGGTTTTCTCTGTGATGTCATCCGAGGTACGTCGTTAGGTCGATGAAACCGTGGTGATGATGATGGATGAACAAAATGACGAGAATTTGTACCACAGGTAGCAGCGGCAGCAGCAGCCTGTAACCGTTTGTTGATTTGTTGCTGGGAGATAGATTTTCGTAACGGTGCCGACTGTATCGAGTGTAGATGATGATCTTTGTATGTTGGCGTATTGATAGTTAAATGTGGTGCATGATGACCAAGTTTGGGAGCTAGCCGACGTTGCAATAATAATGAAGATTCTTTTGTCCTACCGTTGCAAAATATAGTGTTAGTATATGTTTAGCTTTTGACGTAAGTCCCTCCCCCCACTAAATGATGTATTTTTGGTCTACCTGGAGTCCATATCTGTAACACTAACATCAGGTAAGGCAAAGGGCGGATAATGATGATGCTCTTCTTGAGGAGGAGATAGTCGTTGATGCTGTTGATATTGCTGTATCCACGGTTGCAGAAACCATTCTTGGCCGTCAAGTCGTACAGGATGTAATACTTGTTCAACCAATTGTACATGAAGGCCGTTGTTAAAACGTGGCAAAGTTGGTGAAGGCATCGATGAGGTTACCACTGGTGTAATGCTGAGTAGAGGGATTCGTTGCAAGAGAGAATATCGTTCAATCACAGGTGTGTGTTCCGTGAGTTGGCAAAGGTCCATTAACAAATTCGCCTTGAAACAAGAAGCTAGTTCATAAAGTGCCTGGGTGTTGGCATACGTGTAACCATCAATCACATTTTGCAAAAGGCACTAGGATTATCGCGGTACAATTGTACTGTGTTGACATGTCGGAATGTAGAGGCGGGCGAGAGTATGGCAAGGCGTTCTAGATCTTCCAGACAATAATAGTACATGGCATTTCGATCCAATTTTGCTTCTGTCATTGTTGGCGATGTAGAGATAGGTGAGTTCAAAGGAGGTGATACAGACACGGGGAAGCGATACAAGCGAAATGTAGCGGTAGTGTCATATTTGCCGAGGACCAAAGCTTGAACTTTCATAATGAGGACAAGGTAATCAAACAAAAGAGAGGAAGGGGAAAAGAGAGAATAGAATTGATAAAAGGTGAGTTGTTGTTAAAAGTGAAAGGATTGTAGAAAAAAGGAATGTGCAAATAAAAGAAAGAGAAAGAATGGATAAAAATGGCATACCATCAATAAATAATAACAATTGGCAAGTTGGTGCACAAATGAGGGGACAAACGATATTTGAAATGGCGATGTCGACTTTCTTACCTTATTGATTTCGTCAATAAAAAACAAAAATCGACCTGCAGAAATATCATTCCTTCAATAATTGAAAACTGACCAACTATAATCCAATGAATAAATAAATCGAATTAATCATGAAGGTATCATACGTTTCAATTATTCTACAGGAGGTGTATACCCAGTAATGATTAGTTAGGGGCTCTGGAGTGGAGATGGTGGACAGTCCAGAGGAACGACTTCAAACCCCGCCAAATTACGCGCCTCAAAATGCCTCATTGTTTTCCACAAATGGAATCTGGTCATCATTATTCGATATATTTCATAATATAAAAGCTGGGGAAAGATTGGGCCAGCCTTTATTTCATTTTTTAATTGATCCATAATAGGCAAATTTTTGATTTGTTTGTTTTTCAAGAATTTATTGATTCTATATTTAATTGTGATCCATAAAGTCGGACCTATTGTTCTTTCAATATCTAGAGCACTTAACCCCCTTTGTTAAAAATATCCAATACAGTATCCCAACCAATTTTTTTTTTTTTTTAATTAACAAAAGTGGCCTGCCTCTTAAAAAAAACACATCCTTATCACTACTACTAAGACACATACAACCAATGGATTAGACCCCGGCCAACATAAATAATACTTAGAATTCTGTCCGTAAATGTTTTATTTGATAATATTGACAAAACAGATAATAAATGCAATTCTTTACAATACAATATCTATCAATAAATTCTGATAAAACTAATTATAAATCTATTCTAAGAGTCACTATCACCAAATATATAAACTAAACCATGTAAAAACACACCACATTAAGGCTCATTCTTTTGGTATTCCAGATAGCACGCACCATGAGCCTGTATTACGATTCTTCATTAGCAGAAGACTCGATAGATACGTTGTGATTAATGCGAGAATGAACCAGATGCATATCGCCGTTATGAATGTTGATGTTAAACTTGCCCTGGGTAGTTCAAAAAGATATCTTCGTAAGTAAAGAGTTAATTTGTCAGGTAATAGGATAGATGTGTGTAGAGTTTGTATTTCTTGGACGGAGGATGGAGGGTTTTGGTTATCTTGCTTCTTGCTTTCGTCCAGGTTTTACGATCAAGTGGACCTCATAATAAATACCGATTCTGTTTCCTTGGACTGTCACTCTGCATGACTCACTGTGGCCAATGTATTGTAATGTCTCAGTATCGTATCTAGTTTTCACCATGTTAATGTGTTAGCATCATACGGCAGTACATATACGCCACCGTCATAAGTGCTTGCTATTGTTCCGTCGCATAAATGGCGAAACAAAAAAAGCGACGGCTATGGAAAAAAAAGAGGAGGGTGGTAGAACGCTGACCAAACAACTACAATAACGGTTTTTCTTATAATCCAGTGGTTCATGGAAGGGCCAATAACTTGGCTATATTTCATTGAAACAATAGGCATTTATTAAAAATAAAGGGAAGAAGTTCATTGTAACAAGGGATCTGATGGAGGTAGCTTGAGAGAGATCTGAAGAATGAGCAACACTAATCTAAAAGGGCGACTTTAAAAAGGTATCTAATATACTATACGAGGCAATGAGAAATTCTAAAAGAATTATCTGTTATTGAAGCTTAACGACAGGTCATTGTAGTAAAAAAGCAATCTATTCCACAAGACATGAGAAAAACTATTAGGTCATTTTTCATTGAAGTATGTAAAAAGATATATATTTTATTCAGACATATATACAAACTATGGTCAAACAAACACTAAACTAAGCTATTGATGATTTCAAAGAGCCAACTTATAGTGCCTCCAGATCCTAGATCCAAAATGAAAGGGTTTCCCCATGCATCTTGTGATCTCTGTTCTGAAAACCCTTCTAAACTAGTCCTGACACTATTCTAAGTCCAACATAACCCCATTGAAGTTGAATGGTGAAGAAAAAATGAATGAAAAAAAAAAAATGAAAAAGAAGGAGGGCGGAGGGGAAAAAAAAAAATTGAAAGTAAACAAATTCACGTGGGCGGCCTTTGAAAACGTCTCTCGTGAGAGTTGGGTAGTGTTTTTTTGTTTTTTTCTTTTGGATACCAAAAAAGGAAACCAACTTTTGGTTTACAACAATCAGTACCATGCAAAACACTGTGGTTCCATTTTCATGATAGTAGTTGTTACCATATAACCGCAAAGTATAGTACTTCTTCTAAATATTTATGAATGCGTGATAAAATAAAAAGTTGCCAAAGAAAACTGTAGACTTTCAAAAAATCACAAGGACATGGGCTCAAAATCAAATATACTGTGTCCCAATATCAAGGTTGTCTTTTTTTTTTTTTTTGTCATTAGTCACGCTCAATATCATAACCTGGGGATCGTTCATGTCAGTGGAACAAACTAAGCTCCGGCTGAAAAAACAAAATTGGCTTGTTTGGAAACCGTCCACTGGCTAATAGTTATCTTCGAGATTTTTCTCCCACACTCGCCCGGACCACATTTCCCGCTATCACACATCCCTTTTTACCTAAAAAAAATTCTGGGGAAGCATTTTATAATCTCAACCCTAAAAATCTTTAGCCGGAAGTTTTTTTTTTTTTTTTTTTTTTTTTTTTTACGATCAAATGGCCATTCAAGTCAAACATTGCGTCATTTACATTAAACTTGTTACAAGGGTAGATCCATAGTGACAATATTGCGTCAATATATTAGTGTGTTAAGTATATGTAGACACAAAAGTAAAAAAAACACGTTGGCCACCCCTTGAATTTCCATGGTACAGCAGATACATAATATCCCAGTTTTCTGTAAATGCGGAAATCGAAACCATTCCCAGCATTGGTAACATTTGCCTACCCCATTATTTTTTCTTTAACTCCTACCTCTCACACGCTATTGTGATATAACAATCACATCATGGTGATAAAAAGTACTATTCTTTTTATATGTATATATACACATAAAGAAAGTATATTTAATTTTATTGTTGCGAATGAGGTCAGTGTTAAACACTGGCCTTCTCTTGTAAACATTGAAATCTTCTCACGCTTCCTTTTATGGAAATCTTACCATTGATCGTTCCTTTGCACCTTTTTTGTTTCCTCGGAAGCAACATTGAGTTTGCCCTGGTAATTATTCTTTTTTTTTTTAAAAAAAAAGATGGTGATTGATTAAGCGTTTTCGGGTCTTTACGAAAAAAAGAGTTACCCAATAAATTGGTAGACGAATCTCAATCCAACTTTTGATCCAGGCAGCACTGTGTGATGAACCAAACTTTCAATGCAATTTATATGACAAAAAAGGAAACAAAAAAAGATGATATGCACTCTGATGAACTAATAATAACTCAACCCATTGAAAAGTGCAACCATCTTTTGCCGCAACGACACGCCTTTTGGCAAACTTTCACATTCCGCCGCTTCCCCGTGTGATCCAATTGAAACAAGGGAACCTGTTGGTGTTTGGTTCTTTGTCATCCAATGGGTCTTTTTAGAGTACTGTATTAGCTAACTCTTTTATTTCCATTTATTTATATAGTATCGACACACACACACACACACACACCAAGTTTAAAAAAGTTACCCGATTTTCCATTTCTATCCACTTATACTAAAATAGTTTTTTTTTTTTTTTTTTTTTTTTTGACTCGGGGTTATTTGGTCCACCCAACGGAAAAAAAAACCTTGCCATCAACCACCATCAATGTTACAATCACTATTTTATTTTAGGTCAAGGGTAACAACATGAATGCTTAAACGAACAATGATCAGATAAATGCAATTATAACCGTAGTTTCGAGTCCCCCACTTTTACCGGCCTCAATGAATAAGCTTATTTTAGGACGGATTCTCTCTATACGCATATTTCTAAATGTTCCCCTGAATTCATTGCACAACCTATAGATCCCATATTTCCATTATACCCCCAACTATTGTCCTACACAGTCATTACGGATTGAATAAACAATAAAGAAATCATGTAATTTGAGAATGGCAAAAAAGAAAACAATTTTTATTCATACTAGTAAAAAAAAGTGTAAAAGCAGTAGACATTTTTTTTTTGAGTGATATATAAATAAAGAAGTAATAAGATACAAGAGAAAGGCATATAATGGTGAAGAAGAAGAAAAAGAAGACAATGAAGGGTGATATATAATAAAAAAAAAAGGTATTACAAAGCGACAAAGAATCAAAAAAATAAAAAGCCAACAATAAAATGAATTCATAATGATAAACTATATAAATGTATAGGAAAAGGGAAATATATGATAACTAAATTGGGAAGAGTGGGAAAGGGCCGATGAAGGTGAGTGAGCTTGATTCATGTAATGAGCCGTCAACAGTGTTATTGATGATGAAGCTGTTGTGATTTGGAGGAAAGGACGTTGGTGGGTTGAGATAAATGGTTGAAGTAGGAGTAGACGTCTGATGGTGATGCTTGTATAGATGGCGTATGGAACACTTGCTTGATAGGACGCTGTTGGCTGTAGTTTATATCATGAGGGTGAGTGTTAGCTGAAGTTGCTGACCCTGATGGTGCAGGATGGTTGTATTGTGCCTGTGGTTGATGATGGTAATGGTGGTGCATATGAGGTAAGTGTTGTTGTTGCTGCTGCTGTTGCTGCTGCTGTTGAACCATTGTTGCACTGAAGTTATCACCGGAGGCAGAGTAATATTCGTGATTTTTTTTATTGGTGCTCGTTCCATGAGGCGAGTAGTTTCCATATGTGCTAGAATGATTTGCCGGCACAGCGTTGGTATTGATAGATAATGGCGCGGGACCAGTTGTCAAAAGGATGGTGTCATCGTCAGTCGAGGAGGGACTGGCAGCGTCGTCAATACTGCTTGGTGATGAATAAGGTACTGCATCTGACACGTTAATGACATTGTTGTTTGAAGAAGAAGAGGATGATGATGAAGTAGAGGCTGAAGATGTTGACAATGATGGTGTCGCCATGGCTGTGGTTGATAAAGATGATCGCTGATGTTGTTGTTGTTCTTGTTGTTGCTGTTTGTTATGCTTACATTGCAGTTGCATCCATCTTGTTCGACATTGGCGCTAAAACAAAAAAAAAAGAAAAACGAGTGTTGGTGAAACATAATATCGACAGCGTTTTTTTTTTTTTTTTTTTTTTTTTTTTTGTTTCTTACCTGTGTGCGCCCAGGAATAGTTTCAGCAATTCGGATCCAGCACCTTCCATGATCTTTTACACCGGAACGAAGTAATTGATCTTCGTCTGCACCCCATTTGCCTTTTCGGACATAGGGATCTAGGGCTTCAGTCCATCTAGCTTGACATTGAATTCCAGTCCGATTGGGGATCCTATCAGCAATTCGGTTCCATGGGATGGGTTGAATACGACCTTGATTATCCGTCACATTGGCATATTCCAGCACCGAATACTTCAAAATATTGTCTTCATATTCTGTCCAACGCCCTTTGTGGATATTGGGGCTACATAAAATCAAAAGCGTAAATAATGTGTACCTTTGTGTTTCTTCGAGAGCTAACTTACTTGAGTGCACCTAACCAACGTGTGGAACATTGCATGGGAGTTCGATTGGGGACATGCGAAGCAATCAGTGACCATTTGTGAGAACCGTGAATCGCCACTGCTTGTTTCAGACGTTCATCTTCTTCCAGAGACCAGCGAGAATACGATGATTGGCGCAATTTGTTCCTTTTGACGCTGTGGCTACGTGTTGTACTGACAATAGGGGATTGCATTATAGGAGCCTGTTGATACTGTACTGGCGTCACAACTGAAGTTTGTTGCTCATAATGTTGTTGATGTTGCTGTTGTTGATGGTGATAAGAGGTCTGATTTTGGTAAAACGATTGGGATGTTGAAGGAGTGGAAGTGGGTGGCCAATATGTAGCTGGTGGAGTTGAACACGTAGACGCGGACGAGGATGTTGTCGCCGAAAGCGGGGCAACCGCAGCGGAATGATTGGCAGCAGGAGTAGGTATGTCGATCATCATCATTGCATTTACGGAAGGCGAAGAAGGAGAAGATTGAAAATGATAACGTCGTTGAGATAAAGAAGTAGAATGAGAGGAGGATGTCATAATAGGAGCTGGCTTTTGATAATAGTGTTGCTGCTGCTGATGGTGCTGAGGGTGATAGGATGAAGATGCTGGTAGCACTGAATCCGTGGTGGAAATACCATCGTTATTGTTGACAGTTGTAGAATGCCAAGTGGATGGTTGGTCAGATGAAGTAGAAATTCCTGACAGTCCACCGCACCTTAATTCCCTGCTTTGTTGCTCCATCAATAAATAAGCATTTGAATCGTTCATCGTATTTAATAAACAAATAGTTATAATGAAAATAAAAAATAATCAAAGAGCGGCAAAAAGTGAGTGAATAAAAAGGATATGAGTAAAAAAAAAAAATAGTAAAAAAAAAAAGTGAAGAAGAAGCGAAAGAGAAGTAAAAAAAAAGCCCGCCCTGATAATTTTTGTTTTATAGAGCACAAAAAAAAAAAAAAAAGATTGCATAAAATCATACTGTTCATTTTTTCGACCAATCGAAACTCAGCTACAAAGGAATGTTGAATGTGGTCGGTTTTTTATTCACCCCTTTTTGGTTTATTATACCCATAATATATATTCAATCATTACAATATCATTCTTCGTTTGGATACTATGGGACCTTATGCCAGAAATACAGACTGGTGAGTAACGGAATATTTTATTTGAAAAAATACGGGGGGGGGGAAGAGGTTCAATGATCAATCGATTATCGGACTGTGAACATATCCTAGATCACTAAAAATCTAAAAATAAGGCACTTCATCCAACTGTCATTTTACCTACAAACTGTTACCAAAACCCGCATTCTCCCATGCTTTCATCATTTAGCTTACAGTATAATCATTCCCTGAGAAATATAATAAATGAAAGAAAAAGAAAGGATACAGTATAAAGACCCGTTTAAAGTATAGCTCATAAAAAAAATCAAAAACGGTGATGATCGACAAAGAGTCATGCTGTATATTTCCGCTTGACTAATTCTTTTGTACGATGATACAGAAGTCTTTGGAGGTAGTATGAATAAACTGACTAGTAGTGGTGTGATGGATGAACTTTTTTTTTGTACGATGCGAATGGATGAGAGAGAAAGTAAAGAAACTGTCTGTGCGCGCATAGAAAAAAAAAGGTTAAACAAAAACATAAGGGATTCACAAGAAATGCAATAATGTAGTAGCTTGTAAATTCTCGTGTATCTCATACTATTCGGTCAAGACCGCTAGATGGCCCTAATAACAAATAAAGAAAAAAACAGCGGTAAAGACGATGTGGGTCTACTACATGCTTTGTATCACCTAGAATAATTCAACGTCCGATCATGCATTGGAAAATAGGCGAGCAAAAAAAAAAAAGAGAGAATTATGGCATTCACATGAATTGTGAAGACAGTCTTGTGGTACATTGTAAAATGATCATCCAATCAATTCATTTAGGTCTGGATTTTAAAAAAAATTGAACAGAAACCCAATGTTATGGACAATATTTCCATATACCTTTACCAGTAATACTTTACACATTTGTTATCATCAATCATCACGGTCTCATGTACCATATCATCATCAGCCCCTCTTTTTCGATACTTTAGGAGAATAATGCTCCTTCAGGATAGATTCATTGTCAAAAAATGATCCCATTCAAATTCATACTCTAGCCTGGATTCCTTGGATATTGTCAACATCTTATGCATATTTTATTAGGTAACATTTATCAATCATAATCAACAGGAGGTACAAAAAAAAAAAAAAGGTATAACATAATATGCTATCATTTTACTGGGTCCCAGTTCAATGGTAAAAAAAAAAAAAAAAAAGAAAAAGGTAAAACTATACTACAACTACTAACTAGTAATACTAAAAACTACACCTCATCATCGTCCACAGCTGTCATCTTCTTTGGCTAGTTTTATTAGTAGATCAACAGTCATCCATTTTGGTGCACCGCATCCATCTACAAGGCAGATAAAAAAAAAAAAAAAAAGGACGTCATATGTTACAGTTCACACAGTTTTCATCGACAAGCTTGCCCAGGGCCACCACATATTGACTTACCGCCGCCGGTGTTGCTGCTGCTGCCCATCTGTTGCCATTGCCTTTCCTAGTCATAATCACCATTAACGCATCGAGGGACCATACCGTTCTTGCAGACCAAAATCCTTCCTTTTCACAAGTCCTTTTCACATCCAGGGTATCATGTCATGTCACGTAGATCCAACTTCACATATACATACACCGCCTCCGCAGTCGTCTCAAATTTGAATATCTTAAATATGCGTTGCATCGTTGTACTTTTTTGTTGTTCTTGTGCCAGCTTCCACCTTTCCTTCATTGTTGTTGGTGCTGAGCCGTGGCTGCAGTTGTGTTATGTTGCTGTGGTCGTTGCTATTGGTACTGATCGTGCTGAGCTGTTTGCTGGTGTTGCTGTGATCATCCATTATTGCTTGGTGTAGTTTATTTCAGCTATGCATGAGCTGACCTAATCCCCTCCCATTCATGTCAGGTTCTATATATGAGAGGGATTTCACCATCGTCATTGTGATCACCTTGATATGCAGTTTCGTTCAAAGCTGCCATTTGTCATGCCTAGACACTTCAATATAAGCAAACCCCGATTGTCCTGTTGCTCACCGACTGACTAGGTAGAGATCCAGGGTCCACGCTATCCAGGCCATGCTATTATCCATTCGCCCCCGAGTATAGGTTCATGTTTTTTTTTTTTTCTCCCTGGTTTAGCCATCGCCAATGGTGTACTAAAATGGTAGATCAAGTCAAATCAAGAAGTTTTTTCTTTGAAGAGAAAAAGAAAAAAAATTACCTAGCGGTAATTCAAAATATGAAAAGGGGGCAAGTATGAAGATGTACTTTGGAGCCAAGTGCAAGGTCAACAAACCGTTGCTATGGGTCATCAAACTGTTGCAGTGAATCTTCAAAGTGGTTATAATGGGTCATCAAGCTGTTGTAGTGGAGTTTCAAGCTGTTGTGGTGGTGGGGTAATTGAGCTGCTGTGGTAGTGGGGTCTCTGAGCTGCTGTGGTGGCGGGGCGGGGTCTCTGAGCTGCGTGGCGGGGGGTCTCGAAATGGCTGTGGTTCATTGGGTGATAAAAAAAAAACGAGCCCCCCCAGACACACATATGAGATTTAATGTTGACATAGCAGCAGCTTCCTCTATTTTATTTTTTCGTCTTCATTTGCATTATGATTTTTGGAAAGTAAATATTATCCCCTGGTATATATATGTTTTGTAGACGAAAGTTTCAGTAATACAACGTTAAATAATTCGGCAAAAGGGGTTAACCGTGGCAAAATCCATTTATGGCTACTATTGCGGAAAGTCAATATTTTTTGGGGGGACTTGAAGTCACACTTAACATTTGTCTGTGTAGTATTTTTTTTTTCTTTTTCATCAGCTTTTTTCCCATGTGATGCATCAGGGCTGTGATGGGTTTATTCTGTTTGGCTCTTACTACTGGGATACTAGAAAAAAAAAACATGTTTTTATCGCTTATTGTCGTTATTATTCAATCTTCTACAAAAGGCCTATCTGATCAATTGATTCGTATGACGATATTTGGCAGAGGATTTTGAGAACGATCTTTTATAAAGGTTATTCTATGATATTGAAGTTGAATAGACGAGAGGAGAATAAAGACATTTTTTTTTATTATCATCAGTTTCCCTATTGTATCATCCTTCTAGTTGTAACAGTCTACAAACCTAGTGTATCTCTTTGGGAAAGGGGTCTCTTCTTTTACATATCTTTGTATGAAGTATCGAATGAGAAAAAAGGAGGTCTTGAATGTCTATTTTTGAAATGGAAATGGCTTGTATTTGCTTTTCTTTATTCTGGTGGACACATGTTTGTTTGAACTTGATCTTATTTGACGATACATCGAAGATATAAAATGAAGGCGCTGTGTAGATGGTGTCAGGGGAAAGGATAATGGCCCTAGAGTGTGGTGACAGTTGAATGCTGGATGGCGTATATGATTTGCCTTGAACAAGACGGATCTATGCCGGTTATACTGGCAAAATTGGTTTAGCATGGAACAATATGTGATCTGGATGGGTTATTTTGGGTGTAAGATGCACAAGACTAAGCAAGATGATTAGATTAGTTTTTATTAGTATCATATTTTAGTGATAGTTTGTAAATTAGATACAGAATGTCAGAAATAATAAAAGTGAAGTTTCCATATAGCAAAAGAATAAAACAGATTGTAGCGAATATTGGGACAAGAATAGGGATATAAGAAGAGGACAGGCTTTTATTACTGGTGAGAGTTTGCATGGAAAATGGAACAGGACAGAAAAAAAAAACAGAAAGGGGGGGGGGTAATAGTAAGGGGATGCAATTCAACATGATCGTAAAGTAACCTTGATTGTTACAATGGTTTATATTCCATTTCAAAATATCCTCGCTCTTACAAAATCTGATCTATTGGATATCAGGGAAGGAGAGAGGTTGATGAAGCGGGGCCTTTAATGAAAATAACGAGCCGGACATGTACACTGCGTTCATCTAATGGATGGGTTCATGGTGGGTGAATCAATGAGTATGTATTTGGTGAAACACTCATAAACTAGACACAGAGCAACATTGTTTACCTTCCGATTGGTTAGTTGATGGTTAGTAAAACGGTATACTTTATTGAGGCATTAGTAGATACTAAAACTAAAGATGAGGGATCCATTGTAATAAGAGAATTAGTGGAAGGATCTATTAAACGAAGCTTGAGAGAGATTAAAGTGAGATTTGAAAAAAAAAGGAACACTAATCTAAAGGAACGGTTGTAAAATGGGTGGCAACGCACTGTACAAGACATGAAAAGGTTAAAGGCCTTTATTTATTGAAATATAACAACAGTCAACACTAATCACAAGGAGGTGATGGTGGTAAAAAGGTGAATCTATTACACAAGACATTTGAGAGACTAATAGTACGTTTTTCATTGAAGCATGTAAAAAAAAGATATTTTTATTCAACTTATATAGGAACTATGGACTAACTAAGGCTGAACTAAGCTAATGAAGACATCGAAAGATCATCTAATGGTAGGGTTAAATCCTGATTCCAAAATGAAAGGGTTTCCCATGCATCTTGTAATCCCTTTTCTGAAACCCTTCTAAACTAGTCCTGACACTAATCTAAGTCCAACATAACCCCATTGAAGTTGAATGGTGAAGAAAAAAATGAAGGAGAAAAAAAAAAATGAAAAGAAAGAGAGCGAAAAATTAAAACTGGCGAAAAATAAATATTCACGTGGGCGGGATTTCAATTCTTTTTTTGTCTCTTGTCAGGAACCCTCCTTTTATATTTTGTAACAGCACCGTACACCATCATCTTCCAACATTGTCAGTATGGTTGCTCATGTAGTAATCTGGGCTAGTTTGTTTAAACCACTTCACTGTAGAATAGCATGTCGCTCACCGTAGGATAGCGTATGGTACGCTCTTTGTTTGATCTAGTTTATTTGGCAATATATTAATTGTACAGCAAGATACCTCCAACACACGTGTTCCATATTTACCCTCACATACGTCTAATTGCTTTACACTTTGATATGTGTGATATACCATTTGACAGATTTGTTTTGTAATCTTAGCTTATATCTACATCGGGATAAAAATGTCTTTTGTTTGTTTTTACACTGTCTCTCATACACGCTCAGTTTATCTTGTCGTATGGCTAAATGGTGTGTATGTGTGTTGAAAAAGAAAAAGGAGAAAATATGTATTGGATATAGAATAATACCGATCAAGCGTTTTCTCGGTGCTCCGTCGACTCTATCGAGTTTCTTAATGAATGGGTAAGAGGAATTTCTTGAAAAATTGTCGCGGTACACGTTTGAAAAAAACTAGTGAGGGAAGGACACATAAGAAATAAGCAACAATGAGCTTATAAGCCTATAGCAATGGAGGTGCACTGGAAGATTCAGTAGTCAGTTTATCCGCATAACATTTCTTTTGTTTTTTATGGAGACGGCGACGTCTTTAGAATTGCAATTTCGACCCAACCAAAAACAGACGATCAGCTCCAAATGACCAACGCAACTTTTTTTTTTTTTTTTTTTTTTTTTTTTGAAAAGCAAAGTTCACGCCAACCTCGCAATATTGTTTCTGTCTACCTCTACTATCATATTGCGGGTTTCAACGTTTTATTGTCAAGTAAAATAAATATGCTCTGCAGTTTCCGTGTAATCGAAGTTTTTTGACATTCTTCATAACTGCATCATGTGAGATATCAATATCAAAACAACATAAAAAGACAACGATATTGGGACAAAAGTATGGTAGAAGAATAAGATAATTTTTTATTAATGGTAATAGTGTGTAAGAAAATAGAATAGTAGAATAGAGTAGGATATTGGATGGCATGAATAACAAATAGATAGATAAATGAATAACTAAAAAGAGGGGATGGGGCTTTTATATCAAATAAAAAAACAGCAAAGATAAATACTATATACAGTACAACAAAAGAGACAATTCTAATCTATAATATTCCCTATAGAAGCAATAGAAAAAAAAAAAAAAAAAAAAAAAAAAAAAAAAACAGTCAGTCTCTATCATCCATCTGTGTAGATGTTTTGATTACCTGAGAATAATATTGGAAGGTGTCATAAAGCCTAGTGAATAAATTACCACAACTGTTGACAATTAACTTATCCACAAAGCTTTCCAGTTGAGGATCGGTCAAAGGGAATTGGAACCTTTCTTTGAGTTGGTAGAGGACGTGTTGAGAACCATTTTCAAAGCAGGGCAAATGGGAGCTTTTACTCATCATTTCCACCAATAGTAAAATGTTGTCACCATACTTGCGGACAGCCTTGAATGCCTGTTTCATCAGCATACGATACTTGCCAAACAGTTCACTATCCATTCCACCAAGAACATCAATATATTCTTGAGACAGCTTGAAGGGCGCCATTTCAAATCCTACAGATCCTGGTGAGTTGGATAATACAAACCCGAAATCAATGTCTATATATATAGATAAAGCACGAATGGTAAGTTCTAGTTCTCTCAATTAAAACAATTCCACACATTCTTATATTGAACTTACGAATAAGGTGACCTTGGTCATCAATGAGTAAGTTGCCGTTGTGCCTGACAAAAAAAAAAAAAAAAAAAAAAAAGGGAAGAACAAATATAAGGTTAGTGCCAGTTCCATTTCACGATTGAGCATGGACACACAAAGTGCAACCATACAAATATCATTCTTTGTCACACGGCCTATTCTTCCTCACACGCTTACCTATCCTTGATTTGTAACAGATAGCAGGCAATTGAATAACCAACCAAACTTTTCATAAATGCGTCCTGCGCTGCCCTAAAAGTAGATGAAGTCGGGGGTCCCCATCTCTGCAAAATAAAAATCAGTCTATATTTTTCAATGATGTTAATCCGATGTCATTTATACCTGTTCAAAAAAGTCTCGCAAGGTATAAACCGAGTCATCTTTTTTGGTATATGCATTTTTCTTGATGGAATGAATGGATATGGTGTTTCGAATAGTTTCAATCAATCCAGAATTGTCCGAAGTTACCAAAACTCTATAGCTGTATATACATATATATGAGTCAGTATTTTTTTTTTTTTTTTTTTTTGGTGTCAATTTCCATTTGTTCTTACTATTGCACCCAGGCGTCAACACCAGCATCTTGCCAAATTTTTTGCATTTCACGAATAAGTTGGATCGCAAATTGTTCTTGTCGTAAATCAGTGCCTTGCTTCACAATGACTGATAGTAATCGCCAATTTGGTAAATGGCCAAACGGGGAAGTTTCCCGGATCCTTTCCTTTTTGACTTGCCAAGCTTCAGAGAAGACAGCCGCTAAGAAGAAGAAGAAAAAGACAACCATTAATAACCTATCCAGTCTCCCTATTTCTCTCGCTTTCGTTTCCGCTTTCCCCATTGATTATCTTACCGCTGGGATCATCCTTGTTCATCATCATCATCGAGCGTGGTTCATCTTTCATTCCAAAATTATTCTTGTTGCTGCCATTATCAGGTTCATTTCCGCCTTGATGGATGTCGAGAGCCTGTTCCGATTCATATTGTTGTGCCGCTATCGCTTCCAATCGTTGTTCCTCCAAAGACACCATTTGATCAATAACACGTTGTCGAATAGCATGTACCATAGGTTGGGCTGGATCATTCGCATCCTGTTGTTGAAGTTGTGCTAACATGATGGCGGCTGTTCGCATTTGCCGAGAAAAGTCCGAGGATCCCAACACACCATCAGCATCATCGTCCATCATGTTAGTTAATGACTCCTCGCCAAACGTCTTTTTGTGCCCAGTCGATTCCGAGGCGGAGATCTTATTGGTGATTGTCCCCAAATCCATAGTATCATCATCATCTTTGTCGTCGTCATGCAATTCTCGTGTCCCATGCTGTTGCGCGTGATTGTCCATTATATCTTGTCCATAAGCAACCAAAGGAACATCCATTTCATTGGCACTGGCTTTGATACCTTCAAGTTCCAAACACATCCCATCATCTAAAACCTCAATCATCAAAAGATACGGAGCCTACAACACAATTATATATATAAATAAATGAATAAAACTGCGACAGCGATATGAGTACGTATATAAATATATATTGACTTACCCGTTCGGCCGAGTTGAGTACTACAGCATCTGAAGGACTCACCCGAACTACGCGATGATGAAGAGAAGAGCAACTTCCAGAGCACCAAAGAGGCAGACATATTTCCGCAGGTAGATTATGATTGAGTAACGTCAATTCTGCATGGAGGGCACTGACACGAGCAAGTTTTGGCAAAGCCACCAACCGTTCGGCAATATCCGAGAGAGCCACGAGGAATTGCATTTCGTATTGAAAATAGCCCGACCGCACCCATTGGTGTTCATGCTGTAGATGTTGTCGTTTTGTCTTGTTACTGTTGTTGTTGGCATGCGTCAAAGAATCCGAGGATGTTCTTGGTGAGAAGAAAGAAGAAGTGGAAGAAGAGGAGCGAATGAGGGTAGGGAGATGTTGACCCGATGATGATGAGTCGTCCTGTAGTGGCGATGGCGGTGGTAAGCTGGACGTGTATTGTCGTCGTAAGAGATAATCATCATGGTGGTTGGATGAGAAGGGTGCAGGTGATGGAGGATGACCGTCGTTGAGTGGAACGGAGGAAGATCCCATGATCCTTGTATTCACATTTAAAGTGGGTGAAGCCGTCCTGTCTTCAATACTGCTCGAACCACCGCTTACCATTCGATGCATGCGCTGAAATGATTTATGTTGCGACCACTTTATGTGACTTGAGAGATATCGTGATAATGAGAATGCTTTGCCGCCGTGTAAGTCTTCTAATGACACCGAGAATGAGAAGGGTCGAGTGGGTGAAAGAGGCTGAGGACGATCAGAGGAAGAATCCATAGAGCGCTGTGACGATTGCCGACTGTGAAGCGGAGGAAGAGAAGAGGCGGATGATGGTGGTCTAGATAAATTGTCACCATCCTCATTTTTGTTGGTATCGAGTTCCAGTGTGTTTTCGATATCCCAGTGTTGTTGGCTATGTCGATCTTCATTTATTGTTGTAGATCCCGTTACTGATGGTTGATATTGATTTGCTGTTGCTGTTGCTGTTGCGATATCCATATCGTCATCGTCATCGTCATCAACATCGCAGTGAATGCCTTGATTTTCAGTAGTATCGATCCAATCAGTCGGTTGCAATTGATCTGCTAATAAATTAGCTTGACACTTGTTCAAAACCCGTTCACATAGTAAGTAAGATGGTGAAGTGGGATCTGAAGACCAGTCTGACATGTAAGTTTGTAAATACCAAATACTCTAAAATCACATGGTTAAAAAATTGAGTTTAACTTCAGACCTAAATCCT